>CM077504.1:15543501-16143501 GCA_039654745.1 Houttuynia cordata
GGCCAGATTTTGGCCGGATTTTGCACCACTATTTCAACTGCTACAGTGTCTGCGAATTGGGAGAGACGATGAATAGTGCTGTGAACAGTGTTCTGTGAACAGTACTGTGAATAGTGATTTTGTGAGCAGTGTTTCAATGAATCCGACAAATCAGGCTATTTCTTTCTCTTATTCTATGTCTGGCTAGTTTTCTTATCAAGGCTAGATGAAGCCCTAAATTTGTATTTCCTACTCTTATTTGTTTAATTTAATAAAATTTGATAATGATTCCTTATGCTTAATGCGATTTTATTGTTGTTCCTCTTAAGTGCTTTGACCGAGACTTAATGAAAGATTAATGGAATTTGATTTTGATATATCCTGTGTCTAGATAATAACGGGATTATAATTGATTCTATGCCCGGCCAAGGATAGAGTTAGTTATATTAATTTATAGTGGATGAATTTTTCGTGTCTGGACAAGAACGTATAGTTTATTCACTGGTAATTTGTGTGTCCGGCCAAGAACATAAATTGCTGTATCTTATCAATTTGTGGAGATAATAATTGAGAGTAGTAATTGCATATTTAGTGGTGGATTCGACGCTTTGATATTCTCATTCATTTAATTTCTCAGTAAAATTTATTTCTTTAGTTAATTAAATCATTAAAATTCAATCTTTTCATTAGAATTAAGTTAATCTACCGAGTCCTTTGGGTTTGACCTCGTTTCCACTAGACTATACTGAGTCTCGTGCGATTGCGAGTAAATAGTTAGAAAAATCAATCAATCAATTCGCGTGCCCTCTCTTTCTTTATAAGGAGGTCTTCTTCCTCCTTCTTGGGCATGCAATATTAAATCCAGTTTTTTCTTATTCTCTTTTCTTCTTCTTCTTTTCTCCCTTTTCACCATGGCGTTTGATTTTGTTCGTGTTCCATATGGGAACACAACAGGCTCTAGCATTAAAATTCCCCGATGGAACAACTCAAAAGAATCTCACTGAGATATGTAGTTTGAATCTACGAGTGAAGATTCAATCGAAGATGGGATCTATTAAACCGGAAACTTTTAATGATCTTACGAAAAGTGCTGTTGAAGCAGAGCGTCTGGTATTTGAATGGGAGGCAGAAAAGTCTACCCAAAAGAAAGAATATCCTAAGCCTGCTAAGAAGAAAGAGGCATTTTCTGTTCAATCTTCTGGGGTTATTCCTCAAGAAAAGAAAGATAAGATGAATGAAATAAAAAAGAAAACATTTAAAGAAAGGATGAATAAGGAATATTCCTTTGATATTAATGAAACAGAAAACCTCTTTCATGAGTTGATGAAGAAGGGGAAGATCAAACTCCCAATTTGTAAGAGACCAGATCAAGAAAAGCAAACAAATGACCCTTCATTTTGCTTGTTTCACTGAATCCTGGGTCATAATATTAAGCAGTGTTATGTCTTTAAGGATCAGGTGCAAGCTCTAATTGATGTTGAAGTTAAACTAACTCGGGAGGAAAAGAAAGTTTATGTAAATTTGGTATCAATTCAATTTGGTTTTTTTTTTTATCCAATTGCATTAAGTGTACCTTATGTTGAAGAGGATGTTGAGTTCAAATATGTAGAAACAACAACTTCAGAAAATCATGATGCATTAGTCCCTTTCAAGTACCATATGGCACTATAATGTGGGTGCATCCAGATCTTCTAGAGGATGAGAAATGGGAAACCGTCCAGAACAAAACCAGTTCACCCAAGGTGTACGCTATTGCAAGAACAAGGGCTTTTCTACCACCTACCAAGTTGCGCGGTGTGACGAAGCCAAAGAACAAGAACAAAAAGAAAAGAAGTCCAAAAAGAAGAGTGAAATTTTACCAATAGAGTTGCTTGAGCAAATGCCACGAGTCCCGTATACTCTAGCAGAATTTATGCCACCTGAGCCATGAAAAAAGACAAACAAGAAGTTGAATGACATGATAGTTCCAATCCCAGAAGGAGAGAAGGAAGATGAAGAATTTTGGGAATGTAACAATGTCATTATAATCTCTGACTCAGAAAATGAAAAAGATCACTCAGAAGATGAAGATAATTTAATAATTGTGCTAGATTCTGACTCAGATGATACCCTGATTGATATTCAGCAACATATGTCAGTTCAGAAATTCAAAATTGAAATCAATGGTGCTGAGCCTAGGCGAGTTCCCCAATTCGAGGAAAATATTTATTTGAATGGATGGAGGGCTTTTGAACAAAATGCGCTGACAAGGGTCCTTGAAGAGTCAAACATGATAAACAAGCCTTGGCCACTCCCTGAACCTAAACAAGAAAGACTTATTCCTAACGGATGGAGGGCATGGGAAGAAACTGGATGGAAAAATATTCCAGAAGAGATAGAGGAGGACAATCCTTGGAGAGAAGATGCATGGGAAGAAGACGAAATGGACCATGATACCCAGGAGAAAGAAAATAAAAAAGGAAACAGAATTGCCAGAAAAGGAAATGCTTATTCAAATTCATGAAGATGATGAAGAACAACAAAAGACTTATCAATGCCATATGGTCTCAGTCTTAGGCTCAAAGGATGAGTTGAAAATGGGTGTGGTTGAATCACCTAATTCCATAGAGCTCATGACAAAAAGCCTTGAGGGAATGAACATAAGTCTTCGGCCTTCCTGGTTGGGCTTATCCTCAACAAGTCACCAACCTTCTGAAATGTCAGTTGGTGCACAAGTTCATAGAAACCTTCCATGCACACAAAGAAATCCGCAATATAAAGAAAAAATAAGTGAAGCTGTTACACAAGTACTTCCAAGAAGAGTTGGTTTTGCTGGGAGTGAGTCATTACATAAAAGAAAGTCTAGGTTAAGGATTAGAGGACATAAGGACTAGCCCCTAAAGCTCAAATTGAAATACTAAAGATCCATTCTAAGCCCCCAAAGGTTCAAAATTATGATCATGATGATTATGAAGAACACTGGGTGGAGCATATGGGTCGAAAAGGTACAAGATAAGACTTCCCAAAGTATCCCCTTGGGCAAGAGAAGAAGAAATTATTCCCACCGGATGGGGGAGCGATGATGATACAATGGTAGTTCCCTTAAAAGAATAAGACAATGAAGAGAAGGAGATAGTTGTATGTAATATGATTTCCTCTTACAACAAGTATGCTCCTATGCTCAAGAAAGAATATTTGGTTAAAAACTTCTACAACATGGCCAAAGTGGCAGATATAGAAGCTGTAAGTGAAACTCATGTCGATTCTGCATCTGACACTGAAGAGAGCTTGGAAGAAGTCCAAATCACAGAAAAAATAGATCATGGGACAAGGTCAGGGCGTGATTATCATAAAGATTACTCTGATTATTTGAAAGAAAGAGAAAAATCAAAACAACAAAAAGTAGTTCGGTTTGAAGAGCCCATCAAAAGAAATTCACATCTTCCCGTTATAAATGAACCATTGGATTATGATTTGATTGCCCAACTATCCAATGTACTGGCAAGGTTGACAATGTACGACTTGCTTCGACTGTCTCCAGAAATTAGGAAAATAGTTGTCAAAGTGCTAGTTGTAGTTGAGAAGTATGCACCTCATGTCAATCGTGTTGAAATCAAAGGAGAAGATAAGATGTGTGAGAAAAGCCAAACAGTTCGTCTAGATAACCACCAAACAACAATTACATTCATAAAAGATGACATGTTGCTTGGAGATATGAAGCACACGAGACCGCTCTATCATATAGGATACATTGGCCATGTAGAGCTCCAACATATTCAAATAGACCCAGGATCTGGAATCAATATCCTCCCAGTTCGCACTCCTGAATATTTGGGTATCTCAATGAGAAAACTCACTCCGACAATGACTAGTATTCAAGGGTACGATGCTAATTCACAAAAAGTCAGGGGGAAAATTTGACTCAAGTGTCGAATTGGAGCTTAAAATCTGAGGTGACATGTTATGTTATCAACAACCAAACTTCGTACTGCCTTCTACTAGGAAGAATTTGGATACATGACAACATGGTAATCCCTTCAACACTTCATCAATGTTTTAAATATGTCGGGGAAGATGGGAAAGTACATCGCATCTTTGTTGATAACAAACCATTCAAGGGGGTTAAAGCTTATTTTGCTGACTCTACAAATGAAGATGGTAATTTAGAGGAATAAAAAACATTTGAAGTGGTGGATCCTCAAGAAAACAATGCAAGAAAAATAGGTGTCCAAGGAAAATATATAATTCATGTAACTGAAAAGCCTCAAGCTAAATATGTTGTAAATGATGTAAAGAAAAAGGTATGTAAAGATAATGTATCTCAAGCAAGCATGAATGAAAATGATTTATTTTTTAGGTATATTATGTCTCTTTTGACAAAACCTGTAGAACATCTTTTGATATTGTGAGAGAAGATAACTCCAAAAATTAATATGAAATGGAGTTAGCAGCTCACATGACGTTGCCTCTAACTCAGTTGCATACCTTTACACACATAGAAGATCCAGAAGGATCCACTTTTGTTATACCTGAAAGAGGTAGTTCAAAAGAAATAATCTTTCATAGAACTTCATCTTCTAATCAAATTCCTATTGAAAAATCGGACTCAGAAGAAGATGAAATTGATTTTGAGAAATATAGTCCCGTTGCAAAAGACATTATGAAAAAAATGGGTTACCATTTTGATTCTCCAGGTGGCCTTAATGGGGGCTTAGGTAGAAAAAGTCCTTTACAACCATCTATAAAATCAAAACGAAAAAATAATTCTTTGGAGTGCTTGGGATTCAAAGAAGTTACTGAATCCTTTGAATTAGATGAAACATATGATGAGTCACTTGAAACTTCTAGTTGGGATTTGACATAGACACTTGTGATTTCTTTGAATTACTAGAGGCATCAGACCCCCACAGAAAATGTGTTAACATGGTCTCAATAGAGTATTATGAAAACAAGGAGATAAATGATATTGAAAAAATTGAAGAATGTGAATTAGAAGAAGAAGCAAAAATAACTCCTCCAACAGAAGATGAGGTAAGGGAGATAAATTTGGGTACAAATGAACACCCATTACCTATATTCCTTAACGCTAGTCTTACTAGTGAAGAGGCAGAGTCCATGATTCATCTGCTAAAAGAATTTAAAGATGTGTTCGCATGGAACTATACTGAAATGCTAGGACTAAGTCCTAAAGTTGCCATGCACCATTTGAACATTCAACCTGACGCAAAGCCTATAAAGCACAAAGAAGGTTTAAACCCTCGATAATGCAAGAGATCGAAAAAGAAGTTCAAAAACTCAAAGAAGTGGGATTTATTAGGGAAGAACAACACCCTGACTGGCTTGCGAATATTGTACCTATCACAAAAAAGAATGTGAAAATTCGCATGTGCATTGACTTTAAAGACTTAAATGATGCATGCCCAAAAGATGAATTCCCTTTGCCAATTACAGAGATCTTGGTTGATAACACAACTGGTTATGGCCGAATGTCATTCATGGATGGCTATTCAGGATACAATCAAATCAAAACGCACCCCGAAGATGAAAAATATACAGCATTTAGGACACCATTTGGTATATATTATTACACAGTCATGCCGTTTGGTTTAAAGAATGCTGGGGCAACATATCAAAGAGCTATGACTAAAATATTCAAGGAGTATTTACATAAAAAAGTGGAATGTTATGTTGACGACCTTGCTGTTAAAAGCAGAAATGCAAGTGATCACCTCACTGACCTCCGCACTATTTTTGGAATTCCAAGAAACACCTAATGAGGATGAATCCACTTAAATGCTATTTGCGGGTGCCTTCTGGTACATTCCTTGGGTTCATAGTAACCAAAGATGGAATTATGGTAGATCCTGTAAAAATAAAAGCAATAATTGAAATGAGGCCACCAAGAAATATACAAGAACTAAAGGGAGCTTCAAGGACGATTAGCTTATATAAAAATATTCATTTCAAACTAATCTGGGAGATGTCAACCATTCTCTCGACTAATGAAAAAAGGAGTCAACTTCATTTGGGATAAAGCATGTGACAATGCCTTTAATGAAATCAAGTGTTATCTCACTTGACCGCATGTTCTAGCAGCTCCCATTCAGGGTCGCCTTTTATCTTGTACACGAAGGCTCTTGATCATTCACTTGGTGCAATGTTAGCACAAAAGAATGAGGAATGTCAAGAACAAGCTTTATATTACCTAAGTCGAATGGTGGTTAGAGCTGAACATAGATACCCTCCAATTGAAAAAGAATGTTTAGCACCATGTTTGCAATTGAGAAGCTTCTACATTACTTATCTGGTCAAACTACTTTTTAGTGTCTCGAGTAAATCCACTCAAGATCTTAATGACCAAGGCAAGTTCGTTGAATTCTCGATTGGCTAAATGGTCACTTTTGTTGTTACCATATGATTTGATGTACATTCCACAAAAGGCAATCAAGGGGCAAACATCGGCAAATTTCCTTGTTGAACACCCTTTGAAGGATGGTTCTACGTTGCAAGAAGATTTGCCTCATGAAACTATTTTTTGTGCAGATACTGTCAATTTGCTACAAGACGGATGGCAAATGTACTTTGATGGAGCATCAAGAATCAATGACAAAGGACAAAATGTATCAGGGGTGGGTATTATTTTTATTACACCTAAAGATCATGTAATACCACATGCAGTTATATTATCACAACCATGCTCCAATAATATGGCTGAATATATGGCCTTAATTATTGGGTTGCAGTTAGCACAAGAACTAGAAATAAAATTTCTTTTAGTGTTTGGTGACTCTCAATTGGTTGTCAATCAAATGAAAGGAATTTTTGAAGTAAGAAAACCTGAGCTAGTCCCTTACCATTCGATGGCAAAAAAATTATCAGACACATTTGGAGATTTTGATATACAACATATAGTAAGGTCAAAAAATGCAAAAGCTGATGCTCTAGCAGCATTGGCAACCTCCATGACCATATCAGAAGGTCAAAATATTGGTGTCTCTATATATGAAAGAATGTTACTGCCTGATGATTTTGAAGTACTAGAGGAATGCAGCAACATGGGGCAAATTTCCTATGACTTCGAATTCAACGATTGGTGCACTCCTATAATCGATTTTGTCAGGTATAGCATTGTGCCTAAATATCCATCAAAAGCTGCAAGCATTAGGCGACGAGCTCCAAAATTTTACTATGACTAAAAAATGAATACATTGTATCGTAAGTCATACGATGGAGTCTTGCGTAGATGTTTGTCGGAACAATAAGCTCAAAAGGTAATACAAGAAATTCATGATGGTGTTTGTGGTGCTCACCAACCTGGCCCACAGTTACATGACAGGATCAAGAGATTAGGATATTATTGGCCTACTATGGTCAAAGATTGCATTGAATATGCTAGAAGATGTTCCGCATGTCAATACCACGCAAACTTTATACATCAAGTACCTGAGTTCTTGCACCCAACAACTGCTTCATGGCCGTTTAAGATCTGGGGAATGGACATTATAGGTCCTATTACTCCTAGTTCATCTAAAGGTCATAAATATATAATTGCAGTCACTGACTATTTTTCCAAGAGGGCGGAGGCTACTCCACTACGTGAAATTAAAACAAAAGATGTTTTGAAATTCTTGAGAGTCCATGTCATTTATAGATTTGGAGTTTCAAGAAGATGTGTACATGATAATGGGCCTCAATTTGCAAACTATAAATTTTATCAATTTTGCAAAAAATATGGCATTCAAAGTGTGGCATCAACTGCATATAACCCTGCTGCTAATGGACTTGCGGAAGCATTCAATAAAACCATATGTATGCTTTTGAAAAAGATAGTTTCAAAAAATAAGCAAGATTGGCGCAAAAAATTGTTAGAAGCATTGTGGGCTTATCGAACAACGGTCCGAAATGCAACTCAAACAACTCCTTTTTCACTTGTGTATGGTTGTGAAGCTGTGTTACCTTTAGAGGTCCAAATTCCCTCATTAAGGGTTGCTTTAGCCAATCATATTACAAGCGAGAAAAATATCAAACTACGCTTACAAGAGTTAGAGGCTTTGGACGAAAAAAGGCTAGAGGCTCAACAAGTCACAGAACTGTATCAAGCACGTATGGTTGGGGCTTTTAGTAAAAAAGTTAAGCAAAGGTCTTTCAAGAAAGGTGACCTAGTGCTTACTGTAAAACGTCCAATGATTTTTACACATAAATCGAAAGGTAAGTTTGAACCCAAATGGGAAGGGCCATTTGTGGTAGGAACAGTTTATTCCAATGGGGCTTACAGATTATTGACCTCCAAGGGTGACCGGTGCTTGCTACCTATTAATGGAAAATTCTTAAAGAAGTATTATCCGTGAAATATTGCAAGTTGTGTTTGCACCCTCAAATATAGACATGACCGTGCATGCTATTTGTAAACACAACATGAAAAACATCGTGAAAGTGTAAACGAGCACCATATTGAGTAATTTGAGCCTACAGGGACGGCTCATCACAAAGATATAGTAAAAAAACAGGCATTGCTTCTTGCACAATATTTTCCGAGGCGTAACAGTTCGCTTATAAATCTTCTCTGTCACCCTTTGGAGGGGCTATTTGTTTACATAAAAAAATAATTAGAATAAATCGTAACTATAGCGATTATTTCAAACCTTAAAAAAGTCAAAAGATAAATAAAATATAAATTCAAAGTACATAAAGAAAACAAGAATTCAAAGGCTAAGTGAAACCTCAAAGGTCCCACATTACATTAGCCTAACAAAATTACAAAAGGGCTAAGCAAGACCTAATCGGTTCCGCGTCAAATTAACCATACAAATTACAAGGGCTAAGTGAGATCCAACCGGTCCCACATCAAATTAGTCATACAAATTACAAGGGCTAAGTGAGATCAAATTGGTCCCACACCAAACTATTCATACAAATTCCAAAGGCTAAGTGAGATCCAATCAGTCCCACGTCAAATTAGTCATACAAATTCCAAAGACTAAGTGAGATCCAATCGGTCCCATGTCAAATTAGTCATACAAATTTAAAGGGCTAAGTGAGATCCAATCGGTCCCACATTAAATTAGCCATACAAATTCCAAACGTCTAAGTGAGATCCAATTGGTCCCACATAAAATTAGCCATAAAAATTAAAGTGGCTAAGTGAGATCTAATCGGTCCCACATCAAATTAGCCATAAAACTTACAAGGGCTAAGTAAGATCCTATCGGGCCCACATCAAATTAGCCTATGAAATTACAAAGGCTAAGTGAGATCCAATTAGTCCCACATCCAATTAGCAAAAGACATTACAAGGATTATGTGAAACATTATGTTCTACATTAAAATTACCCAAAATAAATATCAAAGTCCAATTGAGGCTAATCATGAGCCCCACACTAAGTGTTGATAAAAAAATAATTATAAAAGAAGAAATGAATGAGAAAGAAAAAAAATAAAGAAAGAAAAAACTTATAATGGGTTGGGGGGCTTTTTACATATTACCTGACGCCAAGTATGGTTTTATCATATTACCTGGTTTTTCTCATGACTTCTCATATGACCTGGAATCGGCACCTAGAGTACCGAAAATGCCCTTCTTTTACATTTTTTATGCATTTTGTATCCGAAATGCTTCATTCTTCCCAAAATTAACGATTTATAGGATCATCAAGTTGGGGAAGAAGATATTCCGGCAAAGATCTATCCATAATCGCAGTTCAAACCATCGCCGGCGCCGTCCAACCCGAAAAAAAAAATTTCATGCCAAAAAATTGTAAAAACAGCGGGAAAGACGAAAAAAAATCTATGATGAATGGATTTTGATGTAAGAGCAGTGGAAAAGCCCTCCCAACTAAAAAAATTAAGATCTACATGTAAAGAAACACGTATAAAGATCACCTATTAGTGTTCGACTGCTCCTGGACATGAAATAAAAGGATAAAAATGGGCAAAAACGTGAAATACTCGTCGGCGAGCGACAAGTTCTATTTATATATCTTTCTGTGATACTAATGAGGTGGAAGAGGAGGAAAAATAAGGAAGAACGAAAAAAAATGGGCAAAAACGGATAAAAAATGAGCAAGTTATGACATTTTGAAGATTGTCATTTATCGTGTTGCATAGTACACGACTTGAATCAAGTCGTGTCGTCGACAATCTTCAAAAAGTCAATCTTCAAAATGTCATAACTTGCTCATTTTTTATCCGTTTTTGCCCATTTTTTTTTGTTCTTCCTTATTTTTCCTCCTCTTCCACATATTTAGTATCATAGAAAGATATAGGATGGAAAAAGAAGAAAAAATAATAAGAAAGAAGAAAGTGAAAGGATAAAAATGGGCAAAAACGTGAAATACTCGTCGGCGAGTGACAAGTTCCATTTATATATCTTTCTGTGATACTAATGAGGTGGAAGAGGAGGAAAAATAAGGAAGAACAAAAAAAATGGGCAAAAACGGATAAAAAATGAGCAAGTTATGACATTTTGAAGATTGACATTTTGAAGATTGTCGACAACACGACTTGATTCAAGTCGTGTACTATGCAACACGACTTGAATCCAAGTCGTGTTATATGCAACACGACTTAAATTCAAGTCGTGTTGCATATAACACGACTTGGATTCAAGTCGTGTTGTATAGTACACGACTTGAATCAAGTCGTGTCGTCGACAACACGATAAATGACAATCTTCAAAATGTCATAACTTGCTCATTTTTTATCGTTTTTGCCCTTTTTTTTTTCGTTCTTCCTTATTTTTCCTCCTCTTCCACCTCATTAGTATCACAGAAAGATATATAAATGGAACTTGTCGCTCGCCGACGAGTATTTCACGTTTTTGCTTATTTTTATCCTTTTATTTCATGTCCAAGAGCAGTTGAACACCAATGGGTGATCTTTATATGTGTTTCTTTATATGTAGATCTTAATTTTTGTAGTTGGGAGGGCTTTCCCACTGCTCTTACATCAAAATCCATTCATCATAGATTTTTTTTGTCTTTCCCGCTGTTTTTACAGTTTTTTGGCATGAAATTTTTTTTTTCGGGTTGGACGGCGCCGGCGATGGTTTGAACTGCAATTATGGATGGATCTTTGCCGGAATATCTTCTTCCCCAACTTGATGATCCTGTAAATCGTTAATTTTGGGAAGAATGAAGCATTTCGGATACAAAATGCATAAAAAACGTAAAAGAAGGGCATTTTCGGTACTCTAGGTGCCGATTCCAGGTCATATGAGAAGTCACGAGAAAAACCAGGTAATATGATAAAACCATACTTGGCGCCAGGTAATATGTAAAAAGCCCTGGGTTGGGCTTATAGGCCCCACGTCCAAAATAAAGGAAGGCTTGCTCAAAGCCCAAGTTTAGCAATGAAACAAAAAAGAAATGGGCTTGTTTTGGTCTTGGGAAAGGCCCAAAGCTAGCATAGCCCATAAAACAATTTCATCTTCTAGAATTACAGAAAGCTCCTTGAGGTGCCAACAATCACACATTCCACCTTCTGGAATTGCATAAAGCTCCCCGAGTTGCTAACAACCACCCACTCCACCTTTTAAAAATTACATAAAGCTCCCCAAACGGCCAATAACCACCCACTTCACCTTCTAAAATTACAGAAAACTCCCAAACTGCCAATAACCACCCACTTCACCTTCTAAAATTACAGAAAACTCCCCCGTTTCTTAATAACTACCCACTTCCACTCAAAATACCTACCCACTACCCCATTCCACTACATACCCACACCCTTATATATATACCCCTTCATTTCCAAAAGTGGAAAGGGTTTTCTCTTTAGCCATTACACACCCAAAACTCTAGAAAAGGTTTTAGAAAATCAAAGGGAAGGAGACCAAGTATCTTCCAAGCAAATTCCAAGAAGAAAGAAGAAGAATTTTTGAAGGAAGGATTTCTACACCAAAGCAAACACTCAACTTTCAAATCCTTTAAATTAAGGCTTGAAGTTGAGTGGAAGAATAAAGCAAATGAGAACTTACAACTTGAAGTGAAGAAAAAGCATGCAAGGAAGGAATCCCTACATGGGATATTTGTAATTTTTTTTGTGCTTCTTTCTTTCTTTGTGTAATTGGTGTAATTTTTGTAGTCATTGTTTGACATCAAATTCTTCTTCCTTTTTTTTTGTAATCCAACTTCAAAACTCCTCCATCTTTGCCAATTAATCGAAGACTTTGTAAAGGGAGGGTCATCCTACCATAAAAAAAAAGTGATTCTCTATATCTTGAAAGGATTAACTTGTGAGCATAAGAATCACTAAAAATCTTTCTCAACAGGTCCAGCTGATCCAGTCTGGTTTTGAAAACCATGTAAAGAAATATACAATTAATTCCATGAAGAAAGTAAAAGAATAAGGTGAGTGAACTCTCCCTTTCTTCTTCACTTGCTACACCAATTTTGAGCGTCTACTGTAGCACACTATAGACATTCTTCTTCACAAAGCGGCTTACTGTAGCACACTGTAGATCTACTGTACCATATAACCCTGGTTAGCCAAAAGCTCCTCCTTTTTCTATTATGTTCTCTTCCTTTTATACCATCCTAATCAACCCTTCCACATTTTAGATCGATCCTAATCTCGCCTGAAACAAAATCTTCCAAATTCGAATTGATCTAAATACTTGTGAGCCCAAATCTAGCTTCTCCCGAGTGGCATTGCAAATCACTCGAGCCAATCCGTGGGGAACCAACTCCAATCCGAGCATGCCTCTGAACCCTCCTGAACTTGGACACAAGCTCATCTTGACGATTCTTTACTTTAAGTACATGACCCCTGTTCTCTTTTAGCATTAAACTTTTAGTGTATTCAATATAGCATTTTTAACTGTCATATCTTTCATATCTTGATCTTTTCTAATAAAAGCCATTTGCCATGTAATAATTCGACGATCCGCATGAAAAACTACATAAAAATAATTCAACTTAGATGTATATTAAAAATTATTTCCATTAAATCAATTAATGCATTAAAATAAATCAATTAATTAGTATAATCATTAAATTAATGTAAACTCCTAATTCTTTGCTTAACCTAAATAATTAATAATTAACCTAGATAACTCATAACTAAAGCTAGAAAACTAAGGTATAAGCTGTGTAAATTATGCGCTTATCAAACGGTAAGCTGATGATCCATGATGACTTTTTATAACTTCAGGAACACCAATCTTTTTATTTCTCTTTCCGCATAGTCCAAACTTACAAAGTCTATTACACTTTTCTGTTGTCGATGCTTCATTAGGTAGTCATTATTCTAACCCCTATACTAAAGCATCTTAATCCTAAGAGAACATGAGCAGCACACTAGTTACTTTGTAGAGATTGCCAGAGATATGTAGTTGTGAAAGGAATTGGGTCCATGCATTTTGTCTGGTTTGAATAGCTAAGCTGTTCTTTTTTTTTTCTTATGGATAAGTTAATGGCTCCATAAGAAAAAAAAAGCTATTCCCACACCACCATGAGCTATGCTTGTTTGTCCTGACAAGATCATAATATTTTAGCGTTCAACTGCTGATGCTATTGTGATCTGCAAATTCACACCGTCTACAACGTAGGCAGTGACCTATCAACCTGGAGCTCTCCTGTCAAAGCAGGAGATTTACCACCACGCGCAATGGGGTTTCCAGCAACCGAAAGTGTGATAGAAACTCGCTTTTTATATATTACCTGACGCCAACTATGATATTCTCATATTACCTGGTTTTTCTCGTGACTTCTCATATCACCTGGAATCGGCACCTAGAGTACTGAAAGTGCCCTTCTCTTACGTTTTCTACGCATTTTGTACCCGAAATGCTTCATTCTTCCTAAAATTAGCGATTCACAAGATCATCGAGTTGGGGAAGAAGACATTTCGGCAAAGATCCATCCATAATTGAGGTTCAAACCATCGCCGGCGCCGTCCAACCCGAAAAAAAAAATTTCATGCCGAAAAACTGTAAAAACAGCGGGAAAGATGAAAAAAATATGTGATGAAGAGATTTTGATGTAAGAGCAGCAGAAAAGCCCTCTTAACTACAAAAATTAAGATCTACATATAAAGAAACACATATAAAGATCACCCATTGGTGTTCAACTGCTCTTAGACATGAAATAAAAGGATAAAAATGGGCAAAAACGTGAAATACTCGTCGGCGAGTGATAAGTTCAATGTATATATCTTTCTGTGATCCTAATAAAGTAGAAGAGGAGGAAAAATAAGGAAGAACATAAAAAAATGGGCAAAAATGGATGAAAAATGAGCAAGTTATGACATTTTAAAAATTGTCATTTATCGTGTTGTCGACGACACGACTTGATTCAAGTCGTGTATTATGTGACACGACTTGAATCCAAGTCGTGTTACATAATACTTAGATTAAGTCGTGTTGCATATAACACGACTTGGAATCAAGTCGTGTCGTCGACAACACGATAAATGACAATTTTTAAAATGTCATAACTTGCTCATTTTTTATCCGTTTTTGCCCATTTTTTTTCGTTCTTCCTTATTTTTCCTTCTCTTCCACCTCAATAAGATATAAGGTGGAAAAAGAAGAAAAAATAAGAAAAAAAAGAAAGTGAAATGATAAAAATGGACAAAAGCATAAATACTCGTCGGCGAGCGACAAGTTCAATTTATATATCTTTCTGTGTTACTTATGAAGTGGAAGAGAAGGAAAAATAATGAAGAATAAAAAAAAATGGGCAAAAATAGATAAAAAATAAGCAAGTTATGACATTTTTAAAATTGCCAATTTATAGTGTTGTCGACCACACGACTTGAACATTTATCGTGTTGCATATAACACGATAAACTGACAATCTTCAAAATGTCATAACTTGCTCATTTTTCATCCATTTTTGCTCATTATTTTTTCGTTCTTTCTTATTTTTCCTCCTCTTCCACCTCATTAGTATCACAGAAAGATATATAAATTGAACTTGTCGCTCGCCGACGAGTATTTTACGCTTTTGCCCATTTATAGATGATAATTTACAATGTTTGCATGCAATTAACTTATACAATTATGAATGAACCCCCTATTTTGTTGACGAGACTGATTGGATGGCTCCTCCTACAAACAGGCCTCAAACCTAATTCATCACTAGCGTTCTTACCATCTGATTGTCATAAATAGACAACAAATAGTTCATTTTTTAAAAGACAAATGAAACTATTAAAGTATTGAAAAAATGGCATTACTGTATGCATTAGTTCATTACAAATTATAGTCAATTAAAATTCCATATTTATGTGTTGCTTAGATTTCTTTTTTATTTGTAAAATGTTTAATATTTTGAATTTTCTAGGTAATTTTACATGATTGATCTTATTTTCTAATATCAATCACTTGTTTTAATTAGTGGAATAAGCCGATGCTGTACATGTTAGGGGCCAATGTGGGCTAATGTCCAAAAGCGGTGGAGTTGATGGGAGGCGAATGAATCAGCTGAGTAGAAAGGGGCCCCAAGCCCAGTAAATTGATTGGGCCCAACATGAACCTCTTAGTCTTGAGAACAGCTGAGTAAGTTGGACTTGAGATTAATTTACTTTTGTTTTTTGTCAAGTTAATTCGATTGCTAAGATCCACTAGATTGTGTTGTGCGTTTGGATACCCATCTTAGGGGTGTTCACCGAACCGTCCGTCCGTGTTCGTCCATAATCAAGGGCGTGTTGTCTAGTCCATCCATGTCCGTAGTTGTCCATTAGAAATTTGTCTGTGTCCGTCCGTGGTTATCATAGACTAAGAAAATCAATTTCTTTGTTTGTAAAAATATCCATAATTAAGTAAAATATGTTCCTAAATTCAACATTTAATCTAACATTCATATTCACAAAAATAAAAAAACATAACATATGTAATTCATAACATGTTTTGTAAGGATCGGAAATTTTATATTAATAAAAAGGAATTCTATTGCTAAAAGTGAGTAATTTTGGTTTTGGGAAGCTCGTTAAAAATAAATGAAAAAAATTTAATTTTTTTTTCGTTAGGCCGATCGATCGTTTTTGAACGGCATCGATTGCCGGACGATCGATCGCGTATACGGACCGATCGATCGCCGTTAATCTCACGATTTTCGAAGCAAATCCGTTGGGGAACCTCTTGGGCTAATTTTGGAGGATTTCTTGGAGACGTGTTATGCCTGACTTGCTTTGTTTAAGGGATCTAAGCGTGGTAATTGAATTGGTGTCAAAACCTTAATTGACATCTAATTGGGAATCAATATAATGGGGGATTTAATTAGCCTAAATAAAGTAAATATGGAGATGTATATTGGACGTCTTTTGGCAAGGTTGTATAGGCCCTTCTTTGCTTGTAGTTGGCGCCAAGAGAAGCCTTTAAGGTTTGCCTTTAATTGGTAAGTTTCAAAGGTAAATTGGTAATAATTTGAGAGGAGATAAAATCCTACCTTAATGCAATCTAAACAGAAAATCTTGAGGTTAGAGGAGATCGTGCTGGTGGTTTTGGGAGGGGTTGGGATGATCCTTAGCCCTTGGATGAAGTGGAGATGGACGGTGGACTTTCATTGGCTTGTTCTATTTAAACTCAAATTGAGAGGACTGGCCATCCCTTTGGGAATCAGCAGCCCTCTCTTTCTCTTTTCTTGGTGATTCTTCTCCCCTATCTCGTCCTCCCCCTTCTCTCTCAATCATCAGTAGGCCTTTCCTCATGGTGCGTGCAAGAGGTGTTCATTGGTTCGTGTGGAGATCGCGAGGAAGCAAGAGGTTATTTCAAACGGCTGACGTGCAATTAGTACCGGTTCAAAAGTAAGATGCCCTTTTTCTCACAGGTGTATATGTATCAAAGTTATGATCTTTGCATGATAATTCACGTTCTGGTGTGTGATATTGATGATCTTGACGTCCTGAATTAGTTATCTTATTGTTTTGA
The DNA here is from genome assembly GCA_039654745.1 of Houttuynia cordata. Taxonomy (NCBI): domain Eukaryota; kingdom Viridiplantae; phylum Streptophyta; class Magnoliopsida; order Piperales; family Saururaceae; genus Houttuynia; species Houttuynia cordata. Next base: position 15,560,330 of record CM077504.1, read on the forward strand.
GATTGACTTGTCAAATGACATATACCGATTTCTTCATGCTGAAGTTATCTCATGCACAATTCGATCAAGACATCCCTGACGTATACTATTCTTTTGCTACTTTTTTTTCATGTGTTTGCTATCTATGAATGCATGTTGCTCTCTGTCTCGAGTGGTTTAAATTTCTGTTTATGAAAAGTTGTCACCTTTCTTGATATATGTCACCGATGCTATGTTGTTTCATGCTTTGACCTAATCGGTCCAATATGGGTGTGACTCATGTGTTTCTCATCCAAAAGCAGCAAGCTTTCAGAGTTGATTCCACTGGTTTGGTGTGTCCTTATGAGTCACAGGTTGTACTTTGTTGTATTGCTCTGTGTCCTGATAAAGTTGTCTACTTTATGGAATATTTGCCTTAATTGATATAGTATATGGGTAATAAGACTATCTAAAAGAGATTAAGGGATGTATTAGTGAGATGAAAGTGGAAATCCTTATGGATCATTGCTCGTGAACCTTAAGACCTCTGTTAATAGGTCTGACCAGGAGCCGAGATGTCCTGGAAAAGTTGTCCAGTTTGCGGGTTAATGAACCATTAAGGCTAAATTGTAAAACAGTATTAAAAAGAGATTATTAGGCAGATTAATACATAATTAATGGTCTGACCAGAAGCTAATAAAGGCCTAATGTGATAGGGTTTTGAGTCTAAAAGACTTTGGTTAAGGTTAGAATTAGTAATAACAAGTGAAAATTGGGTTATTACTTAGTATAATGCTCTCGGCAAGGATTTATCCTGCACCAATAGATTGCATTCTAAAATTCATAACTAATTGTAGACAATTTGGAAAATTATTCCGTAAATTGGGTAATAATATGCAGATAGAGAGCTGTCTACCATAAAAATTTTAGGGACTGTTAGGCTCTGTGTAGACTAGGGAAAATCTGGGAATAGGGCTGTTGTGTCCATAACAGTGTCTTTTCGCGATTATAAATAAAACACTATGCTAAGACCGTATATATATTATATAACACAAGGAGGGTACTATGGATTAAGAATTCCAGAGGGTACTTATGACAGTATCATGTGTGGGGTACTGGCTCTATTCTAAAAGTCGGGGTCATCCATGTCTTTTCTCGCAGTGCCTAACATCGCGCATCTTCTACCCCATGAAACCCTAATGTTAGGTTAGGGTTATTCTTTCCAATTCTACCATTAAAGTTTTTGAGATACATCGATTTCAGAGTCTTGAGAACCAGGGATGGTCTTGATTGCAATAGTGTTTGGTGATGACGTTGGAAGAGTCTATACCGAAGAGTTCAGTTTCGAGTCAGCTCGTGCTTCAGCACAGACCCATTGTGGGTAAATCTCAAGTGAGTCAATCTGTATTAGATGCTGACAATTTTAGCATACTTCTTCGAGAGTTTGATCTCCGAAATTGATATTCTAAGTATTTCATGAGAGTACCCTTGTTAGGGTTAGACAGATCCAGTTCCATGTAAACTGTTCTCCACCAAGAGTTTTGTTGAACACTCTTAGGTTGGATCATAGTATGCTCACGAGCCATAGCTAGACCCATAGTGGTCTCAGATATTTATGAACCTCTGTAGTTCAGCCGATGATGGCAACGCGTGCGCTTTAGATTGTAAGACATTACAGAAGGTCTGCAATCTCCACCCATTGTGTCCGTAAGCACCGATGGGGCCAGCATCCCTAGACGCATGACCGAGTTCCTCTGTAGAACCTCTAGGATGTTCTGGTATCAAGGTCCATAGGGAAGTGGACTGAGCAGAGAGCAGAAATTAATTTCTCCGACACATTGGTTGTTCAGAGCAGATATGTTGTTTTCTCCTTGGAAGTTTGGAGTCATATTGATTATTTTGATTTGTTCATCCTCGATCAGTGTGAATTTCGAGTGAGGTGTCATCTTTAGGAAAGTGATTCCGTTTGAGTTAGTCCTGTGTTGTTGGACCTCTTATTATCACGTCTTGTTAATCCCTTTATTGTTGTGAGTTTTTCTGGTATCCTACTGAGTATTTCCTCTGGAATACTCACGCATCTTCTGATGCAGGGATTAAGACAGAAGAGAAGTGATCAGCGCGCATCGACGTGGAGGTTGGTGATCTTGCAAACGTAAAGATTAGATGGCGAATAATTTTGTTTTTGTTTGTTTTTGGGCTGTTGGTTTATTTGTGGCCTGTACGCCATTTATCTATTTGCTTTTGTAAGAACCTTTAAATTATTGTAATAAAACAATTGTTCGTTTACTTAGTTATTTTATATCTCATGTACGTGAATATTCGTTTAAGTCATGACAATCCGGTGAAACCCATGTATGCAAGTGGGTATGTGATGATTCAAGTATTCGGTCCGTCCCAAATCTTCTGCCCTATCACCTTTATTGGATTATCGCTTCCGCGTATTTTGGGGTTGGAAATTTGGGGCGTGATATGTTTCATGTCTCTTCAACATTTAATCTATAAGTCCAACTAATCCACAAAACAAATTACTTATTTAATCATTAAAATATACAACTAAATTATAAAATAAATAAAATATTTAACATATGGGGTAACGGACACGGACATCTGCAGAGACAATATCATGTCTGTGTCCGTAACATCCCGTTTGTGTCCGGTCCGTGGGCCGTATCCGTTAAATAGCGGACGGACCAATGGACACGGATGTCCGTGAACACCCCTGCCCCATCTTTCCCCGCTACTTTTCTCAGTATCCATCACCATCAACTCAACCCCTTCCATCTTCTTCCCATCAACTAGGTATGTTCCGTCCGGCGGGAGAAGGACTCCGATAGGTTCTGTCAGCCGTCGACCCACCTTCGATCATGTCTCCTCCTCTTCTATTTTTTCTTCTTTTCCTTCTTCCTCCTTTATTTTCTTCTCCTCTTGAGCCAACAGCGACCAGTGCCACCAAAGGAGGAATCTGCTGGCCAACCCTATAGAGAAGATGCCACATCTAACAAGTCGACCTTCGCCAGCTATGGCGTGATCTGGCGGGCCTCCATGGCCATGGTTGGATCGAGACACAGGATTTGGGGGATTGATCCCCGTCATATTGCAAACAATGTAAGTGTAACCGGGTGAAGTCCTCGTAGTCCTATATTCAAGAACTTGATAAGAACTTGGGATGGGCCTTCTTTTAGTTTGAGGATTACACGGACCATTCACTGGCAATTTAGAAAACGTCTCACCAGCAAAAATATTCATCCTACTTATATGAAAACTGAGGTGTGGTGATAAATTTTCAATTGTAAATGGGGTGCAGAAGAACCCAAATAGCCAAGTTCTCTAGGCTGTGTTTGGTAACACAGATTTGGATTGGATTGGAGGACCAAAAGCTAAATCTACTGTTTGGTTCTTTTTTTTTTTAAGAATTTAGATTTTCGCCCAAATTCGCAGGAATTCACGAATGTCCGTTTTAAACTTGGAAGTGTAGATTTATAAATGACAAGTCAGAGGCGTCATTTAGAAATTCCGAGTACAGGGCTCAGGTTCGGGCTCGGGAGAGTGAGGAGATTGTCACCCGTGTTGTCCCCAACTCCGATGCTCCCTCTGCCCTGGTTGTCTTTTTGGACTCTCCCCTTGACGGCGGAGGCGGAGCTACACTAACTGTAACGACGGATCGTGGGTGACGGGCGAGCGACTGAGACGGCGGAGTGATGGGTGATGGTCGACAACTGATCCACGGCGGAGCGAAGGTGACGATCGGTGTTCATGCTACGACGGAGGTAGGGAGGGCTGCCATAGGGGGGAGAGGGAGAACACGCTGGTTGTCCTTTTGGACTGTCTCCCTCATATCCTCTTCCTCTCCGGCGTCAGATCCTCCTCCCTCCGGCGCCGTGGAGCCGGAGCTTGGCTGCTAGCCCATCCTCCTCCTCCTTAGAAATGAAAGACTTCCTTTTAGGTTTTTTCTTCAGGGGCGTTTCTGAGCCCCTCTCCTAATGGTTGCAGAAAAAATGCACCTATGAAGATTAAATCCACAGTTGAAAACTTTTTAGTTGCCAACCAACAAATTTTAAAATATAAATCACTTTTTTGCAAATTTAAAATTCTGTGAATTTTGGAACTTCTCTCTAAATCTAAATCTGCTTTACCAAACGCAGCCTTAAAGTAGTTATATTTTAATATTTGTTAATCGTCGAGCGATGTAAAAACTCTTACAAATATGACAAGAAAAAAGGAAAAGCCACCAACATTGTCGTTCAACTGTTCATTCACATGAAATAGGTTTTACAAATTGTACAGCTTAAATGAAAGGATCTTAGAGAATTAACACAAGCACAATCTGAGCCTTCAGCATGCTATATGTCCACAATAAAGGATAGATAATGACGTATGGTTCTTAGAGAATGTAAAATGATACTGGTCCTCACAACGGAGTATCAACAGCAGTTTTTAGGGTAAAAAGTTTTAATTCCCCACAACAGAAACAATGATACTGTTTTAGATTTGTTTGTGGCAAACCACCTACAACTTGCAATTCCAGCAGTGCCTTCACGTTATGAACCGAAACACCATTTCAGGGGACAGATTCCAAGGGGACTCTATGAGTCAACTTTTGTGGAGATTTTCTTCTCAAACGCTAAGAAGATGTCCTGCAAAATTTGTTGGAACGATGCTGTCAACAAGCAATTAAAGACTAGCCTTATTGTAAGTAGCAAGCAAATGACTTTTTCAACAAAAAATGCATGTTGAAAGAAACTGACAGCTAGCTCCACCAAAAGAGCGGACATGCTTAAAATTTGCAAAATTGTGTTATTTAAGAATGGCGAAGTGTTATCAAAAGAAGCTAGTAGGGCAGATTGATCAAGTGCTTTTTTATTGGAAACAAGGAGCAACTTTTATGCATTTGCATTCTTTAACAATAGACCTTGTTTTGGTCTTCCATTGTATAAGCTATCAGTATACAGGTATAGCAGATAGAAAACTTGCCGGTTCCTCCATATGACTTTGTCCTCTTGGCAATGGAGGCTCTTTTGAGAGTTCATAGTTTCCACATTCAGCAGCAGATTCCCGAGTATGATTCCCTTCAATGCTCACTTGTGTTACAATTTCAGGTGCAGCTCGATCTGTAGGAATCATATATATAGACAGTGGAATTGAATTGAGAAAGGGTGGGAAGCATACATAACTTTACTTCGTTAGCCATATACAAGTTGAAGAAAGAGACAACTTCACTAGCACAAACTACATGGATAACCAATTTATGCAGAAAGGGCATACGTTTGGCAAATCTAGATGCAAATAAATTTCCGGTGGAAATGGCATATATAAAGGATGCAGATGAAGTTAGAAAAGCTTAACACTATATTCATTGGCATACAGGATGATTTGATATTCAATGAAGCACAGTAACTGAAGACTGTTTCCAATAATAGGAAATGATTCTCTCTTTTAGATGATTACCGAAGAGAACTTTCAAATTGATTTCTCCATACCTCGAATGGTGTCATACGAACGTGGTAGCAGATGTAAGTTTTCAGGAGGGAGTAACAATGTTTTCCGAGGTCTACCACACTTTCTCGTTTTACCACTATGTGGAGGGAGCAACAATGTTTTCCGAGGTCGACCAGGCTTTCTCTTTTCATCACTATTGGTGGTGACCCGCAAATTGTCTAGTGGTTCTTTCTTACGCACTCCAAGGTGGGAGAGTTCCATGTCAGGCATCCTATGAGGAGGATGGAGCTTCTTTTCTACTTTGTTATCTATTTTAGTAAAAATCGCATAGATCAAGGATGCAGAGGAAGTTAGAAATGTTTACAAGTATTGTAAATTATATCTAGCTAGGATTACTAGAAAGTTAGACATATATTAGCAAGAAGGATGATTCGAATTACAGTAACCACAAAAAATTGTTCCCAAACAAACTAAAATTTATTGTTTCTCTTTAATGTACTTGTCAAATTGGTTTATTTCCATACCTTGAGTGGTGTAAAACTGAGTATATTGAGTGTGATATGAATGCGGTCGCAGATGCATGCCCTGTCTTTTAGGAGGCTCACTTATGTGAAGTACATGACCAGAAACACGTGGACAGGGCAGCGGAGGTCGACCACGCTTTCTCTTTTCTTTCTGCACATCTTTGTTTTGACCGACAGTATCTGTATGTGCCTGTAAACTGCTTAATGGTTCCTTCATACATGCTCCAAGGTTGGAGATCCGCTCCACATCAGGCCATCTTTGTAAATGAGGTTTCTTCATTACTTCACTGTTTATGGTGGTTTCACTCATTTTACAAGGGGTGAGATGTGGCCTTTCTTCCAAAGTTTGTTTTTTCATTCCTTCTATCTCTCCAGAATAAGATATGCCTTGAGCAATGGCCTCAGTGTTTTGCAAGTTCTTCCTGGGCCGACCCCTTTTCTTCTTGATTCCTCCATAATTGCCAGCAAGGCCTGTCACACTGGGAGTTGAATGTGATGGAGCATTATAAACATCTTTTGGACACATTTCTGATTGACTACAGTACTTCATTTGGTGGGAGGCATGCTCAAAGTGCTGCATCTGATCCCTCTTAGGTAGACATGGTGTTGTTCTGATTCTTTTACGGTTTGATGCCAGACTTGGTTCAGTGGACAGTCTGGGCAATTGGTTGCAGGCAGTTCGGTCAAAAATTGTCACAGAGAAATGCATATTATCTTCATAAGTGAAAAGTAGAAGATCAGTACGTTGTAAGCAGTGTTCTTCTGCGAAATCCTGCCAACCACCATATAAGTACAGGTCCTTGCTCTTATTTTTTATTTCCACTTCCCAAATACTTCCAAATGGACTCAATAAATTGGCTTTTTCAGGTGCATTCTTTAAAAAGCGTTTCACAAAGGTTGGTGGTATTTTCTGCAGTTTGAATTATAAATCACAAATAAGTATACATCATAATACATGAAAATTTATACAATCAGAAAGACAGGGAAAGACAAAAACATTTTATTGCATTATGGTTTCATTTTTATATCTTTCCCCATATATCTTAGCCTAAAGGCTAGAACTATGCCGGTAAGGAAAAAGGACAAAATTGCCATTGTTAGGAGTTGAAGGTATAGTGGATTCCTGTCTTTCTGGGGAATGTTGATATAGTCCCTTTGTGATCAATTTTTTTGCATTCCAGGAATTAGTACAGGTTGCCAAAGCCTTTTCTTCTTTGGACATCTGTATCATCAAGATAAGGCATGTTGATCACTTTATAATAGACCCGCAGCAATCCAGACACATGTATAGTGGATCTTAGGCTGTGGTTTTGCTGTTTATTTAAGCCGGCTTTCCATATCCTTGCTCATGCAAAAGCAGTTCAAAAATGCTTTTCATAGATCACTATCTAATACCTTAATACAATCCAAGTGATCCATAGCATGGGAATAAATACCCAACTCAGGATGAATGAAAAAGCAACACCATCTGGCTTCTAAAGCATTGGATGACATTGCAGGTCTTAGCATCATTCAAGCAAAAAATTGAAAAGACCTGCAATTACATATGCTGATGTAATAAGCTTAAGCGGAGTTATGGTCATTGGAAGTTCCTTTTTAAATATACCAACAACAATTACAGTCCCCTAATATATAATGCATTTCTAAATAAAATTCTTTGAGCTTGGACAATGAAACACCAATAAGTCTATGAGCTGTTTTTCAATTAGTGGATCTAAAACGGTTGTTTTTCTCCAAGTAATGGAAATCCAGATTAGAGGTTTCGTGGGTGAACTAACCCTAACTGAAATTGTTGCAACATGTAGAGAGCTGTAATGACCAAGAAACAACGGGTTAAACCAATAACTATGCCAACGATCCAATGATCTTTTCCTTCTGAATCTATGCAAACAAGCCCATGAGTCTTCTGAACTATTGTTACTAAAGACACATGTCTCACTTTTCTATGAGATACAATGCCTTTCTTGTAACGCTGTTGAAGACCTATGTACAATAGTTTGAATTTGGTCCCCAAGCGAATCTGAGAAGCTTCTTTCTTCACCTTTCTCTTGTTTCCTAATTCCTAAACAGGCCTTGCCTCTACTTATGCGATGCTGAACCACAACCTTGAACCAATTTCTTCATCCATGATTCACAGCCCATTTCCAAGCCGAAGAAAACTTGATCCTTCAGGGACCTCTAGAGCATAAAAAAAGTTTTTCATTTGCTAAGCTAAAGTCTTCATTCTGTACCCAATCAGTACCTACTACTTCATGCAGCAAAATTTGGCTAGAAAATCAAGAATTACAAATCCAATGCACTAAATTTTCTTACTTGTTACTCCCTCAGTTCTATTTTAATAGGTCGATTTGGTTTTTCAGTATGAACTAACTTGAGTTCTTTTTGAAAAACCAAATCAGACTATTAATATGGAAGGGAGTAATTATTTCATAACGGGACTTAGTTAAGAAGAAACAGATATTGCTGCCTTTGACACCAAAGTTATCCCTACAGATAAGCCCAAATAAAATTTTCTTTTACACTTGCTAACCAGCCTCAACTTGCCAAGGTTTAGAATCTCTTCCCTGCACCCAGTACCATCTCTCCCACTGCAGAATGCTATCAGCCATGTGTCACACAAGCAAATTCACCCCATAAAAAATTATTTCATCAATTATTAATCATTTGGAAACCTACATCCCAATTTGTGACCAATTGAAGCATATATGCTCAGACAGGATCAAACTTTGTCTTTCTTAGGGAATTTAGAAGAATAAGAAAGGTAAATAACCTCAGCCAGCTCCTAAAAGCAGTGTCTTTTTTATAGACAAAGCTCATCAATCAATTGATAGTGATACCTTATGGAAAGCTCTTTAGTCATACACATTTCACGTCTCGACAATAATCTCATGACTTATCATAAAACTAATATTGGGACCTTGGAGTAGGTTTTTTTAGCTACATTATTTAGGACATCTCAAAAAGTACCATTCTTTAGATTTCTACATGACTGAACTCATGCGTTGTAATCATGCAGATGAAATAGCTTAATCACCAAACAAAGTTAAACACCTAGCTGGAAACTTCAGCACAAAAACACGCCAGATCTCATTTAAAAAAGCCCCGTTTATGACAATCAGCAAGACAAAAACAGAGAAAACAAGCCATTTTAAAGCAGTAACAGAGGAATAAACTAAGTGGTGAAACAAACCCAAAAAAATACACATAAAGGATGCAACAGATGAGTTGAAAAAAGTCACAAACAGGGAAAAATCCTGAAATAAAAAGACAGTATACATCTGTAGGAGCTCACCAGATACAGGGAGAAGTCTTTCATCAGAAGAACCTTAAAGAAAGCTGGTTTCCGAATATCAGAATAGCTTTCTCCTCTACCCATCTTCATCCCAGTTGCCTCCCTTCGGCACCCACTGCCTCTCTTCCTCTGAATGAGACCCAGTTGGAGATGAACGATGAAGAGCTCCAAAATGGCTCTGAAGGCCATTCATCTCTTCATTCATGGTCATTTAAGGATCTTGCAGAAATGGAGATAACCAAATGAGGAAAACTTGGGAGGTCGGGGTGGGAAAGGCGATGGACCGAGGAAGGGGAAACGGCAAAAGGGGATTGGAGGAGGCTTTGCCGAACTCAGAAGCGATCTGCAGCTTCTGACGGGCGGGAAAAGCTGCGGCTTTTGTATTGGTGGAGAGGTACAGGGTCGGCAGGTCGTCTCACCCGCCATTGGCTACCCATTTGAATTCTTTCGAACGTTGGGACTTGTGAAAATTGTGCGTTTGGCAGCTGGCTCCCAGTTCAACATTGAGCGACAATACAGAAATTATTGGAAGAATTTTTGGTCCACATCACAAGATCAACGGCTCACAAACTAGGCACGTGTGTTATTATAGAAAATTGTAAGCTTGACAGCTGGCCACGTCACTTTCACATCGAGTGTCAGGGAGGGAGCTGTCCAAGGCACATCCGCTTTACGTTGCTGAGGGCGTCTAGCCTGACCGAGTTAGAGGACCAGATTATCTGCAATTGTGCATCCCCATGCAACAACTGCAGGCCCGTGCCAACGTATCGTCGGTTCATTTAATCTGATCTTCAAACTTGGTTATTAAAATATTTCCTTTCATGAAATTTTATGCATAAGTGCAGGACCCCGGGCCAACGTGGCATAATGTTATTTAATCTGGTCCTCAAATTCGGTCATTAAAATATTTCCCATCATGGAATTTTAGAGTGTTTCTTTGCTTTCCGTGAAATGATGTAAGAATCACCGACCATTATGCAAGAACCAGTCCTGGACGGTAGATGGCCCAGTTTGAGTGACATCATGGTTTGAGAGATATTGAATTGGTGGAAGGGAAGAATAAATCTTTTTTTGGATAATTAAAAACTTTATTAACCAAAAAGGTAAAGGAAAGATACAAGAGAGTCTGAATATACAAAACAATTCCCAAACACAAAAAGAACAATTGAAAGAAAGACTAATTAATCCAATCGATCGGTGAGAGGAACGGATTGTAAAGACAGACAACTTATCCGGATATCAAGAACAACCAAAATTTGTGCGTTATAACATCAGAGAGCCGCCATTATGTTGAGAAGAAATCAGTCAGAAACGAGCACCTCCCAATTATTTTGCCATCAACAGCAAAAGTTTGAATAACTTCACGACTTCTCTTAGTAATTGCTAAAGCAAGAACTTGATGAGAAGTGAACTTGTTATAAAAAATTCTTTTGTACCTTTCCACCCATACAAAAGTGTCAACTCCAGCATATATATTTGTTACAAGAGATGAAATCCATAATCCAATCCATTTCCACCTTTAAATCAAGCATAATATGATGAATATTGCAGCTTAACAGTACCTGCTTCCAAATCAGCTTGGCATAAGGACATTGGAAGAAAATGTGTTCAATACTTTCAGCATGATTAGCACAAAGAACACATCTGCTTGCTAATTAAGTGGAACCCCCTCTTACAAAGATTATCTTGAGGAAGAAGACCATTACTAAAAACAAGCCAAACGAAAAAAGCATACAGGTTTACTCTATATTTCTGCCATATCAGCTTAAACCATGGTCCCTTTTCCCACTTGTGCCGGACCTTATTCCAAGCTGATTTAGAAGAAAATTTTCATTTTTCTGACAGCCATCCATAAGAATCAGCCTTATCAATCAAGGTAGGAGGATGCCTTACTAAAAGGTCCATAACCTCCTTGGCTTTAATAGTACCATCGTCCAATGAGTTCCAACTCCCGTCCCTTAAAGAAAGAGACAATTTATCCCCTACATCACCACCCATCATTAGAATAGTTCATCTGCCAAACTTGGGAAGAAGGGGACTATTATTTAACCAGGGTCCATCCAAGTGTAAATACTATCACCAATGCTTCACCATGGTAACGTGCATATTTAAGATAGATTGAAATGCACATGAGCAGTAAGTTGGAGAAGCTATCCAAATAGATAAACCCCTTATATAGACTTCATGGACCCAACGACACCAAAGAGTCTTTATTAGTCAGGAGGCGCAAAAAGAGTTTGCATAGACCAGCTTCGTTACAACCCTTAATAGATCTAATTCCCAAACCTCCTTCAGTAAGAGGTTTTGCAACTTTCCTCCACGTGACATTATGAAAAGATGGAGATGACGATATACCCACTGGCGGAGCCAGGGGGGGCAAGCTGGGGCAATTGCCCCAGCTGACCTTAATGTAGCATATTACTACTTAAAATATATTTATCTAATTAACTTGCCCCTCTTCATCTTATTTTTTTCCTATTCTCTTGTTGACCCACAAAAGTTGTCCTCTTATGACTATGGTTCTCGTACTTTTGTAAGGTAAATTTGAACTTTAAATAAACACGAAGAAAAAAAAAGAAAGTAGAGATCGGCTTGGCTTGGCTTGCCATAATATCTTAATAAAAATGTTAAAAAATAAAGAGAATCTACTTTAACTAGTAGTAAAAATTTAAGGCCTCTAGGCTATAAACACAACTTTTTAGTTCTTACCTTCGTTCTTGTTTTTGTTAAATTTTGTCTTTGCTACTATAATTTGCCGACCGATCGCACCTGTTCCCTCTTTGCTACCACGATTTATTTGTATGATATTTAAAAAATAACAGATATTTGAACTGTCTAGTTACACCTATTGAAAAAGTTGAACTTAATGAGCTTGAAATGACTGTCTAGTTACACCTATTTGAAAAAAGTTGTGTTTAGTGAGCTTGAAAATGAAGTTGTTAACTAACACTTCCAAAAAATAGCAAATCGTTGTAGATGTGTAAGATATTGTAGACATTTTATTTTCATAGTATGTCTTGATTAAAAAACTACATGTATGTAGTCATATTTTAATACATACTTTGTCTTAGTCAAAATGGTATATATATTTTGTTATATTTTATTTTTATCATTTGTTTTGCAAATTTTAAGAAAATTTTATGCCCCACCTCATCTAAATTCCTGGCTCTGCCCCTGGATATACCTTTCCAAGGAAATGCCAAGAAAAGCTTTTCGATATACCTGCAGATCTTCTTAGGAAGTTTGATGCAGGACGTCCTAAAAAGTTGACGGCCATTCGAGACTGACTTTATGAGTTACAACCTTCCCGCATAAGATAGAAGATTAGACTTCTACCCTGCAACCTTGCTCATGAGCTTTTCTAGGAGGGGCTTACACATGAAAAGATACCGGATAGGTAAATTACCCACTTCAACACCCAGTATTGTCTTAATCTTCACTTTATGAAAACAACTTGATGAGAAGAATAAAGAACTTTTTGTTGCATTCATTTCCAAATAGAGACTGACGAAAACTTATCCACAAGAACTCTAATAGCATAAGCCGAGGAAATAGAGTCATTTTAAAAGAACGACAAATCATCAGCAAATAGGAGGTGGGAAATGGCTGGGCCACCTAGAAAAGTAGGAGCACTGATATGCATATGCCTGCCCACCATTGCAATATATTTCTACTGAAGAAAGCGCTTCCATACACAATATAAAAAGCAAAGGAGATAGTGGACAACCCTTTCTAATGCCACATTTGGACCTGAAATACCCATAATTAGAACCATTGATTAACATACTAAAAGATGGAGTACTTATACATTGCATATCTCATTGAGTCCAAGTACTATTGAATCTCAGTTCCTTGAGAACAAATACAACAAAATCTCATCAGACCCGAAAATAAGCCTTTTGAAGAACAATTTTAAGGCAGAAGTGCTTTGGGCTATCCCTATAATGGTAATTCTGAACCAGTTCATGAACCAAGAGGATGTTCTCAGCAATCAATCTATTATTAACAAAGGCTGACTGATTATAAGAGACAAGAGATGGAAGCACTGCAGCAAGCCTGTTAGCCATAATCTTGGAAATAACTTTATAGATAAAGTTACACAAAGCAATGGGTTTGAACTCATCAAATGACTTGGCATTCAGGGTTTTAGGCACAAGAGTAAGGAAAGTAGCATTGACCTCTTTCAGAATACTCCCTTGGGTGAAGAAGTCACTGCCACTGTAAAATCCTCTCCCATAATATTCCAAAAGGATACAAAGAACTCTTTTGTGAAGCCATCCGAACCTGGAATTTTGTTTTTTGGGGAGTTCATGTAATAACCCAAATTGTAATAGCAATTAATGGCAGCATATTGGAAAATTGAGGAAGACTAGGAAATCTGGAAAATAGAACCAACGACAAGAATACATGTTGTAGGATGACTTGTCGGTGAATATGTAGAGTCTGCCTAAACTAGGATACTAGATTCTATTTTAATGGAGAAAAATCTTATGGTTAGATGTATAAATAGATGACCACGGACTCAAAGAGGAACCTTAGACGCAGAGAAGCCCTAAGAGAGTCCAAGGAAGGAAGAGAATGGATCGAAAGAGGAAGAGAAGAGAAAAATTAAGCAAAAGTCGAGGCAGAACAACTAATATCAACTGAATATTAAGTAAATTAGTATGAGAACTTGATGAAATACTGATAGCATGAAGACTAATTCATAAATCCATCTTATATTCTAGTATATGAGATTTAAGTATGAAAATACATGTTTTGAATGATTTGGCTGAATTGGATGTGTATTGCATCATGGTTTTGTTTGTTATGTGTGAATGTATGCTTTACTCTATAATAAATCTAATTGAGAATAATCTAGACCTCAAAGCATGATGGGAGCGATTTTGAAACCATAAACATGCTAAAGGGTCAGTGACAACTTATCTACGACACTTGTCGTAGAGCAATTGTTGGTGGTCCAACAGATACTAAATTAAATCAATAGTTGTGTGTATGTTTTCCAATTGGCAATGAAAATCCCTTCGAACCATCAATAAAGAGTAATGAATAGTAAGAATGAAAGAATTGCTATAGTTTTTCTCATTGGACTTGCTTTTGTAGGCCAAGTACAAGTTGCAGTTCTCACCGACAACCCCAGTGGTGACTGAGTTGTCAAAGGGTACTTGTTGGTGAATAGTTTGTAGTAAGTATATAGACTTCATACGTGGGTTCAAGTAGCATTAAGTATTGGGCTTATATATATATATATGGCCCTATCAAAAACCAATAGAAGGAAGGAATTCTTGTCCTTGTGCACATTAGGGCCAAGATTCCAATGAGCTTTGTAATACTTAAATGATTGCTAAGGAAGAAATCTTGCATAGCAAAGTGTGAATATTGTACGCTAGACACTACAAATGAGAGGACCTCAGGAAGTCTAGAAGATGAGATAATATGTACAGAATACACATAAAAAAATAAGTGACTTAGTAATAATTAGGTCAATGAAAGAATGAAAAGTATACAGTAACATGTGAAAATAACCAGTAGACTCAACCCCTTAAGTTCCATACATGAGCCTTGAGAAGGAGAATTTGAGGATGAACCTTACTGAATGAAATGGAGAAAGAAAGAAAGAATATCACATGCTATAAAAGAAACCATGATAATAGAAAGGCACAAAGTCGTGTATCAAGGTTGGCCATCTTGAGGGCGTCGATCCACAAGAACTCAAGAATGCATGCAGAGTTAGAGTGAAGTTCATGGTGTCTGTAACTCAGACCGGTGGGAACCATGAGTTCCCCTTGAGTCTCTCAGTTGTGTGGTGAACTGAGGTAGAAAAGAAAGAGGTATGAATACAGACATCTATTGAGAGCAAATCCCTAGAAGTACGTAGAATTAAAAGGTAGAGAAAAAGTCTCAAAAACCTCTAGGAAAACTAGAACAACTAGATGTCCTAGAATGAATCTAGGGTAGTTATGCATGTAGAACGTTTGGTTATCCTATTAATTGAATGTATATTTGAAGTATCAATGTTTGATATTACGATAATATCACCTGAAACAACTATTATATAATGTTGTTGTCTTATTATGTAAAAATGCTTAGTTGTACTAATTTTTTAGTTTTGTCGGAGCAAGGGAAAATCGTGTGGAAAGGCATGACACTTAGTAAGTATAATTCTTAACTTTAATTCTTTTAATGTAAGCTCGTGAGCGAGCCTCTGTCTTTGAGCTGAGAGCAGTCAAGTCAGCCGGAAGGTTTGGCAGGGTCAAGTCAGATATAGTCATAAGTTGCAGCAAAAACCCATTGGCCGAGTGCCGAAAGAAAGACCCCACAGCCTGGGCCGACTGAAGAGTTCCTGGAATGGACCCTTGTAAACGGACCTGCTGATCGGCCACCCCAAAGGACATGACTAAATCTTTAAAATTCCATACCACGTCCCCAAGCTCTTGGAGCCATTGGACCCCAATACAATATCAGCTCCTTTTGTGGGTAGAAGATGGAGATCCACCACGAAGTCATACCCTTGAATATGCAAAGATACGCGGGGACATAGGCCCTTGCTGCGCATGTGTGTGCCGTCACCAATAAGAACGTCAAAAGCACATGCCTGAGCAATATGACATCCCATACGTTGCGCCACCCTATCATTAATAAAATTGTGGGTACTCCCACTATCAATCAAAATAGCAACTAGTTGGCGCTTTAACTAACCTTGCACACGCATAGTATGAGGCGTGTATGTTCCCGAGAAAGCATGAAATGAGATCTCAGCCGTCGAATCGACATAAGCGTCCGCGACCGGTTGGTCAAGAATATCGTCTCCCTCAGGACAGGACTCCTCCAGGATGAAAGCGGTAGGGGGCATGCGACAACAATGCCCGTGAACGTACCGCTCATCACAGTTGAAACAGAGGCCTTTGGCCCTTTTTTCCTCCATCTGGGCCTGGGATAACCGGCGAATAGGAGAAGGCAAGGTGGCTCCTGCTGGTGGTCTAGGCCTAGAGCTGGCGACGGCCCCAACAGGAGGAACTGGCCTAGGGGCTGGTGGTCCAGGAGGAGACCGAAGGGGGGGTCGAACCACACGCCGTTGCCGGTTCAACCGTTCTTCCGCAACTCGAGCATGCCCAATGATATCCTTCATAGATTTAAGCCAAAACTGCCGGATTTCATCTGCAATGTCAGCTCGCAAGCCATGCATGAAGGCCCCCACTAATGCCGCCTGGTCCCAATTAGGTAGCCGATTAGCTATGCGCATAAATTCCTGATGGTAAGAGCACACCGTGGATGTTTGACGGAGAGATGCTAGCAATTTATTAAAATCAGCATAATCATTTGGCCCGAATTGTACGCATAACTCATTCACAAAATCAGACCATGTCGGATGAAGCATATCCCTCTCAAAATATTGGAACCAGACTAAGGGCCCGACAGATGGAAGGCTGCGATGTGCAGTTTATCAACTTCCGACTGAGTGCCATGATACTCAGAATTTATTTGCCTGTTATATCCAATCAATAGGGCTATCTTCCCCACTATACTTAGGAAATTGAAGTCGGGCCAATCGAGGCTCAGCCGAGGCCCGTCCGAATGGGTCCTGAGACGGGACCTGAGACATACCTAGCGTGAAGTTGGAGAAGCCAGTAAGAGTTGGTCCTCCAAGTAATGGCCCATAGGGCGGCACATCTCCCTGTGGCTGCTGATGTGGTCGGCCAGTACGATGAGGAAAGGCACGTAGATGAGTGCCAGCTGTCCCTGGTGGCAAGATATTAGTCAGATCAAAGGGGCCAAACATAGTTGAAGACTGAAAGGCGTGGCCTTGGGGAAAGGGAGATCCCTGTGCAGCACTGGCAGTGTGGTTGTGGGGCAAGGAAGAGCCCTGGGCTGCACCAGCGGCTTGGCCCTGCGGCCTAGCTTCTTGTTGAGAGAACCCATGCGGCGAAGGAGACGAGTGACCAAAGAACGGTGGGGTCTGCAGAGGAAGCCCTTGAGCCGCAGTGGAGGAAGACCCTTGCAGGCCGGTGGTCTGTTGATGCTCCAGCCCAGATGTGGGCAGGGGTGGCGGCGCTGATAACCGCTCCAACATCGCCTGCTGCGAGGTCTGCATGGATTGCATCATTGCCATCATGTCTGTCATGGTCTAAAGGAAGGCCGGATCCATGACTGCAAAAGGTGCGGCCTGGGCCTGGCCAGTGGGCGCCTCCTCGTCAGATTGGATCGATGAACCTTCTGGATTGTCCACAGCCTTCTTCCGAGCCATAGCGTCGGAAGCCAAGAGTCGATCGCTCTGATACCAGTGTTGTGCACCCTAGGAGGATGCACAAAAGCCGGCAGCAAAGGGGTAGGGAAGGGGATGAGAGTAGAGAAGGAGGTGAGAAACTAGGAATTCATTCATCAATACCCTAAACCAGACAAGTCGTCTCCTACATATAGGCGCAGGGCCTAAAGCTGATGGGCCATGTTATGTAAATAAGTAAATAGCCTATTCTTATTGTAGTAGCCCACATGGCCTAATGGAAATAAGTAAATAGCCTAATAGCCTAATATTAAGAGAGTCATAACATATTTCTCCATAGCAAATTCTGGTTTTGTCTTTACCCTTTATTTAGATGTACACCCCAATTTTCTCCACATATCCAATCTTACCTTAAAACTTATTCTTCTTTATCATTATTGATCATTTTTCCACTTGCCAAACGTAACTAAGAAAGGATAGTATCGTTGCACATTCTAAACAGATATGGGATCTCCTTATTTTGATTTGAATGAATATTATACTATTATTTTCGTTGATTTTCGAAAGAAACCGGTTTACATGAGATCATTCTCATGCAGCTTGCATGAGCCAAGCCATCTCCATCCTCTAGATCAAGATCTGATGGCGGATGTCAAATCACCGGGTAGGTAAGTGTGAATCATCACTACTATTAGATCTTGATCTGACGGCTCAAGATTACTTAGACTCATGCAAGCAATATAAGAACAATCTTATTTAACATATAGGCGCAGGGCCTAAAGCTGATGGGCCATGTTATGTAAATAAGTAAATAGCCTATTCCTACTGTGGTGGCCCACATGGCCTAATGGAAATAAGTAAATAGCCTAATAGCCTAATATTAAGAGAGTCGTAACATACTTCTCCATAGCAAATTCTGGTTTTGTCTTTACCCTTTATTTAGATGTACACCCCAATTTTCTCCACATATCCAATCTTACATTAAAACTTATTCTTCTTTATCATTATTGATCATTTTTCCACTTGCCAAACGTAACTAAGAAAGGATAGTATCGTTGCACATTCTAAACAGATATGGGATCTCCTTATTTTGATTTGAATGAATATTATACTATTATTTTCGTTGATTTTCTAAAGAAACCGGTTTACATGAGATCATTCTCATGCAGCTTGCATGAGCCAAGCCATCTCCATCCTCTAGATCAAGATCTGATGGCGGATGTCAAATCACCGGGTAGGTAAGTGTGAATCATCACTGCTATTAGATCTTGATCTGACGGCTCAAGATTACTTAGACTCATGCAAGCAATATGAGAACAATCTTATTTAAACTTTTTCCTTTTCTAAAATGTTTGGAAAACCAGAATAATGCTCCAGTTGATTTGTTTTACCCATGTGGAAAACAATGATGGTTTCGCTGCATCTCCGATCAGGGGCGGACACAGGAATTTTTGTCAATTGGGTCATAAGCTAACTCAATTCTAAAACATTATTCTCTATAACAAAATAATTAAGCTAACAATAAAGGTGTATTAAAATGAAGAACATAGAAAAACTAGACAAATATAAGTAATTGTAATAAATTACTAAAGTGAAGATTACCTGTGTTAAATACAATGTCATTTTGTATCTTATTGACTTCACAAAATTTTCACAAAAGATGTACTTCAACACCAAAACATCAGTTGTCCCCTGTTCAAAAAAAAATAAAAAGGAGAAAAGAAAAAAGATAATGATTCATCAACATATCGAATAAATTTGTCTTAACAAATAAAAAACCTGCATTAATGCAACGCAAAATTAGAAAATGATTCATACAACTGAGAATAACAACTAACAATATAAGGAGAAATAGGAAGAAGATAATTATATACCAATTTGATGGCAATTGTCCTCAACGAGATTTCATATTTTGGAAGCGTTAAATGATCTTCTCATTGTCAATCTCTTTGAAAATGTCATTTTCAATGTATGTGATTAGAGAATCACTCATCAACTCATCTCCCATTCGATTCCATAGCCTATTCTTCACAATATTAATTGAAGAAAATGCTCTCTCAACTGTTGCAATTGCAACTGGAACTATTAATGCCAACTTTAGAAGTAAATAAACCAATGGAAATCGTAAGTTCTTTTTTTTCTCCACCATTTTTTTTGCAAGATTAGAAATCCCAATCAAGTTGGAGAATTCACTATCTGACCGCATGTCCACCATATAAACATCTAGCTTATCGTGAAGTCTTGAGATATCCATTGTAGAAAACTCACGTGGATAACTTTGAGCAAAGCATAGTAATCTTTATTTGTCATAGGCTGAGAAAGATTCCTTTGGATCAAGACATGCTATACATAGAAGCAATTCTGTACTCTCTTATGTGAAACGACTGTTTAGCTCTTGGAGTTGCATATCAATAGCAGTGAAAAATAAGTCAACACGATAATAATGGAGCTTCGTAATTTGTTCTCCACGTCGTGGCCTTCCTAGCCCTATATACTTATCATCCATAGAAGGAACATCTATATCATGCTTGTTACAAAATATAGAAATTTTTGTCATTATAGAGTCTCATCCATTGTTTCTTAGTTCTTGCAATGTTTCCCTAGATAATTTAACCAAAGCCATTGCATTCACAATATCTTGATCCTTTCGTTGCAATGCTTTTGATAAATCATTGGTAACCCTCAAAATCTTCTTCATAATGTGCAAAGTGACAACAAATTCAAAAGATTGCATAAGATATATTAAAGAATTTGCTTTGGCTCTCAATTGAGGCTCTCTAGCATCCTCATCAATAATCTGAAGCGCTTGAATCACAGCAGAAAATATGGTTAGAAAACTTTGCAATGTACCATAATGCGAGCCCCAACGAATGTCACATGGCCTCCTCAAGCTAGTTTCTTGATTAAGTCCTTTTCCAGTTGCTAAGTCACCACTCTCAACTGCTTTGGTAATAATACTAAGTTGTTGCTCTCTAAGATTATCTCTACGCTTACATGATGCTCCAACGACATTCATTATAGTGGAGAGCAAGTCAAAAAAATTACTTATTTGCTTGTGATTTTGTGATATGGCAACAAGCGTCAATTGGAGACGATGCGCAAAACAATGAATGTAATGTGTATATTCATTCTCATCCAAAATAAGTGTTTTTAATCCATTAAACTCACCTTGCATATTACTTGCCCCATCGTAGCCTTGTCCAGGCAATCTTTGTAAACTTAATCCATGCTTGGAAAATAGTTCTTCAACGGCCTTTTAAGTGCTATAGCTGCTGTTTCTTTAACATGTATAAAACCAATAATTTGCTCCATCACACAACCTCGTTTATCCACATAACGTATAGCAACAACCAGTTGTTCTTTTATGGATATATCACGAGAGTCGTCAACTAAAATAGAGAAGAAACCATCCTCAAGGTCATTAATGATGCTTGCTACAATCTCCAGTGCAAATGAATTTATAATATCCCTTTGAATACTTGGTGCTATCACTATGTTATTATGAGGAGCATTTTTTAGCACAAGCTGCCTCACATCTGCATTTTTATGTGCAAGCCATTGTAGAAGTTCGAGAAAATTCCCTTGATTATTTGAACCTTCTGATTCATCCCGACCACGAAAAGGTAAGCCTTGGTTTAGAAGATACCGAATACATTCAATTGATGTCTCCAACCTAGTAAGATATTTAAACTTCTCTTGCTCTTCTTGCTTCTTTATAAATGTCCTAATGTATTGTTGTTCATTTAATAAGTCTTGACCCATCTGGTAAGCCTTATTGTGAGAGCTATCCACTCCTCCAACATGAGCATCAAATCTTTCATACTTCTTCCAATTTCTAAATCCTTTGGCTACAAAAGCATTCTGACCTCTTGATTATCCAAAAAGGTAACAGTACAAACAAAATGCCGCATCTTTATCTATGCTATATTCTAGCCAAGCAGGATATTTATCAAACCAATTAGGATTAAGTCGTTGTGGCACTTCTGACTTTGATCCTTGACACATGCTTTAAGTTCATCCACATTGACTCTTGACACATGCTTTTCAATTTTTTTACTTTGATCCTTAGAACCATTGGAAGTAGACGGTGTAGAACCAAGACACTCGGACTTCCTTTTAAGAAATTTATCCATTAAAAAGACCTGCTATGATAAAAGAACAAACATTCATGCACATAAGAATTTCAACAATACATTGTATTTTAACAATCTTTATCCCTTATACTACTGCAAGAACATTAATGCAAAAAACAATTCCATTTACAAGCGAAGTCCTAAATTTGATCCTTTTAACAGCCAACACTCATCATGAGTGAAAGGAGGCGTTGGAAAGACTAGACCATACTATATATTGAAAATGCAATGCAATTGAAGGTTTCACAATACGAACTATATGTTCCAAAGTATAAAAAATAAGACTTTCATGTGGAGATATATCTGTTGCTTGTATCTCATGACAAATATTTGTATTTATTAGCTTAGCATCAACTGCACATCAAGTACAAAGAGTGTCATAAATCTCTCTTACATGGAAACTTCTCTGTTTCTAGGAGTTACTGGACAAATTGTTGCTAAGATTGTAAGTTCAATGTTAATTGCATGTGCGTCTTCTCTTCCTTGTAGTCTCTCAAAAGTGGCAGGTAACTCTGCTCCAGAGTACAAACTTTTAAGACATCTGAATCAACTAAACTCAAGACATTTTTCACTTATGTACAAAAATAATAAGATAGAAAAGATATCTTGGGATCTTAGAGTAATGGTTCAAGAGATATTTCACTTATGAGAAAATCTTAATTATGTATTATATCACATTGGTCCCAAATGAATTTTGACAGAGCCCGGAATGCTAAAATTGAATTGCAAAGAATAAGTCCATACAAATGGGGCTTCCTGGATGGAAAGTGGCAACAAACGTTGCTGCACTTAGCAGAACATCCAGTTTAGCTTTAGGGCTCAACTAAGACATGGAGATTTCTTAGCCACAAAAAACACCACAAGATTCATAGTGTACTAATGAAGCCATTGAGCAATCAAATTAATTCAAATAACCAAACGAATTCATCTAAAAAAGCACGTAAAATATGGAAGGCATAAAATCACAGCTGCCCTTGCAATCATATTAACCCGAACAACCAATGAATACCCTCAAAATATTTGCTAGTATAATGAAATGAATTTGTGACATGTATTGAACAACCACAAGGATCTCAATTGGAAAGTCATCAAACTCATAAATACAGAAGTTTATGACATGTACTGAAGCACCACAAGCATCTTTAAAAAAAATGCTACATACATGTTATTGTTCTCAAAATGAAGCTTCTAACAATTAAAGTTCTTGCACTATGGATGCAAACTTATAAAACCAGCCTCATAGTAGATGCTTGCAGTTAAAATGCAGAAGCATTCAAGCACTTTTTCTATTTAGTTATAACCAAATCATCTCACTTGCTATTCAGAAAGATCTTAATGTATTTAAACAGTAAACTTCTTTGAGATTCTACACTAGAAAGAAGTGGTGAATAAGACCTTTCAGCCCAAAAAGGGAGGGACCCTGCAGAGCAAGATATTAACCCCTGAGCCGCAATTTCGCTTCAGCACCTTGGGAGCCACCTTGTGACATACCCACAATTTCAAACTTCCAAAACCAGAAGAAGAAATGGAAGCTCAGGCCTCAAGGCGGGGGATTGAAAGTACAGAGCAGGAGTGATAGTATTTGCCTCGATCGGCAGGTAGTGGCAACTGAATGACTAAGGAGAGGAACTTCCTCCTGGAGAACATCCGACAGAGCATTAGGGAGTTTTGGGTTTTCTGAGATGGGTCAGAGACTCAGGGGTCAGCCCATTTTTCCACTCGGGTCAGCCCATTGTAACCCAAAACTCAGTATCCGACCCAATGGCCATTTTCCGTTGAGGGTAGTAGAAAAACCCAAAACCCTCTGAGGTCATCTGACCCTGGAGACTTGAACGTAGGTCCCTGTCTCCGATATCAGCATGTAAATATGATTTCAAAAATCTAGGGCATTACAGTTCATAACAACTTCTTTTATCTCCTCAACATCTACTGGACGGGACACAAAAGAAGAAACATCAGAATTGAGCCTCTTTGGAAACAAAATGGAACATGCTTGGTCCTGCGACACAGGAGAAAAAATATCAGAAAAATATCTCTCTACCTCATTCTCAATATCTTGAGGGTCCTCAAGAACATGCCCATCTGACTTTGTAATCACATGGATGAAATTGCTCGCATTATATGAAGCCACTGTTGCATGAAAGAATTTGGATCACTTGTCCCCATTTAACAACCAATTCGCCCTAGATTTCTGACAATAAAAGCAAGACTCAATGTCCTCCTCAAATAATAGACTGTCCCTGGCCTCTTTTTCTTCCTGCATAAAACTCATATTAAACGGATCAGTTTTCAACCTACTCTGCACTTAAACGGATTATTTTACAAATTTTAAGGTGCTGCCCTACAATACCAAAATGGGTTTTATTTCAATACTTGATGTCCTGCTTCACTTGCTGGAGTTTCTTAAAGAGAATAAATAATGGATGGCTACTAATCTGGATATTCCAAGTTGTAGAAACAACTTGGGCTAGTGAATCCTCCTTGAGCCACATATGGAAAAAATGGAAAGGTTTAGGCTATGATTAGACACTCATGGATAATCGTTGTGCCTCGGACAATTGGATTTGAATATGCTATTTCAGGTTCCATTTATGTACAATTCAACACGGACGGGTAAAGTACAATCCCTCTTGAGTACTATATTTTTTAACACTTTATTATTAGGCCTTGCTCCAAATCTTTTAAGAGTCCAGCGCCATCTTGAGAGTCCTGCAGGGCCCCTCTTTCATCTTCATCTGATTGGTTACATGGGGGACTGTGGGGCCCACAAGTCTTTTTCCCCGTATGATCAAACATGCTGCACTTGTTACAACTATCCGGCCTCCATTAATACGGAACTTTGAAGGATTTCTGAGTTCCATCATCCAGGTCCACAGTCACATGTTCCGGAAATTAAAAATCCGACTCTACTTCAACACATAATGGGCGTATGTGAGACGACTTCAATTACCATTGGGACAGCACTATGCAAAGGAGTCCGAAGATTGCTTGCAATTTTGCTTAAAATGATCTTATCAAAATACTCTACTGGGAGCTCAGGCAGACTACCAATAGGACTACGTGGGAATTGGAGATACGATCTACACAATCATGGGAAGATGCAAACTTGAAAATGAAGGATCCTTCTTATCACGCCCCAATTTTCCCATACACATCGGGACCATTGGGGATGCAACAGGGTAACGATGTCATCAATCACACAATCATTAAAAGACACATAATTGATTATTAGTTATCTGATAATGAACTATCAATTAAATGAAAAGTAAACATTGTACCTTTAATCAAAATTGTAGTAATAAATACTTAGCACGAGGCCATTAATTCGAAGTTTATGCAAAATTTTAAATAATTAAATCTTCTCACTTCCACTTTGTGTCTCTAAGTCCAGCTAATTTCCAAATCACTCTATATTTTTGCCTGCATCATAGGATGCAATTGTACTCCAAAGAAATACTCACTAGGATGTAAAAACAACCACAAAGGATGAGTAGCAAGGTTCCAAATAACCACAAGGTAAGAGTCCACATAAGAATAACTGGACATTAGAAGTTCCATAAATAGGAATCAAAATAGAACAATATCAATATAATTGATTTCGTCAACTTTAGAACAACATTAATGTATGAAGATTCAAAGTGAACGGAAATGAGAAATTATTATCACCCGCAAGTGGATACTTACTTGAATACCCTAGGGGTTTTTTCTTTGAAACCTGATCTACACATGAAATATGCATTTTATTATATCCTAAACTTATATTTATGTTAGTGTTTGATTAGAATTAGTGCTACTTTAATATAATTTTTTATTTTTGTAAGAAACAAGAGTAAGACGCAGAAATGAGGTGAAAAATAACTCAAATGGTTAAATCATCATAACTTCATGTGCATATATCTGATTGGACTGATTCAAGTTACATGTTAAAGTTCAAGAAATCAGCTTTCCAACGCACTGACTGCGTGCAATTCGGAGTTCGGAGCAGAAAATTATGACCAGTTAAACATTATGAACAGTACTTACGATCAATCGGCATTTCATACACGATCGATCGTCAGAGCCGAGAAATAGTGTTATCAAAGAAACGATCGATCGGCACTCAAAATGATCAATCGTATATACTGGAGTTTTTTATTTTGAGCAATACAGTAAACACGATCGATCGGGAATAGAAAATGATCGATCGGTAGTCGAGATGAAATAGGCGATCGGAGCGATAACGCAAAAATTAACGAAGGGAAATGATCGATCAGAACGCGATCGATCGGCTATACGGAGCGATCGATCGGATTATACAGAAAAACCTTAATCAAGCGTATTTCAACTCGGATTTAGAAGGGGACTTCAGGGTTTCTCTTCAAACATATAAATAGGCCTTAAGGGAGAACATATTGGACATTAGAGAACCTATTTTGGAGGCTAGAGCAAAGGAGTGAAGAAGAAGAAGATGAAGAAGATGAAGAACATGATGATGGATTCTCTTCCCATACGAGGCTAAACTCCTCTCTAAGGCGTAGATGAAGCCAAATAGACTGGCTGTATAGTTTCTTTTCTCTCATATTATGTTTTACTCTAGTTAGTGTATGACTCTTTATTATGCAATTAAAGTTAATTCATTAAAGTTTGTTCATCGTACTCAAGAGAGACAAGAGTGAATTAATTGGATTTAAATTTGAAAGAGCACTTGTGTGTCCGAGAGGAACGTAAGTAATCTGAAGTGTTATATACTAATAAAGTTTCATTGGTTTATACTCGAGAGAGATAAATCACAATTCCATGTTTTAATCGTTTTATGTGTTACATCCGAGAGGAGAGCACTATACTTTGAGTTGACAAGTGTATATCTACGAGGAATATGCTATCCAATTGAAAATCTTTATTTAAAAGAAAGAGAGAGACGATATAATAGTATATTTGTGGTGGATTCGAAGCCTTGGTATCTTCCATATTGATTAAATCTCAGCTTAGTTTAGTTAAAATTCATTGCTTTCCTTAGAGTAACTAAAAACTGCACTTTTCTCTTGAATTTGGTAAATTGTTTAACCGTCCCTGAGGTTTGACAACCCTTCAATACTCGTTGTAGTACACAATTGCCTTGTGCACTTGCAAGGGTTTAATTTTAAACGATCAAAACCCTGCCATGTATCTAGGATACGGGCCCCATCGGTGCTCACGGACACAATGAGCAGTGACTATCAGACCTTTTGTGATGTTTGACTAGTCAGAAGCGTACGTATATGCCTCTCTTTGGGAAGGAGCCCTGCAAAGTTCTAAAAATATAGGAGATCCCACAAGATCTATATGGCTAATACGAGCATACTATAAGTCCACTTCTAGGAGAGCCCAGCAAGATCTCTCATGGAGATTAACACAATCACTAGTGCACAATGCTAGAGGTGCCGCAACATCCCCTAAAATCTTTTTTTTTGTTGGAATGAACTGTCAATAATAGACAAAGACTGAAGTTCATAATAATACAGATATTTATACACGAGTAGGATTTGCGTAATAACTCTGGAATAAGATCTATTGAACAAGTGACTCCAAGATGTCAAGAACTTATTTTGACAGACCAAGGATTTGAGTTGTAATGAAAAATTTAAACCAAAAAAATAGAATAATAGAAAAGTTCTGCAGAGACCGAAATAGTCGATGGACATGTATGGTTCTGACTCTGATGACATGATTGATTTCCCAGAGATTCTCAACTATACCTTACTAATATTCAACCCTCCATTATTAGGTATTATCATGTTACAAGATTTTACCCTTAGTCATAGTTTAAGTAATTTTTCAAGGAAAGAATGTTCTATTCTGAATAGAACATTGAACTTTGGACAGACACCACGATATACCATTGGATTCAAGACTTATAATTTTTTTGTATATACCCCTATGAGTCTAGATTCTTACACTTTTAATGGAATATTTTTAGGATATTTTTGGAATTAGTTGCGATTTATTTTGTACAGGTCATTGGCACAGAATCAGTTCTAGCCGAGTGCACTGTTATGTCCTGTTACTTCACTAACAGTTCTTAATCTAGGTTCTAACAGCACCTAAAGGTTAATTATACATTACTAAGTACTCTCAGGTTAACATAGATCATATTTGTTGTTAGTATGATAGTAGTATTAATGCAAACTAGTAATTTTTACCACATACATACTAATATATACCCTTCAGACAACATAGAGCACAACCAGATAACCAGACAACTAATCCTGAACATGATTAGCCTATGCTACAGTAGACTGACATTTGACAAATTATATGACCAACTGACCAGCAAGAGTTCTTACCGACCTAACACATGTGGCATGAGAATGACAACAAGGAATCATGGATGCAATATCAAGGCTTTTCAATCCATATCAGCAAGATCATGTTCAATCACACATGAATGCAACATAGAGACTTCATCACATCAGTATAATCCAAAAGCATGAAGTGAATGATATTAAAGCACATGAATCTAGGCATATCTCACCATTATAGATAGGCCTAAATAGATCAATGGAGAAAAACCATCCTACCTCAACCGTCCGCAATTCTTCTCATCGCATACCTTGCTCCAGCATCCAACACTTACTCGTCGTGTGCTTAGGTCGGCCAATAGCAAGATGAGAGAGAGTAGGAATGTGAGAGAGAGAGAGAGAGCGTGTGTGTGTAAATGGAGTAGAAAGGGGGACGACTAGCTCCTCTATCTATAGAGGGCAACTAACTCCAATTGGATTCCTATTCCAATTGATAATCACTGTCATGTTTCCCTTTGAAGTCTATCCAAAACTGGTAAGTTGGTATCTAAGAAGATCATCCCTGATTTAAGTCGATCATGATCTCCGTCGGCCAATCAAAAGTCTCCTACAAGATTTGCCCTGGTGCCCATTCATATCTGGCGTATAGTTCAATTAGCGCTCTCTGCTGATTTTCTTCTTTTAAGATAATCCTAATCCAAGTCGTGTTCATCCTAAAACAGGTAAATAGATAACTACCGGATCTCCCCAAAATAATCCTGGGGCCCATCCATATCTGGTGCCCAAAAGATTTGATAAGTTTCCAATTATTGAACTCATTCAAAATCTACTTTCCGTACTTATCCTAACCGAATCTGGTAACTACCTGACCACCTGTACACATCTTGGGCATCCCATCCATGTGGCACCCTCTTCTTGTGCCACTTCATCATGCTTCTAGTCCGTATCCTAATCACAAAATCTTCTATTCCTCCAATTAGAAAACGCCAAAATCAATCCTGTTTTAATTTGATTTCAAGAAAGAAACTTCCTCTATTATGACTCAAGTTCAAATTATGGTTAACAATAAAAAAGACTAAATAAAATCAACAACCACCTGGCACCCATGTGGTATGGCGCTCAGGCAACCCTGGCACTAAGAGGGTTTGGTAACTAATTAAGTCTAAGACTGCAATGGTAACTTCCTGAAATAATCTTAACCTTACCTAGGAATTACCGTACATTGAACTCACCCTTTAAGAGATCACACTCATGTTGCACCCACATGGACCTATGCTCTGGCGTCCAGGCTCAACCTGACGCTAGGCACTCCTTCGACCCTAGTGCTCGACTTAGCCCCAGCGCTAGTAGACCATCTTTTAACCCTGATCTTCTGCAAAATCTTGATTATATTAGAACTATGAAACATTTCATAATCATACCACTGATTCAATATCAAAAACTCTAATTTGGAAATTTTCCTAATTTAGGTCGTCAAATAAAATTATATTTTATTTTTATTTATTTACTCTTATTACAAAATTAGTTATCGTCACACTTCTGCTAAAGATTGCATTCAAAATTAATATTCCAAACTTTGGTGAAGACATTCTTTAGCCATATTACAAATTTAGTATGAATTCTGCCACTTCAATTTACTTTGCTCGCAAAGAGTGGTTGGAATATGGACGGAGAGTTTGCGAAGGATTTTAGGAAAATGAATGAGTTTTGTGGATGGAGAGGATCTTGAAAACAAAGCATTCCAATTCAAAGGGAGGCTGGCAGACAAGGGATGTTGGGGATTTGAGCATTTAGAAGGGGATGGTGGAGGTTTTTCCATATTGCCTGGCTAATGAGCCCAGATTGCCATATTACCAAGTTTTTTCGGGATCATGCCCTATAACCAGGTTTTGGGACTGACCTTTCTATTTTGCCCTCCTAAAACGCTAACCCTAAACACCAAGCTGAATTTTTTATATTACCTGACGACCCCATTTTAGTTGCATTGTGTCATCGTGTACCATACTTCAACAAATCATATCTCCTTTATTTCTGATCTATTTTTTGCCTATTTTTTGTATTTTTCTTTATTTTTATTGCTCTTTCTTCTAATAATGATATCTTAAAGATGTTGAGACAATATATCTCATGGAATATAATAAATACACAATAAATAACATTTAGTGTCTCAACATACTTAGGTTATCATCATTAGAAGAAAGAGGAACACAAAAATAATGGGCAAAAATAGATAAAAAATGAGGGATATATGATTCGTTGAAGTACGCCATGCTATGTGTACATGAATACACGATAGCAATGGTATCATGTAATCGATGACACAATAGCATTTCTATCGGGTCCTCGAACACACCATAGAAGTGTTATCGTGTATTCAAGTACACGATAACAGTGGTAGCAATGCTATTGACTACATCGTGTCTTCGAATACAAAGTAGCAAATACACAATAGCAGTTCTATCATGTCCTCGAACACATGGTAGCACTGCTTTTGTTTGTTAGGTCAGTGCCGTTGTGTCATCGAGGGCAAGATAGGAGAAAAGTCATGTCATCAAAGACACAATCACACAATTACTTAATTATTGTGTATATAAACATAATAGAAGAAATTTAAACATACATTTTGTAATTTGTATTGTGTATTTTCAATTATAAGTAACAGACTGTGAGTTGTATCATCGAGGAAGGGGCTAAAACAAATCAGAAACTAGGGAGATATGACAAGTTAAATACATGATAGCAATTTGATCGTAATTGAAAAACGTGTATATAAATAGAATGGAAAATATAAATGTACATTTTGCACATTTATATTTTTGAGTATTTTCAATTACAAGTACCAGACAGTAAGTCGTGTCATCCAAGATACGATCATTCAAATATAGACTCGATACAATTGTATCCCGTGTGTTCAATAATATGACTAATAAAAAATGTGTTAACTGGTATTTCTTACAAATGTATTATATATATGAACAAAAGAGAATAAATTTATATGTGCATTTTGCAATTTGTATTGTGTATTTTCAATTACAAGTAACAGACTTTGAGTTGTGTAACCTACTTAAGGAGAGTCATCTTCAAATTACTTCTCAATCTTTCACCTGAGTAGAAGAACCGTAACTATTACATGCTGAAATAGCATTGTTATGGCCATTTGATAAAAAATTGGTTGTATTATCCCTGATGCCAATTGAGTTGCGTATATCAATACGTAGATTCTGCAGTCAATGGAATTCTGTTGGAAGGGTGCATCCTTGATCTGGGACAACTTCCATTGCTTGGTTCCCTTGATTTTGAAATGTGTTTGGAGTAGGTCATTCAAGAATTCCACTACCATGTCACAACCTCCTTGTGGTGGGGGTGCGGTGCAACACTAGACTCCCCATTAGAGGATTGTAGAAACGCAAACGTTGTGTGGGGAAGTGTAGAATCTGCAAGCAAAAATATTTGGAAGTATGGATTGGGAAGAAACTATATTACCTGCGTTTTGTGATTCCCTTAAGCAAGTTCTCTACCAACTTACATGTTAGCTTTGAATTATCCCAGTTGAGGATAAACTCCTACAAAATAGTATAATTTGTGATAGTCAGTAAATTACATTGCTTATAATACCAGTGTAAAAATGAGGGACTTTAGCAAGCTTATATATTCGATATATTCTTGAATGACGATGCTTCCAAAAAATAGTATGGGTACACGTCTACGTTATTAGCATTCCTCTGCTTTGGCAATTGGAGAACTCACCAATCACTAGCATGATTTTGAATCTTACCAGTGGGGATGAGGTGTCTTTAGTGGTTGTATTGGTAGTACATGTGAACTCTAACCCTCTTCTGCCACACCGGCAAGACTTTCACAGGGAGGGCATTGTGTAATACGACATTTATATACTGTTTGCGACACAATAGCTAGCAAGGAGGGTAGTTTGAGAATTTTACCATCAAGGCTTCCATCACACGCTTCCTAGATTACATGATAGCAGTGCTCAATAGGGAGTACTATCGTGTAATCGAGTGCACGATAGAGCTGATAACGTGTACTCGAATACACAATATCAGTGTTATCGTGTATTCAATTACACGATATCAATGCTATCATGTATTCGAGGACATGATAGCAAATAACACTCCAATCGTGTAATCTAGGACAAGATAGTCGTGCTATCGTGTATTCGAATACATGATAGCAGTAGTAGCACTGCTATTGTGTGTTTAATACATTCTTAATTCTTGTGTTTGATTTGCAAAAAGGCTATTACTTGAAATTTAAAATTTAATAAAAATTTAAAATTGCACACTTAAATTTCTTTATTTTGTTCATATGCACAATAAATTTGAACACGAGTCACTATCTGTGACTTGTAATACTTACTATCATTAGATTTCATTTACATGAAGAATGGAGGTGGAGGTGGATGTGGCAATCCAGAACGATGTTTCCCTGAAGTCGGATTTGCTTCATTTGTGGTTGATTAATTTCTTCCTTGCTTAGCCTATTTCTCAACTGGAAGGTTTTTGCAATTGTTTCAGTTGTGCCCAAGCTAGCGACAGTTATCACATCTCCTTGGGTTTTTAGGGGGTTCAAGCTGTGATTCAATTCTGTTCACCCTGTGCCTGCCTTTTTACTTTTCCACAATTGGTGGTTCATATCTTTGCAAAACTTCATGATCTAACCATTGAAGTCTATCTAACATTGGTAGAACTAACTCTTTGTAGGTTGTGCACTAGGTCTTCGTGTAGTACTACTTCTCACAATATAGCATTGGGTCCAAACTCCAATGATCAATTGACGCTAAAGCATGTTTACAAGGAAGTCCCATGCTCTGAAACTCCCTGCATATGCATATCTTCTTCAAACGGTTCATGTAGTCCTGAGAAAGCACATGTTCAATAAACATTATATGTAGTCGTGAGCATTCAGACATGACCCAAAACAAGTCGTATTTCATTTACACGATAATTTAGTAATAATGACATTGAACGTATCGCATGGTGGAGAGAAATCACTTGAAATTCATACAATGATATGACATGCACTAGAACTGTACCACTCAGATCCCTCTTATCGTTTATGTATTTCTGGGCATATTTAGTTAAGGGAGTTATTAGTTGTTGGCCTCCGTATCTACGTCTCTCAAAGTGAGCTGAAGTGGTGACACACATTTGCTCAATCAGTTTAGTGATTGGCCAACTCTGCACCTTCAAGAACATATTGTTCGCACTCTCCGACTTGCTTGAGGTGGGAGTACCATATCTTCTACCAGGGAATTCAACATTAGTCCAGTTTCTATAGTTGATGTTATTAATGTATTTGAATGTCTCCTCATTGTGTTGCTTAATTTGTCCTATGACCTCATTAAATTATGATCTTCTAAATTTTTTATAAGCTCTGAATAAGAGGTACTTCAAGTGTCTATCTTTCCATCTGTCTAAGATGCTTTGTCCTATATGATGGAGGCAAAACCCATGATGAGCCTCGGGGAAGACATTAGGGACTGCTTTGCGAAGCCCCTTCTGTTTGTCAGAAACAATTGTGTTTAGTATTGAAGGCGACTCCAGAAAAGAAAAGTACGAATTAACTTTATGAACCACGTCTTGAAAGTAACATAGAATAAGACCTGTGTGAGAAAAACATGACTGCAGTTATCATAATAAGTCATTATAGTCGTGTCATCGAGGATATGACTCCTACTAACATATACATGATAGTGTGGCCATGTTGTGTAATTGTGAACACAATATGCGGTGCTATCGTGTCATTGAGGACATGACTCCTGCATATCATGTTCACAATGACACGACTACAATTAATGATTGTTCTTCAACTTCCCAAGGGTTTCTTGTCTTTGCCTCAACAACAACATATGCAACACACACCATTTATTGATTATCATCAATGGTTGTAGCAATCAATAGACATCCAGGATACTTTCCTTTTAAGAATGTTCCATCCGCAGTTAAGAAAGGCCTAAATGAACTTCTAAAAGCTCTTGCAATGGGACCAAACATCCAAAGCGCACATTTGAAATCGTATCCGCCTAACTCTATTTCAGGTATATCATAAGACATTTTCATAACCACATAGGTTCCTAGATTAGACCTTTCTAATTCCTTGCCGTATATGGGCAAAACACGATATGAATCTAGGTTGCCATCAAACAACTCCGATAAAACTTCTTTCGCCTGCCATGCTTTCTTATAGTTGACTATGATGCCCCAATGTTTCTCAAAGTACCTTATGATATTTTTTTGTGTGATAATATTTGACTCCTTATGTAGGCCATGACATTTTCTTACAATTCACAGGTGTGAAGCTAAAGGATGATCTTTCGTTCCCAGCTTTATGTCACGTGTATGTTCAACCTCCCTCCTTGTCACGCTAACAACGCCTGACTTGTTTGACTCCCGAATATACCACTTGCACCCATTCTCCTTGCACTTTGCAGCAAATATATCTTTGTTCTCATCAACCACAAGATAAGTGAACCTCCTCTTTATTACTATATCAACAAGAGTTCTCTTGCAATGTTTGATACTTTAAACCAAGCCCCAAACACAAGAAGAGCTTCGTAGTCGATTGCATGCAAACTACTGCTCAACATCACCTCCTCTTTGTATGTCTCTACCTCCACATCTAAACCATACTCAATGCCCCAATCTCAACCTCCATCTTCTTCAATATGAATAAACTTTGCGTCAAATGATTCCTGGTTATTAGATACAACAACATTCTTCCCTTTCGTCGTGGATGGTTTTGTAGCAGCTACATTAAGAATTTCTTCATCCTCAAACAGATCAATTTCTAGTTGTCCCCTATCCAGCTCAGGGGATTGTGTGTGTAGAGGTAACATCCACTCATCCCCTGACTATGGATCGTCAGTATAAATAAATTCTTCGTCTCCATCAACACCTACTTTTGAAAATTGTTCATCATTTTTATATTTCTCATTCTCTTCATTTACTATTTTTTGTTTCTTCTCCTTGTAGTGTATTAGATCCAACCTCCGGGGTAGTGAATGTCCTCGCATTTTCATTACTTTCTCCAAAATTGCAAAATATGAAGATGGCATATTAGTATGAGTCGTGTAGACAAATACACAAAATCTAAGAATATCATGTAATCACTTACACAATATCCTACAACTGCAATCGCAGTGCTATCCTATAATCGAATACACAATAGCAGAGCTATCATTCCTCAAATACACTTATTGTGTCCACAATTACATGATAGCAGTGCTATCATATAATCAAATACACGATAGCTGTATTCGAATACACTTATTGTGTCCCCTGGTTATGAGTCATGTCACATATGATGATAAATTTTATTCTTACCTTGTTGTTCCAAATACAAGCTCTGACTGTTTCCTACCTAAATGCATGATGATTGCATATTATCATATATCATGTGAACAAGTTGATCTAATAGGGATATCCTCTCCTTTCGAAGGCATAGTTGATCTAATAGGGATATCAAATTAATTCACTATTGTCTCTCTCGAGTACAAAGAACAAACTTCAATAAATTAACTTTAATTACATAATAAAGTGTCATACACGAACTAGATTAAAATATAAAATGAAATAAAAGAGCCTATACAACCAATTTATTGGGCTTCATCTATGCCTTCGAAAGAAGTCTAGCCTTGCATTGGAAAAGAAATCACCATTGTATTCCTCATCATCTTCTCTCTTTTGCTCTAGCCTCCAAAGTCTCTAAAGGAACTCAAAACTCTATTCTCCAATGCTCAACACGTTCCCTTTAAGGCATATTTATAAGGTTGGGAAGAAAACATAAAAGACCCCTTCAAATTCCAAGTCAAAATAGGTCAATTTTCGGTTTTCTGTATACGGCGATCGATCGCCCTGTATTGCCGATCGATCGCTTCATTCCTTCGTTATTTCCTTCATCTGCCAATCGATCGCTATCTCGGTTTCGCGCATCTTAAATTTCCTCCAAATACAATCGATCGCGTTGGCTGTCGATCGATCATTTCCACGGTTTACTTTTGTAGCTCAATTGTCCAATGATCGTAACTTTTTGCTCCGAACTCCGAATTACACGTAGTCGGTGGCATTGGAAAGCTGACTTCTTAAACTTTAATATGAATTTTAAATCAGTCCAATCAGATATATGCACACGAAGTTATGATGATTCAATCATTGAAGTCACTTTTCACCTTATTTTGGCATCTTACTCTTGTTTTCCTACAAAAACCAAAAACTAGATTAAAGTATCACTAAATTTAATCAAACACTAATATAAATATAAGTTTATGAACTAATAAAATCCATATTTCATATGTAGATCAACGTATGGTATGCATGGAGATGCTAACGGAACTAGATATTCGAGAGATAGGTTGCCCATTGCAGAAATGACCTTCTGGACATGTATTTTTATGATACATATTCATTCTTTTATGACAAGTTCTACTTAAGTGTTCTTGACTACCACAAGTATATAAGCTTAGTTTATTCTTATAAGTTCTATCTGGTTTGTGTCTTCTAACATGTTTTTCTTTGTCTAATGTTTTCTTTGTTGGGATTTTCTTAAGTAATAGTTCTTTTTAGGCTTATTAGAACTCTTTTTATAAGATTTCTTTCTATAATCTTTTCTTTCTTTCTAATTGTTCTTTCTGATTCATAACCATAATTCTAAGTTGTATAAAATTCTTTACAGAAAGAATAATCTGCCGATTTTAAATGTTTCTATATTTGTATACTAGTACATTTTTCTTTTGATATTTTAAGTACATGCTATACTCTTTGTCCTATGGTCCAAAGTTCATTTGGATTATCTTTTACTCCTGGATTATTATTCCATCTTTCTACTATTTCTATTCCTAATGGACCAGGTAATTTTCTAATGGCTGTCTACTACCTCTTGGTCTATATTGGTTTTGTCTTTTCTAATAATTAGTATAAGGTGCTCTAGGTATGTTACCTTCTCCGTATTCTACCATAAGCATAGGTTTAGTCCTTTGGAAAGGAGTTGCTGATGTTGCTATGGATTCTGCTTCTAAGTCTACCATATTTTTATTATAACTTACTATACTCATATTATCATCTTCTTTAAATCCTGGATGTATTCTAAGTATATAATAGTTTCCTAATATTTCTTTGGGTACATCTATCCTTATAGGGTTTATATCTAGTATCTCTTCTTCTGTAATAGGTGATACATAATTATTCTTAGCTTCATATTCTATGTCTTCAGGATCTTTAAAGGTTCTTACAATAATATTTAAATCTTTATCATAATAAAGTTCTTCATTCTCAGCTATTTGTCCGTCTAAAAACATTCTTGTTTCTAATTTTAATAATTCCTTTAAATCTAAACTCATATGTAATTCTTTAGGGTAAATAATCTTGTTATTATATGTAAAAGCATCAGAAGTCAAGACTAAATT
Organism: Houttuynia cordata; assembly: GCA_039654745.1. Lineage (NCBI taxonomy): Eukaryota > Viridiplantae > Streptophyta > Magnoliopsida > Piperales > Saururaceae > Houttuynia > Houttuynia cordata. Next base: position 15,597,569 of record CM077504.1, read on the forward strand.
ATAGTTTAATTCTGATTCTAATTCAGACTCTTCTTCTACGTTCTCTTTCATATAATCTGTAAATCTTGGCTATCCTTATACATAATAGATTTTTCTGGAATTATGACTGATTCTTCTTGAGTAAATTTATATAAGTTCCACTATAATCCTGCTAAGTCTTCTGCATTAAATATAATAGGCGTAGTTAATTTAATACCCTTATTACCCATTACTTCTACTACATCCTTAATGTTTAATTTAAATCTTGTTTGGCTACTAGAAGTGATTTTTCCTATGAATTCTACACAAATTAAGAGATTGTCTCCTTTGTGTTCTTCGTAACCTTTTGTCTGAATTCTATTTTTTTAGTTGCTCATTTTGTTTGTTCATTACTAATTCAATATTTCTTTTGATATCAGTTAGAGTGGACAAGCTTAATTTTGTTGAAAAATTCTCAACTGTTTCTTGAAAATTTTCTATCTTATCTACATTATTTCTTAATCTTTCCAATATTGATTTTAAGATTTCTTTTTTATCGTCTTTATTAGATGCTCTTTTTATCAACTTTATTAGATGCTCCAATATTCTCTTTGTCTTTTTTCAAGAATATTTCTAATCTTTTTAAGACATTCAAAAAAATTTAATTCCATTTATCTTGTTCAGATATTTTAGGAATTTTCTTGATCAAAACTTTTATTTTGATCTTAAATATGTTTGAATGAATTTTCATTGTTGTTTCCTTCTAAAAGAATTAGATCAACAATAATATTTAGCATACGGATGTAAAAACCCACCAGAGACACAACAAATAGCATGAAGAATGTTGTAACAAAGAGAAATAAGAATATTCAATAACTTTAGGAATAATCTCAAGGTTCATGTTACCTGAGTAGAAAAATTAAATAATAATCTCAACTCGCATGTATAGGGAAAGCATCAAATTTTAATGACTCCAAACAATCATAAGTGTAAGGATAGAATTTGCCATAGACGAGCCTCCGAACATTAAAATGTAAGGAGAAGATAGTCAAATCATCAATAGCTCCAGACATCCAAAGTGCAAAGAGTTTTCATTTTTTGCTCGCTGAACTTACTATTCGCAAGTGGCTGATTACTAAAATCACCCTAAAGGTACTCCCTTCAGAACCCGACCATGCGTCTAGGAGGCTGGCCCAATCAGTGCTTACGGACACAATGGGCGGAGACTATAGACCTTCTGTAATATCATACAGTATAAACATACGTATATGCCTTCATTAGCTAAACTACAAAGGTTCAAAATTAATCAGAGATCTCACAAGATCTAGCAATGGCTCTCTGAGCATACTATGATTCCAACTTGGAGAGATCTTCGCAAGGTCTCTGGTGGAGAAAATAGGTTCACATCAAACTGAACAATGACACAAGAAGAGCAAAGGTCGCAACACTCTAAGATTCAAGGTAACTTTTACTAGGATAGACTCACTCAATTAGTATAATAATCATCAGTATCTCTCAATAGAATATAATTCCTCGCAAGAACACAACAAAGATTACAACATCTTAAACAACAGATGACTCACCATAGGAGTATCAAAAAGTTTCAATCATAATTTAAACAACATGCTTCATGCCTAGCCCTAGATAGGAACATCTCTGAAATCTAGGATTTATAACTTCAAAGACTGAATTTTCAATAAGATAATGATTTTGGAACATTTGGTCTCCAACTGGAAACTCAAACTGACACCAAGCTGTAATTTAAAACCAAGGACGATTTGACTCTAGCTCACACTGACTTATCCCATAATATTAATCCCTTAGACTAACTATTCTTACTGTAATAAACTTCATCATATTTTATAATGTGTATTAGTGATACTTTAATCATATTAGACCATATCGTTGAGTATTAATAGGTACTAGTAACTTAAACTCTAATTACAGTAAATTATTTTGGTTCATAACAACCCACTTCTGACTGTCCCCACAGTCAACACAATTGGAATTGAATTGCGAGATTTTTATTGTAGATAGCCCTATGAGTTTAGGTTCCAACCTCACTGACGGTTTATTTTTTCAATTTTTTTGTAATTAGTTATGATTTTTACGCTACAAATCATCGGTGTAGAAACAGTACTGGATGAGATCCCTAATCTTGATCATACTTCGTAATCATGTTTTATTAAGCCTTAATTATGATACTAGGGTCTTATTGGCCTTAGGTACACCCTTCCTAGGGTTATTTCAGTCCCTAAAAAGTTTTGGAATTTAGTTAACCCATTTTGTATGTACCTCTCATTACACAAACCAGTTTAAGATATTCTTTTTTTTATCACGGAGGTCCTGATGTTAAGAACTCAACTATGATCACGTGAGACAATCAAAACAGAACTTTTTCAAAGCAAATATAGACTTCTTAACTTCCAAACAGTCAAGAGATGTATTACTTAATGACGTTCCTTATCACGCCCCAAAATCTCCCACCTCGATCGGAGTGTGGAAGTCTTCGTAAATATCATCTGTGGTGAGGTAGGAACTCTGGGATGTGACTTCAGATAATCGAATCAACCGGCCAATTACATCATCTCAAAAGGATGTGCAATCACCAATACCAAGATCACCAAAGGACGTGGGAACTCATCACCAAATCTCAAAATAAAACATTGTAAATGTATTAAATGAAACCTACTTAGTCTTTATACAACAAATATCATAAATTGTCAACCAAAAGAAATCATAAAAGCAATGGCACACAATGGCCAACAAATATCAAACTAAGCAAATAACTGAAAATTCTCTAATCTTCTTCACGCATATGCGTCACCTTCCTGTCCTGCAATCGACCTGAATCAATGCTCTTTCACGCCTGCATCAGAAGATGCATGAGTATTCCGTAGAAATACCCAATATGATGTAAAAACCCACCAGAGACATAATAAATAGCATGAAGAAATATTTACTCAATAAAAACAGTAACATATATAATATTGATCGTTTAAATATAAAACCCTTGCAAGTGCATAAGGCAATTGTACTACGACGAGTATAAATAGGGTTGTCGAACCTCAGGGACGGTGAATACTTTACTAAATTCAAAAGGAAGCAGCAATATTGATTCTAGACTAAGAAAACAATGAACTTTAATTAAATTATTGGGATTCAATCAATATGGAGAATATCAAGGCAGAGAATCCACCACTAGACATGCAATTACTACTCTCAATTATTATTAAGCATAAGTTAACATGATATGGTAATTCGTATTCTTGATCGGACACACGAATTACTAATGAATTCACTAACGTTCTTGATCGGACACGAAAGTTCATCCACTATTTTGTAATCAATCCTATCCTTGATCAGGCATAGAATCAATCACAACTCTATTATAATACAATTAATCTTATCCTTGATCGGGCATAAAATCAATCACAATATTTAATTCTATTCATAATCAATCAAGTCTATGATCAAGCACTCAAAAGAATACTTATGAAATCGCATTAAGCATGAATCATAATCAACTTTATAAAATTAAACTATCAAGAGTAACAATACACATCTAGGGCTTCATCTAGCCTTGAATAAAAGTTTAGTTACACATAGAAAGAAAGAAAAGAGAAGCCTGTTTATGTAGATCCATCGTCATGAATCTTTTTTCCTCTTTGCTCCAAAAGACTCCTTCTCTTGCTCCTTTTTAGCCTCCAATAAAACTCTAGATTCTCCAAGGGTTTCAAGATTGCCCAAAACGTTCTCCCACAAGGCCTATTTATAAGTTTGAAGAGAAACCACGAAGTCCCCTTCCAAATCCGAGTCGAAATAGGTCTTATTTCGGTTTTCTCCACACGGCGAACGATCGCTCCATATTGCCGATCGTTCGCCTACCGATCGATCGCAATTCCTTCGTTATTTTCCTCCGATTGATCGCTTTGGCGATCGACGCTGTATGATACCGATCGATTGTAGTTACTGTCTTGCGCGGATCAAAAATTCCAGTAGATACGATCGATCGTTTTCAGGTCCAATCGATCGTTTCCTTCAATACACTTAGTTTTGCGGCTGAGGCAATCGATCACATTGATAGCCGATCGATCATGGTTACTGTTCATGAATTTTAAATGGCTATAACTTTCTGCTCCAAACTCCGAATTGCGCGTAGTTGGTGGCTTTGGAAAGCTAACTCTTGAATTTTAACATGAAGCTTGAATCAGTCCAATCAGAGATTTGTACACGAAATTATGATGATTTAACCATTTGAGTTACTTTTCACCTCATTACTCTTGTTTCCTACAAAAAGCAAAAACTATATTAAAGTAGTAGTTATTCTAATCAAACATTAGCATAAACATAAGTTTAGGAGATAATAAAATGCATATTTCATGTGTAGATCAAATATATGAAAGACTGATCACACGGTTTACTTCCCTGAACAGAAAGGTTAGTCAACAATAACAATCCCAACTCGCAAGTATAGGGAAAGAATAACAATAAGACTACAAACAATCACATGTGTAAGGAAAGAATAACAATTTTATCAAAAAGGCTCTAAGCATCTATAGTGCAAGGAGTTACAATTTCTGCTTGCTGAACTTATCACTCACAAATGACCAAATAATCATACCAGAACCACCCTAGAGGTTCTCTCTTTGAAACCCTGCCACGCGTGTAGGATGCTTGCCCCAGTAATGCTTATGGACACGATGGGTAGAGACTGAGGACCTTCTGTAATGTCAACAATCCAACGTATGTACATTGCTTCCCTTCGGACATAAATAATTGGAGACCTCGTAAGATCTAGCAATGACTTAAATGAGCATATTAGGAATCTACTTCAAAGAGATCCTCGCAAGGTCTTTAGTGGAGAAAACAAATATGTAACAATATGAACAATATTTCAAAAGAATAAAGGTCACAACACTCAAAGGTTTCAAGGTTTCTTTTACCAGAATAGACTCACTCTTTGGAGTATATATAAATCATCAATCGGAATAGACTCATTCTTTGAAGTATAGATAAATCATACAATAAGATACAATTCCACGCAAGAACACCACTGACATTCCAAAGTCTTTGATCAACAAGTAACTCGCCAAAAGAGTAATAATAAATCGCAATCATAATTCAAACAGCAAGCTTTATGTCTAGCTTAGATAGGAACATCTCTAGAATTTTAGGTTCTACTATTTATGAAATTAAATTCAAAATGAAAGAATGATTGAAATGGTTTGATATCCAACTGGAACTCAAATCGACACAAAGCTGAATTTAAATTTTTAATATAATAAGACTCTAGATTATAATATCTTATAATAATAACCATTTTAGACCAACTAGTCTTACAATAGTAGTCCATCTTATATCTTACAACATATATTAAAGATATTCCAATCAGATTAAATTTTATAATTAAGGGGCCGTTTGGGGCGTGATTATAAGCAAATATCCATAGTGGATTTTCCATATCCATTGTAGCATCCATGTTTTTTCCATATCCAGCGTGAAACACGATATGAGGTGTTTCATCTGGATATGGAAAAAACATGGAAGCTACAGTGTAGCAAAACATCCACTGTCACGCCCCAAACAGCCCCTAAGTATTAGTATTCATTAGTGATTTAAACCCTAATTATAGTAAACTATTTTGATGATAGCATCCCAGCAGACGGCATATTTTTCTGTGATTAGTTATTTTTTTTACTGCAAGTAGTCAGCGCAAGAACAGTCTTGGCCGAAAACCCTAAGACTTAATCATACATACTAATTATGTGTTATTAACCCTTAATCATGATAATAGGATCTTATTAACCTTAAATAATCCCCTCTTAGGATTGTTATAGATCCTTATATATTCTGGAACTTAGTTATTACATGCTTTTATACAACTTTCCTTATAATAACCGATTTATGATGCTCCCCTTTGTACAATGAAGATCTTAACCTAATAATCCCAACTTATAATCATATGGTACAATTAAACCCGAACTTTTATAGAATCAAAAGATAACTTTCTGACATCCAAAAGATCAAGAGATGAATAATATTCCCATCTAAAACCATCATAATTAATAATCATTAATAAGTATGATTATTAATAACACTCAACGAATATTAATAATCATACTCATAATCATAATTAGTATGAAATCTCTCAACAAATCAAACATATATAATCTCTACTACTGAGATGGAATCAAGTAACTCATCATAGAATAGATAGAAAAAGTTTAGAATCAAACTTAGTAGGAAAAACTATCCTACCCCTTTTGTAGAACAAAAAACTACACTTCCAACGTAGCTCCTCTTCTTCTCTACGCCATAAGACCTTCGCTCCTTTGTATATGATGAGGCTTGAATGAATAAGAAGGGAAAGAGGGTTGCTAAAACAAGAGAGAAGGATCGAGAACAAGGTAGGGCGTTCACAAACTCTCTAGTGTGATAAAGCACAAGTTAACCCCCTCTCGTGTGTTTATAGATCTTATGCTTATACCAACTACGATATTTTTCCTTTAGGATTCCTTCCCAATCCAATCTCTCAACTCTCCAATTAGAAGCTTCCCATAGGTAGAAGGTATGTCCTAAACTTAATCTTTTTTTATTATTTAAGATTTGATATCTACTTTAACCTAGATTTCTAAAAAAATAGCACTTTTCGGATTCAAAATCTGTCAGTGCGATCAACCGCTGCGATCTTGCGCGATCATAGTACCTGCGATCGATCGTCGTCAATGGCGATCAATCGCTGCCTTAAATCGCCAAATTTCCAGTAAAAACGATCGATCGGGGACAAAGGCGATTGATCGCATACCAAAATTCAAACAAACATAATTTTTTGCTCTGAATTCCGAATTGTGCACCGTCAGTGGCGTTGGAAAGCTGTCTTCGCGTATTTCAACTCCAAATCGCAAAACATAGAAAAAACAAGCATAAAAATTTCATATTTTACATCAATCAGTTTTAGTAAGCATACCAATTTTTTTTTGGTGTTACATTGCCATATAAGAACTAGCATGGAAGCAAGGAAGATATAACACTCAAATAATATCAATAAGCATACTTGTACACATAATGAAATAGAATCTTTCATCAATCCAAGCACTTTACACAACTCAACTTACTGAGATAAGACCATATAATTCATCACATAATTCTCATGAGAATGGATTGAAAGAAATTAAAACAATTAGGTAGGGAAAAATCATCCTACCACTTCGTTGAGAGTATCTCGCCCTTCTACGCGTAACTCATCTCCTCTTCTTCGCAACGACGCCTCCGATCAGTGCATTGGGAAGGATTTAAGTTGAGAATAAGGCTTGGAGTAGAGTTGAATGGGTGTAGGAGGAAGGACAAGAAGCACAAGTCATCACACAATTAGGTTTTGGCGTGCATATGCACAGGTCGGCCCCTCTCTTAGATTTAAATACCTAAATCCTACTCCAACTAGGATATTTCCTCCTTTGAATTTTTTTCCTTATCATAATCCCAATACTCCAATAAGAATCTTCCACAATCTTAAAATGGACGTCCTAGATCTAATTCTCCCAATACAGTTAAGATTTGGCATCCTTCATTTGATTTTTTTAACAAAATCAACAACTGCTAGATTTGGTTTTTGCCGGTGCGATCGATCGCTGCAATCTTTCACGTTATTCCCGTACTTTCGATCGATCGTTTTCAAAGGCAATAATTACTGCTCACTTTCGCAACATTCCATTATTGTCAATCGATCGTTTCTTGGTCTAAGGTTTCCCTAGGATAGCGCGGTTCCATTCCAGTTTTGCCAAAACCTAGGAGGGAAGGCTCCTAATTCTAAGCTTCTTGCTAAATTTTTTAGCTTGATAGAAGCGAGGGCAACCAACTCGCAGTGTCACATCTCGGGCAGCGTACATTGGAAGGCAACAACTCACCTTTGTTGTTCTACAGTGTAGTACTTGGCGTTGTGAGCAAGGGTCACCTCTAACAATCGGTCTTGTTATTGATGAGGTGTCAGAGACTGTCCTCGTATCCCGCTTTTCCAACCGATATACTTTTACAGTTGAGTTGATGCATAGCATCTATTTTGTAGATTTTTGTCCGTAGGCTTGACATTAGTTTGTACTATGTCTGGGTTTTAAGGTTATACCTTAGAAGTTTTTTATATGTCAAAACAAGTTCTCCAAGGGTACACACAATTGATGCAAACTTACACTTCTTCTAAGCTAAAACAAGAAGAATAGCATGAGAAGATAAATAAAGCAGTAGAGTGCACTAAAATAGAGTGCACCGAAATATCAGAGAGAGCAATCACAAATAAATTTGCTAAAGATCACAATACAAGCGCTTAAGATCAAATTTCTTTTGTTCTCTTTTGCCATTACTATCTGTTATGACTCCCATTCATGCAATTTTAGACTTGATTGAATACTTACTCGCCTAAACGCCTTACGTTACATCCACTAAACGGCTAACGGCAACACATGCAATCACTATTTTGGGGAGGATTGATGATAAACATGCAAACATTCAGAAATTTCTGATCATAAAGTATGGCTTGCGAACATGGTAAACATGAACTTCTGAACATTCAGATATAACTCATACAAATTTTATTATTCACTCAAAACATGTTACATACTTATAATAGCACACGAAGAAAAACTACATCTTTGTCTCCCCTAGGAGACCCTAGGGTTTTACCCGACATACCTGGACTTCCGGCGACTCCTATGACTCACAGACAGAAGACAAACTAGAGAGTTGTTCTCTAGGGGAGCTAATCCCGAATGTCCTGCAACAATGAAGAAGCTCTCCTTATATAGAAGAAAGAGACTTGTTGTGACTCAACGCAAGTGAAGGATTGAGGCCAAGTGCCACTCATTCACACTGACACTGAAAGCAAAAGGAACACAGCACATGGGTGGCTGCCTTTGGGCACTTCTTCAGTGCATTCTGGCTCACAAAAGATACATAGGTGGCCACAAATTGGACACCTGTAAAAAGGTTTCCCACTACATGTGGGTGACTATTTTAGTTGCTTTCGGTGGGTGGAATAGTGTCGGCATCTTTGATGGCGGGGCCATCTGAGTCATCTGCATGTTCCTCCAGCCGCTCATCACTGTCAAGACTTTGGAGAAAAGCATTATTCTTTCATGGGACCAGAAAACCTTCTGCTCCAAGAGAGAATTGCATATCAATAGCTGTCTTTTTTTGTTATGCCTCAATGAGGAAAACTAGACGTTGATCGTCTTTCCAAATAGAAAACTCATCTCTATCATACATTCTGAATTCAATCAGTTGAAGTCTGACATCACACTCTCTGTAGTTATCGTCATTGATGACAGCTGTCATCTTGAACGCTTCTGATAGTGATGTGATATTGACTGCTTCAAATATCACATGTAAACTTGGAAATATCTTGGGCTTATCTGCCAATCCTAGTGTCCTCCATCTCATGTATTCAAGCATTGGAGGGGCAGAATATATATGTATTCTATACGTCTCTCTGCTGTTGTCATACTTCATTCTTTGGTCTTGAGTATCCCAAAGGAAGTTAACATACTCTTGAAGCTCGGGGATGTACCTTGTCATCTTGGTCGTGGCTTCTGTGAGGATAATGGAGTGGATGAATCCTCCTTAAAATAACTCAAGGAAAATAAATGCATCAATCTCTCCATGAATTTCGATGTGGGTTTCCTGGTTCACTGTCGAAAACCTTAGCTTTGCATTCAAATACAATGAGATCCTCTGGTTTGTATTGTAGCATTCCTTTAATACTACTCTCCATGGCTTCAGTCTTGAATAGGAATAAATTTTATTCCATCTTCTAAGCTTGCTAAAAAATGTGATGCATACCTCTGGCTCAAAGAGCTTGAAATCGATGGGCATCTCAGTACTTATCTCAACGAGCTCTAAACAGATCCTAATGCTAAGTGAAAAAGTAGTTCCCATCGTAGAAGAACGTGGAAAACTACTAAACAAAGTTGATTGAAAGTCTTGATCTAATCTAAAAAAAACTTAGTTAACAAAATGGAAAATATTGTTAAATCAGCTGCTAGAAATCTTACTAAAGATTATAGCGAAGCAATAACAATAAATCAAAACAAGATAAATTTGTCTGGTTCTAAAAGTACCAATGAAATGCAAACTTATCTTGACAGTTTGATTAAAACAAACCAATATATTTTGGTATTAATCAAATCAGAGTTAGATATCATCAAAGATGAAATCAAAAACATAAAAGAATTGATCAAAGATAAAGAAGATCTTCAGTTAAATGACCAATTTAACAAAATAAAGATCACAGATCAAGAAATGGGCAGAAAGATTGACCAGATAAATAAAAAATTATCTGAAATCAATATATCCGAATCAAGTAAAAAACTTCATCCAGAAATCGATTGGACAAGACAAAAGGTTGATTTTAAATTTGAAACTTTTAAGAAATGAATCTTACAAAGCTATTCAAAAATATAACCTTAAAAGAGCAAAGGGAAAACATCTTACCAATTGTATGATAAGATAACCTTTGAAGAAGTTGACAATGGCAACAATCACTATTTAAAAGCATTACCTCATGAGGTACTCTATGAGACTAACCGAGTATCAAAAAACAAAAACAAGAGAATGTATCTTGCAAAAACCAAATACTACAGTTCTCAGTCAGACATAACAATATCAGCTTTAACAAAGCAAGATCTTAATGAAGACATTGGTCAAGATCATGATTATTATCATATTGTTGCAATCCAGATATTAGTCAAATGGCTAGGAAATGCTGGGATTGATATTCCCATCAAGATTGTAATAAGAGATGAAAGAATTCTAGACACAGAAAAATCTATTATTGGATTATGGTCTAGTAATCTTTACACTGGAGCCATATATACTGTTCCTTATACAGATTATATGTTATCTGCCACTGATGTTAACATTGATCAAATTTTGACAATATACATCAAACCATCAATAGATTTAACTGAAGGATCTAAATCAATCAGTGTTAGCACCAAACTCTATATGAGTTGGCTAAATGAAGACATGCCTATAGAATTCAATAAGAATAACCTTTCTAAAGGGAAAGCAGTTATCTTTAAAAGTTCAGGCATGGATGTTAAAAACATTCCTAAACCCATACAAGTTGAAGAACTAAGTTGGGATTTAGATTTTGAGTTCCCTAAAAATAAGAAACCCTTATTCGTTGGTGAAACAAGTCATCTTGAGTATAAACTCAATACAAACAAAAAGACTCAAAGCCCCTGTTGAACACACACACAGGCCTAGTCTATCTAGAAGATTTAACCAGGAAGAATTTAATAAAATTTTAGGAGAATCTAAAGAAGATGAGTCCTAAATTCCAAATTGAATTAAAATCATTAGATCTACCTATAGATCAAGATTTAAGAATTACCAGATCCCTCTTAGAAAAGGAATGGGAAACTTGTGAGTCAATTTCAGAAAAAATTGACAAAATAATTAAGTTTAGTAAACTCTATTCTAGAATATCCACTAGAATATGAATATGGTCCTTCTGTCAACATTGAACAGATAGAAGAAATTCTACCAGTTCAAGACAAGGAAGAAGTTGTTCTTTCAGTTTCCCATAAGGGAAAAACAAGGACATACAGCAAAAACAAAAGCTAGATCGATAATGAAGAGATATGTCTCACCATTACCGAAAAGATGTTTTAAAATTAAAGATGATACAAAGACATCTTCATGGAAGAAGATGGTCCAGATCTTGGAAGCATTGACAAAGACATTAAATTACCTAATGTCAAGGTTAGACCAGTCAATGACAAAGGAGTCATGCTATCATGCAATGATCTCAAAAATGCTAGTGCTGAAATAGCATTATGGGAGAACGCTATGGATATAGCAATTGGCATGCACTTCAAAGATTGGAGTGACGAACAAAAATTAGCATACATGGAATCTACATTAATGAGGAATGCTAAGATTGCATGGTTTAGTTTCAAAGATACGAAACAATATGCTGAAGACCTTGAAAAGAATAAACATGTTCCAATCATTGGATTTATGGTGATTTACAAAGTAGAGAAATTCTACGTCTATATTTTACCAAGTTTCCGTCTCCTTGGGGAGAAATTCTCAACAGAGAATACAAAGAAGGAAACCAAGACACCTTAGGAGTAAGGATCAAATTTGTTAGAGACAAATTAGAAAAACACTGTCTAGATTATAGAATAGCTAAACAAGCTAGAACTGATAATCAAGAACTGTGTAAAAAGATTGAAATCCCTACACTCAAGTTTGTATGTAGCGGAAGCTCATCAAGAAAATACTCTGATCTAAAATATAAAAAGAAAAAATTTAGATTCAAGAAATCTAAAAAGAAAATAGGAAAATCAAGGTTTTTTAGAAAATATAAAAAATCAATTCCTAAAAAAGATGTCAGCAAAGTAAAATGCTTTGGATGCCAAGAATTAGGCCACTATGCTAACAAGTGTCCTAAAAAGAAACCTGAAATGGTTAAACTTCTATCAGAAGAAGAACTTTATCCTATTGAGGAATATGAGTTGTCCGATACTGATATAAGTCTCTATGAGATAACAACTTCATAACATTCTGAATCCGAAGATAGCACATCAGATTATGAATCGGATTAAATATTCAGATGATCCTAATGAGACAGATTACTCTGTAATCATGGAGGTTCAACACTTAAAGATGTTACAGAATCCTAAACTACCAGGATTCGATTACATCAAAAGCATGAATGAACAAGAAATTCTCAATCATGCTAGAAAGAAAAAATTCTAGTCATAGAAAGATCAGAAGCATCAGATGACTCGCATGATCAAGAAAGCATCAAGTTACTCGAAGCAAAACTTGAAGCTCTGTAATTAAAAATTAAAATTGCCGAGATGAAGAAAAAGAAAGAAGATAAGTTCAAATATCTATATCTTCAACCAGGAGTCATACCAACAGAGAGTTTTGGGAGACAAGTCAATGAATCATATGTATCAGATCCAGTTGTTCCAATCATAAACAACAATCTTTATTATGAAGAATCTGATAATGATGAAACTGAAAGTCAGGAACAAACTGACAATGAATCAGAAGAAGCAAGCCAATCTGAACCTGAAGAAGAGGAACAGGTCGAAGATTTGGAGCAAGAACAAGAGGTACGTATTGTTAAAAATACTTCTTCTCAATTTGTGCAAGCAGACTTTCACTTTAATGGTTATGAAACCTATAGTGTTCATTGCTTGTATGACACTGGAGTTTAGCAAAAGAAGATGTATTTCCACCTGAGTACTGGATAGAAGGTCCTGCAAAAACACTTAAATATGCAGACCAAACTACCAGCACAACTTCAAAGTATGAACCAAAGGTAAGTTTTACCTTAGGCACACAGGATTATATTGCTAACTTTTGGCAGCATAATCCCATGAAGCATGCAGCTATAATAGGAAATAATTTTGGGGTTCAAGTGAATGCCAAAAATCCTATGATAGTAACACCAGATAACATTGTTCTCGAAAACAATATTATCAAGTTAACCACTGCACCTGAGCCCATACCCACACTACCATGGACTCAACACCTACAGTTAGTTGAAATAGACTCAACAACAGCCCAACGTGGTGAGGTTATAGATTATATAGCCACAACAAAAAACGCAATTCAAGAAAAACTACTAGAAATAAAGTTAATCTTGAAAGAAAACTTTAGCGAAAATCCGCTAAAGCTAACTAAAGATAGTCATCCCAAGTGTAAACTTGAGATATTATCAAATAAACAATTAGCAAAAAAGAAGCTAAAGGTTCCTATAAGGATGAAGCCAATTCATGTTAGGCCAATTGATCAGCAAAAGTTCAAGACTCAGATTGCTGAACTTCTTAGTCTAGGGCATATAAGAAAAGGCAATAGCCCGTGGTCCTCTCCAGCATTTATGGATCATTCAGAGATTAAGAGAGGAAAAGCCATAATGGTGATAAACTTCACCAAGGTGAACGATTGCACAATCAAATATGCATATCGAATTCCTCACAAGGACGGTTTGTTCTTAAAATTAAAAACAATCAAATTTTATAGTAAGTTTGATTATAAATCAGGCTTCTATCAAGTAAAAATGGAAGAGAATAGCATTCTTGTTACTGCATTCACCACACCAGAAGGTTCATACGAATGGCTAGTAATGACATTTGGGTTAGCCAACGCACCATCTATATTCCAAAGGAAAATGGATGATGTGCCAAGTCAACACTCAGATTATTGTGCAGTTTACATTGATGATGTCATTGTTTACAGCAATAATCAAGATGATCGATCATCTTAAGCATCTCAAAGAAGTGACAAAGACACTAAGAGATTAGGGTATTATTATATCCAAAAAGAAACTTGGAACTCAACAAGAAAAAGATTGAGTTTCTTGGTTGTGAAATAGAAAAAGGAAGAATAATCCTTCGACCACATGCACTCACAAAGTTAAAAGAGTTTCCTGAAACTCTATCTAACAAAAAAGAGTTACAAACTTTCTTAGGTATTGTGAACTATGCAGCTTCACATTATATTCCTGAGATTGCCAAGATTAAGTTTCCTTTACAGAAAAAACTTAGAAAGCAAGAATGGCAATGGACTATAAAAGATTCAGAAGTCCCAAGGCATATAAAAACCTTTGTGCCAAAATCTGTCAGAACTACACCTACCCAAAGAAGAAGACAGGTTAGTAGTTACTGTTACTACAGATGCAAGCGATATAGATTGGGCTGGAGTTCTCCAATTCTATATCAAGCTTGAAACAGGTAATTTTGAAAAATTACTAAGAGTAGCTAGATATGTCTCTGGTGCATGGAACGATGTTGAAAGTAGATGGTCTACTTTTGACAAAGAGTTAAGAGCGGTATCTCTTACACTCAAGAAGTTAAAAATATTTCTTTTTGAACCATTCACATTTTAGACGGACAGTGCTGCAGTTGTTGGATTCTTAAAGAAAGAATTAAATGAAAAATGTTCAGCTCGAGCAGTCCGCCGACAGCCGACGGGTTCAGGGCTGGGACCCCCCAGCCCAGCCCTCAGAGCCAATCCTTTTCCCGAAGTTACGGATCTGTTTTGCCAACTTCCCTTGCTTACATTGTTCCATCGACCAGAGGCTGTTCACCTTGGAGACCTGATGCAGTTATGAGTACGACCGGGTGTGGATGGCACTCGGTCCTCCGGATTTTCAAGGGCCGCCGGGGGCGCACCGGACACCATGTGACGTGCGGTGCTCTTCCAGCCCCTGGACCCTACCTCTGGCTGAGCCGTTTCCAGGGTGGGCAGGCTGTTAAATAGAAAAGATAACTCTTCCCGAGGCCCCTGCTGATGTCTCCGGACTTCCTAACAGATACGTGATAATTAGATATAATGTCGTATCAAGATAGAATGAAGATTGAGCATATTTCAGGTGCTCAAAACTTCATTGCTGACTCATTAACGCATCTTCTTGCAGATAGCAGAGTCAAAAAGAATAGCAAAAGAAATCGCCATTTGGGACATTTAGTCCAAGAGAATCCATAAGTTGAAATATCAACAAAGATTATCATAGTTTATTAAAGTTGTGCAGGATGGAGTCCCATCAATTCGATGAAGAGGAGATAAACATCCTAGACATGAAACGTCAGGTACTTCTCTTAGAACTTGATATTTTTGAAAGGAAATCAAAATTAAAACAAGAGGCTAATGAGCGAAAAAGGTTTCCACCCAATACCTTTAAAGAGGCTATTGCGAGCAAACCACAAGTTGGAACAAACCCTATGAAAATGATTCATTTGGGATTCCCAACAACAACTGATCTTACACAGGGGAAAGGTAAGGCTAGTCTAGTACAAACGGCTACCAATAAAGACATATCAAGCCCATTAATGGTTGGCAGTTTAACAAAATTTCCATTGATCTCTCCAAAGATCAAATCCTCATTTGGGGAATCATCGACTAGCAAACTCAAGTATCAAAAGTCCACCAAAATACCTTCAGAAACAATCCAAGCTCAAGTTTATTCTAGACCAGCTTCAGGCCAATAACCAAGACGTTATGAACCAAACCATTGAGCTAAGACCAGAAAAGCTTATTAAGCCCAATAAAGAAAAAAATTTAGATATTGACTCAAGAAAAATCAAACCTTGGAGACTATCGTCTCAAAAACCCATGAGCCCTGTCCAAGTTGAAATTTTAAACTCTACTTTCAACCATATCAGACAAGGAACAACCTCTCCAAGTCAAGTAAGAGAGATTGAGTCAGAATTCAATCGACTCAACAAATTGGTCAATTCAGTAGTCAGAGAAGAAAAAATAAAGACTACAAAAGATATCAAGCCCATTACGATTGATCCAGAAATTCAACTTGATGGGATAAGTACTGAGATGCTCATCGATTTCAAACTCTTTGAGCAAGAGGTATGCATCACATTTTTTAGCAAGCTTAGAAGATGGAATAAAATTTATTCCTATTTAAGACTCAAGCCATGGAGAATAGTATTAAAAGAATGCTACAAGCCAGAGGATCTCATTGTATTTGAATGCAAAGCTAAGGTTTTCAACAGTGAACCAGGAAACCCACATATCCAAATTCATGGAGAGATTGATGCATTTATCTTCCTTGAGTTATTTGAAGGAGGATTCATCCACTCCATTATCCTCACAGAAGCCACGGCCAAGATAACAAGGTACATCCCCGAGCTTCAAGAGTGTCTTAACTTCCTTTGGGTTATTCAAGACCAAAGAATGAAGTATGACAAGAGAGAGACGTAAGGAATACATATATATTCTGCCCCTCCAATGTTTGAATGCATGAGATGGAGGACACTAGGAGAATACTTGGCAGATAAGCCCAAGATATTTCCAAGTTTACATGTGATATGTGAAGCAGTCAATCTCACATCACTCTCCGAAGCATTCAAGATGACAATTGTCATCAATGACGATAACTACAGAGAGCGAGCTGTCAAACTTCAACAAATTGAATTCAGAATGGATGACCGAGATGGGTTTTCTATTTGGAAAGATGATCAACGTCTAGTTTAACTTGTTGAGGCAGAACAAAGCTAGGCATTGATCTGCAATTCTCTCTTGGAGCGGAAGGTTTTTTGGTCCCACAAAAGAATAATGCGTTTCTCCATAATCTTGATAGTGATGACCGACTGGAGGAACATGCAGATGACTCAAATGGCCCCGCCATCAAAGATGCCGACACTATTCCACCCACCGAAAGCAACTAAAAGCAGAAGTAAGTGGTAGTCAGAATAGTCACCCACATGTAGTAGGAATCTTTTTTACGGGTGTCAAATTTGTGGCCACCTATGTATCTTTTGTGAGTCAGAACGCACTGAAGAAGTGCGCAAAGGCAACCGCCCATGTGTTGTGTTCCTTTTGCTTTCAGAGTCAGTCTAGATAAGTGACACTTGGCCTCAATCCTTTGCTTGCGTTGAGTCGAAGCAAGTCTCTTCCTTCTATATAAGGAGAGCTTCTTCATTGTTGTAGGACATTCCGGATTAGCTCCCCTAGAGAACAACTCTCTAGTCTGTCTTCTGTCTGAGTCACCGGGAATAGGAGTCACCGGAAGTCCAGGTATGTCGGGGTAAAACCCTAGGGTCTCCTACAGGAGACAAAGATGTAGTTTTTCTTCGTGTGCTATTATAAGTATGTAACATGTTTTGAGTGAATAATAAAGTTTGTTTGAGTTATATCTAAATGTTCAGAAGTTCATGTTTACCATGTCCGCAATCCATACTTTATGATCTCAGAAATTTATGAGTGTTTGCATGTTTATTCTCAATCCTCCCCAAAATGGTGATTGCATGTGTTGCCAAATATTTAATATCTTGGAGCCGTTAGCCGTTTAGTGGATGTAACATAAGGCGTTTAGGCGAGTAAGTATTCAATCAAGGCTAAAATTGCATGAATGGGAGTCAGAATAGTTAGTAATGGCAAAAGACAACAAAAGAAATTTGATCTTAAGTGCTTGTATTGCGATCTTTAGCAAATTTAATAGCGATTCTCTCTCTAATATTTTGGTGCACTCCACTGCTTTATTTATTTTCTCATATTGATCTTATTTTGGCTTAGAAGAAGTGTAAATCTGCATCAAGTGTGTCTACCCTTGGAGAACCCGTTTTGACATATAAAAAACTTCTAAGGTATAACCTTAAAACCCAGACATAGTACAAACTAATGTCAAGCCTACGAGCAAATATATGGAAAATAGATGCTATGCATCAACTTAATTACCGCTGTAAAAGTATATCAACTGGAAACTCGGGATACGGGGACAGTTTCTGAGACCTCATCAATAGTTTGGCTCATTAGCCTCTTGTTTTAATTTTGATTTCCTTTCAGAAATCTCAAGTTCTAAGAGGAGTAACTGACGTTTCATGTCTAGGATGTTTATCTCCTCTTCATCAAATTGATGGGACTTCATCCTGCACAATTTTAATAAACTGTGATATTTCAACTTATGGATTCTCTTGGACTAAATGTCCCGAATGGCAATTTCCTTCGCTACTCTCTTTGACTCTACTATTTGCAAGAAGACGGGTTAATGAGTCAACAATAAAGTTTTTAGCACCTGAAATATGCTCAATCTTCATTCTATCTTGATAAAACATTATATCTAATTTATCACGTATCTGTTTAGCAGACCATTTTTCATTTAATTCTTTCTTTAAGAATCCAACAACTACAACACTGTCAGTTTGGTGTGAATGGTTCAAAAAGATATATTTTTAATTTCTCGAGTGTAAGAGATACCGCTCTTAACTCTTTGTCAAAAGTAGACCATCTACTTTCAACATCATTCCATACACCAGAGGCTAGTTAAATCTTCTAGATAGACCAGGCAGTGCTTTGAGTCCAATACTCAAATATTTTTTTTTATTGAGTTTATACTGAATATGACTTGTTTCACCAATAAATAAGGGTTTCTTATTTTTAGGGAACTCAAAATCTAAATCCTAACTTAGTTCTTCAACTGGTATGGGTTTAGGAATGCTTTTAACATCCATGCCTGAACCCAGTTTTGCCAAAACCTAGGAGGGAAAGCTCCTAATTCTAAGCTTCTTGCTAAATTTTTTAGCTTTATTGAAGCGAGGGCAACCAACTAGCAATGCCGCATCTCGGGCCGTGTACATTGGAAGGCAACAACCCGCCTTTGTTGTTCTACAGTATGTAGTACTTGGCGTTGTGAGCAAGGGGCACCTCTAACAGTCAGTCCTGTTATTGCTGAGGTCTTAGAGACTTTGCCCCCGTATCCGGAGTTTCGGGCCGATATACTTTTACAGCTGTAATTAAGTTGATGCATAGCATCTATTATGCAGATATTTCCCCGTAGGCTTGACATTAGTTTATACTATGTCTGAGTTTTAAGGTTATACCTTAGAAGTATTTTATATGTCAAAACGGGCTCTCCAAGGGTAGACATACTTGATGCAGATTTACACTTCTTCTAAGCTAAAATAAGAAGAACAGTATGAGAAAAAAAATAAAGCAATAGAGTGCACTGGATCAATCGTTGCTCACTTCTGTATTTTCAATCACCTATAGAAGTGATCGGTCCGAATCAAAAGGTTTTAAAATTAGTAGGACTAAGACAGAGTGCATGGAATTTAATTTTAAGGAAGGTAGAACTATAGATAGAGCCCTAATTGAAATAAATAGGCAAGAAGTGCAATGTGTGATCAATTTCGTTACTTAGGATCCATTATCCATAAAGAAGGAGATATTGATAGTGATGTGGTGTATAGGATAAATGCGGGGTGGGTAAAGTGGAGGGCAGCCTCGGGAGTGTTGTGTGATAGGCGGGTTCCAAAAAAACTTAAAGGCAAGTTTTATAGGACGGCCATTAGGCCTGCAATACTCTATGGAGCGGAGTGATGGGCACCAAAGAGGAGTCATATAGATAAGTTGAATGTAGCCGAAATGAGAATGTTAAGGTGGATGAGTGGGATAACTAGGAGAGATAGGATTAGAAATGAATATATTCGTGAGAGCCTAAGAGTAGCGCCTTTAGGGGAGAAGCTAAGGGAATGTAGGTTGTGTTAGTATGTGCATATGCAAAGAAGACCTTTAGATGCCCCTGTGAGAAGATTAGAAGGGATACATGTAAACGATACTAAAAGAGGGAGAGGGAGACCTAAGAGAACTTGGATGGAGTTAATAAGAAAGGATTTAACTTTACTATCTCTTACAAAAGAGGTAGCCCAAAACAGGCTGGAATGGAGGAGTAAGATCCGTGTTGCCGACCCCAAATAGCTGAGAAAAGGCGCAACTTTTATGATTATGATAAAAGTGATCGATCGCGTCTTTCTTGCTCTTGGTTTTGAATCTGGCCCGATCGATTCCATATCATCTGGCGATCGATCGCGTACAAAATTTCAAATGATCATAACTTTTTGTTCATATCTCCGAATTTCGAACAGTCAGTAGCATTGGAAAGTTTTCTTCGTGAACTTTAATGTCTAACTCCCATCTTCTCATTGGTCCACAAATCCACACTTTCTTATCCGATTTTTCGGGTGTTACAATATCTATTGCTAGTTTGACTAGAACTAGGTTCGTCTCTAGCTGGACTCTCATACTGATAATTGATTCTTTCATCAAATGGAACATAAGCTATAAACCTTTTAGCTAATAATCCATTGAAAGAGTCTTGTTTAATGATTGACACTCTAACAAGCAATTCTGCTTCTTCAGAGTTTTTGTTAATCATTTATCGTAATAGGTCTATAGCACTAGTAGCTATTCCTGTGTCATTGAAGTAACTACGTACTTCAGGATTTTCAAATAGGATTTTATAAGTATTATGTTTTAATACTTCAAAACTTCCTATTATCATCCCACAAGATGCTATTATTCTATAAGAAAATTGCATCAAGCTTACACATAATCCAGAGCCAACGCCAGCACAACCTTGGACTCAAAATCTTCTGATTGCGTAGAAGAATATTATGAATTATTCTGCACAAAACCGCTCTTGTAATTTTACTGTGAGAACAAACTAGTCAATCCATATGGTGTAGATAGTGCAACATTATGTTTACTTTGTGTGCATACCTTTTGTTTTTATGGGAGAAGCTGTCATGCTCAAGATCCTTGGAAGTTCAGACGAATTTGATTGCAACTGCTGATGATAGAACTCCTAGAAAACAAAATAATGTTTTAATGGATGTATGATTATTAGCTAGAGTTCAAAAATATATTCTCCAGGGTCAACGGTGATTGTATAAAGACAAGATGCATAAAGGTTCAAAAGCTATACAAAATGTACATCTTGTCTTTATCTGCAATCTTTGCAAATTAAGTATACATTGATGTAATTTTACTATACTGCACTATTAAATGACCACAGGCAACAAAAGGCAAGAAAAAATTGCAAACACAACCTTTTTATTTGCATATAGAGTGACAGAGACATCCTTCTGATTGCGTAGAAGCATGTTATGAATACACAAGGAAGAATATAATACAACTATTTAATTATATGACACAAGTATTTTTAAAATAACGCTGATACAACTTGTGCTTTGGGGTTGTAATGAGAACCACCACTCTTTTGCCATCATAATCAATTTTTCGAGAAGTAATAAAGAAAAATTTGTTGTGGCAATGACATTACCCTCAAAACAGCAAGCATCATTCTCTAAGGATGCACAATTATTAGTAAAAGAGAAAAAAGAAGAAAAAACAACTCACCCTCATAATGCTAGCATAGAGGTGTCTACCTCTTGCATGGTGGCATTCATCAAATACTAAGAACTTTATCACGTTTAATTTTAAAAAACTCTTTTCTAAGTTCCTTTGGAGAATTGCCGGTGTTATTACAAATACCTATAGAAAAAGATTGAAATTATATTAAATGATGCATTGGAATAAAAATATTTATTCGGAAGATTGTTCCCTGTTAACAGAACACCCGGAGAGATAGATTAGAGCCATTCCAGAAAAACCCAATAATTGTCAAGTTAATACCTCATAGAGTTATGCTAAAAAAAGCCAAATATAGAATTAGCATTCAAGTTTGAGTTCTGACAAGTTTGATCCCATAATAGAATTTGTTAATTCAATCTTCATTGTCAGTTCAACATTGCATCTCAAAAATGTCGAAATTAATAATGTGAGAAGAAACTGTCAATGATATAGAACAAGGTAAATCTACGTATGTAAGGTCAGATAGCACAGAACAAAGTGAAACCATGTCTCTCAAGTCAAATAGGAAAAAAATATAATCCATCTGCCAAAATTACCTGTCTGGATTAGAAAACCGAAATGAACCATAGACAGGTAATTGGTTTTCTAATCAAGACAGTTTGCACGGAGGGAGTTGCAAAACCCAACCTCATATTCGTCCAGTTCTTCCAAGCTTTTGGATCCCAAAAATCCACACCCATGTCCCCATAAAGCTTCCTCACCTTTAAATCCGTATGCAGCCGAATTGTTTCCTCTTGCTGGCACATCAACAATGAATTCTCATATTTTAACTACCCCGACCATTAATATATAGCTTGGAGAAACATCGATGAAATACAAGCAAAGGTTGTCCAACAAACCTGAGTCACCAGAACCACAGTTGGAACCAAGAACACCGCAACATACTTAGAAGGTTTCCGAAGTTCATAAGCAAAGCTGCGCAGCAGCATTATTGCTATCAGTGTCTTCCCTGAACCCGTCTCGAGAAAAACCATCGCGTTCTCCTTCTTTGCCATTTCCAGTGCCTCAGCTGGTAGCTGAAATGGAGATCCACATGCAAAATCAGGTCAAGAAAAGGAAGAAAGTAAAGGGATTGCAGCAAAAGTCGAAATGAAATATTGCAGCTGAAGCAAACTCGTGGAGGACAGTAATACTAGCCAAACAATGGAAAAATGCGAAAATTGCACGCACAAACATATCAGTCAGATGAGCCTCGGGCAAAGAACTGTAAGCAAATGAAATGATAAAGAACGAAAAAGATGAAATCAACACTTGTGAAAACACCAAGCGAAACGACATTGACTACAAATTAATATAATCAAACACAAAAGAGAAATAATAAGTAACGAAAAAAAAATACATAAATGAGGCCTATTATTGGAGAACCATCAACCAGTTTACATAGTAAGCAATTTGTCAAATAGTAATATAGCATGCAGCAAAAAAATAAAAAAATGTAGTTTTCTACGAAAAAGAAGCATTATATCTGACAAAACAGAAACAAACAGCTTCATATCAACCATTTAAAATCCAGCTAGAGAATAGAAACAGGGGAACTACGGATATAACTAAAAAGGTAGTAAACAGATATAAAACCAATGTTATTTTAATGTAGATTGGAGGGACTAGCACACAGCAGTTAAATCACCAAGAAAAAAACTCAAATTGTTGTCCTGATAGAACTTAATGCAAAAGAGAGATTTAGGCATACCTGTAGCCATTAGAACCTTCAATAGAATTTCTGGTTTAGAACTTGGCTGAGAGCAATCTCACTTAAGACACCGCATTAGGATAGCTAATGGTGTATTTATAACTAAACCAAGACACCAGTGTTAAGAACCCTAGAATCCTGACTGTCCATCCATAGGTCATCCAATGGTTCAGATCTACCACTCAAAACCACAACTTAATGGGTATTCTGACTCAAGCCCATTACCCAGACAGTTCTAAAAGCCCAAAACACTATTAATTGAGATAGTTGGGCCACTTTATGTTTTATTACAAAAGCAAGCCCAACATTCTCCCACTTAGCACAACGTCTCAATTGAGCCATATAAAGAAGAAAATCTCCCACTTTGCTCAATTAAACTAACCAAGTGCGTAATGGGAAACTTTAATAACGACTTTTGTATGAGCATACAAAATACCCTTCAAACTGTATGTGGTAACTTTATACTCATTCAAAATATCATAATCACATGAATCAAGGCGGTTATGTCCTCAAAGGAGAACATTCCCTTCGATGTATCACAATGCAACTAATTTATTCTGGTTGAGTGCTATATCTGCCAAAATATATTTATGAGTGAAGGCATGCTCCCACTCATTTTGCAAATATTGTCTCATACTTTAAGTGCACTGAAAAATGAGACACTACGAGAAAATAAACTGTAACTGCTATGATAAATAAGTAAAGTCAAGAAGTACATAAGCAAAATTAAATGCACGATGAGCTAATAAGACCCATACGATCCAAATGACTCTTAAACAGATAAGGGGTAAGCCCTTAGTCATTGGATCAGCAACCATAAGCTCAGTGCTTATATGCTGAATAATAACTGTCCCTACTTTAACACGATCCCGAACAACAAGATACTTGATGTCGATGTGCTTACTTCGACTTCCACTCTTGTTGTTCTTCGTGAAGAACACAACAGCATTATTATCACAGAACATCTTTAACGGCCTACATATGGAATCCATAATAGTAAGTCCTGTGATAAGATTCATCAGCCAAGTAGCATGTGACGTGCCCTCATAACAAGCAACAAACTCTGCCTCCATAGTCGACGACGCTGTAAGGGTTTGCTTAATACTTTTCCAAGAGACAGCACCGCCTGCCAAAAGGAAAATATAACCCGATGTCGACTTTTTCGAGTCAACACAACCAGCAAAGTCTACATCTGTATATCCAACCAGTTCCAAATGATCAAAATGTCTATATGTAAGCATGTAATTCTTCGTTCCTTGTAGATACCTCATAACCTTCTTTGAGGCTCTCCAATGATCCATCCCTGGATTTTACTGGTATCTACCCGACATTCCCATAACAAAGGCAATATCAGGTCTTGTACAGACCTCCAAGTACATCATACTACCAATTGCCGATGCATAAGGAATTTCCTTCATGCTTTCCAATTCCAAAGAATTCTTTGGACACTGGAACAAGCCAAATTTGTCACCCTTCACAATAGGGGCTGCACTAGGTTAGCAGTTTTCCATGTTAAACTGTTTCAGAACTTTATTGTTATAGACCTGTTGAGACAACCCAAGGATCCTTCTGGATCTATCACGATAGATCTCAATCCCTATGACACAGGATGCCTCTCCCAAATCTTTCATATAAAAGTTCTGAGAAAGAAACTGCTTAGTCTCGTGCAACATCCCTAAGTCACTGCTTGCAAGTAGAATGTCATCAACATACAAGACCAGAAATGTGTAACGGCTCCCACTAACTTTAAGGTATATGCACTGATCAACAATGTTCTCCTTAAAACCAAAGAAAGTAATAACATCGTTGAACTTCAAATACCACTGTCGGGAGGCCTGTTTCAGTTCGTATATTGACTTCTTGAGTCTACAAATCAGATGACTACCTTTATCTGAGGTGAAACCTTCAGGCTGAGCCATATATACCTCCTCCTCAAGATCCCCGTTCAAGAACGCCATCTTGACATCCATTTGATGTAACTCCAAGTCAAAATGAGCTACAAGGGCCAAAATAACTCTCAATGAATCCTTCGTAAAAACTGGAGAGAAGGTTTCATTATAGTCAACACCATCTTTCTGAAGAAAACCTTTGGCTACAAGTCGGGCCTTATATCTGTTAATGTTGCCAGACATATCTAATTTAGTCTTATAGACCCATTTGCAGCCAAGAGCCCAGGCGCCCTAGGTAACGCTATTAGATCCCAGACTTGTTTATCAGCCATAGATTTCATCTCGTCCTACATGGCATCATACCATTTGCTAGAGTTATTTCCAGACATGGCCTGTGAATATGTAAGAGGATCTTGAATGAGTCCAACATTCTCATCAGACTCCTGGAGGTATACAACATAGTCAGAAGGGAGTGCAGGTTTCCTTACTTTTGAGGATCGTCGAAGTTCTATTTCATCAACAGGCGGAGGGGCCTATGCAATAGGAACTTCAGCAACTTGATCCGGAGGTAAGAGTAGAGGGTGGCTGGAACCCATATATCCTCAAACACAATGTGTTGAGGAGAAATACTCCCACTGAAGTTGCCATACTCAAGAAAACGTGCATTCCGTGCTTCGACTACTGTAGGGGTGTGAGATGGACAATAAAACCTATAGCCCTTAGACCTTTCCGCATAGCCAATGAAAAAACCACTGACAGTCCTAGGGTCAAGCTTCTTCTCAAGTGGATTATACACCCTAACCTCAACAGGACAACCCCAAATGTGCACATGATCTAAACTAGGTTTCCATCCATTCCATAGCTCAAAGGGTGTTTTAGGAACGGCTTTAGATTGAACTCGATTTAAAATATACACGGCTGTCTTTAAGGCTTCACTCCACATTTTGAGAGGAAGAGATGAGTTACTAATCATACTCCTCACCATATCCATCAAAGTGCGATTCCTCCTTTCAGCAACACCATTTTGTTGTGGTGTGCCTGGTACTGTGTATTGTGCAACAATACCATGTTCCTTCAGGAATTGCGCAAATGGTCCAGGTTTTTGTCCACTCTTTGTGTACCTACCATAGTATTCCCCTCCTCTGTCTGGTCGAACAATTTTGATACTCAATCCAAATTGTTTCTCTACCTCTGCCTAAGTCTTGAAAGCATCAAATGCTTCAGACTTTTCATTTAAGAGATAAAGATACATGTATCGTGTATGATCATCTATAAAGGTAATGAAATACCTTTGACCATTCAGACAGGGAGTACTAAACGGTCCACAGATATCAGTTTGTATAGTGCCTAATTTCTCATCATGCCTCTTAGCACCCTTAGAAGACTTGTTAGTCTGCTTTCCCTTTATCCAGTCTATACATGTCTCAAGATCAGTAAAGTCAAGAGTTTTTAAAACTCCTTCTTTTACTAATCGCTTTAAGCGGTCAATGGAGATATGCCCCAAACACCTATGCCATAACATAGAGTTCTTTTTAATAACACTTCCTTGCAGAGACATCATAGATTGTTCAAAGAAAACATGCAAAGAGAGTCTATATAGTCCATCAATCAAAGAACCAGAACCAATGGTGACCGAATCTTTAAGAATCAGAAATGAGGAATTCATAAATTGAAAATTAAAGCCATGAGGTACTAGTCTTGATACAGAAACTAAGTTTTTAGAAAAACTTAGAATATAGAAAACTCTTTCTAAATCTAAGGTGTATCCTGTATGGAGAACAAGTCTATATGTCCCCACACCTTCAACCTTCGAACACATCTTATTTCTAGAATAGATGTTGTGCTCCCCATCATTTGGTTTCCTTAGATTGAGAAACCTCTGCATGACAGTAGAAACATGGATTGTAGAACCGGAGTCAATCCACTATGTGTTATTATGATGAAAATCAACATAATTAGATTCATAACACACTAAAGACATGAAATTACCTCCTTTCTTGGCATGCCACTTCTGATACTTAGGGCAACCTTTCTTCATGTGTCATGTCTTCTTGCAGAAAAGTATTTGGTTTCCTTGGTGACACCAGTAGACTTTATTGGCACACCTTTACCAGCTTTTTTTGTTTGGAGCACCAAGATTTGCCTTCTTTTGTCCTTTATGAGAAACTAGATAGGCACTCTCTAGCTTCTTTTGCTTAAGTCTCCCCTCTTCCTGTACACACATACTCAGAAGGTCATTAACTGACCACTGAGTGTTATGTGTGTTATAAGAGATCTTGAATGGCCCATATTGTGCAGGCAGGGAGTTCAGAATGAAGTGGACCAAAAAAGTGTCATCAATCTATATTTTCATGTTGTTCAACTGATTAGCAATATCACGCATCTGCATGATATGCTCTCTCACCCCTTTGTCATCTGTTAGCCTCATGGATGACAACTTGGACATTAAGGTGCTGGCAAAGGATTTATCAGAACTTTTGAATTGAGCTTCAATAGCTTTCAAAAGTTCTTGGGCTATAGTGCATTCTTGGATGGATCCCCGAATGCTTTGATTTATGTGAGACCTCATGAGCATCATACTTAAGCAGTTAGACCGCTCCCACTTTTCAAAAGATGCTACCTCACTTGGCGTACTTTTTTCCATAGGAGTGGTGGGTACATCCATACGAAACGCCAAATCCAAGTCCATGCACCCTAATAGTAAAAGTAATTTTTCCTTCCAATCCTTAAAATTGTCCCCAGACACTAATAGAAGGTGCTGATTAGGGTCAGAAATAAAAGACAGATAGGCTGCAATAAAGGAATAAATACATGCAAACATTAAAGAGGGCAAGAAACAATAACATAAGTATGAAAATAGTCAATGTTAAAATCATGTAGTAAAATTGAAAACCTCCATTTGGGCAAAGGTTGCAATCTGCATCAAATTTACTAAGCCGTATAGAAACAAATGTTCATTTGTCTCCTGATAAGGCTAGTGGGTTATACATAAAACATTATAGGAAAATCCCACACCTTTGGGCATAGGGATTCACCAATGTTAAAATATATAACCCTATCCTAATTATATAACGCTAGCTACCACCTCCCTTTGGGGCCGGATGACGGTCTTTATCACATAATCAAAATTTGATGATAGCACAATATTTTTATGTATGTGAATCTATGCACCCCATGGTAGCATTCTATATGATTCACACATTGACAAATAACTTAGGATGCTTTGGCCATTCCTAAATCATCTCAACGGACGTGGGAACTGAATTTGTGCTATTCACCTTTGTCAAATAACAAAATGAATGCAATTAATTATCAGACAATCGTAACAATGTCCATATACAAAATTTACTAGGGCATTAATGTCAATTTTGTCATCAGGCTTTTGGGACTCGGCCAGGGGATCCATCACCACACACCATAATTTAAAAATATAGTCCAAAGTCCTTATACAATCCTTTAAAAAAAATTGTACAAGGTAGAAGCTATAAGCCCCTGTAATAGAAAAATATACATTAATTCTTCGTGACTGCATCCGCCTCCATACGTGGTCCTTGAAGTCTTAGGTAGAAGCTATAAGCCCCTGTAATAGAAAAATATACATTAATTCTTCGTGACTGCATCCGCCTCCATACGTGGTCCTTGAAGTCTGGTGTCGCTTACAATAGGTATAATGTACACTTTCTCTCAAAATTACATAAGTGGTGCGCTAAAAAATTAACAAAACAAACGATTGCAATATAATCCCCTGGCTGGCCCATATTATTAATAAAGCCTTAACCATGATAATTAAAACACATTCATAACATACATGCAATCATGACTATATAAATCTTTTTTTTTCAGAATGGACCAAACCGGGTCCGGTTTGGGCCGGGTCAGCAGCTCACCTGGTTTAGAGGGTCATCCTCTTCGAGAGGATACCCTAATTTCTATAACAGCAGCAGGCAGCAGCCGCCATGGCTTCCACCGCCGCCGCCACCTTCCTCCTTCGGCGGCCAAAGACCGCTTCTTTCTTCTGAGATTCCCCATTGCCAGTCCCATCATGATCGCCACAGCAGCCATGGTGTGGCGACGAGCGGTCGAGCGCGACCACGACCAACGGCCTCGCCTCCGTCTGAAAATGGGGAAATACACGCCGCCCGACGGCGGCCATCGTAGTAGATTCGGAGGAGGTTAGCAGTGATTGACGACTTGTGCGTAGTGGCGGCACTGGCCAGCGCGCACACACGGTGAGGAGGCGGCGCTGGCCAGTGCCTGGCAGGATCGGAGACAGGGGCGACGACCGGAAGCCACATCGCACCGAAAAAACTCGAAGCCGACGCACGATCACATGTAAATTTTTTTTATTATTCTGATCCGGCGGCGGCGGCGACCAAAAGCCGCCTCTTTTCCTCTTTTTTTTTAACCGATGACTGTCTGTGCGAACAGATCGAGGGCCGGCGCAGGCAGAGCCCAACACCTGACGACGACGGCTCTGGCCTGTGCTCAGCGGCGGCGTCGACCATAGCCCAACGCCTGCTGCTCCGGCCTACAGTCCAGCGGCTGTCCGGCACGTTTGCCCCGGTCTTGCTATTCCACAACCTGTGGCTCGTGATACCAATTGTTAGATAACCAAGTTTCCCAAAAGCTCGAGCTTCTATATAGCGATGCACGTGGAACATAATTGGGATATAAATGCCCCCAACGAGACTTGAACCCATGACCCATATTAGGATGGTAATATGGCAATCTCACTTAAGACACCGTATTAGGATGGCTAATGGTGTATTTATAACTAAACCAGGACACCACTGTTAAGAACCCTAAAATCCTAACCGTCCATCTATAGGTCATCCAATGGTTCAGATCTGCCACTCAAAACTACAACTTAATGGGTATTCTGACTCAAGCCCATTACCCAGACAGTTCTAAAAGCCCAAAATACTGTAAATTGAGATAGTTGGGCCACTTCATATTTTATTACAAAAACAAGCCCAACATGTCCTCCTTAAGAAAATAAGCTTCATTTCTATACAACAAAAATGAACAGCTTCATACGTTTTATTAATACCGATCGAAGGGAGTAGTACACAGTAGCTAAATCAACGAAAAAAAGTCTAAAAATGTAGTCTTTTTTCACAGAAGAAGTATAAATAATAAAAACAAACAGCTTCGCATCAACCATTAAAACCCAGCTACAGAACAGAAACAGGGAGATTACTGATAAAACTAAAAAGGTAGTCAACATGTATAAAACCAATAATTTGTTTGATAAAAAGTCTGTTCTTTGTAAACATGCACTAGATAGAAGTGGGAACAAACTGAGAAGCCTCACCTTCAAGAAAAACAACACATCCCACAAACCCATAATCGGAACTGGGCAAAGAAATCGAATACAGGAAAGGAAAACAGTAAAGCAAATAAAGACAAATAAAGCCAAGTACATAGAACCAGAAAGAAAGTCATGAAAAAGCAGAAGAAACTAGAGAGAGAGAGAGCGAGAGATTACTCTCGAGCAAACGACTGCGGGTCCGGCGAGCATTCCGGGCCCTCCTCAGGCTGCGCAAGGAGCTTCCGGTGCTTGCGCCGGTCAGTATCGGCCCAGCCCCCGGCCGGAACCGCTCCGTCTCCTCTTTTCGCCATTGCAAAAATCGCCTTTTCTTGTCAGTCTGTCCTTCCACTCACACTCTGCTTTGCATTCGCGTCCCAGCACCGGAGAGAGATGCCAACCTTTATAAAGAAGAAGCTACGTGAAAGAGTAAACGCTTTTGAGTGAAGGGGTGCTAGTATTTCATAAATTGCAACATCTGCCATGTCCTTTTTTCTATTTTCATCATTCCGATTTTTTTTCTTTTTATTTACATAGCTTTGTGTGTGATACTTGAATTTTGTAGAGATAAAGAAAAAAGTGTAGAAAATAATATTCCCTCTGTCCTGTTTTAAATGCACTATCTGAAAAAATATTCATTTTTATTAGATGGTAGAAATTTCAATTCAAAATCTACTTAATTTCATATGGAGCAGTTAAAAATGAATTGTCCTCTTTACCATATGGAATCCATATCGAGTATCTAAAACAAGACAGGAAGTATTAAGTTATAATCATGGTAAACATTTTTTACCGCTATATGAAGATAGTTTTACATGATAATCCGTTCAGACCCTATAAATATTCTACTTCCTCCATCCAATGAAGCTAATCACCATTGAATAAGTCAATTTGATTAAACTCTAGGCCCATATAAAAAAGTACTTTTTTGGCTCCTCATTTGTGTGTTGTTGCCAAGGTTTTCAAAACCGGACCGGCCATCGACCCGGATTGATGGCCGGTCCGGTTGGACCGCGGTTTGACCACGGTCAAACTGGGGTCAAACCGGAATGACCCGGTTTTGAAGTATAGTAGTAAATATATATTAAATAAATAAGTTGTAGTCATATTAACACAAAAGCACAAGTAGCCCAGGTGGTTAGGTAAGCTATTAGGTGGGGAGGAGGAGGAAGAGGGGGTTTTGAATCCCCCCTCAAACAACAATTTTTTTCAAAAAAACTGAAAAACTGTTGACCGTGACCGGTCCGGACCGGTCCGGTTTCAGAAAAACTGGACGGTTTAACCGGCCGGTTTTTTTAACCGGACCGGGGTAAACCGGGTGAACCGAACCGGTTTCCCACCCGGTTCCGGTTCTCCGCGGTCGGACCGGCCGGTCCGGTCCGGTTTTGAAAACCATGGTTGTTGCCTTGAGGGAGCTAATTCAAACATATATTATTGGACCTGCATTTTTCCATATTTAGACGAGCTTCACTGGACGGATGTATTTTAATACATTTTGAGAAAACAAAAAAGAATTGTTCAATCATCAGATCATGTGGGGCCCACATGGACCCCACTAATCTGATAGCTACCAGCACTAAAGCGCTTGCTAGCTAAATTTTTCCAAAAAAAAAATACTCCCTCTATTCTAAAATACTATGTACATTTGGAAATATTATTATTCCAAAATATTGGATACATTTTGCCAAATCAAGTGACTTCCTCTTTTTAAAATTAGAGAAGACTTAGAAGGATTGACTAGAACTTTGTTCATGAACGAGCATACGAGTTGGACGAGATATCAGGGAGAAGGAATCATGTGATTTCCTTGTCGTTTTCATGGTCCAATAAAAATGAGAATTTTCTCAAATGTATATAATATTTTGGAACGAAAAGAATATTAGTTACCAAACAAATACAATAAATGCTCATTATCAAGGCAACAAAATACCACTATACTTTGGCACAACCTACTTGAGTGAAGTATGATGCCAAAAAAATAGAGTGAAGGTGAAATGCACAAGAATAAAAAACTCGGAGTATCTTTTCATAATTATGTACACGGAAGTCATGTTTTGTCATTTCAAATTCCTTTCATTTTATACTTATGTAAAGGCCAGATTGCCTCTCGTTCCTTACCGAGGAAGCAAAACGCGGGGGAACTCAACATTCCCCTGTGCTCACGTGCGCAGACCAACGGTCGTCATCAAGTGGGTCCGCGCTGTCTTATTTTACGCCACACGCGCGTCTGGCCACGGCCACGCGCATTTCCATGCAGGACCGGCTTGGACCTACCACTCAAATTGTTTCCTGAACCTGGTTCACACCCTTGGAATCCAACGGCCCATGTTAATCGAGGGGGCTGATTGGCGTTTCAAATCCTTACCCTCTGTATTAGCATGCGCTGTTGGATCAAAATATGACGGCCCAGCACGAAACACATGTCGCCCACATACTAATGAGATTTTTACTAATTTTATCCTTTAATTGTTAATATTTATTTTTCCATTTAAGGTGGTGTATTAACAATACTAGTAGAAATGCACGTGCTAAACATATACATAATAAAAAAAAATAATAAAAAAAACCATGTATATTTAAAAATATCACTATTTTAAAATATTATGTCCATTTCGCTAAATCACGTGACTTCCTCTTCCCAAAATTAGAAGAGATTTGGAAGAATTAACTTGAACTTGGTTTGTGAATGAGCATGGGAGTTGGATGGGATATCAGGGAGAAGAAGTCACGTGACTTCCTTGTGGGCTTCATGGTCTAATAAAAGTAAGAATTTTCTTAAATGTACACAGTATTTTAAAATGGATGGAGTAACAGAAAATATTAACATCGTTTTAAATAATCACCTGCATTTGAAGCTTTGGTAACACAACATCACAATCTAACATATAAAATTTATTCACAAAAGGAGGTAAGTAAGTATTCTTTAATGTGATAACAACTGTCCGTTTTGTATGATGGCCGAAATAAGAAAGAAGACGGTTTACAAGAAATCGTTCTCATATAATGAGCATGAGGCCAATCTTTTGGGTCGTTAGATTCTAATCCGAGGCTGGGTGTCAAATCAGTGGGTGGTGAATGTCAAATAAGTAGGTAGATGAGTTCTTTATAGCCGTTTATGTAACACCTGGCCAACTGGAATGGCCAAGTGTATGGAAGGTGGTAATAGGTGGAGGGGGTTAGGAGATAAGGAAGGCGGAAGGCAGAGCTGGGTGGTTAGGTTTTGCCATCGCCTTGTGTTGGCTAGGTTTGTGTTGGAGCAGACAGCGAAAGTGGGGGCGGAGCTGGGTGTGGGAGCATTGTGAGCAAGGAGCAGCAGAGGATGTAAGTGCTGGGTGACCTTCAGCAAGCTTCAACAATGTCCGACGAGTTCCGGTAACTCCGACGACTACGACGATTCCGGCAGCTGGTTTAAAAGAGAGGAATGATGGGTGTATAGTAAAGAGGTGACAGCTCCGGTTATCTCGAGCGACGCTGGTGACGACTACGAGCTTCGGCGACGACGATTCCGACAAGCCCAACGACTCTCCGACGACCTCCGGCAGGCGGCGATTCGACAACGGTTTGCATGCGAGGTAGGATCCCATACCCCTCATCAAGTTCTAATTTTTGAGTTCTTCGTCTAGAGAGGTGACGGGGACGTCGAAGGAGGAGATAAGGGCCGATGGCGGGTCACCGGGGGTCGATTCGACCTCCGCCAGGCCACCGGCCGCGATGAAGAAGAGAGGGCGGCGCCGGCTAGGCGGTGGCGGCCCGACGACGGCGGTCGTGTCGGCCGCCACCCATGAGTGAGCAAGACTGGTCGTCTTCCTGGGGAAGACGACCAGTTCGGTCCCAGGTTTGGCCGGACCGGATCGGCAGACCGAACCGGAACCCGGTTTAGTAATAGTCAAACCGAACCCGGTTCGGTCCATGATTAGACCAAACCCGGTCCAGTAAATATGTTGGTTTAGGCACAGACCAAACCCGATTTGGTTCACCCTCAGACCGAACCCGGTCGACCATCAGACCAAACCCGGTTCAATAATAAACCCGGTTCATAAGCCGGTTTAGATTTTGAACTGCCGGTGGACCTCAACCGACAGTTAAAACTGCCCACAACTGACGGTGAAGCCTGACTGTCTGTGTAATTGAATGCAGTATGGTACATACAGAGCTAGTGAGGTACATAGGCTCATTTTATTAGTTTTGGGCTATATGATAAATAATTTCAAGACCTAATTGGCGTATTAATTTAAAGATAATAAAATGATGACTTGAGGGCTGAGCTTGAGGGTTGGGAAGAACCTAATCAAGATAAAGACTAAAATGCCCGTGGGATTGGGAGTCAGTGTGTGAGTGTGAGTGACTTCCGATCAAGCGACCGAATGACTATTAAGTCAAAAGTCAGGCTATCGGTTGAGCTATTGAGCCAACAGTTGTGAATGGTATGTTATAACTCTAAGAAGGGTTTATATTAGTAATACTGTGATACTTGTTAAAGATCACAAGGTATAGATTGGGGTGGTGTTGCATCTTTCGACTGGTGGAAGCTCTGCCGTCTGTATCTCTCTATGGATTTTAGAGAGCATTCACATCTTCCGACTGGTGGAAGCTCTGTGTCATAGTACCTAATAAGGACCAACTTCTATTGGCCAGGCTTAAGCTGTTATATCTTTCCATGGATTTTAGAGAGAGCATTTACATGTTATTTTGGCCCATGTTTGCATCTTTCTATGGATTTTAGAGAGAGCATTACATATTCTATTGGTCAGGCTTAAGCTGTTACCTCTTCTCTATGGATTTTAGAGAGAGCTTTTGCATCTTCCGACCAGTGGAAGCTCTGCACACATCCTGAGCCTTGGTTGCCAGGTGGTTTACTGTGCACATTGGAGACGTTAGCATCTTAGAAGGCTGCGTTTCCCAACCCACATCGAGTCTAGGAGCGATGTGGAGCCAGACCCTTTCGACGGTCATACCTTTTAAGGTAAGGAATGGGCGAGGCAGTCACCCTTGAGGGATTCAGGGCGTGCCGTGATTATCGGTATTAATCGGAGTGATAGTCACGGTGTTTTCGTGCTGTCTGTCATGTAGGTATGATATTCAGTGAGTCTGTCTATATGGGACAAAGACTTAATTATTGAATTTGAATTTAGGAAGCAATAAAAGACTTGCTTGAAAGATTAATAAAAGATTCAAGTGGAATCCTATAATAGGTTGCATAATATGTTAATGCAAATCCTAGTTTATTGTAATGTTGATGACTGTGTTACGGTATCTGATCTATATATGAAATATGCATTTTATTATCTCCTAAACTTATATTTATGTTAGTGTTTGTTTAGAATTATTGCTACTTTAATATAGTTTTTGGTTTTTGTAGGAAACAAGAGTAAAACGCAGAAATGGGATAAAACGCGACTCTAATGATTGAATATTAACAACTTCGATTGCATATCTATGATGGAACTGATTTAAGCTTCATGTTAAAGTACACGAAGTCAGCTTTCCAACGCCACTGACTGTTCGCAATTCGGAGTTCTGAGCAAAAAGTTATGATCATTTGAAATATTGCATGCGAAAGAGGCACGATTTAAGAGAAGAACCGTCAAGATGAGATTGGATGGATGAGATCGATACGACGGGTTTTATTTGATTAAAAGAAAAAAAAAAGAAGAAAGGATTAAATCCGGTCCGGTTCAATTAAAAGAAAAAGAAAAATAGAAAATAGAAAACCGGCCCGAGCCGAAGCTCGGGCCGTTCGTCCAGAAGCAGAGCGTTCGAGCTCTGCTCGAACGCCGGCGAAGGTGAAGGTGGGTCTTGGCGGCGGCGGGTTTCGACGGCGACAGAGGACATGACGGCGGCAAGGCTGGGCCGAGACGCCGGAGAGGTCGGCGACGATCGAGACGGCGAGGCACGGCGGGCGGCGGCGGAACATGACAAAACAGAAAAAAAATAAACAACTGAGTTCTGTTTGTGACGGCGGCGGAATCGGCCGGGGGCTGGATTTGAACGGCGGATGAGCTCCGTGCGACGGTGGTCCTGGACTGATGGCGACCGGCAATGGCAGCTAGGCTTGGACGAAGACGACGGCGGAAAAACAGAGCGTGCTCAAATCGGGAAAGCAAAACAGAGAATCGTGCCGGAATTGGAAAGCTTCGATTTGGACTCCTTCCTTGATTAGGAATTGACTAAGGATCGGATTTGGAAGCTAGAATCGTCTATAAAAACAGAGAGATCCGGAGAGCTTGAGGAGAGGACGCCCGGCCGGAAAACAGAGAGCTTTACACAGAGAATAACAGAGGATTTTTGCGGCCGGAAAACAGAGGAATCCGGCGTGATCTCGGCCGGAACAGAAGGGGGAAGAAGGAGGAGCTGCCGGAGGGAAGAGGAGAGGAAGAAAGGGCGCAACTTTGGCCGGAAAAGGTGCTGTTCTTGAACTGCTACAGTAACGGCTGCGCGAGGAAGACGATAAACAGTGCATGAACAGTACCCGCGAACAGTGAATAGTGATTTTTTGGTGAATAGTGCACAATGACACCAACGAATCAACAACGTTCTCCTTTTCCGATGGCCGGCTAAATCCTTGTCCAAGGCGTAGATGAAACCCGAGTAAATTGGTTGTATCGTTTTCTTTCATCTTAATCTTAATTTACCTTGATTGGTGTATGAATCTTATTATAGAATCACTGTTAATTTATTGAGATTTATTCTATGTGCTCGAGAGAGGCTAGAGTGAATTCTTGTTAATTTCAATCCGAGGAATATTTGCGTGTCCGAGAGGAACGTAAGTAGACTAAGGTGTTATAAAGGAATAAGCTTTCATTGGTTTATGCTCGAGAGAGATAGATCACAGTTCCATATTTTAATTGCTTATGTGTTACGTCCGAGAGGAGAGCACTACATTTTGAATTGACAAGTATATGTCCGAGAGGAATATACTAGCCAATCAGGAATTTATTCAAAAGAGAGAGACGATAAGCTGGTTTATTGTGTGGTGGATTCGAAGCTTTGGCACTTCTCCATATTAGTTAAAATCTATTTTAAAAGTAGTTAAATTTTATTGCTTTATCTAGATTAATTAAATCAAAATTTGCTTTCACTTGAATTTGGTAAAATATTAGTCCGTCCCTGAGGTTCGACAACCCTTTAATACTCACTGTAGTACAATTGCCTTGTGCACTTGCAAGGGTTTTATATTTAAACGATCAGTATCCCACTGAGTATTTTTATACTCAACATCCTTATGTGATGTAGGTGCTGTTGTGGAGGATTGACTTCACGTGCACTTGGGAGCTAGGTGGTGAGGATGTTCAGATTGCTGAGCATATCTCCTGCTTCGGGTTCGTTCTAGACTCTGTTGTAAGGCGTGAGCGCCAACTATTTCTAGTTTATTTTGAGATGGATGACAGACTTGCACTTAGAAGACTTGTGTTGGTTTAATTGACTTTTCATCTTGTAATACTATATGTATATATGGTTTTATATCCATATTTGTGAACCCCAGTTATCACGGCCTAGATGCTTAGTCGAAAATTTTTTAACTCATGATTTATCGCATAGAGGAGTAATCCTCTGATTTTCCGCTACTACTCTGATTTAAAAATGGTTTTAAAAACCTGGGCCGTGACAGTTGGTATCAGAGCATAACCTTTATCTGCAAGTCTGGAAGTCCTCTTAGGATATATCTAGTTATAGTTGTGGTTGTTGGTAGAAGTAGTGATAAGTGTTCTCATCCTGTAGGTTGAGATGGCTCCGGGTAAGAGAAACATCCGGACAGTGAAAATTTCAGATATGGGCAAAAGTAAAAATAGAGAAGGTCAGGCAGAAGAATCTCTACCTCCTCATCAGATCTCCCGTGAGGAGTCTACGGAAAGCAGTGGGGGACAACGGAAAACCTTCCACGACGCATCGTCATCTAACTTGGGAGGAGAAGGCGATGGGAATGTAATGGAAATGATTAGAGGACTGGCACAAACAGTGCAAGCTCAAGTGAAACATCGTCCTGATGCCAGGAAGAAAGCAGAGAAAGAAAAGATAGCTCATCTCAAATTGTTCCAGGCAATGGCTCCAGCTTTCACGGGGAAAGAAACTCCAGAAAAGGCTGGGAGTTGGGTAAAAGCTATCAAGAAGATTTTTGAATCTATCTTGGCGGAGGATGATTGTAAAGTTCGAATGGCGACTTTTGTTTTGACAGAAAATGCTGATCACTGGTGGAGTTCTGCCAAGCGCACCTTCTTTAAAGATCGGAAAGTTGAAGAGATTTCCTGGGAGGAATTCCTAAAAGTTTTTAATGGAAAATATTTTCTGAGCCACATTCGAAAAGAGAAGATGCGTGAATTCTTAGATCTTAGACAAGGTAATATGACTGTGCAGGACTATGATAATAAGTTGTAGAGTTGGAGCGTTCACCACCAAGATGGAGGATGATGGTGAAAGAATGGAGAAGTTCATTTATGGACTTAGAACTGGGCTGCGAGAGAAAGTTATGGGAGTCCGAACTACATCTTTTGCTGACACTGTGGAGCAGGCGTATATTTTTGAGAACCAGGACAGAAATAGAGAGGAGCAAAAGGTTAATGCTGGTGTGGCCAAGAATGATTATGGATCAAAGGTTAAGAGACTGAGAATTGATGCTGGGAGTAGCAAGTTTGGTCAATGACATAACTTCCAGGGTAGGCAGAAGAGGGGTTTTGAGCCTAGGCAAAAAAGCTCAGGACTGTTTAATGCTGGTCAGCAGCGGCCATTTTCCAGAGACCACAACCTCAACCTTAGGGGCAAGTAGTCAGTCGGAGTGTTACTCTTGCGAAAAAATTCACCTAGGGCAGATTTGCGAGGCAAAGGATCGCATCTGCTTTTTCTGCCATAAGAAAGGGCACTTGGCCAGGTTTTGCCCTGAAAAGCAAAGGAATGCACAGCAAGGTGAAAGCAGTAGGCATGCACAGGCTCGTGTTTACTTTATTACTTCTGAGGATGCTCAAAAGAATGCAGTTGTGGGAGGTATGGTTTCTATTTACGACTTGGTCGTAAAAGTTTTAATTGACCCTGGTGCAACTCATTCTTTTGTATCGGGTGTGTGTGCTTTAAGTTTAAACTACCCTTGTAGTATGCTAGATTCACCTTTACTTGTGATGACCCCTGTTGGTGACATTATTAGAGTAAGTGAGTGTCTTCTAGGAGTACCTATTTGTTTTGGAGATAAGTACTTTCCAGCTGATCTTGTCTTGTTAGACATGATTGATTTTGATGTAATCCTAGGCATGGACTGGCTTTCTATATATACTGCATTAGTGGATTGCAGAAAAAAAAGAGTAACCCTTACCATTCCCGGGGAGCAATCTTTTATTTTCCAAGGAATGAAATTAGAAGATAATGCATGTATAATCTCAGCCTTGAAGGCGCATAAGCTTCTGATGAAGGGATGTGCTACCTATCTAGCAAGTGTGATCACATTAGAATCAGTGCAACCAAAGTTGGAAGATATACCGGTAGTGTCTCAGTTTTCTGACGTGTTCTTTGAGGAACTACCCGGTCTACCTCCTAGAAGAGAAGTTGACTTCACCATAGAGCTGTGTCCTGGAACAACACCAATGTCCAAGGCACCGTACAGGATGGCTCCAGTGGAGTTGAATGAATTGAAGAAGCAATTACAAGAGTTGCTCGACAAAGGATTTATTCGTCCAAGTGTGTCGCCTTGGGGAGCACCAGTTCTCTTTGTCAAGAAGAAGGATGGTTCCCTCAGATTGTGCATCAATTACAGGATGTTGAACAAGTTGACTGTTAAAAATAAATACCCCTTGCCTCGGATAGATGATCTATTTGACCAGTTGTTCTCTCAAATTGACCTTCGTTCGGGTTACCATCAGTTGAGGATTCGAGATGAAGACATCCCTAAGACTGCCTTTAGGACCAGGTATGGTCATTATGAATTCCTAGTAATGCCCTTTGGAGTAACCAATGCACCTGCAACCTTAATGGATTTGATGAACAGGATTTATCATCCTTGGTTAGACCAGTTTGTCATTGTCTTCGTAGATGACATCCTTATCTACTCGTCATCCTTCGAGGACCATGCAAAGCATTTGGAGCGGGTACTAGACGTGTTGAGGGGGCATCAGTTGTATGCCAAGTTTAGCAAGTGTAACTTTTGGCTGGAGAGCATTAACTTCCTAGGGCATATTATTTCAAAGGATGGCATATCTGTTAATCCATCTAAGGTCGAGGCTATAGTCAATTGGGAGAGGCCAAAAACAGTCATCGAGATTAGAAGTTTTCTGGGTTTGGCAGGGTATTATAGACGATTCATCTAAGGTTTCTCTACTCTTGCCCTACCTTTAACCAAATTGACAAGGAAGGATGTGAAGTTTATTTGGGATGAAAAATGTGAAAACAGTTTCTTGGAGTTGAAGAATAGATTAACTAGTGCACCAATTCTTACTCTTCCTTCAGGAGAAGGGGGTTTGGTGGTGTACAGTGATGCTTCTGGAAAAGGCCTAGGTTGTGTACTCATGCAGCATGGCAAAGTTGTAGCTTATGACTCGATACAACTAAAGCCACATGAGAGAAACTACCCAACACATGTCCTAGAGCTAGTTGCAGTGATGTTTGCGTTGAAGTTGTGGAGGCACTATCTTTATGGTGTGCAGTTTGAAATCTTTACAGATCATCAAAGCTTGA
Organism: Houttuynia cordata; assembly: GCA_039654745.1. Lineage (NCBI taxonomy): Eukaryota > Viridiplantae > Streptophyta > Magnoliopsida > Piperales > Saururaceae > Houttuynia > Houttuynia cordata. The sequence goes on from CM077504.1 coordinate 15,638,748, forward strand.
AGTATATTTTCTCTCAGAGAGATCTGAATTTGAGACAAAGGTGTTGGCTCGAGTATCTCAAAGATTATGACTTCTCTATAACTTACCACCCTGGCAAAGCTAATGTGGTGGCAGATGCACTTAGTAGAAAATCAGAAACCCTTGTTGCCTTTATGATGGTAAAAGAGTGGAAATTGCTAGAATCTATGGCAAGCCTATACATAGAACCTTCATCCAAAGGAGGGAAGTCTTTTGTGGCCAACTTTGTAGTACAATCTGGAATTGTTGAAAAGATTATTTTAGCGCAAGCAACAGATTCAGAAGTTCAGAACTTACTCAAAAAGACAGGTTCTGTTAGAGGAGCTGATGGGGGAATTCGATTCAACGGTCGATTGGTAGTCCCAGCTATCTCAGAACTGCGCAGAGAATTACTAAGTGAGGCTCATCATTCCAAGTACACCATTCATCCAGGTGGGACAAAGATGTTAAAAGATTTGAAACGTAACTTCTAGTGGGATGGAATGAAGAAGGATATTGGTCAGTTTGTAGCCAGATGTCTCACTTGTCAGCAAGTTAAAGCAGAGCACCAGAGACCTGGAGGACTTTTGCAGCTATTAGAGATTCCTCAATGGAAGTGGGAGCACATCACCATGGATTTTGTAGTGGGCTTACCTTCTACTCAGAAGAAGCATAATGCTATTTGGGTGATAGTAGATCGGTTGACCAAGTCTGCACACTTCTTACCGATTCGGTGGAAGCAGACTCCGGAAAGCTTGACTCAGTTTTATATCCAAGAAATTGTAAGATTGCATGGTGCCCCTCTCTCCATAGTGTCTGATAGGGATCCTAGATTCACGTCACGCTATTGGAGGAGTATACAAGATGCTTTGGGCACTGCACTCAATTTCAGCACAGCGTATCACCTCAGTCTGATGGACAATCAGAAAGGACGATTCAGACTTTGGAGGACATGCTTAGAGCATGCGTGTTGGATTGGAAAGGCAATTGGGATGACCATTTACCATTGATTGAATTTGCCTACAACAACAGCTACCATTCTAGTATTGAGATGGCTCCATATGAAGCTCTCTATGGACGTCCATGTAGATCTCCGACTTGTTGGAATGAAGTCGGTGAGAAAGTTATGATCAAGTCAGAGATGCTTCAGCTGTGTGCTGACAAGGTGAAATTCATTCAGGAAAAGCTTCGGTTGGCTCAGGAGCGGCAGAAATACTATGCAAACTGAAGGCGTAGAGATCTTGAGTTTGAGATTGGTGACCATAATTTTTTAAAGGTCTCACCCACACGTGGAGTCTTGCGATTTGGAAAGAAAGGAAAATTGAGTCCTCGTTTCGTAGGTCATTTTGAAATCCTCGAGCGGATTGGTAACTCAGCATATCGACTTGCTTTGCCTCCTAATCTGGAGCAGGTGCATAATGTGTTTCATGTCTCGCAGTTGAGGAAGTACTGTCGGGATGATGCGCATGTGGTTGACTATTCCGTGCTCGAACTAAAACCTGATTTGACCTATGAAGTAAAGCCGATCAAGATTAAAGATCGAAGAAATCAGGCACTCAAAAATAGAGTGGTGCAGTGGTGCAATGATAAGTTCGAGGAACTCACCTGGGAGACAGAAGAAGAAATGCAGCGTGCCTACCCACAGTTGTTTGGGGAAGTATCTATTGAATTTTGAGGAAAATTCTTTTAAGGAGGGAAGAATGTAACACCTGGCCGACTGGAATGGCCATGTGTATGGAAGTGGTAATAGGTGGAGGAGGTTAGGAGATAAGGAAGGCTGAAGGCAGAGCTGGGTGGTTAGGTTCTGCCATCGCCTTGTGTTGGCTGGGTTTGTGTTGGAGCAGACAGCGAAAGTGGGGGCGGAGCTGGGTGTTGGAGCATTGTGAGCAAGGAGCAGCAGAGGATGTAAGTGCTGGGCGACCTTCAGCAAGCTTCAACAATGTCTGACGAGTTCCGGTAACTCCGGCGACTACGACGATTCCGGCAGCTGGTTTAAAAGAGAGGAATGATGGGTGTACAGTAGAGAGGTGATAGCTCAGGTTATCTCGAGCGACGCTGGCGATGACTGCGAGCTTCGGCGATGACGATTCCGGCAAGCCCAACGACTCTCCAACGACCTCCGGCAGGCGGCGATTCGACAACGGTTTGCATGCGAGGTAGGATCCCATACCCCTCATCAAGTTCTGATTTTTGAGTTCTTCATCAAGGGAGGTGACGGGGACGTCGAAGGAGGAGATAAGGGCCGATGGCGGGTCACCGGGGGTTGATTCGACCTCCGCCAGGCCGCCGGCCGCGATGAAGGAAGAAAAAGGCAGTAGCTTTTTGCTGCTGCCAATTCATGGCTTCTCCTCTAGAGCTGCCCGGACCACGGGCAGACAATTAGAGGAGTGGAAAAGAAGAGAGGGCGGCGCCGGCTGGGCGGTGGCAGCTCGACGACGGCGGTCGTGTCGACAGCCACCCATGAGTGAGCAGAAGACGACCGACTGGTCGTCTTCCTGGGGAAGACGACCGATTCGGTCCCAGGTTTGGCCGGACCGGATTGGCAGACTGAACCAGAACCCGGTTCGATAATAGTCAAACCAAACCCGGTTTGGTCCATGATTAGACCAAACCCGATCCAGTAAATATGTTGGTTCAGGCACAGACCAAACCCGGTTTGGTTCACCCTTAGACCGAACCCGGTCCACTGTCAGACTGAACCCGGTTCAATAATAAACCCGGTTCATAAGCCGGTTTAGATTTTGAACTGCCGGTGGACCTCAACCGACAGTTAAAACTGCCCACAACTGACGATGAAGCCTGAATGTTTGTGTAATTGAATGCAGTATGGTACATACAGAGCCAGTGAGGTACATAGGCTCATTGTATTGGTTTTGGGCTATATGATAAATAATTTCAAGCCCTAATTGGCGTATTAGCTTCATGTATTTGATGTTATTGTATTAAGGGCAATTGTCCCTTATTTTATGCTGACCGAAAGCTGAGGACTTAAATGGTAAAGAAAAACCCGACTAATAAACCTAGATGGTTTAGAGACATAATCATTTTATAAAAGATAATAAAATGATGACTTGAGGGCTGAGCTTGAGGGTTGGGAAGAACCTAATTAAGATAAAGACTAAAATGCCCTTGGGATTGAGAGTCAGTGTGTGAGTGTGAGTGGCTTCCGATCAAGCGACCGAATGTCTATCTGTTGAGCTATTGAGCCAACAGTTGTGAATGGTATGTTATAACTCTAAGAAGGGTTCATACTAGTAATACTGTGATACTTGTTAAGGATCACAAGGTATAGATTGGGGTGGTGTTGCATCTTTCGACTGGTGAAGTTCTGTGTCATGGTACCTAATAAGGACTAACTTCTATTGGCCAGGCTTAAGCTGTTATATCTTTCTATGGATTTTAGAGAGAGCATTTACATGTTATTTTGGCCCATGTTTGCATCTTTCTATGGATTTTAGAGAGATCATTACATATTCTATTGGCCAGGCTTAAGCTGTTACCTCTTCTCTATGGATTTTAGAGAGGGCTTTTGTATCTTCCGACCGGTGGAAGCTCTGCACACATACTGAGCCTTGGTTGCCAGGTGGTTTACTGTGCACATTGGAGATGTTAGCATCTTAGAAGGCTGCGTTTCCCAACCCACATCGAGTCTAGGAGCTGATGTGGAGCCAGACCCTTCCGACGGTCATACCTTTTAAGGTAAGGAATGGGCGAGGCAGTCACCCTTGAGGGATTCAGGGAGTGCCGTGATTACCGGTATTAACCGGAGTGATAGTCACGGTGTTTTCGTGCTGTCTGTCATGTAGGTATGACATTCAGTGAGTCTGTCTATATGGGACAAAGACTTAATTATTGAATTTGAATTTGGGAAGCAATAAAAGACATGCTTGAAAGATTAATAAAAGATTCAAGTGGAATCCTGTAATAGGTTGCATAATATGTTAATGCAAATCCTGGTTTATTGTAATGTTGATGACTGTGTTATGGTATCCCACTGAGTATTTTTATACTCAGCATTCTTATGTGATGTATGTGCTGCTGTGGAGGATTGACTTCACATGCACTTGGGAGCTAGGTGGTGAGGACGTTCAGATTGCTGAGCATATCTCCTGCTTCGGGTTCGTTCTAGACTCTGTTGTAAGGCATGAGCGCCAACTATTTCTAGTTTATTTTGAGATGGATGACAGACTTGCACTTAGAGGACTTGCGTTGGTTTAATCGACTTTGCATCTTGTAATACTATATGTATATATGGTTTTATATCCATATTTGTGAACCCCAGTTATCACGGCCTAGATGCTTAGTCGAAAATTTTTCAACTCATGATTTATCGCATAGAGGAGTAAATCCTCTGATTTTCCGCTACTACTCTGATTTAAAAATGGTTTTAAAAACTCGGGCCGTGACAGTTTACAACCGTCAGATCAAGATCCAATGATTAAGACTTAAAGTAGTCTTATATAAGCCAAATGAGAGCAATATCATTTAAATTTTCCCTTATAAGGCAATACAATAATTCGTTGGTCCTCTATGTAAATGAAATGCTCGATAGAATTTATTGCTTGCACATAAGGTATGTGTGCTCTTGTCAATCTTCATACTCAATCTAGATGCACAATAAAGAGTTTCCAATCATCTCAGTGGGTCTAAAACTCCTAAGCTTGACAAAGAGTTGAGACTTATGTTACTTTTAAATCTTAGTGTCATTTATATTGAAGGCAGATACATCACCAAATTGAATTTATGCATCACCTCGTAAGCAGAGAAAAAGGGTCTCATTTTCATTCTAGTTCTTGTATAGTGAATTGGTCTCTTCTCTTGTTCACACACAAACATATAAAGTGCTGTTCCGTCCGCTCACCGCTCACCTACATGATTAATTGTTGGGTTTCTTCTCGCAAGTTGGGCTATTACTTGATGTAACTACTACTTCCATTCACTCTATAATTTTTTTTTTAGAAAAACAGATGACAAGATTGAACAACTTCATTTAATTGCCACTTCACATCCTCCACATGACCCTTCGAAGTGAAATTGAGAGATAATATCCATAAGTAAAGAAAGGGATTTCCATTGCAAAGGAGAAGAAAGGCCTTGTATTTAGAGATTCAGCTGATAACCTGCTGAGCATTGGCAGAGAAAGTGAGAAAACCAAAAATAGACTTGTAGTTCAATTCTCAGAAAAAAGAAAAGGAAAAAGAAAAGAAGCAGAAATTTGAAAAGTCTAGAAAATGCCTCACGTGATAAATTAACTATTTTTAATATGCTAAGAATCATATAATGTGATAGTGAGATGATGATTTACTGGAATAAAGTTCATGAGATGATCTTACACTGATATTAGTGTCTGGCTTCAGTTCTGCAACTAGAAAGAAATTCGTGTACCGAAAAACTAAACGAAATTCAAAACTGGATAATGATGCATGCATTTTGAATTGCATAGCAGTTGCTTTTTATTCTCCAGCTAGAAACTTAACCAGAGTTCCCTCACTTGCAGCTATTCCAAGCATGTTCTACCCACCTTGGCTTGGCTCATCTCCGCTTGACAATAGCTTCTCCTTTTGTAAAGCTTCTGTTAGATAGATATGACTGTTCTTTCTTTGTATACTGATAAAAATTATAGTCCATTGGACTTTAAAATTCAAATGGTAAATGTTCTCCAAATGTGAAGCATAAGTCTTCTAGCTTCGTTTTTTCACAATCAAAGCCAATTGCTCAATCATGGATTAACCTGAGAGAGAGGGGATGAGATACTTTCTCTCAAGTAAAAAGTACAAGATGAATTCTTCAGATCTTCTAGCCTCTTTTTTGTTCGAACATGGTGCTCCAGCGCAAATATGACCAGTCAAAAGGTTCACATAAGACGCTGGTTTGCAAAAGTACAAGTTGAATTCTTTGAATTTCCTATAAATAAAGTTGGATCTTGTCACGCCCCAAAATCCCTGACCTTGATCGGAGTGCGGAAGTCTTCATAAATATCATCTTTAGTGAGGTAGGAACTCTGGGACGCAACTCGAATAGTCGATCCAACCGGTCAATTACATCATCTTTAAAGGATGTGTAATCGACATCACCAGGATTTCTCATGAACGTGGGAACTCATCATCCAATCTCAGAATAAAACATTGTAAGCGTATCATATGAATCCTACTTAGTTTTTATTACAACCAATAACATAAATTGACAATCAAAAGAAATCATCAAATCTATGGCATACAACGACCAGAAATATCATCAAGGTTATCAAACTAAGCAAGTCATCAGATGATGCATGAGTATTCCATAGAAATACCCAGTAGGATGTAAAAACCCACAAGAGACACAATAAATAGCGTCAAGAAAGGTTTAAACAATAGAAATAGAAATATATAATATCTGAAGCACTGATCACATGGTTTACTTCACCTGAACAGAAAAAAGGTCAGTCAACAATAATCCCAACTCTCATGTATAGAGAAAAACATCAATAAGATTCTGAACAATCACATGTGTAAGGAGAGAATAATAACTTTACCAATGACTTCAGGCATCTATAGTGCAAGGAGTTACAATTTCTGCTCGCTGAACTTACCACTCGCAAGTGTCTAAATAATACCAGAACCATCCTAGAGTTCTCCCTTCGGAACCCGGCCATGCGTCTAGGATGCTGGCCCCACCAGTAGTGCTTACGGACACGATGGGCAGAGACTAAAGACCTTCTGTAATGTCAACAGTCTAAACGTATGTATATTGCATCCCTTCGGGAATAAATAATAGGAGATCTCGCAAGACCTGACAATGGCTCTCTGAGCATACTATGAATCCACCTCGGAGAGATCATAGTAAAATCTCTTAGTGGAGAAACAATTATACAGAGCAATATCACAAAGAATCAGAGGTAACAACATTCTGAGGTTTTTAAGGTATCTTTAACCAGAATAGACTCTCTCTGGAGTACAATTAAATCATCAATATCTCAATAGAATAGAATTCCTCGCAAAAACACAGCTGAGTTTCCATTGTCTTGATCAACAGGTAACTCGCCAAAGAGTAATAATAGATTTCACTCATAATTCAAACAACATGCTTCATGTCTAGCCTTAGATAGGAACATCTATGGAATTTAAGTTCTACTATTTATGAGACTGAGTCTAAGATGAAAGAATGATTGGAATGATTTGATCTCCAATTGAAACTCAAACCGACACTAAGCCGTAAAATATATTTTTAGTATAATAAGACTCTAGGTTATATTGACTTATCCATAATATTACTCTTTTAAACCAACTAGTCTTACAGTAATAGTCCATATCTTGTCTTACAATATATATTAGTTATACTTTAATCAGATTAAATTGTATAATTAAGTATTAGTATGCACTAGTGACTTAAACCTTAATTATAGTAAACTGTTTTGTTGATAACAACCTCATTCCAACTATCCCCTTGGTCGGCATAGTAAGAATCTAAATCATAAATTTTAACAGTAGATGTCCCTATGAGTCTAGTTTCAAACCTCCCTGAATTTTATTTTTCTGATTTTTCTGTAATTAGTTATGATTTTTATACTGTAGGTCATTGGCGGAGGAAACAGTCTTGGCCGAGACCCCTAAGTCTTAATCATACACACTAGTTACATATTATTAACCCTTAATCATGATAATATGATCTTATTAACCTTAAGCACTCCCCTCCTAGGATTATTATAGATCCTTATATGTTCCGGAATTTAGTTATCGCATGCTTTTATACACTTTTCATTACATAAACTAATTTAAGATACTCCCCTTTGTATAGTGAAGACCTTAACACAAGAACCACAACCTCTAATTACATGGTACAACTAAACCAGAACTTTTACAGAATCAAAATACAACTTTCTAACCTCCAAATGATTAAGACGTGTATGATGTTCCCATCTAAAACTATCATACAAATATTAGAAGATATACCACTCAAAGAATATCAATAATCATGCTCATAATCAATATAGAATCTCTCAACAAATCAATAATTCATACAATCTCTATTATTGAGATAAGATCAAATAATTCATCATAGAATATTTTGAAAGAGCTTAGAATCAATTTAGTAGGAAAACCATCCTACTACTCCCTTTGTAGTACGAAAATTGCACGTCCAAATGTAACTCCTCTTCTTCTCTACGCAACAAGACCTTCACTCCTTTGTGAAAGTGTTCTTAAGTCCTAGAAGGGGGTGAATAGGACAACCACTTAAAAGCTCTCACTCTATTTAACTAATAGATAATATTAATTTAAATAATCATTCAATGCAACATTATCTTATTAACAAGTAATTGGAAGCGCATGTTGTGACCCGTAGGGATCACAAGGTACCGGATTGGCAAGGAAGAAGAAGGAACAAAAGATAACTAGAACTTATTTGATTGATTCCCAAAGAAGAGGACGAAGGTCCCCTTATAAAGACATAAGGAGGCGCGGCTCCTAGGGGCGCGCCACTAATTGGGCCTCTAACGGCCAAGGCTTACAAGCATTATTTATCTAATTGATATGAAAGCAAATTTACTCCTAATCAAGGAAAGCCCATCGCAATAGCCGGCGTGCTGACAAAGATGTGCTGACGTCATGAGCCTGACGTCACAACAATCCACCACGCTCCGCTGTTCACCTTGTCCTGAAGGCAACTAGTCTGGAAAACGAGCCATGATATCGTCTTCCAATTCCCAAGTAGCATCATCAAACGGTTTACCACGCCATGCAACCAAAATCTCAGTAGTAATGCGACATTTGTCAAGGATAGAAGCCGGAACAGGAGCATCAGACGCAGTCGGGGCCGGAATTGGAAGAGGCCCGCCAATAGTCACCGATGTGGGGTCACCAGCAAACCGGTGAAGACGTGATACGTGAAAGACTGGGTGGACCAGAGATTTCGGAGGCAAGGCCAGACGATAGGCAACTGCCCCCACTCGTTCCTCCACAGTGTAGGGCCCATGATAACGGGGCGCCAATTTGGCCTAATCAGTCCGAAACAATGAGGTCTGGCGGTGGGGAAGGACTGACACATAGACCAAATCGCCAACCTGAAACTCCTTGTCCGTGCACTTTTTATCATATAACTGCTTCATGCGATTCTGCGCAGATGCCAGATTAGCCTTTAACTGACGAAGAACCTCATCCAGCGATTGGAGCATATAATCCACCTTTGTAACCGAAGAACGCTGGGGAACATAGGAGAGAATCAACGGTGGGGGTCTACCATAGACCACTGTAAAAGGAGTGAAGCCCGTCCGGGTGTGGTAGGCCGTATTATACGACCATTCGGCCCATGGAAGGAGCTGTAACCACTTGTGAGGCTGATCCCCCACAAAGCACCTCAAATATTGTTCCAAGCATCTGTTCACAACCTCCATTTGGCCATCAGTCTGAGGATGATAGGCCGTGCTCATGCGAAGCGCTGTGCCCTGGAGTGCAAAGAATTCACGCCAGAAGTTGGAAAGAAATACCTTATCATGATCTGAAACAATTGTCCGTGGCATGCCATGAAGTTTAGCAATGTCACGCACATATACCTCCGCCACAGTCCGAGCAGTGAATGGATAGCTCAAGGCACAGAAATGGGCATACTTTGATAACCGGTCCACAACAACTAGAATGACCAATTTCCCTTGTACAATCGGTAACGCTTCGATAAAATCCATGGAAACATCCTCCCAAACTCGATCTGGAATAGGAAGAGGCTGAAGTAGTCCCTGGGGAGAAGTTGTTGCTACCTTGGCACGCTGACAAGTGTCACAAGCGGCCACATAAGCCTGGATGGCGTGTCTGATTCTAGGCCAAAGAAAACTTTGACTTACCTGCTTGTATGTTCGAAATGCACCTTCATGAGCCGCCATCAATGTATCATGGAAATGGGAAATATTACATGGACGCAAATCACCGGTGTCGGGCACCCATATCCGGCCCTTCCATAATAATACGTCATCATGCCAAGAATAGGACGGCTCATCTGCGGGCTTCCCTTGAATGCACGCGAGTAAGCGCTGTGTGTAAGGGTCATCCGTATAGGCCTAGCGGAGGTTCGCGAGGAAGGGGCAACTCGGAACGAAAAGTGCCAAACATGCGCCCATGCTGTCCCGACGTGAAAGAGCATCAGCCACTGCGTTTTCGGACCCTTTTTTGTAGATAATGTCGTAATTGTACCCTAGTAATTTACTCACCCAGCGTTGCTGCGCTGGAGTGGATACCCTCTGTTCGAGGAAATATCGCAGAGGCTGATGGTCTGTGCGAATGGTGAACCTGCGCCCCAACAAATAGGGTCGCCATTTCGTCACTGCATGAACGATGGCCATCATTTCTTTTTCATAGGCTGACAGTTGCAGCGAGCGGCCAACGAGTGCTTTGCTAAAGAAGGCCACAGGTCGGTCTTGTTGCAAAAGGACTGCCCCCAAGCCCCTATCTGAAGCATCTGTTTCCACCTCAAACGGAAGAGTGAAATCTGGCAAGAGAAGGACAGGCGTTGTGACCATGGCCTGTTTCAAACGATTAAATGAATCCTGGGCCTCTGTCGTCCAGGAGAGGGCCCTTTTTTTTAGCAGTGCCGTAAGTGGGCTGGCCAAGATGCCGTATTGTCTGATGAACCGGCGGTAGTAACCTGTTAAGCCCAAAAAGCCACAAAGGCCCTTCACACATGTGGGTGCTGGCCAGGAGGTCATAGCTGAAACCTTGGTCGGATCAGTGGCTACCCCATTACGATCAATAATATGGCCCAAGTACTCCACCTGTTGGCTGCCAAAAGAACATTTCAAGCGTTTAAGAAATAAGGAATGCTCTCGTAGTGTAGATAACACCAACCTCAAATGCTCCAGGTGGGGCGCAGATGAGAATATCATCAAAGAAAACCAGTGTTGTGACCCGTAGGGATCACAAGGTACCGGATTGGCAAGGAAGAAGAAGGAACAAAAGATAACTAGAACTTGTTTGATTGATTCCCAAAGAAGAGGATGAAGGTCCCCATATAAAGACATAAGGAGGCGCGGCTCCTAGGGGTGCACCACTAATTGGGCCTCTAATAGGCCAGGCTTATAAGCATTATTTATCTAATTGATACGAAAGCAAATCTACTCCTAAACAAGGAAAGCCCATCTCAATAGCCGGCGTGCTGACGAAGATGTGCTGACGTCATGGGCCTGACATCACAACAGTGCATAAGTGAGAGAGACTTAAGAGGAGTGGAATGTTTGTGTGTGTGTGTAACAATATGCAAGACAAGCAATCACACAAAGATTTATAGTGGTTCGCCACCAAGCAACTTGCTTCAATAGGTACGTCCATTTTCGGAGCACCTAATCCAAGGAACCTCCGACATCCACTAAGTGAGGGTTTTTAGCTCACCCACAACATCATACACTCACCGGTTTTGCTTAGATTTCCAGGAACCATACAAGAGTGAATCCATACTCACTATGGGTCACATTGACCCAACTCTCTGTCAAAAGAGTGGTTTGATACTATGGTCTACACCACAATCTAACACATGTAAAGAAGAGATTTAAGAGTACTTACTCTAGGAAGTAGGAGTGACTAGAGTTGACTAGAGTACATACCCTTGAAGGGAGGATGTAAGATATCCTTACCCGTTTTGCTCAAACTAATTTTGAACTAATGGCCTTCCATTCTCCATCCTTGGATTGAACTAATAATGCTCCAAAATTGTAGAGGCTTTTTGAACAAGGGATTGGTTTCTCATAGAATTTTCTATGGGATTAAGTGAAACCGTGGCCAAAGATACTCTAAACTACTCTCAAGGGTCAATGGTATGCACCCATCGCATCACTAATGAGGGACCGAAGAGTAGATCAAAGTAATCAAGAACTTTGAGAGGATTATTTGGAAGTATTTGGTTCAAAGGTCAAGTGAGGGTTTTGGTTTCTAAAGGATCATTCTAGATGCTCAAAGAAACCATGATCCAAGATGACTTGAATCTCTTCCTAAGATCTTATAGAAAGATCTTGAACCCTTTCAAAGAAAGGAGATGAAGAATAATTAAGAGCATCAAGGCTCTAGATGACTTGAATCTCATCCTAAGATCTCATAACAAGATCTTGAACCCTTTTCAAAGAAAGGAGAGGAAGAATAATCAAGAACCCTCAATGTAACACCCGAAAAATCGGTATGTCTTGGAAACTGCTATTTTAAGAAACTGGTCTAAAATAGGAAAGTTTTCGTATCTGTCGTAATTTTTGGTCTGGTATCTCATTTTGGCTATGTGGAACCCTATCTTGATGTTTATTGGTCAATGAGTTTGTTTAACCAGATTGGGCAGGTTCTCCCGAGCGCGAGGACTAGGCCTGGTGCTGTAACCCGTCTGACGCCAGGGGTAGGGTACACCTGACGCCAGGGCCACTTGAGTGTCAGGGCTAGGGCTAGTCACGCGTGTGGCGGAGCCAAAGAACATGCTACCAGGCGTGGGACTCGTGCATGGTGGGACTACACTTTACGCGTGTAAGTCATCTTAACCGTACATCTTAAACTGAATACCAAGATGCGTGAGAACCTAAAGAGTGCCACGTGTACCCTGTAGTGGTGTGTCACCACGTGATGATGTGGACACCCTTGGGCCCACGATTTGGAGGACCAAATCGTGGGAAGCATTTGGGATTGAAATCCCTTTTGAATTTAAATATCTTACCTTATCTAGTAAACCACTTATCCTATTTGGCAAACAATTCAAATTGAAATTCAAATTTACCTAATTGTAATAATTAGGGGAGATTGATTGGCAATTAAGGAGGATTATGGATGATGCTAGAATTATATTCCAAATCCATGGTGGCGCCATGTTCCAATTTGGTGAGGTGTAATTCCGGATTTGGAAAAATTGAAGAGACTAAGCTAATCAAGAAATTCGAAATTGATCTAAGAGGGATTAAAGTGATCGAAATTGGTTAATGGAGGATGCTAGGGCATATTCCATCCAATTAGTTGATCCTCATGGTAAGAGGATCGGATTTGTAAAATTAAGGAGGGATTGATTGGGAGTTATCCAATCAATCCAAGTTAATTAAATCAATTAATTCAAAAACTTACCCCCTTGAACCGTAATTGGAATTTGATTAAGTGGATTGTATTGGGCTTGATTGGACCAATCAAGGACCCTTCCATATGATTGGAGGGCGCCCTTGTGACATGGGCTAGGTTTGGAAAGATGGTGATTAATGAGGGAATTGATTGGGAGTTACCCAATTAACTCAAGGCAATTAACCCAGTCAATTTGAAAACCTACTTAATAGAAACCAAAATTTAATTAGGCATTGGGATCGGTTTTGAGCTTGGAGAATATACTTTTTGGAGGTTCAATCTAGGCCCTTGATTGGAGAATAGATCTACGATGGTGATTAACCGAAAATATCTATTTAAGGGCTACATTAGTGAACCGGCCAATCCTTTTTGCCATTCTTCCTTTAAACCGACCTTGGTGACCCCTCACTTCGACCCCACCTTCTTCTCCCTTCAACCAGCAGTAGCCAACCTTGAAGAAGATCGTGGTGACACCCCTGTAAGTGGTGGTTGCGCGTGGAGGATCAACGAGTCGTTGGTGTGGTGCAACCGGTGATATATCACTCGTCGGAAGTCGGTTCTTCGTAAGCAAGTAGGATATTTTTACCACAACTCCTCTTTCTGATTTTTCATGATTGATCATGAGTTACTCTAATGTAAATCTTGAAGCTTGCATCGTATTCTCATTAGATGTTCAAGTGGTTATTGCATGAAATGAAATTATGCATGTGCTCATGTTGTATATGACATTGTATACAATCAATGGTATGCTCTAATATTATTATGCCAAGCCCTAGGTGACGTCCCCATTTATTGCATCTTTACATGCTGTTCGTGTCCCTCTTGAAGGCCTTATACATCTGCTGTCCAATAAAAGTCAGCTCTTTTAAGAACGTTTATATTGATTCAAGTTACAATCTTCCATATGTAATAAATCAGTTTATAATCGGTTTGCATATTGTCTAAGACATTTGAAATTGTATGTTCCTTGGAGGTTAGTGCTCACTGATGCACAAAGGTGAAGTCTTTGATTCATGTCAGAGTTTTGGAACGTTGTCTGTCCTTTATTAGTTGTTCTAAATGGATAATTATATATCAACTTACAACTAATATCCTATTCACTAATCGGGTAATTGATTGTCTATACTATTTGCTAATCCAAAAGGCTAATCCTTATACACAAGTATAATACATTCTCTATAATATCTAATGGAGTCTGACATTATGTCAGCACACCTCAGATCATAATGGTGTCCGAGATTACATGTCATGTTTAATACCACTTTTGTAAAAGGAATAAGATAAAAGGATTGACATTTAGGTGGTAAAATGTAACCAATTAATGGAATTTAATTAATAATTCCAGAACCCTTTTAGTTCTGGAAAATACTTTTTGGAAGAGGTAATGATGTTAGGGATAATTAAATTATGAGTTAATAAAGTTTATACAACTATGTAACAAGTATAATTGAAGTTAATTAACCTCGGCCAGGACTAATCCTGTGCAGATGAACCTGACTCAGAAAATAATAACTAATTGTACAAAATTCTAAAAATTAAGCCGTCTATCAGGTTGTAAAATAGACACCTAAGGCTATCTAGGATAAAAATTTCACTAGTTAGCTCTCTGTATACAGAGCTTGGTAACCGATGGAAGTGGGCTGACCTGTTTGGGACAGAACACTGTTTCGGGTTTTAAAAAAAAAAACCCTAAAACCCTAATAATACCTAGAAACAAGAGATAAGATGTTATTTAAGACTTTAATTAAGCATAATTTGAATTATAAGGCATTGGGTTCAGTAACCCTAAAAGGGTATTAAGGGTCTTTGAGCCGAACATAATGTCCCATAATAATTGTCCTTTGAGTTTCTTCTCTTTGTCTCATCATGACTCAAGAGTATTCAAAGTCTGAATCTTATTCGGAATTCATGACATGGTCTATCCGAGACACGTTATTCGAGTTATTCTGTGTCGGGGATGGGCAACTCTAGGGTGAGGTACGGAGAAGGCGGCAGAACGTGGAGCTTTGGCGAACCTGTGGCGGGTCTCTATGATGAGTTTTTCGGTCGGGTCTCAACCGAGTTCCCAGAGCTAATTGTTCTGAGATATTCAAACACTCCTTAGTGAGTCAATTCGGGTTGTATCCGATAATTGCTTTCTACTCCTATGAAGAGTAAAATCTAGAAAGTCTTGATCTAAGCCTTTTGATGAGGCCAGATGTTTTCAAGAATTGTTTCTCCGCTAAGATGCATTTTGAGAGCTCTTAGTCGGAATCATAGTATGCTCACGAGCTATTGCTAGATCTTGCGAGATCTCAGATGATGATGAACCTCTGTAGTTCAGCCGATGATGGCAACGCGTGCGCTTTAGACTGTATGATATTACGGAAGGTCTGCAATCTCCACCCATTGTACCCGTAAGCACCGATGGGGCCAGCATCCCTAGACGCATGGCCGGGTTCCTCTGTAGAACCTCTAGGATGTTCTGGTACTGATGTCCATAGAGGAAATGGACAGAATTGAGAGCAGAAATTGTTACCTCCGACACTCAGGATGTCCGGAGCCGATGTTGCTACTTTACCTCCAGTACTCTATGTAAGTTTGGAGTCCTTGAATTATTTTATTCCTTCCTTGACTATGAGGTGTCTTGAAGGACAGTTGTTTCCAGGTAAGCAAACTCGGTATTTGTTGAACCTGAGTCTTTTGACCTATATCTATTTTGGAGTCTTCTTTCATTCTATTTTATACCAGTGTGGGTTTTGTATCCTACTGGGTATTTCCTATGGAATACTCATGCATCCTCTGATGCAGGAATTGGGAAGGATCAGAAGTGATAGCGTTTGATGGAGCTGATGAATGCAGGAGTGCAGAAGAATTGCTTCTTTATTTATGATTTTATATTATTGTTGGTTGACTCGTGGCCTGCGCGCCGTTTTGAATTATGTTATCATTGTTGAGTTTTTGTATTAATTAATTAGATTTCCTTTCTGTTTATTCTATATCTGCTGTAAGTAAATAATGTTTAAGTCACCATGATCCTGCAAGTTCCATGTAATCAAATGGGATAAACGACGACTCGAGTATTCGGTCCGTCCCAGGTTTTCCTACCCTATGACCTTCATGGGATTGTCGCTTCCGCGTATATCGGGTTTGGAAATTTGGGGCGTGACAGCTTGGTATCAGAGCTTCATTATGACTTAAATAATCGTTTACTGTACACAGATTAGGATAACCTAGAATGAGAGTTGAATCCTAATTGTACCTAGAGACTAATTAGTACTTTGCCTTAGGTAATAGTGTCAACGCGTAGCGGACGAATTTACGAGAAGGACCAACAGGAGGCGGCTCGTCAGTGGCTGGCCAACTGGAAGTTGGAGAACATAGGTCTCGGAACGGAGGAAGAGCCTTACCTGATTGATGTGGAGGAAGAGCTAGATATGATGGACTTCGAGGAAGATCCGGAGGAAGATCCGGAGGAGGATCCCGAGGAAGATCCGGAGGAGGACCCCGATGAAGAGCATCTTTTTGTTGGTTTCGTGATAAACGATGAGTTTCAGACAGTCTTAAATCATCCAGTTTACGTTCATGTGAGGGACGATTCAGATCTTTTTTATATACACTTTATATCAGGTTTAAATCCCTAGGTTATAGGTGGCCTCACATGACCGATTGGGAGATAGATTGGTATGGAGATTTTCTGGTATTTGCACCTATGCACGTATCCCTAGCTATTTTAGACGAGTACCTCTGAGATGTGGTGTTCAGGGACTCGTTGAGGAATCTTTAAAATGAGAAGCGTCTGCAATAACCCTGCTTCTCTTCAGGGCTTAGGTGTAATCTTTAAATGGTATTAATAAAAGTCATTTTTCCTTTGAATCTTGTTGTTCTGCTTGCCTTGTGTAATCTGTTTTGTTGTTTACGATTAGGAGTCATGGATTGGAGGATGAATTAAAATGAAACACTAGTGTTAAGTTCTAATTCCCATTCTTTCCCTGGCTGTAGATTATCAGAAATGGCGTCGACTGGAATTCGAGGTAGGCGATCGGGTGTTGTGCCAAATTCCTCACAGGAGGAGGCATCTAGCCAGAATCTGACGGATATAGTAAGGGAATTGGCAAGGGAACTGAGGAATGGTGGTAACAACAGCGGTATGCCTAAGGTGAAGGCGCCAACTCTTGAGAGGTTCAAAAGAGCAGGACCAGCTTTTTCTGGTGAAGATAACCCAGAGAAAGCGGAACGTTGGGTAGTCGAGGTAGAACGATTATTCAAAGGAATGAAGGTTCCAGCAGAGGAACAAGTAGTGTTTGCAACATATCTCTTTGTCGGCGAAGCCGAGTTCTGGTGGGAATCGGTGGAGCGAAACAATTTTGTAGCAGGACAAGAGATCTCATGGACGGAATTTAAAGAAGTCTTCAACAAAAAGTACTTTCCTCTGCACATTCAGCGCAGAAAGGAGAAGAAGTTTCTGGAACTAGTCCAAGGTTCCATGACAGTTCTGCAATACGAGACGAAGTTTGAACAGCTTCAGAGGTTTGCATCAGACGCCTGTCCCAATGAGTTGGTAAAGGCGAGGAGATTTGTAGACGGCCTGCGCGATGGACTCAGGTCGAAGGTGTTGGTTTCGCAGCCAACTACGGTGGCTAAAGCTGTGGAGTTAGCATCAATTCTAGAGGACGACTATAAAAGAACTCAAGAGCGTAAAGGTGGATCAAGTAAAGGTCCAGAGAACAACTCCAAGCACTCTGGCCTCAAGCAATTTGGGAATGGTGGTCGATTTAACAACCGACCGGCCAAGCAGCGAAAGCATCAGCCTCAAGGGAATCATGGCCGTGGTCAGAGTCAGGCGATGGTTCCTTACCGTCAGCCTCAGCGTGGAAATGGTCCGGAAGCAGGAGGCAAATGCAGATTTTGTGGGCAGCAGTCTCATGCGGGAAAACCGTGTCCGAAAGACACCCGGAGATACTACAATTGCAACGAAGTCGGACACATCTCACCTCATTGCCCCAACCGCAACACGAAGACAGGAGGGGAGACAAGCAAGAAGGGCCAAGCAAGAGTCTTTGCTTTAACTTCAGCAGAGGAGGCTCACACTTCAGATGATGTGATCGAAGGTACTCTTCTTGTTTTGGATAGACTGGCTAGGGTTTTGATTAACCCTGGATCGTCAAGATCCTTTATATCTGTGGCGTTTGCTGCGAGTTTAGAACGGCAACCTTCTAGACTGGAGTATGATCTTTCTATTTCTACTCCTGTTGGAAACTCAGTCGTGGCTACTGAGTATCTGAAGGAATCCTCTGTTATGATTGATAGTGTGATGTTGCCTGCTGATTTGGTATTGCTTGCCATGGTTGATTTTGATATCATTCTTGGTATGAACTGGTTAGCTAAGTTTGGTGCTACAGTAGATTGTGGTAAGAAGAGAGTTATTTTTAGAATCCCTGGGAAGAGAGAACTGTTGTTCCAGGGTATTCGAGCGAGAAAAGATAATCGTCTAATTTCGGCTATAAAAGTTCAGAAACTAGTAGCTAAAGGTTGAAAAGCCTTTTTAGCGACTGTGCTATCAGTCAAGAAAACTACCCCTAATATAGAAGGAATTGAGGTAGTAAATAATTTTACCGATGTATTTCCGAAGGAGTTGCCTGGTCTGCCACCAAAACGGGATGTTGACTTCACTATAGACCTGATACCGGGAACTGTACCGATATCGAAGGCACCTTATCGGATGGCACCTGCAGAGTTGAAGGAATTGAAAGAACAACTTCAAGAGTTACTGGATAAGCGGTTGATTCGTCCGAGTGTATCCCCATGGGGTGCACCAGTTCTTTTTGTAAAGAAGAAAGATGGATCCATGCGATTATGTATCGACTACCGGATGCTGAATCAAGTGACTATAAAGAACAAGTATCCGCTACCGAGAATCGACGACTTGTTTGATCAACTGCAGTTAGCAAAAGTCTTCTCAAGAATCGATTTAAGGTCCGGATACCATCAGTTAAGAATCAAGGACGAAGATATTTCCAAGACAGCATTCAGGACTAGATACGGACACTATGAGTTTCTAGTGATGCCGTTTGGTCTGACAAATGCCCCTGCAGCATTTATGGATATGATGAACAGAATCTTCAAGGCATTGTTGGATTAGTTCGTGATCGTGTTCATGGACGACATATTGGTCTACTCTACAAGTCAGGAAGAACACAGAAGACACTTGGTTCAAGTGTTGCAAATTCTACGAGAGAACCAGTTGTATGCTAAGTTTAGCAAGTGTGAGTTCTGGTTGGACAAAGTTAACTTCTTGGGTCATGTCATATCAAAAGATGGAGTCTCGGTAGATCCGACGAAAGTTGAAGCGGTCCTTCATTGGGAGCAACCGAAGAGCGTGACAGAGATCAGGAGCTTTCTGGGATTGGCAGGTTATTATAGAAGGTTTATCGAAGGATTCTCCAGCTTAGCCTTGCCAATGACCAAGTTAACAAGGAAGGGAGTGAAGTTCAACTGGAATGCAGATTGTGAAAGGAGTTTCCAGGAGCTGAAGAAAAGATTGACATCCGCACCGATTCTGAAACTTCCATCAGGAACCGGTGGGTTCGTCATCTACAGCGATGCATCAAAATGCGGTTTAGGTTGTGTGTTGATGCAGCACGGACATGTAGTGGCTTATGCGTCAAGACAGCTGAAGATCCATGAGCAGAATTATCCAACTCATGACTTGGAGCTGGCAGCGGTGGTTTTTGCTCTGAAGATTTGGAGGCACTACCTTTATGGTGAGACATTCGAAGTATTCACAGATCACAAGAGTCTGAAGTATATTTTCTCTCAGAAGGACCTGAATATGAGACAGAGGCGGTGGTTGGAGTATTTGAAGGATTATGATTTTTCCATTCATTATCACCCAGGGAAGGCGAATGTAGTTGCAGATGCGCTAAGCAGAAAGACAGGAATCATGGCGCATATGATGGCACATGAATGGAGAATGATGAAGGATTTGGGAAAGTATAACCTGGAATGGCCAACTACTCAGAGAACTTCATTTCTGGGAAACATCTCGGTGAGATCAATGATCTATGAGAAGGTGCTGGAAGCCCAGAAGAATAACCCTCAGTTGCAGAAGCTGCTGGAAAAGCCAGACTTTACAAAAGGAACTGATGGGAGTATCCTATTTCAAGGAAGATTGGTTGTGCCGAAGAATACAGAATTGAGACAAGAACTTCTTCGAGAAGCGCATAACTCACAGTATGCGATTCATCCAGGAAGTACCAAGTTATATCAGGATTTGAAGAGAAACTTCTGGTGGAATGGAATGAAGCGAGACATTGGGAAGTTTGTATCCAAATGTTTAACATGTCAGCAAGTAAAGGCGGAACATCAGAGACCGGCGGGATTGTTACAACCTTTGGAGATTCCACAGTGGAAATGGGACCACATCACGATGGATTTTGTGGTGGCCTTACCGAAGACCCAAAGACAGAAGGATGCGATATGGGTGATCGTTGATCGATTGTCTAAGACGGCTCATTTTCTGCCAATCAGAAGGAAACAGAATCCGGAGAGTTTAGCCGAGTTGTACATAAAGGAGATAGTGAGATTACATGGTACACCGATATCGATTGTATCTGATCGAGATCCAAGGTTTACGTCCAGGACGTGGAAAGGAATTCAGGAAGCGCTGGGCACTAAACTCAGTTTTAGCACAGCTTTTCATCCGCAGAGCGATGGACAGTCAGAAAGAACCATTCAGACTTTAGAAGACATGCTCCGCGCATGTGCTATTGACTGGAAGGGCAATTGGGATGATCATCTACCATTGATCGAATTTGCCTACAACAACAGCTATCACGCTAGCATTGGAATGGCACCGTTTGAAGCTTTATATGGAAGACCGTGCAGATCACCTACATGCTGGACAGAGGTTGGAGAAAGTCAAGTAATGAAGTCGGAATTGGTACAGTATTGTGCAGAGAAAGTAAAACAGATTCGACAAAGACTACAGACAGCACAGAGCAGACAGAAGAGCTATGCAGATAACCGAAAACGGGATTTGGAGTTTCAGGAAGGAGACAACGTGTTTCTGAAGGTTTCTCCATCAAAGGGAGTTATGAGGTTTGGTAAGAGAGGGAAGCTTAGCCCGAGGTTTGTTGGACCATTTGAAATATTATAGCGGGTTGGGCCGGTTGCCTACAGATTGGCCTTACCCCCACAGCTGGCGGAAGTACACAATACATTTCATATATCGATGTTGAGGAAATATGTGCCGGATGAGTCTCATGTGTTGGACTATACAACAATGGAACTAGAGGCAGATTTATCTTTTCCGATGAGACCCATCAAGATTCTGGACAAGAAAGATCAGGTGCTACGAAAGAAGACTATTCCATTGGTGAAGGTTCTGTGGCAAAACCAGCACTCCAAGGAAATAACATGGGAATGAGAAGATGAGATGAAGAAATCTTACCCTCAACTTTTTGAAGGATGATTAACGGCATTTCGAGGACGAAATGTTCTTTTTAGGAGGGGAGGATGTAACACCCGAAAAATCGCTATGTCTTTGGAAACTGCTATTTTAGGAAACTGGTCTAAAATAGGAAAGTTTTCGTATCTGTCGTAATTTTTGGTCTGGTATCTCATTTTGGCTATGTGGAACCCTATCTTGATGTTTATTGGTCAATGAGTTTGTTTAACCAGATTGGGCAGGTTCTCCCGAGCGCGAGGACTAGGCCTGGTGCTGTAACCCGTCTGACGCCAGGGGTAGGGTACACCTGACGCCAGGGCCACTTGAGTGCCAGGGCTAGGGCTAGTCACGCGTGCAAGTATGCATGTGGCGGAGCCAGAGAATGTGCTACCAGGCATGGGACTTGTGCATGGTGGGACTACACTTTACGCATGTAAGTCATCTTAACCGTACATCTTAAACTGAATACCAAGACGCGTGAGAACCTAAAGAGTGCCACGTGTACCCTGTAGTGGTGTGTCACCACGTGATGATGTGGACACCCTTGGGCCCACGATTTGGAGGACCAAATCGTGGGAAGCATTTGGGATTGAAATCCCTTTTGAATTTAAATATCTTACCTTATCTAGTAAACCACTTATCCTATTTGGCAAACAATTCAAATTTACCTAATTGTAATAATTAGGGGAGATTGATTGGCAATTAAGGAGGATTATGGATGATGCTAGAATTATATTCCAAATCCATGGTGGTGCCATGTTCCAATTTGGTGAGGTGTAATTCCGGATTTGGAAAAATTGAAGAGACTAAGCTAATCAAGAAATTCGAAATTGATCTAAGAGGGATTAAAGTGATCGAAATTGGTTAATGGAGGATGCTAGGGCATATTCCATCCAATTAGTTGATCCTCATGGTAAGAGGATCGGATTTGTAAAATTAAGGAGGGATTGATTGGGAGTTATCCAATCAATCCAAGTTAATTAAATCAATTAATTCAAAAACTTACCCCCTTGAACCGTAATTGGAATTTGATTAAGTGGATTGTATTGGGCTTGATTGGACCAATCGAGGACCCTTCCATATGAATGGAGGGCGCCCTTGTGACATGGGCTAGGTTTGGAAAGATGGTGATTAATGAGGGAATTGATTGGGAGTTACCCAATTAACTCAAGGCAATTAACCCAGTCAATTTGAAAACCTACTTAATAGAAACCGAAATTTAATTAGGCATTGGGATCGGTTTTGAGCTTGGAGAATATACTTTTTGGAGGTTCAATCTAGGCCCTTGATTGGAGAATAGATCTACGATGGTGATTAACCAAAAATATCTATTTAAGGGCTACATTAGTGGACCGGCCAATCCTTTTTGCCATTCTTCCTTTAAACCGACCTTGGTGACCCCTCACTTCGACCCCACCTTCTTCTCCCTTCGACCAGCAGTAGCCAACCTTGAAGAAGATCGTGGTGACACCCCTGGAAGTGGTGGTTGCGCGTGGAGGATCAACGAGTCGTTGGTGTGGTGCAACCGGTGATATATCACTCGTCGGAAGTCGATTCTTCGTAAGCAAGTAGGATATTTTTACCACAACTCCTCTTTCTGATTTTTCATGATTGATCATGAGTTACTCTAATGTAAATCTTGAAGCTTGCATCGTATTCTCATTAGATGTTCAAGTGGTTATTGCATGAAAGGAAATTATGCATGTGCTCATGTTGTATATGACATTGTATACAATCAATGGTATGCTCTAATATTATTATGCCAAGCCCTAGGTGACGTCCCCATTTATTGCATCTTTACATGCTGTTCGTGTCCCTCTTGAAGGCCTTATACATCTGCTGTCCAATAAAAGTCAGCTCTTTTAAGAACGTTTATATTGATTCAAGTTACAATCTTCCATATGTAATAAATCAGTTTATAATCGGTTTGCATATTGTCTAAGCCATTCGAAATTGTATGTTCCTTGGAGGTTAGTGCTCACTGATGCACAAAGGTGAAGTCTTTGATTCATGTCAGAGTTTTGGAACTAATATCCTATTCACTAATCGGGTAATTGATTGTCTATACTATTTGCTAATCCAAAAGACTAATCCTTATACACAAGTATAATACATTCTCTATAATATCTAATGGAGTCTGACATTATGTCAGCACACCTCAGATCATAATGGTGTCCGAGATTACATGTCATGTTTAATACCACTTTTGTAAAAGGAATAAGATAAAAGGATTGACATTTAGGTGGTAAAATGTAACCAATTAATGGAATTTAATTAATAATTACAGAACCCTTTTAGTTCTGGAAAATACTTTTTGGAAGAGGTAATGATGTCAGGGATAATTAAATTATGAGTTAATAAAGTTTATACAACTATGTAACAAGTATAATTGAAGTTAATTAACCTCGGCCAGGACTAATCCTGTGCAGATGAACCTGACTCAGAAAATAATAACTAATTGTACAAAATTCTAAAAATTAAGCCGTCTATCAGGTTGTAAAATAGACACCTAAGGCTATCTAGGATAAAAATTTCACTAGTTAGCTCTCTGTATACAGAGCTTGGTAACCGATGGAAGTGGGCTGACCTGTTTGGGACAGAACACTGTTTCGGGTTTTAAAAAAAAAAAACCCTAAAACCCTAATAATACCTAGAAACAAGAGATAAGATGTTATTTAAGACTTTAATTAAGCATAATTTGAATTATAAGGCATTGGGTTCAGTAACCCTAAAAGGGTATTAAGGGTCTTTGAGCCGAACATAATGTCCCATAATAATTGTCCTTTGAGTTTCTTCTCTTTGTCTCTTCATGACTCAAGAGTATTCAAAGTCTGAATCTTATTCGGAATTCATGACATGGTCTATCCGAGACACGTTATTCGAGTTATTCTGTGTCGGGGATGGGCAACTCTAGGGTGAGGTATGGAGAAGGCGGCAGAACGTGGAGCTTTGGCGAACCTGTGGCGGGTCTCTATGATGAGTTTTTCGGTCGGGTCTCAACCGAGTTCCCAGAGCTAATTGTTCTGAGATATTCAAACACTCCTTAGTGAGTCAATTCGGGTTGTATCCGATAATTGCTTTCTACTCCTATGAAGAGTAAAATCTAGAAAGTCTTGATCTAAGCCTTTTGATGAGGCCAGATGTTTTCAAGAATTGTTTCTCCGCTAAGATGCATTTTGAGAGCTCTTAGTCGGAATCATAGTATGCTCACGAGCCATTGCTAGATCTTGCGAGATCTCAGATGATGATGAACCTCTGTAGTTCAGCCGATGACGGCAACGCGTGCGCTTTAGACTGTATGATATTACGGAAGGTCTGCAATCTCCACCCATTGTGCCCGTAAGCACCGATGGGGCCAGCATCCCTAGACGCATGGCCGGGTTCCTCTGTAGAACCTCTAGGATGTTCTGGTACTGATGTCCATAGAGGAAATGGACAGAATTGAGAGCAGAAATTGTTACCTCCGACACTCAGGATGTCCGGAGCCGATGTTGCTACTTTACCTCCAGTACTCTATGTAAGTTTGGAGTCCTTGAATTATTTTATTCCTTCCTTGACTATGAGGTGTCTTGAAGGACAGTTGTTTCCAGGTAAGCAAACTCGGTATTTGTTGAACCTGAGTCTTTTGACCTATATCTATTTTGGAGTCTTCTTTCATTCTATTTTATACCAGTGTGGGTTTTGTATCCTACTGGGTATTTCCTATGGAATACTCATGCATCCTCTGATGCAGGAATTGGGAAGGATCAGAAGTGATAGCGTTTGATGGAGCTGATGAATGCAGGAGTGCAGAAGAATTGCTTCTTTATTTATGATTTTATATTATTGTTGGTTGACTCGCGGCCTGCGCGCCGTTTTGAATTATGTTATCCTTGTTGAGTTTTTGTATTAATTAATTAGATTTCCTTTCTGTTTATTCTATATCTGCTGTAAGTAAATAATGTTTAAGTCACCATGATCCTGCAAGTTCCATGTAATCAAATGGGATAAACGACGACTCGAGTATTCGGTCCGTCCCAGGTTTCCTACCCTATGACCTTCATGGGATTGTCGCTTCCGCGTATATCGGGTTTGGAAATTTGGGGCATGACACTCAAGGCTCTAGATGATTTGCAAAGAAATAAGGCCATTTCTCTCTAAGAGGTGGGTATTTATAGAGGGAGAGGGAGGTGTGTATCAACCCATCCTTGGGTGGATTCCTCATATCTACCTACCCATTGGTGGATACACCTCATATCCACCCACCCATTAGTGGTTCTCTTATGTGGGTTGCGTCATATTAACCCATTTTTCGGTGGTTCCTTTAGCCTATAAACCCATTTCACAAATGGACTTTTTCTAGGTGTCTTTTCCTAAGGATATTAGGTGGGCTTTGGAAGAAGTTTTTGATCACTTTGGCCAGTGGATTTTTCTTGGAATATTTTGAATCCAACAAATTTGATCTAAAAGCTATGGACCTAGAAGACAACTATGGATGATCTAATGGCTATGAGTTGATCCTCTAGAAAATATGCACTCCTCTTATATGTCTTCATGTTGGGCCTTCAATAGGTTGTTTTTAAGTAGTGTCTTGGCCATGGGCTTTGTGGTGTGCTCCCACATTGTATTGGGCTTTTACAATCTTCATTTTCCTTGAGCTTCACCTTGGAGTGCCTTCCTCATCTTGGTGGCTTCATCTTGTGGTAGCTTTCTCTTTGTGTTGGCTTCATCTTGAAATTGTCTCCCCTCAATCTCTTCATATAGCCCAATTTGTACATATACCCTAATTTATACATATACCCCATTTTCCCTCTCACATACCCCATACATTTTTATACATTAAATTGACATACATTAAGAGACAAAATCACACTCCCCAAATTTTGCCCTAACTAGCTCCCCCTTGCCAATTTGAATGACAAAAATGCTCATATAAATTAGAGGCTCAATTAGCAACTCCCCGAAGTTACAACTCCCCCTAAGTTGCATTCCCCTCTAATGAAGCAATTCCTCTTTTGTTGGCCATGTCAAGTTTTACCCTGTAAGACAAACACATTCTAGTACATTAGGTGGGAATTTCTCACTCTCCCTTTTTATCAAACAAATTGGCAAAGATAGAAAAGAATTGTATAGAACAAGCGGCAGTCATACATTAAAAATATAACTAAGAGAGGATTAGCATTAAAGTACAATAAGTTCAAAGTACCTAATAAAGAAATGGCATTAAAGCATAGCAAAGAAAGAGTATGAAAGTATAAGCACTTAGATGTTACATAGGATCAAAACATACTCCATCAACAAAATGGGAAAGTAAACAATCAATGCCTTAGTTACTATCTTAAGAGATTAGTAACTCTAATGATTCCCAAACCAAAATAATGGTGATTTTCGTTTGAATGCAAACCTATGAACTCGTGCATTGTAGTCGGGTACATGGGAAGATACTGACTACAATGGGTGGGCCCCATTCAAAGGGTCCCGAGGCATGCTACACATGCATCCATGTAGCGGCACATATGTCCGAGCCAATGCGAGGGGAGGCCACTCTTGCAAGACCGAATGCTACTCCGTCAATGTGTGCACCGGAAATGGTAGTTGCGGTGTCACTTTTGATGATAGTACTCAATAAAATTTGACCATGACTTTTCAAAACCCGAACAACTATATATTTTTTTTTCAATTTTTTTATAGAAAAATAACCATACAACAGAAGCAAAAACAACAAATGAAAACACAAAAAAAAGAAAAAGAAATACTAAACTAATCTAACTAGCACAAATTCTAATGGACTTTCGATGATTAGTAAATCTCAGGGAGTCCTGTGGTTTAGTTATAATATCAGCTAGTTGATTATCAGTAGAAACATATTCTAGTGCAACTATATTATCCTCAACTAATTCACGGATGAAATGATGCCTAATATCAATGTGCTTAGTGCGTGAATGTTAAACAGGATTTTTAGAAATATTTATAGCACTAGTATTGTCACAGTATACGCTCATGGTCCCTTGTTGGATTCCATAATCCTGAAGCATTTGCTTCATCCATAATAATTGAGCGCAACAGCTACCAGCGGCAATGTACTCTGCTTCTATAGTAGACAGAGAAATAGAAGTTTGTTTCTTACTATGCCAGGCAACTAGACAGTTTCAAACATAGAAACATCCACCACTTGGTGGATTTTCTATCAACTAAGTTGCCTGCCCAATCTGCATCAGAGTATCCAGCTAGAGTAGTACAAGTGCCATATGGATACCAGAGCCCTAGATCTGAGGTTTCTGCTACATACTTGATAACTCGTTTAATAGTAGTTAAATGGGATTCTTTAGGATCAGCTTGAAATCTCGCGCATGCTCCTACACTAAATGATATGTCATGTCTGCTAGCAGTCAGATAAAGTAGGCTACCAATCATACTCCTACAAACATGAGAATCTGCACTTTTTCCATCACTATCCTTGCTCAGTTTTAATGTGGTACTCATAGGAATAGCTACATGTCTACCAGAGTCAAGACCAAAATGCTTGACTAGCTCCCTAGTATATTTGCTTTGAGACACGAAAATTCCTTCTTTTCATTGTTTGACCTGAAAACCTAGAAAGAAGGAAAGTTCTCCTACCATATTCATTTCAAATTCTGATTTCATAAGGTTGGCAAACTCAGTAGTTCTTTTCTCATTAGTAGATCCAAAGACAATATCATCTACATATATTTGAGCAATCAAGATGGAATCTTTGGTCTTTTGCACAAAAAGTGTTTTATCAACACTTCCTCGACAAAAATCATTATTGGCCAAGAATGAGGTCAATCTCTCATACCATGCACGCGGTGCTTGTTTTAGACCATAAAGTACCTTTTTGAGCCTATATACATGATGAGGAAGTTTAAGATCAATGAATCATTTTGGTTGTTCAACATATACTTCCTCATTAAGTACTTCATTTAAAAATGCACTTTTGACATCCATTTGATATAATTTAAATTGTAAATGACAAGCAATGGCCATCAAGATCCTAATAGACCCTAACCTAGCTACAGGAGCAAAGGTTTCCACGAAGTCTATCCCCTCAACTTGGGTGTACCCTTGGGCAACTAATCTAGCCTTTGTTTCTAACAACCTTCCCATTTTCATCACTTTTGTTCTTAAAAATCCACTTAGTTGCTATGACATTTATATCACTTGTTCTAGGAACTAGGTTCCATACTTCAGTTCTAAAAAATTGATTTAGCTCTTCTTGCATGGCATTAATCCAATGCTCATCTGTGAAAGCTTTATCAACATTCTTAGGTTCTATGTTAGAGGTGAAACAAAAATGACTGTTTATTATTTCAGCTTGTTGTCTAGTTAGAATAGGGCCACAAGGGTCACTAATGACTTGAGTTATAGGATGATCCTTTACTTCTTTCACGTCATTGTTTGAAGGAGGAGGAGAGGTTATGAGCTCAGTAGTGGGAGCCTCTTCTAGTGCTCCTTCATCTTCTTCAAGATGGTCTTGAGAACCTTCTTCAATTTTTGCATCATGAACAACCACATTGATAGATTCTTGAATGGTGTTGGTTGTCAAATTTAAGACCCTATAAGCTCGACTATTGAAGGAGTATCCAAAGAATATTCCTTCATCACTTTTTGAGTCAAGCTTGCCTAGATTTTCTCAGTCTTTTAAAATATAACATCTACTACCAAAGACCTTAAAATATTTAACAATAGGTTTTTTATCGTGCCACAGCTCATAGGCAGTTTTATCCGTACCTGCTCGAATGTAAACTCGATTAATAATATAGCAGGCAGTGTTAACTACTTCGGCCCACAAGTTCTTTGAAAGATTCTTACTAGTTAAAAATATTGTGGCTATGTCTTGCAGAACACGGTACTTTCTTTCAGCAACACCATTTTGCTGAGGAGTTTTAGGTGCAGAAAATTCATGATGTATTCTAAATTTATCACAAAATTTATCAAAGGAAGTATTTTCAAATTCTCCACCATGATAACTCCTAATCTTGACAATGGTCAGACCTTTCTCATTTTGGATTTGCTTGGCAATCCCTTTGAATTCAAGAAAAGTATTAGACTTTTCTCTAAGAAAGGCAACCCAGGTATATCTAGAAAAGTCATCTACTATCACAAGGAAATACTTTCTCCCTCCTACACTCTCTGTTCTTATGAGTCCAACTAAATCCATATGTAAAAGTTCAAGAGGTCTAGAGGTATTGATAGTATTTATCTTTTTGTGTGAGACTCTAACTTGTTTACCTTTCTAACATTCACCACACTTTTTCTTATCCTCACGACTAATGATAGGTAGACCCCTAAGAATCCCTTTCTTACTTAGTCGAGATAAGTCTCTATAATTTACATGACCAAGACGCTTGTGCCATAGTTCTGCTTCATTTGTTTGCGATATGTGGCATTGAGAAGAGTTTGGTTGACATGTTTGTTGTGACGCCAGCCCAGAACGTCACAACCCATACGTCAGCAGCAGTGGCAACTGGGTTATCTATTAGGAGTAGATTTACTTCGATAAATAAGAGTCTTGATTGTAATTAGGCCCAATTGGGCAACTGACTTTGTAATGGGCTGTAAGCACGTAGTTAGTGGCCAATTAGTGGCCCATCAGATTGACAGATGGCGCTGGCCCTAGCCTGAGCGCCATCTTCTCTTTTAAATGGAGGTCGTCCTCCCCTAATGGAACTCATGCATTGAAAGTTATTCTCATTTCTTCCTTCTTATTCCCAATTCCCTTCTCTCTCGAGCCATTGTGACCCAGCGGTCACAACATTGGTATCAGAGACGTTGCGATCTGCAATGCCTCCTCTTAAGCAACCAGCAATGCCCTCCGATGTCCCACCGGAGACGGAGGCGACGAGAGAGACAGCAAACCCACAGGCGGATACTGACTCGACACAAACCAACATGCTGTCTATCATGACGGCCATTCATGAAGAACTCCGTGAACTGCGTTTGGAGCGGACTCAACGGCAGTCTCCACAACAAGCAACGATGGTGTCTCCCCCGCAGTCAATGATGAACGTGGGAAGCTCCAGTCGAGCAGGCGGCCATCAAACGCTGGGCAGCTCCTTGCTCGGTCCTGGCGCTGGTCAACCACCCACTCATGGCATACAATTGGGTTCCTTAAACGCAAATGTAGAGGGTGGCTCCCTGGGCGCTCACAACCCAGGCACACAAGGTGTTCGACGAAATGTCACAATGACCACACCTCAACGAAACGTGCAAGCAGAGTTCGAAGAGGAGTTGGAGGATCCTTGGAGGTCTCGCAGAAGCCTGAGGGGCAGCGCTGAGCCCCGTCTGGCCAGGCTACAGTTTCCGCGATATAATGGCGAAGATGACCCAGTGGAATGGTTGTATAAAGCGGACAAGTTTTTTGCCTATCAGGGGACCTACTCTGATGCAGAACGTCTCCGAGTGGCAGCCTTTCACTTGGACGGGGATGCATCCATCTGGTTCCAGGCATACGAAAAAGAAATCAGATTTCCTACATGGGCGTCCTTCTCTGACGAACTATGCGTGCAGTTCGGGCCTAATGAGTTTCAGGACTTCAATGAGATGCTGTCTACACTGAGACAGACAACTTCGGTGAGGGCTTATTACTCCGAATTTATGAAAATTGCAAACAGGCTACCGGAGTGGCCGATAGCGGCTCTTGTCGGCACCTTCAAGCGGGGCTTGAAGCCAGAAATTGCGGATGAAATGCGCCATTTTCCCTGCCACACGATGAGGGATGTGGTGCGGCATGCCCGTATTGAAGAAGAGAAGCTTGCCCGTCAGCGAAGGGGGGCCAGGAGCACCTTCAACCAGTGGCCTTATACTTCCGCCCCCCTGCAACGGCGCCAGCACTTGGGTCAGCCCCTACCAATCGTTCCAACGTGCCAGGGGCAACACCGCTTCCTATCCGTCGCCTGACACCAGCCCAGGTGGCTGAGAGACGCGCTAAGGGTCTTTGCTTCAACTGCGACGAGAAATTCGTCCAAGGCCATCGTTGTTCAGTACGGGGCAGTCTACTCATTGAGGAGGCAGAGGAGGAAGAATCTTCCCAGTCTGACGAGGTAACTCCTCCCTATGACTCTGTGCAGCCCGAAATTTCGGTGCATGCCTATACTGGCTCCTTCACACCACGGACCATGAGGGTCCAAGGCCTATTGAAACGCCAACAGGTTGCCATCTTGATCGACAGTGGGTCGACTCACAACTTCATCAACGACCGCGTGGCTCAGCACCTTGGGTGTTATGTGACAGATGCTCAACCCTTTTACGTGTTGATTGGAGATGGCAAGCATCTGCGTAGTTCGGGGGTGTGTGCTCAGGCCTCTTTGACCATTCAAGGACACACGTTTACTACCGATCTGTTTCTCTTGCCTATCAAAGGAGCGGATGTGGTTTTGGGTGTACAATGGCTACAGGAGCTTGGCGATGTCACATGGAATTTTCGC
The DNA here is from genome assembly GCA_039654745.1 of Houttuynia cordata. Lineage (NCBI taxonomy): Eukaryota > Viridiplantae > Streptophyta > Magnoliopsida > Piperales > Saururaceae > Houttuynia > Houttuynia cordata. The sequence continues at coordinate 15,670,634 of CM077504.1, forward strand.
GACCTCATCATGGACTTTGAGGTCCAAGGAGAGCGAGTGCGCATCCAGGGATTTCGGCCAGGCACATTAGATTCAGCACAGGCCGTGGAATCTTTATCGCGGTATACACCACAGGGGGTCTTTCTACAGCAACGTGCCATTATGGACGTGGACCAGGGGGATTTGCCTCCGGATATGCGTCTCCTCCTAGACGAGCATACAACCATCTTTGCTGAACCCACTGGCCTTCCCCCACAGCGGCTCCATGATCACCACATTCCACTTCTTCCGGGGGCCCAGCCCACTAATATACGGCCATATAGGTACCCGCACATACAGAAGGCTGAAATTGAGAGACCGGTGGGCGACATGCTACGCACAGGTATTATTCAACCAAGTCACAGCTTTTTTTCCTCACTTGTGCTACTTGTTCGTAAGAAGGATGGCACGTGGCGTTTCTATGTGGACTATCGCGCCCTCAATGCCATAACGATCAAAGATAAGTATCCCATCCCTGTCATCGAAGAACTACTGGATGAATTAGCAGGCGCTACAGTTTTTAGCAAATTAGACTTGCGTTCCGGGTACCATCAAATCCGGATGCGAGCATCTGACACGGCCAAAACTGCATTTCGGACTCATGATGGCCATTTTGAGTTTTTGGTCATGCCATTTGGACTCACAAATGCACCTGCTACATTCCAGAGCCTCATGAATGATTTATTTTGACCTTTCCTCCGTCGGTTCGTCTTGGTCTTCTTTGATGATATACTCATTTACAGTGCTTCGTGGGCAGACCATCTGGATCACCTCAGGTCGGTTTTCACTATCCTACGTGATAATTCCCTATTTCTCAAACGGTCGAAATGTTCCTTTGGCAGTTCACAGGTTGAATACTTGGGCCATATTATCTCAAGCGAAGGGGTGGCCACCGACCCTTCCAAGGTCACGGCTATGTTATCGTGGCCACCACCTACCAGCGTCAAGGCCTTACGTGGTTTTTTGGGGTTGACTGGATATTACCGCCGCTTCATCAGCCACTACGGTATCATCGCCAGCCCTCTCACCGCCCTGTTAAAAAAGGGGGCTTTTATATGGACCGAGGCACCGCAGGCTTCATTTGATCAACTGAAGCAGGCCATGGCTAGTGCCCCCGTGTTGAGACTACCTGACTTTAGCCTCCCATTTATAGTTGAGACCGACGCCTCAGACACAGGCCTTGGGGCCGTTCTTCTGCAGCAGAACAAACCGATTGCCTTTTACAGCAAATCCTTGTCTGAACGTACACTTGCTCTATCGGCCTATGAACGGGAGATGTTAGCCATTATCCATGCCATCACCAAATGGCGACCCTACCTATTGGGCCGCAAATTCATTATCCGTACTGATCATCAGCCATTGAAGTACTTCTTGGAACAACGGGTAGCTACTCCGGCACAGCAAAGGTGGGTCAGTAAATTGCTGGGTTATGACTATGAAATTATGTACAAGAAAGGTTCCGACAACACGGTCGTGGATGCTCTGTCTCGGAGGCCCATGGAGAACACTTGCATGACGCTATCTGGACCCGCCTGCCCCTTCCTTCCGGAGCTGCGTCAAGCCTATTTAACAGAACCGACAGCTAAGGACTTAGTCCATCGGGTACAGGCCGACCCCCTTTCTCTGCCATTGTATAGTTGGAGAAATGATCTGCTGTTTTATAAGGATCGTTTATGGGTGCTAGACGCCATAGACTTGCGTTACAGGATTATCTCCCACTTCCACAACACCCCCCTCGCCGGTCATGAAGGTCAATTTTGTACTTATAAGAGGGTGAGCCAGAGTTTTTTATGGCCTGGCATTCGACGCACGGTGCATTCTTATGTGGCGTCCTGTGATATTTGCTAGCGTGCTAAGGCTGCTGCTACATCCCCTGCGGGCTTGTTACAGCCCCTTCCCATTCCGGCGCAAGTTTGGGATGATGTTTCTATGGATTTCATCGAAGCCTTGCCTGTCGTTCAAGGCAAATCAATTATCTTAGTGGTGGTTGACAGACAATCCAAATATGCTCACTTTTGTGCTCTCAGCCATCCCTTTACGGCGCGAACAGTGGCTGACACATATGTCAAAGAGATTGCCAAATTGCATGGTATGCCCCGTACTATTGTGACTGATCGGGATCGTGTTTTCATTTCGCAATTCTGGAAGGAATTCTTCGCCCTCCAAGGCACGGAGTTATACATGAGCATAGCTTATCATCCTCAGACGGATGGCCAAATGGAGGTTGTTAACAGATGCTTGGAACAATACCTCCGCTGCTTCGTAGGGGACCAGCCACGGTGTTGGCTTCAGCTTCTACCATGGGCCGAGTGGTCATACAACACTGCTTTTCATACTCGTGCTGGCTTTACCCCATTTGAGGTGGTTTATGGCCGACCCCCTCCGACGGTTCTTTCCTATGTGCCGCAGCGCTCTGCTATCGCCGAGATTGATTACATGCTCCAGACTCGGGACGAAGTACTGCGACAGCTTCAGCTCAACATCCACGCCGCCCAGAATCGTATGAAGCAAATATATGATCGTACTCACAGTGATCGCACCTATCAGGTGGGTGATATGGTCTATGTGTCCCTCATGCCCCACCGTCAGAAGTCTTTATTTCGTACCGGTTCCAACAAGCTGGCTCCGCGCTACCACGGGCCTTATAAGGTACTTGATCGCATTGGCCCAGTTGCATATCGGTTGGCGTTACCACCTGATTCCTTGGTGCATCCTGTTTTCCATGTATCCCGATTACGGCGTTTTGTTGGGGACCCTACTCAGATCGGTCCTATAGCTCCTCTTCCGGCTGTGGAACCAACGGATTCCCACAAGCGATGTCCAGCTTCTATTATTGACAAACGGCGTGTCCGTCGATCTGGACGTCTCATTACCGAGGTCTTGGTGGCTTGGAAAGGGCAGCCGTTGGATGAGGCCACCTGGGTTGTGGAGGATGAGTTTCTGGATCGTTATCCAGCATGGACGCCTTGAGGACAAGGCGGCAGCGGAGCGTGGTGGAATGTTGTGACGCCAGCCCAGGACGTCACAACCCATACGTCAGCAGCGGTGGCAACTGGGTTATCTATTAGGAGTAGATTTGCTTCGATAAATAAGAGTCTTGATTGTAATTAGGCCCAATTGGGCAACTGACGTTGTAATGGGCTGTAAGCACGTAGTTAGTGGCCAATTAGTGGCCCATCAGATTGACAGATGGCACTGGCCCTAGCCTGAGCGCCATCTTCTCTTTTAAATGGAGGTCATCCTCCCCTAATGGAACTCATGCATTGAAAGTTATTCTCCTTTCTTCCTTCTTATTCCCAATTCCCTTCTCTCTCGAGCCATTGTGACCCAGCGGTCACAACAATGTTTCCCCAACTATATAGCAATTGTCAGTAGTTCTAACACCTCTCATAATGGTTTCTCCTTTCTTGTTGGTGATCTTACAACTGTGACTCCCAAAGCTAACATAGTGATTTTGGTCACAAATTTGGGAAATACTAAGGAGATTGTGTTTCAGCCCTTCAACACATAGTACATCCTTATTAAGGTGGGGCAAGTTTGGTACTCTTAGAGTTCCTCTGCCAATGATTTTTACAGTACTACCATCTCCAAAAGTCACCGATCCTCCATCAAATTCTTTTAGCTCAGAAAAATTTTCTTTTTCTCCAGTCATGTGCCTAGAGCACCCACTATCTAAGTACCATTTAGGGGAATTTTTTGCTAAGAGGGCTGTGTGAACAACTAGACTCCTTTCCTTTATTTTAGGTCTCCATACTGTGGTGTTAGATGTTCTCCTTATTTTATACCTAGAAGATGGACTATTTGAGGTGGTTGTTTTACTCTTGCTTTCCTTGCTCTTGAGCTCTGTTTGAGTATTATTATGCTTTAGGGTTATTTTAGCAATCTCTTCAAAAAGTTGAACCATCCTAGTCGTCACAGGAATAAGTCTAGTAGGAACAACATTATGTGAGGAATTAATGAATTCTAGAAGTTCACTTTTGGTGTAATCATTATTTTTCCTAGAAATCTTCTTTCCATTATATCCCCTATCAAATAGTGCATTTTTATCTTGAGACAATTCTCATAAGATAGATTTTTCTTTCCTTATGATAGGTCTAGGATTGATTCTTTGGTGTTCCTCTTCAATTGATGACTTGTTAAGACTTTCTTTTACAAAGATAGTTTGAGTTTTACCATTAGACTTGTTTATACCAGTGTAACCAAGCCCATTCTTATCCATTGGACTCTTTCTTAGCCTTAGCATATGTTGAAGAGTTCGACTACTTTGAGAAAATTTCTCAACTGGACTATCCTTGGATTTGCTAAGTTCTTCTTTTAAAGTTGAGTTTTCAGAGATAACTACTTTTAATTCTTCTAATTTTTCTTTATGTATCTGCTCTCTAACTTTCAATTCATTTTTCAACTTAACAATTTCCTGTGTTTGCATATCATTCATAGCAAATTCGAGTTCTTTTTTAAGCCTAAGATTTTCCCCTTTTAGCATAGTGATCTTTTCAGTCATTCTAGTACTTTCTTTCAATAAAGAATTATATGAACTTTGAAGGTCATTATTATCATTGTCAAAGGTAAGAGAATCTGAATCACTTTGAGATGATTCTTCATTTTGAATTTCCACCTTAGATAAGTCATTAATGATTGATGAGGAAGTCATAAAGACTTTTAAAGATTCTACCTCATCTTGGTCGGATGAATCTTCTGAGTCCTCAAGTTCTGAGAATTCATCCCATGAAGCTTTAGTTGCTATTTCCTTTTTCTTGAATTTTTACTTTGGCGGGCACTCAGTAGCAATATGACCAAGCCCATGACAATTATAACATTCAATGTTTCTTGAGGTTGATTTACTTTTTCTTTTTGAGTTGTCTATAGGTTTAGTTTTAGAAAAACTTTTCCCTCTAAATCTTCCATTAAAATGTTTAGCAAAATTTTAGCAAGGAAATCAATTTCTTCATCTACCTCATCATCCGACTCTTGACTTTGTTTGCTAGTAGATTTCAAAGCTACAGGTTTTTTAATCTATGTGGGAAGTTGCATTTCATAAGTTTGTAAAGAGCCAACTAAATCTTTTGCTTTCATTAGGTCAGTATTTTTACATTCCCCAATTGCTGTCACTTTAGGAGAAAATCTAATAGGGAGAGACCTAAGGATTTTGTCTACAATGTGAGGTTCAAGTAGTTTTTTACCAAGTTACCACATGGAATTTACAATATCATTAAGTTTAGAATAGAATTCCATGAATGTTTCATCTTCTCCCATTTTGATATTTTCAAACCTAGTAACAAGGAGTTGGAGTTTAGATTTCTTAACTAAACTAGTTCCTTCATGCGACACTTCTAAAATATCCCAAGCTTCCTTGGCACTCTCACACAAACATATACGTTTATACTCATCAGGGGATACAACACAATTAATGGCACTAAGGGCTTTGTTATTTCCCATACTCAATTTTTTATCTATCTCAGACCACCTAAGTATATTTAAGGAACGCTCAGTAGTAACCCATTTGTTTCCATGGTTTCAGTGGGTTGTTTCTAACTATTTTTTACACAGTACCATGCCAATTCATCATGAGCCTTCAAAAAGGTCTTCATGCGATTTTGCCAATATGCATAGTTACTACCATCAAATGGAGGAGGTTTGGTAGTGGATGAGCTCACAAATCTAGCCATTAAGAGCACTTGGATCACACTCAAGATGCTATCACCTAAGTAAGAGTGACCAAGCTCCGATACCACTTGAAAGTGCTCTTAAGTCCTAGAGGGGGAGGTGAATAGGACAACCACATAAAAGCTCTCACTCTATTTAACTAACAGATAATGTTAATTTAAATAATCATTCAATGCAACATTCTCTTATTAGCAAGTGATTGGAAGCGCATAAGTGAGAGAGACTTAAGAGGAGTGGAATGTATGTGTGTAACAATATGCAAGACGAGCAAATACAAGCAATCACACAAAGATTTATAGTGGTTCACCGCCAAGCAACTTGCTTTCAACGGGTACGTCCACTTTCAGAGCACCTAATCAAGGAACCTCCGATATCCACTAAGTGAGGGTTTTTAGCTCATCCACAACATCATACACTCACCGGTTTTGCTTGGATCACTGAGAACCATACAACAGTGAATCCACACTCACTATGGGTCACACCGACCCAACTCTCTGCCAAAAGAGTGGTTTGACACTATGGTCTACACCATAATCTAACACATGTAAAGAAGAGATTAAAAGTACTTACTCTAGGAAGTAGGATTGACTAGTGTACATACCCTTGAAGGGAGGATGTGATATATCCTTACCCATTTTGCTCAAACTAATTTTGAGCTAATGGCCTTCCATTGTCCATCCTTGGATTGAACTAATGATGCTCCGAAATTGTAGAGGCCTTTTTGGACAAGGGATTGGTTTCTCTAAGAATTTTTCTATGGGATTAAGTGAATACTATGGCCAAAGATACTTTGAACTACTCTCAAGGGTCAATGGTATGAACCCATCGCATTACTAATGAGGGACCGGAGAGTAGATCAAAGTAATCAAGACCTTGAGAGGATTATTTGGAAGTATTTGGTTCAAAGGTCAAGTGGGGATTTTGGTTTCTAAAGGATGATTCTAGATGCTCAAAGAAACCATGATCCAAGATGACTTGAATATCTTCCTAAGATCTTATAACAAGACCTTGAACCCCTTTCAAAGAAAGGAGAGGAAGAATAATCAAGAGCATCAAGGCTCTAGAGGACTTGAATCTCTTCTTTAAGATCTCATAACAAGATCTTGAACCCTTTTCAAAGAAAGAAGAGGAAAGAATAATCAAGAACCCTCAAGGCTCTAGATGATTTGCAAAGAATAAGGCCAAGGGATTTTTAGGGAGATGACTTGCCCATTTCTCTCTAAGAGGTGGGTATTTATAGAGGGAGAGGGAGGTGTATATCAATGCATCCTTGGGTGGATTCCTCATATCCACCCACCCAATGGTGGATACACCTCATATCCACCCACCTATTAGTGGTTCTCTTATGTGGGTTGGGTCATATTAACCCATTTATGGGTGGTTCCTTTAGCCTATGAACAAATTTCACAAATGGCTTTTTCTAGGTGCCTTTCTAAGGATCTTAGGTGGGCTTTGGAAGAAGCTTTGGATCACTTTGTGTTAGTGGGGTTTTTTTGGAATATTTTGAACCCAACAAATTTGATTTAAAAGCTATGGGCCTAGAGGACAACTATGGATTATCTAATAGTTGTGAGTTGATCCTCTAGAAAATATGCACTCTTCTTGTATGTCTTCATGTTGGGCCTTCAATAGGTTACTTTTAAGTAGTGTTGGCCATGGCCTTGTAATGTGCTCCCACATTGTCTTGGGCTTTTACAATCTTCATTTTCCTTGAGCTTCACCTTGGAGTGCCTTCCTCACCTTGGTGGCTTCATCTTGTGGTGGCCTTCTCTTCAAGATCCACTTTCTGTTGGCTTCATCTTGAAATTGTCTCCTCTCAATCTCTTCATATAGCCAAATTTGTACATGTACCATAATTTATACATATACCCCATTTTTCCTCTCACAATCCCCATACATTTTTGTACATTAAATTGACATACATTAAGAGACAAAATCACACTCCCAAATTTTGCCCTAACACTTTGAATATGAAGAGGTTTGAATGAAAACAAGCGGTGAAAGGGTTGCTGGAATAAGGGAGAAGGAGAGAGAAACGAGGCTGGGGTGTCCACAAGCTTTTTAGTGGGATAAAATACAAGTCAGCCCCCTTTCTTGTGTTTATATAACCCACCTTCCTATTCAAACTAGGATATCTTCCTTTTGGGTTCCTTCCCAATCTAATCTCTCAATCCTCCAATTAGAAGCTCCCCATAATTAGAAGGGACATCTTAAACCTAATCTTCCTTGATTAGTTAGGATTAGATATCTTCTTTAATTAGGTTTCCCAAAAATGGTACTTTCCAGATTCAATTTCTGTCGGTGCGATCGATCGCTGCATTCTTATGCGTTAAACCAGTACTTACGATCGATCGTTTATGCTCAAATCGCGAAATCACAGTATTTACGATCGATCACTCTCAAAGTGATCGATCGCCTGCTCGTGTATACAATTTTTCCAGTATTTTTGATCGATCGATCTATCAGGTGATCGATCGCGTCTGTTTTACTCTTCGTTTATGAAACTTGTCCGATCGATCCCGTATGGTTTGACGATCATCGCGTACCATTTTTTTTCAAGCAATTTCCTACGAAATTTTCAATTCATACCATATGACCAATACTCACATTAGGCCACAAAACTCTTCCTAACATAGAGTTTTAGTAAACATACCTTTTTTTTACGAGTGTTATAGATTTGTTCCTTAATACCTTTTATTTTTACAAGATGATATGTCAACATGGTTTCATACGGAGTTACAAAAAATTAATAGCTAGAGCTGGTCAAGTTGCTCTTGCTAAGTACACATAGAAAATTTTATACCAATCCTTAACATACAAAATGTCAGTCATATAACTTGTGCTCTACAAATAGCAAAAGCAGTAAAAAAGTTGTTTGAGATGTTTCAATATTTCTAACAAAGACATAAATTAAGCTAATGATAATATAGAACAAACACTTGCTGAGGGTTATAGGAGGAGAAGAAAAAAACCATGTGGCATCCAGACTGATTTGAAGAAGGAGATACGAATGAGAGAGAGGGGATAAGTATGGGAGGAGGGAGATACGGATGAGAGAGTGGGATACGTATAGGAAGAGGATATACGGATGAGAGAGAGTATGAATCCTAACATGCTATAAGGAGACTTCACCAAAATAAGATGCCAAATTAAAAGGCTAACAGATTGGGACTCTAAAATTTTATAAAATTGGCCATATTATACGTGGTTGCAAATTACAAAGAATTAACACTAACTTAACGTATTGGATTCCTATTGGCTCTAAACTAATAGCAATATTATTTTAAGCTAAGACAAATACGTTTGTGCATTTAATAAGATCCTTTTTAATGGTAAAAAAAAAATCCTTTTTAATATTTTTTTTATACAAAGGATCCTTTTTAGGGGCCGTTTGGGGCGTGATTAAAAGCTAAACATCCACATGTTTTGTTATACTGTAGCACCATATTTTTTCCATATCCAGCGTTTCACATATGGAAAAAAATATGGATGCTACAGTGGATCTGGAAAATCCACTATGGATATTTGTTTATAATCACACCCCAAACGGCCCCTTAATATCAAAACAACAGCTTCTACCATATCTCATTTTGATTTTTATATTCTCTCTCTGGTCTTATTTTCTCTCCACCTCTCTCTCTCTCTCTACGGTTACTATGTCTATATATGGTACTATTCTCTCGCAATAAATATATCATAATAAATATACAAGTTTAATAATCACAAAAGATTCCTTTCAGATTTGGCAAATTATAGGGTGTCATTAAGGACATTATAGAGTTTAATGACCCAATGTATGGTAACCTTCATGTTTGACCATAAATAGAGGGATTTGCAGGTTTTATTGTTTTTTCACGTAGAGATCACAAAAGATTCCTTTTAGTTTTGGGTGGACTTTAGGGTGTCATTAACGGCATTAATTAGAATTAACAATTAAAATTAGGGATTTTTTAGTCCAAAATGTAAGATATTTTTATATCCCACATACTGTGGCCCACGTGCCACGTAAACAGGTCAATATGAAAGGATAAAGTTTTTTATTTAAGACATACACATTGATGGAATATATAGTTAAGAGTGGTTATCCTGAACAGTTATAGTCATATCAGGAATTGATCATCTCTATGCTTATAAAAGAAACGCATAGGTATTTATGCTGGTAAAATACGCATGAATGACCATGACAAAGGAAAAACATGAAAAGCAAGTCATAGCAATAAAGGTAGCAGTGACGCTGCAGTGATCTTAAAATGTGATGAAGCTACTTCAGCATTCAAACACCATTGATCATTGATGAAGTAGCTTCATCACGTACGATTTTAATGTAGATAAAGCATTTTCCATAAAAAAGAGGCGAGAGAAATAATATCATGAACTTTGCAATTACAACTTCTCACTTTAAATATGTGTTGTAAACGTCACCGATCTCAAATTTGCTCTTTATGTTTTTGGTTTTAATTAGAATAGAATGTCTCAAAAAATGGGTTTGGGAAGTGAACAACTCTCGCCAAAGAATGGTCGGAGACATCAATAAGGAAGTTGTACACCAATTTTGTACGTGGTTTCGTGTATAGATTGGATGCAGAATTTCTTTAACGAAGACTTGAACAAATGAAGTGGAATGGATTTAACATCCAAAAGCATGAGAGTGGCTGGTATTTCCAAAAGAGAGTGAGTGACGTATCATTGTCCTTTTAGGCTTTCCACATCGGTGGGTGAAATTGTGGGGAAATTAACGTAGGTGAAGCATTTTTAAGCCACAATTACAAAGTTCATGAAATTAGACAAGGCCTTCGGCTAGAAAGGACACTGTAGTGGTCATCTTGGAGAATGGTGCCAATTGGATATTAATTTTTCCTTTCCTTGTTTTATATTGCGCCTGAAAAATGTGGCACTCACTAGCTCGCTATTGCATTGTAAGTTAATTAGAGCCCTTTAATTCACAATTTTGGGCAAAATTATTGATAGCAACATTTACTCGATTGTTAAATGCTTTTCCTTTTTAATAGAGAAAATCTTAAACGGTTTGAGTTCCCAATTTTAACTGAAAATAAGATCAATGATAAAGATCTACAAATCCTAGGAGCATACATGAACCTAATGTAGCTCACATCACCTATAGCTGCGCTCATGCATACCAAATAATTTCTCCATTAGTCTTTCTGCACTTGGAGTCACGATGGGCAACTAGCCGATGATAGCAGCAGAGTGCGAATGGGTCCCACACATCAGACGGTGCATGCAGTTTCATCTCTTTAATATGATGGACCCACCACCCACTCGCTTAAAACTTGGGTAGTCGAAAAATCATGTTGTCCAAAACGGCAAAACCTTGTCACTACGTACCTTTGCAAAAAGTGTGGGAATCCTATATATATATATATATATATATATATATATATATATATATATAGAGGGATGATATAGTGAGCCACATGTTTTGGTGAGCCAGATGAGCCGCACTCATCATGGCCACTCGTTTCTAATCGTGCTGTCCAAAGTGAGGCCCTCTCTCCAGCCAATCACGTTTTAACTAATTCTATTTCTTTATATTCCAGAAATACCCTCATCTTCCCACATCATCGATGAACACTAGCCAAAACCTGCAGCTCAATGTCTCCCTCGCCCTCCATTGAGCTCGCCTGCCCCATCTGCTCTGGCAGCTTCTTTGAAGAGCTTGACTCCACCGCCGACTGCAAGCCCAACCAGTAGCCCCACGAAGCTTCATCAAACACCCGCCTGACCCTCTCATTCTCTCTTAGCCAAAGCCAAAGTCTCTGCCTTTTGGCCGCCCAAGCCACAACCAACCCAGATCAGGGATGCCTTAGCCAAAGTCTTGACTCCGAAGTTGAACACATCGGACTTGGCTGTGGTGGCTATGCGGCTCTGGCTAAAGCTCTCCGGTGGGAGGTAACCGATGGTGCCATCGATACGGCTTGGGTCGGCGATGTAACTCCGGCTAAAGCTCTCCGGTGGGAGGTTGGTTTTTGCTATTACATTTTTTTTATTATGATTGTTCAATGAATCAAATCTACTCATTCAGGAATGAATGAAATATGTTTGATGAAATGCTTCACTGAACTATGTTAGGAAAAAATCAGTGATGCAAAAAGCTGGCAAAATGACTAATATTAGCTGAGTATTGGAGAGCAAGAACATTGATAATGGAGTTATAAGTGAAGCAGACCAAATAGTGTTTCAGACCAAATAGTGTTTTACTTTGATGATAATATGTAGCATTTTCTTTGCTTCAACATTTATAGGTAGGTCTTTGCGAAGTAACAACTTCTTGTTTTATGCAGAAATATCGTCGTTACTTGAGTAGGTTGTAGAAGCATAATGAATCCGAGACTCTCTGTGGAGCTAAACAATCAGATTGCAATTTGAATGACTATTTGCCAAAATTTGACTTACAGAATCCAACAAAATCTCAACAAAACTTAGCTGCAAGTTTCGGCTATGCAGGAAACAACCTGATCTGGGTTGGTTGTGGCTTGGGCGGCCAAAAGGCAGAGACTTTGGCTTTGGCTAAGAGAGAATGAGAGGGTCAGGCGGGTGTTTGATGAAGCTTCGTGGGGCTACTGGTTGGGTTTGCGGTCGGCGGTGGAGTCAAGCTCTTCAAAGAAGCCGCCGGAGCAGATGGGGCAGGCGAGCTCGGTGGAGGGCGAGGGAGACACTGAACTGCAGGTTTTGGCTGGTGTTCATCGAAGATGTGGGAAGATGAGGGCATTTCTGGAATATAAAGAAATAGAATTAGTTAAAACGTGATTGGCTGGGAGAGCGCCTCACTTTGGACCGCACGATTAGAAACGAGTGGCCATGATGAGCGCGGCTCATCCGGCTCACCAAAACATGCGGCTCACTATATCATCCCTCTATATATATGTATATATATAGAGAAATGTTACAATGAGCTGCCCATTTTTGTGAGCAGCATGAGCAGCTCATTGTTTGTCCGTTGATGAACGATCTAGCGTCCTACAAAGAGGCACTGGGTGAGCCAATCATATTCTTACTAAAATATTTTTTATAATTCCTATCCTACCCTCCCCCTCCCCCTCTCCCTGCTCGAAGAAGACGACTGGACGACTGCCCTTCGCCCACCCTGTAGAGAAGGCCCGCCGCTGCAACCCCCCGACGCCACCCATACTCCACCGACCTCTTCCCTGACTTCCGCCGCGGAGGCGCTTGCCCCCGCGATGACGCCGCTCGCCCTTTCCCCTCTTTCAGCCTCCGCCGCCGTCCTCGCCGCTCGCCGCCTCAGCCATGTCTTACAAGTGCAAGATGGAGGAACCGGCGGCCGATCCGGAGCCGGAATCTCCGTCCGATTCCGACTCGGAGGAGGAGGACCTCGGCAAGTTTGAATGCCCAAAAAGCAAAAACCTCTACTTCAGTGATGCTATGAACCTAAATGCCTTTTACAAGTTACTTAATCAATTAGATGATAATGGTTCCTCAAATCAGGCTTCAATTTCAAATTGCAGGTTCCTGTAAATCAATCATTGAAACTTCCTTTGGCAACACCACCAACTGAAAATAAAAGGTTTGGTCTTCTTGTATATAATTGAAGAACTTGAAAATTCCTTTCTGCAATTATGCCTTTAGATAGGTTTAGTCATATTTTGGCTCTGTTCTTCTGATTTGTTTTGTAAGCATTGCATGGATAAATATCTGACAGGAAGGGAATTACATCGGACCTTAGAACTCCTACAAGCAGATCATCGGACAAGAAATGGCAGCCATGGTCAACCGAGTAAGATACACCCTAGCATTTGTCTTTTAATGTTCCATAGTCTTGAACCCCGGATGCCGCATGCTTTTTACCAGCCTGAACACATTACATTAGGCTGAAGCTTCATAGGCAAATAGAATAAGCTTCATTACATTTGAGCTAACCGTCTTCTTGAGACCAAACAAATGCCCCAAGTGCTCTACCATTTGAGCTAAAGAGTCGTCAACCTCAACAACAATTTAATAAAATTTTAGGAACAATGAGTAACTCTGCCTTCTCTGATGAAATCCTCAGCATAAACTCATTGAGGGATAAAAGTCGTGTGCACTTTGTCTGACCAGTTCTGGTACAAAATGATAAGAAAATTGGGTACTCTGAAGTACTAAATGATCACGCTTATCTTTGTTGATGTGTGCAACAAAATCAGTGGAGCAACTGAGGTACTTTCTCCATGGAAACAATGAAAGGTACATAAGTTCAAGCAGAAAGTAAACATGAGCACCAATGGCCAAATCCCTCAAATGAACTTGCTGTTGTTTAGTTTTGAGATTCAAACCAGGCCTTGAATGTCCTTAAAACTACATGTTTTTATGTGTTCACAGATGTAGCACCTTAGAAGAGGATCAAGACTCACATCTAACAATGGAAATTATAGTTGAGACTATTTTCTTGCAATTCAGGATCAGGACTCACATCTAACAATGGTAATAGCCAGATGGTGTCAAATAAAATAAAGCCAGATGGTAAAAAATATAAACGATTGTATTAATATGGTATCATGTAGCCAGATTGCTTATTTATTTTTCAAGTATTCTGTAAAACTCGGACATATAGATATACAAGGAGTAGAACTTTACAAGTCTTAAAACCCTTGAACAGTTTCACTGAATTAGGAATTGTAGAGACTAAAGATGAATTCGAAATTGCAGAGACTAAAGTCACCAAAAATGAAAACCATTTAGCATTATTCTCTGCAAATGAAAAAAGCTGAGTGGAGCCGGCTACATGATAAATAGACCTTCATCTAATACTCCATTGGATCCCATATGTTCTCACAACCAAGCCTCAATACATCATAGCTTTGACTTGTCAGCTCAGTAATGGAAGCAGGATCATAGTAGTCTAACAAGTCCATGTTGATAGCAACCTCTTCAGAACAATCATATTCTTTGTCTGAAATCTGCCTTGAATGTCCTTAAATCTGCATCAACGCATCGTGTGACTGGGCAGTGATCAGCATGAATTTGGTAAAAGCCAGGCATCCCTAGACTTGAGCAACCTTTTTCGAAAAGATTATGAGTGCTTTCTTGTGAAACTGAAACTTCACTACACCAATCTTGTGGGGGTGACATGTAATTCGGCTTTTGCAGCACACTCAATTCAGCATGGGATGCATTTTCACCTTACTTGTCTTCTTCGCATCTCCAGCAAATGCCTTTCTTTCTTCTATCAATGGCAGTAGATCTGCCATGCTATTTAATTCATTTTCATGAGGTTCAGATCCTCCCACTTGAACCAAGCTTTTGTTTCCTACATAGCCGAAACTTGCAGCTAAGTTTTGTTGAGATTTTGTTGGATTCTGTAAGTCAAATTTTGGCAAATAGTCATTCAAATTGCAATATGATTGTTTAGCTCCACAGAGAGAAGTCTCGGGTTCATTCTGCTTCTGCAACCTACTCAAGTAAAGACGATATTTCTGCATAAAACAAGAAGTTGTTACTTCGCAAAGACCTGCCTATAAACATATCTCATTTTTGAACATACGAACAAGATAAAGCTCTTGAGCTGAGATCCACGGCATCGCCGACCTCGAGCCCTCCCACCAGAAGCTCTTCGTCCACGGTCTCGGCTGGGAGACCACCTCCGCTCCTTCTTTGTCAAGTACGGCGAGCTCGAGGACTGCAACGTCTCGTCGACAAGGCCTCCGGAAAGTCGAAAGGGTATGGGAAACCCCCATCACCATCCCTCTGCCGCCGCCGTGCCTTCAGACAATCTTGCCCGCAAGATTGTTGTCGGCAACGTCAGCGCTGAGATTCCCGCGGCAAAGCTGCACGCTTTCTTCTCTATGCATGGAGAAATTGAGGAGGGACCGGCAGCCCTCACCGTCCTGGCCAACCCGGCAACCCTCGCCGTCCTGGCAGCAGCACAGCAAAACCCTGCTGCATTTGGCGTCTCGCCTGCGATAATTGCAGCAATGAATCCTGCCTTTGCTGCTGCGATGACTCCAGGTGGGATGAATCACGACTGCCCCTTCGCCCACCCCGGCGATAAGGTCCGCCGCCGCTGCCCTCGGCGAGAAGGCCCAGTCCTCTTCTTCGAGCAGGGGGCAGCGGGAGGGAGGGAGGGGGAGGGTAGGATAGGAATTGTAAATTTTTTTTAGAAATAATCTGATTGGCTCAACCAGCGCCTCAGTGTAAGACGCGAGATCGTCCATCAACGGACAAGCAATGAGCTGCTCACGCTGCTTACAAAAATGGGCAGCTCATTGTAGGATTTCTATATATATATATATATATATATATATACTCTTGCATAAGGGGTCGTTTGGCAACCCATTTGAGATTATAGGAAATGAACATTTGTGGATAATTTATTTGTCATATTCATAGATATGCCAAACAAGCCATAGTTTTCCTTCATTCAGGAGGTTCTTCTATGACAAATAGGTGAATTGACCAGGTGGACAAATGTTCTCTTTGGTGGGGAGATGTTCATACATTGACAAATAATGTTATCTAAACAAAAAAATATAGGGCTGCACCAAAAACCATGGTCCGACCCAACCCGGATGGAACCAACCTGACATTGACCCGAGTCGGGTCGGGTCCTATCTCAGGTAAGGTCGGTTCCAAGGTTTTAAAACCCGGGTTCTATCTCGGGTCGGGTCGGGTTTTACTTTAAAATACCCAAGAACGGACCTTACCCGAGATATATTATTTAAATTACTTATTTTTTAATATATATAACTTTATTATTATTATTATTATTATTATTATTATTATTATTATTATTATTATAGAAATTATTTTATTAAAGATTTTTATAATTATATTAATTATTTTATTAAAATCTCGGGTTCTCGGGTAGGGTCGGGTATTGCGGGGTTTATCTCGAAGAGGGTCGGGTTTAGGATTCTCGGGTCCTATCTCGGGTTGGGTTTAGGATTCTAGGGTCCTATCTCGGGTAGGGTCAGGTATAGCAAAACCTGACCCTACCCGACCCGAGATGCAACCCTAAAAAAATATGACAAATGAGACACAAATGACCCACAAATGGGTTGCCAAATGAACCTTTAGGGCCTGTTTGGTTGGCGATTTCTGCACCTGATTCTAAGAGAATATGCCGATTTCCGCACAAGTCCGTTTGGTAACACTATTTCGCATGAATCCTGCGATGTAGTGAAGTCGACTTTCCGCCCCAAATTTTGGCAAAAGTTGACTTCACGCAGAATCTCCTCGCGAGGAGATTTTTGCGATGAAGTGCATGATTTTGAAAAAGCATGAAATTTTTTCCGTCGTTGCCCTCACTGCTCGTGTTCCCATTTTCCCTAGGTGAAGAACGACAACCACAGAGAAGGGAGTGGCTGATCTCTCTCTACCGGCCACCTCAGTGCTCCCCCTGGGATTCAGGTTCAGTCCGACGGACGAGGAGCTCATCAGCCACTACCTCCGAAAGAAGATCAACGCAAAGAAGGGCGAGATTGAGGTCATCCCTGAAGTCAGACGTCTGCCGCTGCGAGTTCTGGGACATGCCAAGTACTCTCCTTTTTACTTTTTTTAAATCTTTTGATTGATTTTGAGATCTCATTGGGTTTGGGTTACTATGGTTCCACATTGTTTTATTTGTTATTAGTTTATTACTATTGAAGCAAACTCCTGGTTATTTAGGCATAGTTACTCCATTAGCTCACATTTTTACTTCTTTTCTGCTTTCAGAAAATGGATATCTACTATCCAAGTGCAAGAGAAGGATAGGCTGACTCCTGTGAGATTTTAATAAATGTTTTATGTTGCCTTCAGCTTTTTTAGTACGAGCATTATAATCAATCACAGTACTCTCTTTACGTATTTAATTGCTTTTTCTTCTACAGATTGTAGAATCCCTAAGCAGAGACTATTTTGGTCCTGACAATACGCATGTAAACTTTGAATTGTCGTCAGTGTGCTTGGCATAGGGTCAATAAATTTAAGCGCTTTGCTTAAAGAATATATAAATAAATTCTAGTGCTAATTTTAGTTGTACTTGCTTCAGCCAAAGGACTTTGCAGAGATATCATTAAAAGATATTGATCAGATAGCTAATAGCTCGTTTCCCCTTAGTATGAAGCGCTTGTTTGAGAGGGTAAAGCTGATATCAATTTTTTTTGTTTATGTAAGTTTTGGGAGTGTTCTTCTCTTACTTACATGTGTCACTATTATGCAGCTAAGAGAGGACCACCACTTAAAACATGGAGGGAGGATGGAATTTGGTCTATTTCTAAAGGCACTTTCTTCTTTCAACCTTTTATAGTTCTTACTAATAAAGAACGTATTAAGACTATTGATTGTATACTTCTTAAGTGTTCTGCTTCCTAACCTATATTCCACTAAAAAGAGCTGGATTGTCTCACTTGCCTTTTGCTTCATAATATCATATTGTCTTCTATATCATTTAACATGATATGTTAAAGGATCCAATGTACTTCATCTGTCCCATATAAGTGTCATATTTGGTTCATTTGGAAAAACCAAATAGTTCACTTGATATGGGGCAGAGAGTCTAATACTTTACGTAGTATGATTGATTGCAACTGCACTATATAATAATAGAATGGGGTGTGCTTGAAAGGGTTTGAACTTAGAAATTTGTATGCAATTGGTGTATGGATCAAATTTCATATTCGAAAGTTGTGGAATTTGACAAGCATTGTTGGCTACTACTATCAGCTGTGGAGCATGATAATGACTAACCACGTGAAAAATAACAGTTGAATGGTGTTTTTGTGACGTGTGCGAAGTTTTTTGCACCATAGGGGGCATTATCTCCTGGATCTCCATTTTTTTGTTTTTCTTTTCTTTAAAGACCCTTTGTTTTCCTTTTTAGGGTATTGGTTAAAGCTGGAGGATGCTCTTGCATCATGGAAGGCAGAGTTTTCCAAACAGGTATGTCATTTTGACACCCTTATGATATTGTCTGAAGGAATCTGGAGGCTAATTTAACTTCTTTCTTTTTCTGCTTGTTAAATTAATTAAGAATCAATTATGTCTTTTGGCTCTAAGGTATATAACATCTAATTGTTTCTTATTGTAAAAAATTTCTAGTTGGAGTTATAAAATTGTTTTTCTATTTGTGTGATTTTTTATTTATAAATTTTCTATTTGTGCATATTCAATTTAAATTGTTATGTCTCCCATTTTATGCGTAAAGGCTTCTAATGCTTTTAAATTGACAGATAATTTACGATGTTACTTAGGAGAGCTTCAATAATGTTAGACAATGGCTGAGTGAGATAGATACATATGCCAGTGACAATGTGTGCAAGCTTCTTGTCGGTAACAAATGTGATTTGGTCGACCAAAGAGTTGTCTCACAAATAGCATAGGTAATTTTCTTTCTTTTTCTGTTGTCAACCCAAAAATGCTTCTTGCAGACCTTTATATGTCTGGAAAGATCTATAAAGAATACTATACTATAGTTTAGCCACATACATTAAGCAATATGGATTTTTACAAATATTCTGCTGAAGATTTCAACAGCTTCAAAAACATTTTATTTAAATGTTTCTACGTGCAAAATCCAGTGTTTTTCCTTGTACTAGACAACTGCCCTTTCGTTTTAAAGTATCTTCACTAGTACCACTTTCTACAATATCGTCGCAGGCATTTGCTGATGAGCTTGGGATCCCATTCCTTGAGACAAGTGCGAAAGAAATTTGGCTCAATCTTGCACATTCTTTTATTTTTATGGATATAAGAATCTTGCACATTCTGGATATAAGAATTTGCCTCAGTATGCATTGGCGAATTTTTCTTTGTTATCAGATAATCGGTGAAGATAAGTTATTTATGGAAATTTGATTATAGTATGTGAATCAGTTGACAAGAATGTTGTATATCAGTTGTATGTGTAACACGAAAACAGTTTGTGTCTATGTTGTACAAGTTAGTGGTAAATGAATTGAATTGTAAGCCATGCTGTTATAGTTTGTGACTGAATGAATGGATAAAAATTACTTGCATTGTAAAGGTATCAGTTTGTAAAGCAATCAGTTTTTTGTGAACAATGTGTCAATCAGTTCGTATGGATTCGTTTTTTCTTCTTGGTACAAGATTCTGATTAGCAGCAAATTATAGTGCACAGCAGATGATGGTAGCTTCAAGAAAAGTAGTAGTTTCCACGGCATATCTTCTACCAGCCAGTGTGACATGAAGTGTTCCGAACTCAACCAGTTTGATGCATACAGGATGCTTGACGTCCAGAGCGACACGAAAAATGGCGTATCCTCATTCTCGTCCTCCAAATCTCCTCCTTTTGTCTCACCATCGTTAGATACTTTGCTGGGATCAGGAAAGAGTGGTTGTTTTGCTTAAGGTCAAGCTACTGCGTTGAACAGGGCGAACCAAGCTTAGCTGAAGATACCCATAACTCCATTTGCCACTACGGCAGAACACAAGAGCTTTAATGGACAAGTACTGCAACATAATTACAAGAGGATTTGTTAAAGGAAAAAAAACTATGCAGGAAAAGATCTAGTCATGCTTCAATCAGTTCAAAAGAAGGTTTGAGAAACCAAAAGCCAGAAAAAAATGGTCTAAGATATAAGCAAGCTCATGGCACGAGGGGTAGTTTTGTAACTTAAGAGTCTAAAATCTGTTTTTTGCATATATTACCAAACAGACTACTCACAAGAAAGCAAAATTTTCCTTTTGTCCAACCAAACGCACTTGACTTCAAAATTAAAATCTAAGAAGCAGAATACCCCAGATTCTGCTTCTTCTACTCAAAGAAGTTGCAACCAAACAGACCCTTAACCACTAAGAAAG
Source organism: Houttuynia cordata (assembly GCA_039654745.1). NCBI lineage: Eukaryota > Viridiplantae > Streptophyta > Magnoliopsida > Piperales > Saururaceae > Houttuynia > Houttuynia cordata. The sequence continues at coordinate 15,691,070 of CM077504.1, forward strand.
GTAATTATGATTCAAAATAAGAGCAACAATTAAAGAATCAAAAGGAAAACAACCCAGTATATTACTCCCTCCATCTAAAAACAACTGGCCTCATTCGACTTTTTCCAAATTTTATTGCACTATTAAGACCGTTACAAAAAACAGAGTTGCCTCCACCTACTTCGGTGTTTATGGGCGTGAGGGGACATCTATTCATGAATTTTTTTTTCAAATAGGGCCAGTTATTTTTAGACATCTATTCATGGATTTATTTTTTCCAAATGGGGCCATATATTTTTGGAAAACAATTTTTCATTTTGGTTTGTTGAACCCATTTACTGCCATGTGCTTAGAAACTAGGAAAACAATTACTCCCTCTGTCCTGTTTTAGACGCTCCATCTGGAAAAGAGGATAGTCCCCTTTTAGATGCTACATATGGTCAATTAAGCGGATTTTGAACCTCTTCTTTCCCCCATTTGTTGGGGTTTCCACTATTCAATAAAAAGCCACATTTTTTCACATGGAGCATCTAAAATAGTACACGAGGGAGTATTAGCATTACCCCAATTAGCAGCAACCATTGAGCCCAATCAAAATTAATTACTATATCTTCTCTTTCCTTGGTAGCCTGCTATATAGCATCATCCAAAAATTACATTACGAGGAAAAGTTCTCTGACCAATACAACTCAAAAATTATATGCTTCTTCTCTCTGTACACAAAAAAAAAAAAGAATGAAAACAAAACCTAACAAACAAAACAAAAAGAAGAAGGAACTACAAAAATTGCACTTCTAATCCTACAAAAGGAGGAACCCGTATACATATTAGCTACACCCAGCTTCGCATTCGGGAACCAGCTTGTGGGAGCATTGATGTCCCTCGGAAGGACACTACATGAGTACCCTTTGTATACTCGCGAAGCTGCAAAAGGGGAAAATGTGTAATGCCAATGAATCTCAATTTCAATGTCATAAGCAAACTTCTACAATCTGCATATAAAGTGCGTACCTCATCTTGGCTTATTTTCTTAAAGCCAAATTTATTTGTCCATATCGACTCAGCTTCATCAGCAGCTGGCATTCTTCACATTTAGTAATCCAAGCAGTTTCCCTATACATGAAAACAGTATCTGAAAGCAGCCCTGCAGCAAAGTGTCGTTCCGATCAGTCTTCTACATCAACATTTCTGATGTACAAGAAACAAATATACAAGTAGGTGTGTCAACATTCACATTCTACACAAGTACAGGCGAGGAGAAATGGTATATTTGTTCTAATTTTCTCACATATTCACATTATAGAGTATTCACAAATGCTCATAATGGATGCAATGATGCATATAATCTCTCATTACCATGAATTTTGGGATAATACTAGCAAAATATTGAGCATGGTCCGCAATATCTTAGATATATTTGAGATATATAAAAAATCTGTCACTTCGACAGATACAAGAGAAAGGAAAAAATCAGAGATATTTGTGATGTAGACACGGCATCTACAATGGAGAAGAACAAGGAAAATAAAAAAGCTAAGCTAGAGCAAATAAAACTAATGTGAATTTGTCATCTTATAATCCCGTTTTGGCCATAGGCCCTTACATATATAAAGAGTAAAAAATATCCTAATACTAATAGAAGTAGTAAATCCTAACTATGAAATACTATTAAATAAGAAATTCCTAGTCCTAATAGAAGTAAGAGGTTGTAATTGAGTCTATAACATTCCATCACGCTCCGCATCGTCTTGTCCTCGAGACGACCAACCTGGATACTGCTCCAAAAAATCATCCTCGCGCATCCAAGCAGCATCTTCAGGAGCACGGTGTAATCATGCAACGAGAACTTCAGTAATAACACGCCCACGACGACGAACACAGCGGCGCTCAAGGATAGCATGAGGCACTGGGCGAGACTCATCGAACGGCAACGGTAGCGGAACAGGCTGCGGAAGAGCAGAAGGATCACACTTCCTGAGCCGAGAAACATAAAACACAGGATGAACCTGAGCCTCAGGAGGTAATTGTAAGCAATATGCTACTGGACCAATACGCTCAAGAATAGGATATTGGCCATGGAAGCGATGAGAAAGCTTCTCATTGCTCGGCTTATGTACCGAAGTCTGCCGATAAGGCTGGTGGTGAAGATAGACAAGATCGCCATGGTGCTTATCATAAACTTGGCGCATGCTGTTTTAGGAGGCTACCAAGTTAAGGCGAAGCTGGCGCAACACCTCATCTCGAGTCTGAAGTGTAGTGTCTACCTCAGCGATAGAAGAGCGAAGACGCACATAGTGAAGCACTGTAGGTGGTGGTCGACCATAAACAATTTGGAAGGGTGTATAACCCGCTGATGTATGGAACGCGGTGTTATAAGACCACTCCGCCCAAGGAAGAAAAGATAACCAAGTGCGGGGCCTATCTCCGGCGAAACACAGTAAATACTGCTCAAGGCAACGGTTAACCACCTCAGTTTGTCCATCCGTTTGAGGGTGATAAGAAGAACTCATCCGAAACGTAGTGTGATCTACACATGAAAATATGCATTTTATTATCTCCTAAACTTATGATTATGCTAGTGTTTGATTAGAATAACTACTACTTTAATATAGTTTTTGGTTTTTGTAGGAAACAAGAGTAATACACAGAAATGAAGAGAAAAGTAACTCGAATGGTTAAATTATCATAACTCCCTCTACAAATATTGGATTGGACTGATTCAAGTCTCATGTTAAAGTTCAAGAAGTCAGATTTCCAATGCCACCAACCACGCACAATTCGGAGTTCGGGACAGAAAGTTATAGCCATTTGAAATTTATGAACAGTAACTACGATCGATCGGCTATCAATGCGATCGATCGCCAGAGCCGCAAAAGCACTGTATTGAAGGAAATGATCGATCGGCATAAAAAACGATCGATCGTATCTACTGGAATTTTTGATCCGCACAAGACAGTAACTACGATCGATCGGTATCATACGGCATCGATCGAAAAAAGCGATCGATCGGAGGAAAATAACGAAGGAATTCCGATCGATCGGAAAGCGAACGATCGGAGGAAAATAACGAAGGAATTGCGATCGATCGGAAAGCGAACGATCGTCAATACGGAGCAATCGATCGCCGTTTCTCTTCACTATTATAAATAGGCCTTATGGGAGAACGTATTGGGCACCTCATATTCAACCTTGGGAGAACCAGAGCTTTATTGGAGGCTAGAGAGGAGCAAGAGAAGAGATCTTTTGGAGCAAAGAAGAAGAAGGATTCATGACGATGGATCTACACAAACAGGCTTTTCTTTTCTCTCTTTCTTTGTGTAACTAAATTCATTGTCAAGGCTTGATGAAGCCCTAGATGTGTATTGCTACTCTTGATAGTTTAATTTTATAAAGTTGATTATGATTTATGCTTAATGCGATTTCATGAGTATTCTTTTGAGTGCTTGATCATAGACTTGATTGATTATGAATAAAAATTAGATATTGTGATTGATTTTATGCCCGATCAAGGATAAGATTAATTGCATTATAATAGAGTTGTGATTGATTCTATGCCCGATCAAGGATAGGATTGATTGCACAATAGTGGATGAACTTTCGTGTCCGATCAAGAACGTTAGTTAATTCATTAGTAATTCGTGTGTCCGATCAAGAACACGAATTACCATATCATGTCAATGTATGCTTAATAATAATTAAGAGTAGTAATTGCATGTTTAGTGGTGGATTCTCTGCCTTGATAATTCTCCATATTGATTAAATCTTAGTTAGATTAGATAAAGTTCATTGCTTTCTTTAGAATTAATTAAACTACATCTTTTTCTTCTCTTGAGTTTGGTAAAGTATTCACCGTCCCTGAGGTTCAACAACCCTTTAATACTCACCGTAGTACAATTGCCTTATGCACTTGCAAGGGTTTTAATTTTAAACGATCATAGTGCCCTATAAACGGAAGTACTTTTGCCAAAAGGAAGAGATAAACACCCTGTCATGATCACAAACAATAGACTTGGGCATCCCATGGAGACGAGCTATATCACGGACAAAAAGTTTAGCAACACTCTTTGCCGTATAGAGATGGGAAAGAGCAGAAAAATATGCGTACTTGGATAGCCGATCAACCACCACAAGCACAACTGATTTACCTTGAACTGTAGGCAAACCCTCTATAAAATTCATACTAATATCCTCCTATATCCGTTCTGGAAGAGGCAATGGTTGGAGAAGGCTAGAGGGAGTGGTAGAATCACTCTTAGCAAGCTGACACACATCGCACTGGGCCACAAAAAGTTGTACGGAACATTTGAGACCACGCCAAGCAAAACTTCGGAGGAAAATAACGAAGGAATTGCGATCGATCGGAAAGCGAACGATCGATCGCCGTATACGGAAAACCAAAATAAGACCTATTTTGACTTGGATTTGGAAGGGGACTTCGTGGTTTCTCTTCACTATTATAAATAGGCCTTATGGGAGAACGTATTGGGCACCTCATATTCAACCTTGGGAGAACCAGAGCTTTATTGGAGGCTAGAGAGGAGCAAGAGAAGAGATCTTTTGGAGCAAAGAAGAAGAAGGATTCATGACGATGGATCTACACAAACAGGCTTTTCTTTTCTCTCTTTCTATCTTTTCTCTCTTTCTATGTGTAACTAAATTCCTTGTCAAGGCTTGATGAAGCCCTAGATGTGTATTGCTACTCTTGATAGTTTAATTTTATAAAGTTGATTATGATTTATGCTTAATGCGATTTCATGAGTATTCTTTTGAGTGCTTGATCATAGACTTGATTGATTATGAATGAAATTAGATATTGTGATTGATTTTATGCCCGATCAAGGATAAGATTAATTGCATTATAATAGAGTTGTGATTGATTCTATGCCCGATCAAGGATAGGATTGATTGCACAATAGTGGATGAACTTTCGTGTCCGATCAAGAACGTTAGTGAATTCATTAGTAATTCGTGTGTCCGATCAAGAACACGAATTACCATATCATGTCAATGTATGCTTAATAATAATTAAGAGTAGTAATTTCATGTTTAGTGGTGGATTCTCTGCCTTGATAATTCTCCATATTGATTAAATCTTAGTTAGATTAGATAAAGTTCATTGCTTTTTTTAAAATTAATTAAACTACATCTTTTTCTTCTCTTGAGTTTGGTAAAGTATTCACCGTCCCTGAGGTTCGACAACCCTTTAATACTCACCGTAGTACAATTGCCTTGTGCACTTGCAAGGGTTTTAATTTTAAACGATCAAGTTTTTGGCACCGTTGCCGAGGACGGCACAATAGTTTACCAGATTCTTAGCATAGTTAGTGTTAGAGTAGTTTAGTGAGTCTTAGCTTAGATTATTTGTCAGTAGCTTAATTTGTGTTTTTCTTTCTTTTTGCAAGGTTAAGAGAAGACGTGGAATTCTCGTCAACGTGGAAGGGCCATCCCTTCCCCTAGTTTGCATTCTGTTATCCTTCCCTTTTTAGATTAATTTGTGTGTTTTGTGTTTTTCTTTTCTTTCTGTGACTGCATGTTGTGCTAGTTGTGGTTATTAGGACTGCTAGTTGTTGATATCTAGGACTGATGATTGCTAGTTGTGGATATCTAGGGTTGATTTTCTGATTTGTGGATGTGTGATATTTTGGTTCGGTTGATGAATGCATGGTGAAGAAATGTCTTCACCTTTCTATGGATTTAGCCATGAGAACCCATATAGGAGCTTTAATGATTATTGTTCTTCACACACACCTAATCCCCCTCTCTATGAAGTGCCCTACCACCCACGACCCTTATATGCTGATACTTACAACCGTGGGTGGGATAATCACTCTAATTTTTGGAGTGGCACATCTTCCCTACAATATACAACTCCTTATATGTCGGAACCATGTGCCCTCTGTTTAAGTCCCATTCACACCCCAGTGGAGTGCCCTTTGGCCCATGAGTACCCTGATTTTATAAGAAAATATGTGAATGAGGCCCAAAGTCTTCATAGGTGGGAGGACCATCCTATTTCTCCTTGGGAGCAACCCAACCCTAGGCCCACTCTTCATGAGGCCCCTAGACAAGATTTTCTAAGCCAACAACTGCCTTACCAACCAGCCTCTACTCCTCAGTTTGGTCAATCTACCTTAGAAGATAAAATGAACCAAATAATAGCCAACCAATCTGCCATCCTCACAGCCTTAACTAAGTTGTCAACTGGATATAAGGAAATGAGAGAAGAGTACATCCCACCTGTCCAACCCCATTATCCGATGGGCCAATTTTCTGATGAAGGGATCTATTTTTCCCCTGATTATGATGTTACATCCCTTCATAATGCCCAAAGGTTTAACAATGAGCTTGAGTGGGTTTTATATAATGATCAAGAGGGTGTAGAAATTAAAGAAGAAGTGAATATGTTGATCGAACCAAATTTTCAACCTTCTTCTATATCTGAGGACTTGCAGTCTATAACACTATTAACAGTACCTTCTATTCCTAAAGCACCATTCATATCTTGTCTAGATCAATCTAACTCTTTGTTTAATGAACATAACTTAGACTGTTTCATAGATAGTTTAGTTGATTCACTAATTAATGAAGTTTTCCCAATTTGGTTACTAGAAGAGGCCCCTAAGGCCAAAATGGTTAATTTGGAGGAGGAGCCTTTTATTCTAAAATTTTCTAATGACCCTTCTTCATGGTTAATGCAGGGAGCCCTCTTTCCAAAGCTTCCCTACCCACCACTCCATCCTTTTATTCCACGATGTGCTCCATACTTAGGCAACAAGGATAGAAGTGTGTGGTACAATCATTTAATTGATCCAGGTTGATGACTTGATAATCTGGACCCTGCAAACGACCGTGGCTATGTCTGGCTGAAGACGTTAAACTTAGCGCTTGGTGGGAGGCAACCTACGTATTCAGGTGTATTCTCTCCTTTATTTGATTTTTTTTTAATATGATCATTGTTATTATTTTATATTTTTTTGTTCACATTGAGGACAATGTTCATAATAGGTTTGGGGGAGGGAATAGTGCTTTCATAGCTTGAAGATATTTATTAGAATATTAACCCAACTGCATGCCATAAGTCTTACAAGTTCCGAGACAGTAAGTTAAAAGATTACATCACACTAAACAAACAATACCACTAATACAGAGACGTAGCTTTTACCCTGATCCTTCCAATCCTCTGAGGTTGTTGCTGCCTGCGGACCCCAAAATGAAAGACCACCAGGATGTATGAATGCACAATACTAGAAACATGAACTATTATTAGCAGGCACTTCAAATAAAGAGGCATACGCCACCAGGCTGATATTAGTTTATGATCTGTAACGAAGTTAAATTCATTAGTAAAATGATACGTTGTCCTAACTGTATTTTTGTGATCTGATTCTCGATTTTGGTCATGCCAAATCTGTTTGTTATTCTGAGATGCCTTTTTTAAATGTTCCTTGCTATATAACACAGCGATCATTGCATGATGTGTTAGCTTCTTGTCTTTGTACGGCTGAAAAGGATGCGGGGATAATATTTTGGTGGAGGATTCAGCGATATTACATATTTCAGGATGATTTTTGTTTTATTTTTTTCCTTCTTTTGTAATAACCACTTTTGTTGGATCATTGCAGATTGTGTCTGCTTGGCATCTGTGCCCCACGGTAAATGGTATTGTAAATACTGCCAAAGCATGATCCAAAGAGGAAAATTTGTCGAGCATAATGGAAATGCAATGACAGCTGGGAGAGTCTTAGCCATTGATCCAATAGAACAGATAACTAAAAGATGTATTCGTATTGTTGAAGTCAAAGCCCCAGAGGCTGATGTGAGTTTGCTGCGTTTTATGCAATTGAGTAGCCATTTGCTCATTTCAAATACTTTAGCTTTATCCTCAAAATTAGTTGTTTGCTGACCTTTCGATCATTCTGTATCCCAGACAGCATCATTTTAGCAAGAAATTATGGCCTCGGACAGTTATTCTTTGTGACCAGGTATGCTTTCTATATCCCTTACTCCATTTTCTTAGGTTGCTTATTTCTTTGAGTATGCCGCAAGATTTTGATCATTCTTCTCTACTGTATTTGCAAAAAGGAATACCATGTTGGCTGCTTGAAGGATCATAATGTGGGGGGACCGAAAGGTGTGCTTATTTTTGGTATCAATATAAGTCTTCTGTTGAAAAAAATGATGATGCTTATGTGGGGGGCCTAAAGGGTTGTGCACGTTTAAGAAGTATTCTAAAGTATAGCAATATGAGATTATCCATGTATGATGTATGTATGAAACCCTCCATCACAGGGCTAGGGGTGATGGCAAAGGGATCACAAGAATGGGGCCAATATATGGGGCCCTATCATATCTAAGACATAGTTGCAGCAAAGGAATCTACTTTGATTAGACAAAATTGAAGCGACACGTGGTCGTTTTTTTACGTGCTGATAGTTAGAAACCCTAGAGACCCTCGTCAAATAAAAAAAGTTTTAGACGTACTGATACCGTCAAATTTAAAACGCGGAAATTTTCTGGATGAAAATACTCAGTTTCCTTTTAATTATATGAAAACATCGTTTAATATCACCCAACTTTGGAGAACCATGCTTACCAACCCTCAGTTTGTAATTTTAAATGGTCCTGATGGAACTTGGGAAAAGACATACACAGTTGACTCATATATGTATATTATACATTACCGGATGACCGTAAGAAAAAAAAATTAAAAATTAAAAAAAATTAAAAAATCATAAAAATTTGAAGTAGTTTTAAGTTGTTTGTTAGAACTTTTTCTTAGGTTTTGATAGTTTATCCCGTAATAATGCATGTTACAATTCTTAGGAGATTAATTTACATTGGAAGTGTGAGTAAGTATACTGCAGGATAGATACACTTAACTGAGAATATCTTTCTGTTACAGTCCTCTTGGAATAAGTGCTTGAACTAATAAAACTAACTCACACACACAAGTTACATAAATTAATACAGTCTAGAGATTTGTTGAATGCTAATTTACAGTGGGATATCTTTAGTCAGAGTCATTGGATGATATGTGGTTGTCTGTTGAGCTTAAAAGATCATGATAGACCATTTACTTGGCTATGGCAAGGGATTTGAACCGGAAATAGGTTGAGAATATAATACAGCCTGGACGGAATAAAGATTGCTGAAAATATGAATGCTGAAAAGAAAAAATGTGAAAAATGAAAACAAAATGAATGAAAGAAAGGGGCTGCTTGACTTTATAGGATTAACTTAGGCTGATGCTCGGGCCCAAAGCGGTTTACTTAAAACCTAATGCCCTAAGCCAACTGGTTGGGAGTCATTGGCCTAAGTCATTGCTAAACCTAAGCATCTTGAAGTCAGGCCTTACACAGTCCTAGCGAAAAAAAAAAAAAAAAAGTCTATGGTGTATTATCCTCTCAAATCTAGAATGTTGGACCCGAAGGAGGTGCGCAGATTTGCGCTATCATGAACCTAAAGATTATGATGACTATATAGATTCTGATGTTCTTTGGTTAATGGGTAACACTGGATCTGTATAAAATAGAAATTTAGAATGTATTGCTACAATGTTCTACACCTTCTACTATTTATGTTATCATGCTATATTATATTGAGCAGAAATTTCCAAGATGAAAGTGTGGAATAAAACCACTTACTTGAGGGCTTCTATATTCCTGTTGATTATGAACCAAGTACATGTGGTTGATTTTCTTAAGCATTGTAGTTTGTATTTGTCGGGATAATAGGTTGTGTGTTTTGCAATATTTTTATTTTTGCTTTATTTTTTTATTTTTGCACTTAGGATAATTAGATTAATAAATACATGTTTGTGGGTAGCATGGCTGCAAACCCTCACGAGACAACACTCGTCCTACTAGGGACACCTAGAGGTTTAACGACTTGTTGCATATGGTCAATGCAATCGTGTTCCCTACGAAAGTGGTGTTTACTTTTATGCATTAGTTTCTTTAGTTGATTGTTTGATTTTATTTTGTTTTGTTTTGCTAGGGACTAGCAAAATCTAGGTTTAGGGGTGTGATCTACACATAAAATATGCATTTTATTATCTCCTAAACTTATGATTATGCTAGTGTTTGATTAGAATAACTATTACTTTAATATAGTTTTTGGTTTTTGTAGGAAACAAGAGTAATACATAGAAATGAAGAGAAAAGTAACTTGAATAGTTAAATCATCATAACTCCCTGTACAAATATCGGATTGGACTGATTCAAGTCTAATGTTAAAGTTTCAAGAAGTCAGCTTTCCAACGCCACCAACCACGCGCAATTCGGAGTTCGGGACAGAAAGTTATAGCCATTTGAAGTTTATGAACAGTAACTACGATCGATCGGCTATCAATGCGATCGATCGCCAGAGCCGCAAAAGCACTGTATTGAAGGAAACGATCGATCGGCATAAAAACGATCGATCGTATCTACTGGAATTTTTGATCCGCGCAAGACAGTAACTTCGATCGATCGGTATCATATGGCATCGATCGGAAAAGCGATCGATCGGAGGAAAATAACGAAGGAATTGCGATCGATCGGAAAGCGAACGATCGTCAATACGGAGCGATCAATCGCCGTATACGGAAAACCGAAATAAGACCTATTTTGACTTGGATTTGGAAGGGGACTTCGTGGTTTCTCTTCACTATTATAAATAGGCCTTATGGGAGAACGTATTGGGCACCTCATATTCAACCTTGGGAGAACCAGAGCTTTATTGGAGGCTAGAGAGGAGCAAGAGAAGAGATCTTTTGGAGCAAAGAAGAAGAAGGATTCATAACGATGGATCTACACATACAGGCTTTTCTTTTCTCTCTTTCTATGTGTAACTAAATTCCTTGTCAAGGCTTGATAAAGCCCTAGATGTGTATTGCTACTCTTGATAGTTTAATTTTATAAAGTTGATTATGATTTATGCTTAATGCGATTTCATGAGTATTCTTTTGAGTGCTTAATCATAGACTTAATTGATTATGAATGAAATTAGATATTGTGATTGATTTTATGCCCGATCAAGGATAAGATTAATTGCATTATAATAGAGTTGTGATTGATTCTATGCCCGATCAAGGATAGGATTGATTGCACAATAGTGGATGAACTTTCGTGTCCGATCAAGAACGTTAGTGAATTCATTAGTAATTCGTGTGTCCGATCAAGAACACGAATTACCATATCATGTCAATGTATGCTTAATAATAATTAAGAGTAGTAATTACATGTTTAGTGGCGGATTCTCTGCCTTGATAATTCTCCATATTGATTAAATCTTAGTTAGATTAGATAAAGTTCATTGCTTTCTTTAGAATTAATTAAACTACATCTTTTTCTTCTCTTGAGTTTGGTAAAGTATTCACCGTCCCTGAGGTTCGACAACCCTTTAATACTCACCGTAGTACAATTGCCTTATGCACTTGCAAGGGTTTTAATTTTAAACGATCATAGTGCCCTATAAACGGAAGTACTTTTGCCAAAAGGAAGAGATAAACACCCTGTCATGATCACAAACAATAGACTTGGGCATCCCATGGAGACGAGCTATATCACGGACAAAAAGTTCAGCAACACTCTTTGCCGTATAGGGATGGGAAAGAGCAAAAAAATGTGCGTACTTGGATAGCCGATCAACCACCACAAGCACAACTGATTTACCTTGAACTGTAGGCAAACCCTCTATAAAATCCATACTAATATCCTCCTATATCCATTCTGGAAGAGGCAATGGTTGGAGAAGGCCAGAGGGAGTGGTAGAATCACTCTTAGCACGCTGACACACATCGCACTGGGCCACAAAAAGTTGTACGGAACATTTGAGACCACGCCAAGCAAAACTTTGAGAGACCCGTTTATAAGTACGAAAAACCCCTTCATGGCCAGCTGGTGGAGTAGAATGGAAAAGATGAAGAATATCCGTGCGTAGCTTCTCAGAGTTAGGCACCCATAGGCGCCTATGCCATAACACAAGACCATCCTGCAAAATATATCCTGGAGAAGAAGAAGGGTTGGCCTGCAGGCGGGAAATAAGATCATCCATGTCAAAGTCCACCAAATAAGCAGCCCACAACTTGTCCAAAAAAGGAAAAATAGGAGTAGAAAGGGCATGGAGGGAAGAATCCTCAAACTGTCGGGATAAGGCATCTACGGCACGGTTCTCAGAACCCCTCTTATAGACCATCTCATAATCATATCCCAGCAATTTGGAGACCCAACGTTGTTGCGCGGGAGTAGCCACTCGCAGATCCAAGAAGTACTTGAGCAGTTGTTGATCAGTCCGAATAATGAAGTGACGACCTAAGAGGTAGGGGCGCCACTTAGTCACTGCATGGATGATAGCAAGCATCTCAAGCTCATAAGCAAATAGAAGTAAAGACCGTCCCGACAAAGCCTTGCTAAAAAAGGCAATAGGACGCTCATCCTGCATAAGAACGGCTCCAAGACCAACATCTGATACATCACTCTCAACAACAAAGGTCTTTAAAAAATCCGGTAAGGCAAGTACAGAGGCAGAAATAAGCGCTGCTTTGAGTGCCTCAAAAGCGCGCTCAGCAGTGTCAGACCAACCAAATGCTCCCTTTTTCAACAACGCAGTCAAGGGTGCAACAATAGTGCCATAAGAGGAGATAAAACGCCTATAATAACCTGCAAGTCCCAGAAAACCACGTAATGCCCGTGGGGTAGAAGGTCGAGGCCAATCCCGAACTGCAACAATCTTGGTGGGATCCGGAGCCACACCATCGGCAGAAATAACATGCCCCAAATACTCAATCTAATGGCAACCAAAGGAACACTTTGAGCACTTTAAGAAGAGACTATGCTCATGAAGGAGAGAGAAATGGACCGTAAGTGCTCCTAATGGGTATACCACGTAGGGCTATAAATGAGAATATCATCAAAAAATACCATCACGAAGCGCCGTAGACAAGCCCTGAAAATATCATTCATTAAACACTGGAAGGTAGAAGGGGCATTAGTGAGGCCGAAGGGCATGACAAGAAACTTGTAATGGTCGTCATGTGTGCAGAACCCCATCTTGGAAATATCATCAGGGTGCATGCGAATCTGATGATAACCCGAACGGAGGTCCAACTTCGAAAAGAACTGCCCACCGGCCAACTCATCAAGTAGCTCCTCAATAACTGGAATATGGTACTTATCCTTAAGTGTAATAAGATTAAGTGCCCTATAATCCACACAAAAGCTCCAAGAAACCATCCTTCTTGCAAACAAGGAGGACTAGAGAGGAATAAGAAGGCTGACTGGGACGAATAATGCCAGATGAAAGCATCTCGCGAACAAGTCGCTCAATCTCAGTCTTCTGAGCATGGGGGTCGCAATAAGGCCGCACATTGGCTGGAGGCGCACCCGGCTGGATAGGAATCCGGTGATCATAAGCACGAGGAGGAGGTAGTCCATGAGGATCCTCCAAAAGAGCATGATGCTCCTCAAGTAAGGTGGCCAAATCCGATGAAACAGCCATGGAGTCAGGAACATCAACTACCGGGCGATGTGATTAATTGAATTTTTAACTCTTTTTACTCGCAATCGCATGAGACTACGTATAGACTAGTGGTAACGAGGTCGAACCCAAAGGACTTGGGCTGATTCAACTTAATTCTAAGATTTTGCATAACAAGTTCTAACAGGATGAAAAGTTCTAATTTTTAACAAAACAAGGAAATTTATGCGAAGAAAATAATCTAATGAGAAATATACTAAGACTTCGAATCCACCCAAACTAAATAGTTATCCTCTCCATTAAACCCGTACAATTCCAAGTGATCAATTATCCGTGCCCCTTCGAAGTCACGAAATATACTAAGACTTCGAATCCACCCAAACTAAATAGTTATCCTCTCCATTAAACCCGTACAATTCCAAGTGATCAATTATCCGTGCCCCTTCGAAGTCACGAATAATCGTAATGTGTGCAGCCCTCTCGAACATGCAACTAAACAAATAAATATGATTTAATTAATCTCCCTCTCTCGAGCAAAGATCAAATATAAAAATGCAATCTTTATTCAAATAATACCTTGGAACTTGCTAAGACCTTTCGAACATTAGCAAACCCTTAGTTTAATTTCACTAACAATTACTCTACCATCTCTCGATAAACATAATAATCATAGCAAAATTTATTAAGCACATTGAATAAAAATAACTACTTTAGAATTGCAAATAAACATTGAGAGTACACAATTCAGCAGGGCTTCATCTAGTCTTAGTACAATAAAAATTATCTAGACATGAAAAGAAAAGAAGAAAAAGCATGGTTTGATTGGTTCATCAGCATCTCGCAACAGTAGTCTGTCGTCTGTTTTTTTAGAACCGCCCTCTTCCTCTCTCAGCCGGCAGTAGTTATGCTCCTTCTCTCTCGGGTAAATAGCACAATACTCAGAACTGAGGACTTCCTGAAATCAGCCCTTCTCACTAGCAGCAGCTCACCTCCTCTCTCACCCTCTCAACTGCAATCTTCTCTCCTTTTATTGAATCATCGACTGAAATCTCCTTTTCTCTCAGCCCAAATCAGAGCAACCCTTCCAAATCAAGCGACTGTCATCTTGATTTCCTTTCTAATTGCGTCCAAATTCAACATAAAAATTCCTCTTTTACACCATTCCGAAACATAGCAAAATACCAAAGTTGACAAATTTCCCCTTCTGAGCCAAATCAGTTGAAATCCACCCTTTCTGAAATATTCGATTGAACCAAAATTAGGCACTTACTATTTTGATCCAAAGCTATAATTGAAGCTTCCCGATTCGGCTCTCTTCTTTCCCCAAATCAGATTTTCTAAAATCAGAACTTCCAAATCGCAACTTCTGTTCATCTTTGCCGAAGAGCTACTTCTTCTTCAGTGCCGTCGAACCTTCGCTGCTGTGACCCATCGCCGGATTCGCCTTCGTCGAGCTCGACCCAGAATCACCGGAACCGTTCCGCCTTGAGCACTCCTCTGTCGGTGGTTGCCTTCGCCAAGACCCCGCCGTCGATCGCAGCACCCCCACTATCGCCTCTTCCGACGCTCGAGCTCTGCTCGCTCTGTTTCTGAAACTCCCGAGCTTTGACTCGGGTCGTTTCATCATTTTTTTATTTTCTTTTAAAACAAACCGAACTGAAAACAGCTGAACCAGTTCAATTCTTTTTCTCTTTTTTTTTCTTTTTCTTCTTTAAAACCCGCCATATTGCTCTTGTTCATCGGATCTCATCTAGACTTGTTTGGCGTGTTTCACATTGGCGATCTGTAATTGGACTTTTTAAAACCTGCGTGGATAAAATTAAATATAACTTAGATGCATAATTTAATGTAAATCCATTAAATCCAAATAACGCATCTAAATTGATCAATTAAGCACATTTATTTATAAAACCCTAATTACTCACCTAATCATGATTAACCGTTAATAATCCTTACTTCAACTAAAAGTACGACTAACATATAGGCAGAAAGGCATATAAAAATGTGTATATTTTGTAACTATCACGATGCTGCAACAAGTAGCCATGACATTGATAATGACTAAGTATTGCTGCAGATTCTGCAGACTGAAGACGGCCCGGTGGTTGAGCAGTGATACGGACCGGTTTGCCCTCATAAGTAAAATCCATCGTCATATGTCGAAAATCCCAAGAAATAGGGCCCAAATCCTCAAGCCATTGAACACCGATGACCACATCAGCCCCCTTGATGGGAAGCAAGTATAAGTCCATAATATAAGATTGGCCCTGTAACTGCAAAGCAACTTTAGAGCAAACACCAGAACTCTTGAGACGATTACCATCACCAATCAGCACATCAAAAGTCGCAGAGTCCTGGATAGGGTAGCCCAGACGGTGAGCAACACGGTCATTAACAAAATTGTGGGTACTACCACTATCAATCAAAACTAAAATTGGTTGTTTTTTAATCAACCCTTTGACGCGCATAGTACATGGAGTAAAGGTACCAGAAAAGGCCTGCAACGTAATCTCCATCTCACAAGCCTCAATAGGGGTCAAATCCTCCTCAATAATATCAGCACACATGTCATCCTCATAATTTGTATCATAGCACTCATCCAGCATATATAACCGACGTGTAGTGCAACGATGGCCAGGGACATATTTTCATCACAATTGTAACACAATCCTTTGGAACGCCGATCTGCCATCTGTGAAGGAGAAAGCCGAGTAATAGGAAGAGTTGAGGAATTACCAGGTGGTCGAGTCGCACGGAGCTGTCCAGATGACGGAGGCAAGGGGGAAGGAGAAGGGGAAGGCCTAGAGAAAGAACGTCCCAACTGAGTCAACTTTTCCTCACAAACACGAGCCATACACATCATTTCTGTTAAGGATACACGTGGAAAAGACTGCAACTCAGCTTTAATATCCGCCCGTAAGCCTGCTTCAAAAACTCCCATAAGTGTATGCTCGGGCCATCCCTGAACACGGTTCACCAATCGCTCAAACTCATCCTGATAGTCCTGAACTGACCCACGCTGGCGAATTTGAGGAAGTCGGCTATTATAATTCGTATAAGCAGTTTGGCCAAAGCGTAGACGAAGGGCTTGCTCAAACTCGTCCCATGTAGAATCAGGGTGACACTCCAAATACTGGTCCACCCAATGCATAGCACGCCCTTCCATATGGAAGGAAGCCAACTCAAAACGCTCATGAGCAGGGGTCCGATGAAAGTGGAAGAAGCGTTTGGCACGTGAAATCCACACATCTGGGTCGCGTCCATTAAATACAGGAAACGTGACACGTGCTGGCCAAGCCTGGATAGTGCCCTCACGAGTAATAGGGGCATCCGCATAGCAATGATCCACATGACCACAACCATGATTGTGCCATCCACGTCCACGATAGTTCACATGATCTGGGAAGTCGTCATCAGATGCATAATAATCATCCGCATTAGCAGAAGTAGATGCGTGTGGAAGCTCAAACCCAGGGTGCACTGGAACATATAGAAGGGGACCCACAATAGGGCCCACGTGGGGTGGTGGAACGCCAACGCCCAAGGGATGACCGGCCTGTAATTGGGCAACAGGTTGGGTCAGTCCGTTAATAGAAGAATGAGGGCCAGTTCTCGGGATCAGACATGGACCAGGCAGAACCCGGCCGTCTGAACCCACGTGCAGAAAGTCCGAAGGCACGCCCGAGACCTACTGGGAAGAAATTAGGGCAGGGGGGTAAACGCGATTGGGGTGGCAACGGCGGCTAGAATCCGAGGCGGCGACGTCAACGGCAGTGGCGGCTGGTCCGGCGGTGGCCATAGAAAGCACCTAGAAGCACCAACTGAGTGGAGCTCATCACCTCCAAGCGGTAGGTGAGGCCCGGTGAGAATCACGTTGGCGGCGGCTGGAGGGGAAGGGCAGGAGGAGGCGATCTGGCCGGCGGGAGGTGATCTATACATGAAATATGCATTTTATTATCTCCTAAGCTTATGATTATGCTAGTGTTTGATTAGAATAACTAGTACTTTAATATAGTTTTTTGGTTTTTGTAGGAAACAAGAGTAATACACAAAAATGAAGAGAAAAGTGACTCGAATGGTTAAATTATCATAACTTCGTCTACAAATGTCGGATTGAACTGATTCAAGCTTCATTTAAAGTTCAAGAAGTCAGCTTTCCAACGCCACCAACCACGCGCAATTCGGAGTTCGGGACACAAAGTTATAGCCATTTGAAGTTTCTAAACAGTAACTACGATCGATCGGGAATCACTGCGATCGATCGCTAGAGCCGCAAAAGCACTGTATTGAAGGGCACGATCGATCGGCATCAAAACGATCGATCGTATCTACTGGAATTTTTGATCCGCCGAAGACAGTAACTACGATCGATCGGTATCATACGGCGTCGATCGCCAAGCGATCGATCGGAGGAAAATAACGAAGGAATAGAAATCGATCGGCCAGCGAACGATCGTCAATACATACGATCGATCGCCGTATGCGGCAAACCGGAATTAAGGCCTATTTCGACTTGGATTTGGAAGGGATTTTGAGGGTTTTCCTTCACCCCTATATATATGCCTTAAGGGAGAACGTATTGGGCACCACATATTCAACCTAGAGAGCAATTTGAGACCTTGGAGGCTAGAGCAAAGGAAGAAGAAGATGATGAAGATGAAGATGATGGATTCTCTTCCCATGCTTGGCTAAACTCCTATCGAAGGCGTAGATGAAGCCCAATAATCTGGTTGTGTAGTTTCTTTTCTCTCATCTTATGTTTTTACTCTAGTTGGTGTATGGATTTTATTGTGTAATCACCGTTAATTCAATAAAGATTTGTTCTTTGTACTCGAGAGAGACAAGAGTGAATTCTTGTGAGTTTCAATCCGAAGAATACTTGCGTATCTGAGAGGAACGTGAGTAGACTGAGGTGTTATATATCAATAAAGTTTCATTGGTTTATACTCGAGAGAGATAGATCACAATTCCATGTTTTAATTGTTTTATGTGTTACATCCGAGAGGAGAGCACTATATTTTGAGTTGACAAGTGTATGTCCGAGAGGAATATGCTAGCCAATTAGAAATCTTTATTCAAAAGAGAGAGGGAAACGATACACTAGTTATTGTGGTGGATTCGAAGCCTTGGTCTTCTCCACATTGATTAAAACTCAGCTTAGTAGTTAAAGTTCATAGCTTTATTTAGATTAAACAAAAACTGCAACTTTCTTCTCTTGAATTTGGTAAAAGATTAATCCGTCCTTGAGGTTCGACAACCCTTATCAATACTCACCGTAGTACAATTGCCTTGTGCACTTGCAAGGGTTTAATTTTAAACGATCAGGAGGGTGTAGCAGCCGGACGGAAGGCTAGGAAGCGCCGGGAAGCATAAAGTTGCCACCTTTGGCGAGGTGGTGCGGCCGAGGGAGGGGGGCGGCGGAGTTTGAGGGAGGGGCTGACGCCGCCGTCGAAGGGGGAGGCCATTCCACGGCAGTCGGTGTCTGGCCGTGCAGCGCCACAGTCTCAGACAGACCAGACAGAGACGGTGCCGACAAGGAGGCTGCGGCCACGACGCCGATGGTCGGGAGAGCGACGGAAAATAGAGCCGCCAACGAGCCGACGGCGGCCGAACCAGAGGAAGCCGAGGCCTTCGCGAAAGTGCCCGACGGCACAAGCTTCTGCGAAGGTGATATGCCGGCAAGTGGCAAGTGGGTGCCGACGGGGAAAGATGGCGGCTGAAACCAGGACGGAGAGGCTCCATACCTCGGGGGAGGTGCCGACATAGACAATCGATGCAGGAGTTCCTCAAAGCGACGATCGCGGAGATGGTTCTCCTGATCGCGATGACAGTTGGACTCCGCAATCTCGGCAATCACGATCTTCAAATCGGTAAGTTCTCGCTCCAATTTTGCCTCCAAGTGTGTAGTTCGGGTAGTCGCATGGGGGAGAGTAGTAATGGGGACATCGTGAAAGTCCGCAGCCGTAGTCGTCACGGACGAGGGTCTGGATGACATCGGCGGTGGGTCGGGACTCACCCGACGGTCGCCTGTCATGGCAACAGTAAGGGTGGGTGGGTGGGTGGGGATCAGGGTCGAAACGGCTCTGATCTAATGATGTAGACACGGCGTCTACAACGGAGAAGAACAAGGAAAATAGAAAAACTAAGCTAGAGCAAATAAAACTAATGTGAATTTGTCACCTGATAATCCCGTTTTGGCCATAGGCCTTACATATATAAAGAGTAAAAATATCCTAATACTAATAAAAGTAGTAAATCATAACTAGGAAACACTATTAAATAAGAAATCCTGGTCCTAATAGAAGTAAGAGACTGTAATTGAGTCCATAACAATTTGCCGATATCTTGAACCCACAACCACCACCTTCCAGTGCGCTTCCAAGCACCAGGCGAGGATGCTTGGTCACTCTTAAGCCTTGACAACCAATAACTATCCTGTTCTTAATTTTATATTCTTGGTATGATTATTTAAGATGTGCGTTATCATGTTCTCCACTTAATCATTGTTATTACCTTCAAGTTTTGTTCTTTATCATCATCATTGACCAGTTTTTCACTTGCATCCATATAATTTCTCCCTTTTATCATATTTTCACTTGTTAAGATATATTTTTATATGAAACATATTTTTAGTTCCCATATTAAGTGTAATTTTGGCCTGGGTTACCTGCATCAAAATGTGTAGTCCTCTGTATATTAATACCTCAAAGTAGTTACCCACACTATCTGCCAAACAAACACATGAGAACAAGACACCACATCAGCATAAATACACATCAAAACATGGTTCAGTACATGCTAAATCTAGTAGCATTTCTGCTTCCGAACCAGTACCTGGCCCTGATGTTCAGTACTCGTTGCAACTAGGGGAAGTTTTGCCATATCCTGTCCAAAAGTTCGAAGAATACCAGCTGATACTGCAATCGAGCTGCAAAAATGACAAGAAAAACTATCCTCTCATCCAACATTCACTGAGTTATTGTATCTCTTACTGAATGCATCCCTCCAAAATCTTGATCTCCCATGCTTCGCCGCTAAAACGGACAAAAAGGTAACATGCCACAACTATACACTCAATGGAATTAAGCATATAAAATTGCTCCTTTTCCTCACCATAAACCAAGGAGGGAATGAGATCTCGACCAGTCAACGTGTCTATAATAAGGTTGAAACCGTGGCGACCAGGAAATTTGTACAAAAAAAATATTAATTATTTTTGGGATGATCTAAATTAGGAAAGCGAAGTTTTTAAATTTAAGTTATTGAGATTGAATGCATGGTATGATCGTGAAATATTTTTTAGTTACAATATAACCAGATTTTGCAGAAGACCAGGTATGGAATAGGATTCACTGGTGCTGGGGCTAAGCCTAGGCTAGGGTCGGAGGAGTGCCTCACATCCGGTTGAGACTGGACGCCAGAGCTTAGGGCCACTTGGGATGCAATGTGGGTGTTTATCACTTAGAGGGTAAGTTATAATGTTTGGTAATTCCTAGATGAGACTAAGATAATTTTTAGAAGTTACTTAATTAGGTAAAAAGCCAGTTGGTTACTAAATCTTCTCGGCGCCTGATGTAGACCGTAATCTACAAGTAATTTCATTATAGGAGAAAGGGAAGAAAGAGTAGAATTAGGGCTAAGAAAAATTAATACCTGGGCCAGTGCCACATGGCTCTGCGCCCAAGTCCTTGCGTGTTGGCTTGAGTCCTAGACGCACATGACTCTGACGTCCCAGGTTGCACTGTCCGTTACACCATCTTGCGTAGACCACGAACTATGCAACAAAACAAAAATTAACTTACTAACTATGAAAATCACATGAGTCTCATCCACTGAACACATGCCCTGGCGCCTGGCCCCACTCCTGGCATCAGGTGTTCTCAAACCTTGGCACCTGGCAGGTCTCAGCGCCAGGTTGTCCCAGCACCAGGACCAACCCTCGTGTCCTGGTGCGTTGCCCTGATTAGCCATGCGAATGTCAATTCATACCACATCATAAAAATCAAGTAACACATCAGCACAACAAGCAAACAAAACACTCAAGTTCTACAGCATCATTTCATACATTACAATATTATTTTTAAAATTGATGATCTATAATTCCAAAGTTCCAATTAAAGAGTTTCAGAGCTCCGATACCACATTGTCATGCCCCAAAATTCCTGACCTCGATCGGAGTGCGGAAGCCTTTAAGTAAACCAATCAAAAGCCGAGATAGGAACCTTGGGATGCGATCGAATACTCGATCACTTGGGTCAATTACATCGTCATGAAAGAACGTGTAATCGACATCACTAGGAACTCATAACAAAACTTAGAAATTAAGAAATTTTTCATCCAATTTCAAATAACATTGTCAATGTAGCAAATGATTCCTACTTAAATTATTACTGTAGGTAAAACTGTCAAATAAACAAACATAAAAATCCAGGCACACACTGGCCAACACTAATAAAGTTCCAGCAAAAGAAATAAAACAAATAAAGCAATTCTTCAAAACGTCCTCCATGAAATCACTCCACCTTTTCGAGCTGCAAAGTCTTTACTTACTGATCCTTAAAGCCTGCATCAGAGGATGCATGAGTATTTCATAGAAATACCTAGTAGGATGTAAAAACCCACCGGGAAGATAAAATAAGATATGAAGAATACATCACTCAAATAACCAAGAATAGACTCTCTGGGTGGAACCGAATGAAAAAGGATATTGGCAAATTTGTGTCAAAATGTTTAACTTGTCAGCAAGTGAAAGCAGAACACCAGAGGCCAGTTGGGTTGTTGCAGCCATTGGAAATTCCACAATGGAAATGGGAACACATTACGATGGATTTTGTGGTAGCTTTGCCGAAGACACAGAAACAGAAGGATGCTATTTGGGTTATTGTGGATCGACTGACAAAAGTGGCACATTTTCTTCCAATCCGGTGGAAGTAAAATCCTGAAAGTTTGGCGGAATTGTACATAAGGGAGATTGTCAAACTTCATGGAACACCGTTGTCTATTGTATCAAATAGAGATACATGGTTTACATCAAGGACATGGAAGAGCATTCAGGATGCTTTGGGAACGAAGCTTAACTTTAGTACAGCTTTTCTTCCTCAAAGTGATGGACAGTCAGAGCGAATGATTCAGACACTAGAAGACATGCTTAGGGCATGTGCAATAGATTAGAAAGGTAATTAGGATGACCATTTACCATTAATTGAGTTTGCATATAACAACAGTTATCATTCCAGCATAGGAATGGCACCGTTTGAAGCATTATATGGAAGACCGTGCAGATCACCTACCTGTTGGATAAAAGTTAGAGAAAATCAAGTGTTACAATCGGAATTGGTTCAGTATTGTGGAGAGAAGGTGAAACAGATCAGACAAAGATTACAGATTGCTCAAAGTCGACAGAAAAGTTATGCAGATTGTCAACGAAGAGAGTTGGAATTTTAAGAAGGAGATCATGTATTTTTGAAAGTGTCGCCTTCGAAAGGAGTCATGAGATTTGGTAAAAAGGGAAAGCTGAGTCCTAGATTCGTTGGGCCATTTGAGATCTTAGAGCAAGTTGGACCAGTTGCATATCAGATAGCTTTACCCCCACAATTGTCAGAGATACATAACACTTCTTAGGTTTGAGGAAATATTTGACAGATCCATCGTATGTTTTGGACTATGCAACTATGGAGTTGGAAGGAGATTTAACTTTTCCGGTAAGACCTATTAAGATTTTAGATAAGAAAGATCAGGTGCTACGCAAAAAGACTATTCATTTGGTGAAGGTTTTGTGGCAAAGTCAGCTCTCCGAGGAAATGACATGGGAAATCGAAAGTGATATGAGAAAATCCTACCCTGAATTGTTTCTTGATTGAGTAGCTGCATTTCGAGGACGAAATGTTCTTTTTTAGAAGGGGAGGATGTAACACCCGAAAAATTGGTACGTTAACTAAAGGTTTCTATTTTAGGAAACTGGTCTAAAATAGGAAAGTCTTGTTGCCTGATTTGATTTCTAGAAGACCAATCAATGGTTTATCTTACCTGAACAGAAAGGTCAAATAATAACAGTCTCGATGCACAAGTATAAGGAAGAATAATCTCAATAAGACTCCAAACAATTACCAGTGTAAGGAGATAATGGTCATAATACCAAAGGCTCCAAGCATCCATAGTGCAAGGAGTTACAATTTTTGCTCGTTGAATTTACTGATCGCAAAAGGTAAAATATACTAGAACATCCTAGAGGTTCTCTTTTTGGAACCTGGCCATGCGTCTAGGCATGCTGGCCCCATCCGTGTTTACGGACACAATGAGCAGAGACTGAAGACCTTCCGTAATGTCAACCAGTCTAAAACGTACGTATGTGCCTCCTTTCGGGCAGTAAGGAATCGCAACTCCCTAAGTATAGAAGATCTCGCAAGATCTAGCAATGGCTCGTGAACATACTATGAGTCCACCTTGGAGAGATCCTCGCAAAGTCTCTAGTGGAGAAATAGATCAATGTCAAACTGGACAATGATTCAACAAAAGCAAAGGTCTCAACTTTCTGAGAATAGGATAACTCTTACAACAATGACTAATTAATGAAATATGAATAGAACATCAAGGTCTCTCGACAGTAAATTACTCTCTCTGGAGTATAATATATAACCGCTCTCAGTAGCGTAAAGTTCATATAAGAACACAATTTAGATTTCAAAGCTAGGCTGATGGATAACTCATTGTATGAGTATGAATTTCACTCATCGATCATACATCATGCATCATATCTTACCTTTGATAGGAACATCTCTAGGTCTGGAGTTGTATTATCTTTTAATGTCAAGATAGCTCTTAGGAAGGTTTCATCTCCAATTGGATACTCAAACTGACTCCACACTGTACAAAGGAAACCATGATCACCTTGACCCTAAGGCACACTGACTCGTCCCAAAGTCTTAATATTTTGGACTCCCTTACTTACTGCAGTAGTCCCTAAGACATTTTATCATAATGTATTAATATTATTTTGATCCAATTACATCATATTATGAGTAATAGTACTTATTAGTGCTTTAACACCCTAATTCTAGTAAACTGTCTAATACTATATAGCCCACTTACGACTGACCCCACCACTGATATATATAAAATATACACATTTATATGCCCTATTTACTTATATGCTAGTGTAGTTTTAATGATAAAATATGAATAAAATTGGTTATTTGTGATTAGGATAGTAATTAGGGGATTAATAATTAATTTACTCTAATTAACTATTTTAGATGCATTAAAGAATTTAAGGAATCATATTTTTTTATTATGCGTCTAATTTTAGTTTGGTTTTATTATTACAGGTTCAAAAATGCGGATTGCAGATCAACAGCAGAAGAGCGCTTAGGCGAATTTTGAATTGTCAGAGTATCCCAAGATTAAAGATTGAGTGCAGAAAAAGTCTGAACCGTTGATGATCCATTTAATGGAAGACGGGCACAAATTTAAAGCACAAGGCATTCGTATGAGATTCAGCGGTGGAGATCGCTACAACGGGCTTTAGTCAATTGAAATAATAATAAAAAAGGACCTGAACCGACCGGGGGGGTGTTCTGGTGGGATTTTGGCCAAAAAACAAGAGAGAAGGAAGAGGATCGTTTGGGCGAGAGAAGAGGAGTCGATTGGGAGAAGAAAGCGTCGATTTTGGGACTGTTTTGAGATCGTGAATAGTAATGCTATAGTACTGCATATTGCTACAGTAACTGGCAGTTTGGGGAAGATGATGAATAGTGTCGGGTGAACAGTGTTTCTGCTGTGAACAGTGTTTTGCTACCGTAATTCTGTGAACAGTAACCGTGAATAGTAAAACTGCTACAGTGTTTTTTCCAATGCAATTTCTTCCGAATCTGATTTTTCTCGTGAATATGAATAGCTAAATTGTTTATCAAAGCTAGAGGTGACATTTTTTTATTAATATTTCTATGTCTATGAAAGAGGTATTTATTACTTATTTTGATTGAATGCGATGTTTTGATAAAGTCATAATCTATATAATTATTTGATTTGTCGTTAACGTAAGGTACGGCGAATGCTTATAATTCCCTGTGATTAGTAGACGATGCTTGCTAATGATAAATATTCAATCGAAATCTTTATGTTAATTATTACGATGAATTGAATGCAATATCTTCTGATTAGGTCAAATCATTATTTGAATCTAATTGTGTAATTAAATAGACATAGAAGTATTGATTAAATAATTGATCCTTGAAGCTTTGATATCTCCCATCGATTATCTTTGCTATCTTTAGTTAGTTTTAATTGAATCTTTAATCGTCATTTTAGTAGTTAATTAAATTATAATTTCCCTACATAATTTCCTGATAAGAACTTTAATTTACTGAGTTAAGTAATTTTAAATTAGTTTGGAATAGATTAAGTCTACGTCACTCCGAGTAGTTCGACAATTGGATTTACCGAGTATATATTACAATTTGTCAACCTTCTCTTGGGTTTGATCAAATTTTGGCACCGTTGCCGGGGAGTGAAGTTTAGGATTAATCTTCCAATTAGTTTCTTTCTTTCTAGCATAATTTAGTTAATTTTAATTATTCTTAGTTTAATTTAGCTTTCTTATTTTGTAGGACATTTGGAGTATTCTGAGGCTGATCTGGAACAAAAAGGTTTTTCATTGGATTTTTCTTCAAATTTGGTAAACTCGTTCCATTTCTCTTTAAAAATTTATGTTGCTTGTGCATCACACATGGAATAGAGATACCAGTGGACGATTGGTTAGAAATAATTCTGCAATTTTGATTGAGAATCCTTTGTTTGAATTTTCTGTTCCATCACACACACCTAATCAAATGGCTGAGCGTGATTATCTGCAACCTGCACGCACTAGCACACCTTCATATATTATATTGCCTCTACAAGCACTCACTTTACTTTTAATCCTGGAATAATAAACTTGCTTCCCAAATTCCATGGTCTAGATTCTGAAAATCCTTATTTGCATTTGAAGGAATTTGAGGAAATATGTTGTCACGCCCCAAAATTCCTGACCTCGATCGGAGTGCAGAAGTCTTTAAGTAAACCAAATAAAAGCCGAGATAGGAACCTTGGGACGCGACCGAATACTCGATCACTCGGGTTAATTAAATCGTTACAAAAGAACGTGTAATCGACATCACCAGGAACTCATAACGAAACTTAGAAATTGAGAACTAAAAACTTCTTCATCAAATTTTTAAATAACATTGTCAATGTAGCAAATGGATCCTACTGAGATTATTACAGCAGATTAAATAAAAACTATCAAATAAAGCAAACATCAAATTCAGGCACACACTGGCCAACACTAAAGAAGTTCTAACAAAATGCAATAGAGTAAATAAAGTAATTCTTCAAGACATCTCCCACGCATCTGCTATGCCTTTCTGAACTGCAAAATCCTGACTTACTGATCTTTAAGGCCTGCATCAGAGGATGCGTGAGTATTTCGTAGAAATACCGAGTAGGATATAAAAACCCACGAGGAAGATAAAATAGGTTATGAAGAATAGATCACTCAGATAAATAGGAATAAACATTCTCTGAAAGATCACTCATAGGTTTATATTGTATGAATAGCAAGGTCAGATGATAACAGTTCCAATGAAAAAGTATCGGAAAGAATAATTTCAATATGACTCCAAACAAATATCGGTGTAAGGAGAGAATGGTCAAGACACTCAAGGCTCCAGGCATCTATGGTGCAAGGAGTTACAATTTCTGCTCGTTGAATTTACCGATCTCGAAAGGTAAAATATACCAGAACATCCTAGAGGTTCTCTTTTTGGAACCCGGCCACGCGTCTAGGCATGCTGGCCCCATCTGTGCTTACAGGCACAATGAGCGGAGACTGAAGACCTTCCGTAATGTCAACCAGTCTAAGACGTACGTATTTGCCTCCTTTCGGGCAATAGGGAAACCATGTTCCATAAATATCGGAGGTCACTCATGACCTAGCAATGGCTCGTGAGCATACTATGATTCCACCTTTTAATAAGTGGAGAAATAGGTCAATGTCAAACTGGACAATGATTCAACAAAAGCACAAGTCTCACCTTTATGAGAATAGGGTAACTCTTACCGCAATGACTCCCTCATGGAGTATGAAACAAATAATCAAGGTTTCTCAACAACATATATAGCTCTCTCTCAGGGAGTAACAAAAAGATTCACATAGATGAAGACTCACAATCTGAGGAATAATGAATTTCACTCTTAGATTACACGTCATGCATCATGCCTTACCTTTGATAGGGATATCTCTAAGTATGGAATTGTATTACTTTTAATCTCAAGATACCTTTCTAAGAAAGTTTGATCTCCAATTGGATACTCAAACCGACACCACGACGAACCATAGAAACAAGACCAAATTGACTCTTGTGCACGCTGACTCGTCCCAAAGTCTTAATCTTTTAAACTTCTTCACTTATTACAATGACTCATAAGTAGTTTTATCTTACTGTATTAATACTATTTTAATCAGATTATACCATATTATGAGTAATAATACTTACTAGTGCTTTAAAACCCTAATTCCAGTAAACTGTCTTATACTATACGGCCTAATTATGACTGAACCCACCGTCAACACAGAAGGACTCTGACTCTGAAATTTTAACAGAAGATAGCCCTGTGAGTCTAGTTTATAACACCACTGACGTCATATTTGTCTGATTTTTATACATTTAATTATGATTTTCATACTGAGCCCTATTGGCGCAGAAACAGTTCTGGCCGAGAGCACATTACTTACTTATAATAGGTAATCACGTACTAATACCCATTAACCATGATAATATAACATTAATACCCTTAATTACTCCCCTCCTAGAGTAATTCTAGACTCTGGTATGTTCTGGAACTTAATGATTATAATGATTCTAATTGATACTAATACCTTAAACTAGATTCAAGGCATCAACCATGATCTAATTAAGCTTTTAACATTATTAATACATCCCTTAATCATATTGGACAATTAACTTAGGACATAACAGAATAAAGAAGATAACTTTCATGACCATCCATGTTCAAGAGATATGACCTATAGATATTCCCATCAAAAGTAGGCATATATGCATCAACATAAAGCATTAAACAAGGTATGACATTATGAGCACTCTTATTTATCAAACAACAAGAAATCTCTCATGAATCAAACATTAGGCACTCTTATCTCTGAGATAATATGAATAGGATCATAAATTAATCACAATATGAATGAACCAAAGAAGTGCAAACCGAATTGGTTAGGAAAAACCATCCTACCACTTAGATGTATGCGAAATACACCTCCACGCGTAGCTCGTTCTTTCTCCTTCGCAACGACGCCTCCACTCCTTCGATCGCACGAGAAAAGAGGTTGAGGGGAGAGGTAGAGGGTTGCTGGAATTGGTGTCAAGGCAAGGGAGAAGGGCTAGGGCTTTGCACAAGGCGTCCAAAGCTTGGAGTGAAGCATATGGGCGTCCTCCTCCTTGGCTTTTATAGCCAAAACCTCCTCCAACTAGGATATCTCCTAATTAGATACTTCCTAATCCCAAATCCCAATTAATCAATTAAAAGGTCTCCCTCATTAGTAAGGGACGTTCAGCCATGTTAATCCATTGGGTTTTCCTCATTTAATTAGGATTTCAAATCTCTAATAAGATTCGTTCACTATCTTAATCCTAATTACAGCACACTGTCATACACATAACAGTCCACTTCCGACTCTTCCCACGGTCAGTCTATTTAGACTTAGACTCTGAAATGTTTATTGGAGTTAGCCATATGAGTCTAGTTTCTAACCACACTAATTTTATATTTTTCCGGTTTTTCTTGAATTAGTTACGATTTATTTACTACATACTGTCGACACAGAAATAATACTAGCCGAGCTTACAATCTTAATCATAGTTTACATATCTCGTTCCAAACTAGGAAACTACCATGTCTAAGCCAACCAACTAGACGTCCCCTTCCTATTGGTTGATTAAAATTGAAATATTTATCTTTTTTTTAACTAAAATTTATCTTCCCTAATTATCTCAACCGAACTGATACTTCCCGATCCTCCGCGATACTTACCATATTTACCGCTATTAGGTCAAATCGTAGATTTTGCTCCAAGATTCACTCCAATCCTCTAAAGATCTCCTTGTGGCTAGTTACCCACGTTCACATGACTCCCTGGGCCTGTGCCACATGGCTCTGCACCCAGGTCTGTGCGTCTAAAGCTAGAGTCTTGTGCACACATGACTCTAGTGTCCCGCGGTTGTACTACTCGTTATGCTATCTCGTGTAGACCACGGACCACGTATAAGACCAAAATTAACTGATTAATTATGAAATTCAAATAGGTCTCATCCACTTGAACACATGCCCTGGCGCTTGGCCCCACTCCTGGCATCAGGTGTTCTCAGACCCTGGCGCCAGGCTGGTCTCAGCGCCAGGTTGTGCCCAGTGCCAGGACCAACCCTTGTGTCCTGGTTTTCCACTACTAATAGTCATGCGATTAACGAATCATACCACATCATAAACATCAAATAACACATCAAAGCACATCGCACAACCAGAAATCAAATCAGGCAACGAACTTTCCTATTTTAGAACAGTTACCTAAAAATAGAAACCTTTAGTTAACGTACAAATTTTCCGGGTGTTACATATGTGCAACTTTTGAGCAGGCTTGTAGTGAGGACATTATCAGGCTAAAATTGTTTCCATTTTCCTTGAAGGACAAAGCCAAGACTTGGCTAAATTCCCTTAAGCCTAGATCTGTAGGAACTTGGAAAGAACTACAAACTGAATTCCTTAAAAAGTTTTTTCCAGTTCATAGGACAAATGCTCTGAAAAGACAAATAACAAATTTTGCTCAAAAGCAAAATGAATCATTTTATCAATGTTGGGAGTGCTATAAAGATTTGTTAAATTCTTGTCCACATCATGGGTATGAGAAGTAGCGCACCATCAGTTTCTTCTATGATGGGATGACGCCTCAATGAAACAATTTGTTCAAACCATGTGTAATGGGGAATTCTTTGATAAAGACCCTAATGAAGCCCTTGATTTTCTAGATCAAATAGCTGAAGACTCAGATTCTTGGGATCCCACTGATCCCTCTGATGTTTCTAATAAGCCGAAGTCTTCAACTACTAGTGGGGGTTTGCATTATCTTAGGGAGGAGGATAATTTGAGTGCTAGGCTAGCCTCTTTGGCTAGGAAGTTGGAGGCCATGGAATTAGGAAAAATTAATGTTGTTAAGTCTATTACTATAGAAGAGGCCTGTAGAATTTGTGATGTCATGGGACAACCGAATAATGAGTGCCCTACCATTCCTGCTTTCAAGGAGGTGTTGCATGACCAAGCAAATTCCATGACCCCTTTCAAGAGGCAATCTCCTTATGGAGATACTTATAATCCAGGATGGAGGAATCACCCCAACTTTAGTTGGAGGAATGAAAATGCTGCACAAACACCACCTCCTCAAGCATCTTCCAATTATATTCCATATGTTCTACCTAATAGGAAGACACTTGAGGAGACACTACAAACTTTCATGCAAGGGTAAACTACCATTAATCATCAAACCTCACAAGCCATTAATGACATAAAGATCTCTCTCACTAAATTGACATCTTCTCTAGCTGTTCATGAGAAAGGTAGGTTTCCTGCTCAACCCCAACCTAATCCGTAGGGGCAAGTTCACATAATGGACACACAATCTTCTGATTCACAATTGGAACATGCTAAGTCAATTACCACTCTTCGTAGTGGAAAGAAATCGATAAAACAATTCCACTTAAGGCCCAAAAATCTTCTGAGAATGATGAATCAAAACATGATAATGAGGAAATTGATAAGTCTGGGTCAAATGAAGGTGTTAGATGTCCTATTCCAGCTCCTTTTCCACAGAGTTGAAACCACCACAAACGTTGAACCAAAATGCTAAAAATTTTGAACTTTTAAGCAGGTGAAAATTAACATTCCCTTGTTAGATGCAATCAAACAAGTACCTTCTTATGCTAAATTCTTGAAAGATTTATGTACTATTAAGCGTAAGTTGAATGTGCAGAAAAAAGCATTTTTAACTGAACAGGTAAGTTCTATAATTCAACACAAAAGCCCACCTAAATGTAAGGATCCCGGATGTCCAACTATTTCATGTGTGATCGGGAACTTTAGGGTAGACCAAGCCTTGCTTCATCTTGGTGCTAGTGTTAATCTTTTGTCTTATTCAGTGTACACTCAGTTAGGTCTTGGAGACCTTAAAACCACCACCATTACTCAACTTGCTGATCGTTCTATTAAAATTCCAAGAGGAGTGGTGGAAGATGTGCTTGTTCAAGTAGACAAATTTTATTTTCCTGTTGATTTTATTTTTTTGGACACACATCCTGTTATGAATGCAAGTGCAAATATTCCTGTCATATTAGGTCGTCCATTTCTTGCTACTTCAAATGCTTCGATTAATTGTAGGAATGGTGTGATGAAACTTTCATTTGGCAATATGACTTTGGAATTGAATATATTTAATATTTGCAAACAACCAGGGGATGATACTGATGTTCAAGAAATGAATTGGGTTGATACCATTGTTAGAGATCAATTTCATGTTTCATCTCTTTCTGATCCATTAGAATCTTGCTTAGTTAATTTTTTATATGATGAATCTAAAGTGGATTTTGAAGAGGCTGAGATTTGTTATTTGTTTAATTCTCTACTAGGTATTGGAAGTGAATGGATGGAAACCCAAGTTTGAGGAGCTACCATTGAGAGACAAATTGCCTACACCATCAAGCATTCAAGCACCTAAATTAGAGTTAAAAAAATTACCAACATACCTTAAATATGCATTTTTGGGTGATGGTGACACTCTTCCGGTGGTAATATCTTCTCACCTTAATCTTATCGAAGAGGGTAAGTTGTTTGATATTTTGAAAAAACATAAAGGTGCAATAGGATGGACAATTGCTGATTTAAAAGGAATAAGCCCTTTGATATGCACTCATCGGATTTATTTGGAAGACAATGCTAAACCGTCCAGGGAGATTCAACGTAGGTTAAATCGAAACATGAAAGAGGCAGTTGGAGCTGAAGTTCTTAAACTCTTGGATGCAGAGATCATCTACCCCATTTCTGATAGCAAGTTGGTGAGCCCAACCCAAGTTGTGCCGAAGAAATCTGGTGTAACAGTTGTCAAGAATGATAAGAATGAATTAATACCCACTAGAGTTACATCTGGCTGGAGAATGTGCATTGATTATAGGAAGTTGAACTCAGTCACTAGGAAAGACCATTTTCCGTTGCCATTTCTAGATCAGGTTCTGGAGAGGGTAGCTGGCCACACATATTACTGTTTCTTAGATGGCTACACCGGGTACAATCAAATTGAAATTGCATTAGAAGACCAAGAGAAAACTACATTCACATGTCTTTTTGGCACTTTTGCTTACAAGAGAATGCGTTTTGGCTTATGCAATGCACCTGCAACATTTCAAAGATGCATGCTGAGTATTTTTAGTGATATGGTTGAACGTTATCTTGAAGTATTTATGGATGACTTTTCTGTATTTGGTGATTCATTTGATGACTGTTTATCTAATTTGCAAAAAGTTTTGAGCAGGTGTGAAGAGAAGAACCTTGTGCTTAATTGGGAAAAATGTCATTTCATGGTTTCTAAAGGAATTGTTCTGGGCCACTGATATATGCAAAATATACACATTTTTATATATGCCTTCCTACCTATGTGTTAGTCGTAATTTCAGTTAAAATCAGGATAATTGATGTTTATCAGTGTTAAGTGAATAATTAGGAGTTTAATTAATAAATGTGCTTAATCGAGTTATTTAGACGCATTAATTGGATTTAATATATTATATTTTATTATGTGTCTAATTACAATTTAATTTTATTTATGCAGGCTTTAAGGTTTTAGATTGAAATCGCCAAAAGTGACACGCGCCAATCAACTTATGTGAAAAGATTGAAGATCCAACGATTAAGGAGATGCTGGCGGATTTTGAAGAGCCTATTTAGTTAAAGCAATGAAATCACGTGCAGAAAATATCTAAGCTGTTGGCGTACATCTAAGGAAGAAGACGTGTTTTGATTTTTAAGAGAAGTTCCATTCAGATTAGATCCGGCCGTGGAGATTGCTATGACAGGTTTTAACCCAATGAAAAGGAAAAATGAAAAGAGAACCGGTTCACCGGTTTGGTCGCTGGTTCGGTTGAAGAAAACAAAAGAAAAAAGGAAGACCCGAGCTGATGGCTGGGGCGTTACCCAGAACAGAGAGCTCGAGCTCTCTGCTCGAGCACCGGTGGAGGAGGAGGCGAACGCCAGCGATTGCGGCCGATGGGTCTCGATTGCGGTGATGAGACGGCGACGGAAAGGCCTTGGTCGATGGGTCACGGTGGCTGACTAGGATGATTGACGACGGCGATGGGTGTTCTAACCAAAACAGAGCAGAGACCTGTTCGAACAGATCACGACCATGGGCTCTGCTGGCGATGGGTCTTGGCGGAGAGAAGCTCAACAGATGGGCTCGAGTTCGGGGGGTGGATTGATAGCAGCCATGGGCGAGATGAATGACGGCCAGCGGCGACGGCTGGGTTCGAAATCAGCCGGTGGACATGGACATGGGTCGCCAGAGATGGAGGAGATGATCGGAAATCCGGAGCAGCGTGACGATTCTGGCTCGATTTGAAGGGCAGGAGGACGACAAGCTCGTGATTTGGCCGGTGTCTAAAAAAATGGAAAATCAATGTTTTGAAAAGCTTGAAATTGTGCCGGGAATGGAAAGGAGTTGTGCTCGGTGCGAAACTAACTGAAATGAAGCACGCTTAATCTGGAAGGTGCTTAGGATGGAAATTAGAAGGAAAGAAGCGTCCTTAGGTTGGATTGGGCTCGTTTATAAGAGAGAAGGGAGTTGCTTTTGCAGAGGAAAGGGAGGTCGGAATTGTGTTTGCAGCAACAGAATTGTTCTTGCTCTGTCGAGAGGCAGAGGTGGGCAAACCCCAGCTGGGCAGAGAAGAGAATTGGGTGGTGGCTGCTCTGTCTAGAGGCAGAGAGGGGAGAGAGGGTGTTCTGTCTGTTCAGAGGAGGAGAACTGTTTTCAGAGGAGGCTCTGTTCTGGCCGGTGGATAGAGGAGAGGGTTGTTTTCAGAGGAGGATCTGGTCTGCAATCGAGAGATGTAGAACTGATTCTGTGGAGTCGGCAGAACTGCTCGTGCTCGAGAGAGAAGAGTAGAGCTGTCGGAGAGGAAAAGGGAGTCGGCTGAGCAGACTCGATTGGAGGCAAAGGGCTGACCGGAGGGGGTAAGGACGAGAGGAGCTCACAACGGCAGGCTTTTGCATATTCGAAAGGATAGTACTGGTTTTGGCTGAGAAAAGGGGTCTGCTGGAAAGGGAGAAAAGTTGCTTTTGCTCGAGAGAGAAAAGCAAAAGTGTTGCTTGCTCGAGAGAGGGGTAGCATAGCGGAGGTTTCGGGAGAGCTTTGCTTTGGCTAGAATTCGGGACTATTTTGCTCTGTTCGAGAGAAAGAGTGGAACGGTTGAGGCGTGCAATCGAGAGATTGTTACAGAAGGTGGAGGAGAGAGCAAAGCAGGATAGGATTGCAGACGAACTAAAAGCAGAAATCAGGATTTTTCTTTCTTTGATATTTTGTTTAGTTAATTTCATTTCATTAGTTGAACATCTGATTGATTAATTAGAAAGTAAAAATTAGAACTTTGCATTTCATTACTACTTGTTACATATGCTCTTAGAATTAGGTTGAATATCCTACTAAGTCTGCGAGGGATCGACCTCGTAGCCATTATTCTGCATTAGATTCGTGCGCTTGTGAGTATTATATTAAAATTTACAACAGCTACATTATTTCCTCTAAGGGAATTGAAGTTGACAAGTCAAAAATTGATTTAATTACCCATTTGCCTGCACCCAAGACTGTTAAAGATGTTAGATCATTTTTGGGTCTTGAAGGGTTTTACAGGAGATTCATCAAAGATTTTAGTTCTATTTTTGGACCATTGTGTAATCTCCTATCTAAAGATACTGTTTTTGTATGGAATGTTAATTGTGAAAAAGCTTTTGCTAAACTGAAGGGAATGCTTACTTCGGCCCCTATTATGCAACCCCCAGATTGGATTTTATCGTTTGAGATAATGTGTGATGCTAGTGACTTTACAATAGGGGCTGGTTTGGGGGAAAGGAAGGATAAGAAGCCTTATGTTATTTACTATGCAAGTAAGACCTTAGATAATGCTCAGATGAATTATTCAACAACAGAAAAGGAATTACTTACTATAGTATTTGCTTTAGATAAATTTAGGGCTTACTTGACCGGATATCCTATTATTGTCATTACTGATCATGCTGCTTTGAAATATCTTCTATCAAAGAAAGATGCAAAACCTAGGTTGATTCGCTGGATACTCCTACTGCAAGAATTTGATATTACAATTAAAGATAAGAAAGGAGTAGAAAATGTGGTGGCCGATCATTTATCTAGGTTGATTGTGGATGATTCCAATGAGGTTGTGCCAATTAAAGACACTTTCCCATATGAGTAACTTTTTGTTCTTTCTGGTTTACCATGGTTTGCTGATATTGTTAATTTTCTTGTCACAAGTCAAACTCCTTCTCATTGGACAACACAAGACAAGAAGAAATTAATGGTGGAGGTAAGAAACTTCTTTTGGGATGATCCGTATCTTTTCAAATATTGTCCGGATCAAATTATTAGGAGATGTGTACCAAATGATGAAATTCATAGTGTCATTTCCTTCTGCCATTCAGAAGCTTGTGGCGGCCATTTTTTTGCTAGAAAAACTACTGCTAAAATTTTACAATGTGGATTTTATGGGCCTACCATATTTAAAGATACTCATGATTATTGTCGTACTTGTGGGCGTTGTCAACAGTTTGGTGGAATAACCCGTCGAAATATGATGCCTTTAAACCCCATTTTAGTGATTGAAGTATTTCATTGTTGGGGTATTGATTTTATGGGTCCATTTCTATTTTCTTTTGGCTATTTATACATCTTAGTGGTTGTTGACTATGTTTCCAAGTGGGTAGAGGCCATCCCTTGTAGAAATAATGACCATAAAACTGTTATACGCTTTTTGAAAGAGAATGTTCTGTCAAGGTTTGGTATACCCCGTGCAATCATAAGTGATGGGGGTTCTCACTTCTGCAATAAACCTTTTGAGGCATTAATGAAAAAATATGGAATTACTCATAAGGTGGCTACCCCTTATCACCCACAAACAAGTGGCCAAGCTGAACTTGCCAATAGAGAGATTAAACACATTTTAGAGAAAACGGTTAACCCAAATCACAAAGATTGGTCTCTGCGGTTAACTGATGCACTTTGGGCATACCGTACAGCTTTTAAATCTCCTATTGGTATGTCCCCTTATCAACTTGTTTATGGAAAAGTTTGCCACTTGCCTGTGGAGTTGGAGCACAAGGCATATTGGGCTATAAAGATGTTTAATTTTAATTTAGATGATGCCAGTTATGTGCGTAAGCTTCAACTAAATGAATTGGAAGAAATTAGGAATGATGCATATATGAATTCAAAAATTTACAAAGAATGAATGAAGGTTTTGCATGATCAACACATTTATCGAAAAACTTTTGAACCTTCACAAAAAGTTCTTTTGTATAACTCTAGATTGCATTTATTTCCTGGCAAGCTCCATTCGAGATGGACTGGTCCATTTATTGTTAAAACCATGGAATGTCGTATCGGATATCGGTAAAATATCGGTAGGCCAAAGAGACGAAATATCGGAGATATATCGAAGATATTGTGTAAAAAAATATCGGTCGTTAAAAACTAGTTTTTATCATATATTTTCACAATCTAACTTCTAAAATGAGTTGTACTAATTTAAACAAAGAATACATTTCAAAATATGCATATTAGGATAGAAAACAAATATGAAAGTTTTTTTTTTAAAAAAATATTTTTTTTAATTCAAAAAATGCCGATATATCGGTCCGAAACCGATATATCGGCGATATATCGCCGATATATGGAAATTTTTGAAAAAACGAGATTGAAGGGTATCGGTGTATCGGTTTGTGTCCGATACCGATATATCGGCGAGACGATTTTCCATGGTTAAAACTATTTATCCTCATGGAGCTGTAGAAATTGAAAATCCAATTAATGGCAATGTGTTTAAAGTAAATGGTCAAAGACTTAAGCCATTCCTGGAATTGATTCCATCAGAAGTGGAGAGTATTCCTCTGTCTGAACCCAATTATCATGATTGAATACTCTTACACTCAGTCTGGCTGAGGACAAGAAACTTAGCGCTCCTGGGAGGCAGCCCAGCTTTTTCTTATTTTTAGGTTACTTATTAGTTAGATGATGTTTTCTTGTTAGCTATTGTGATTGCTCTCATCTTCATATTTGTTGATGCTTTTCACTCGCATCGGATTCTAGCAATTTGCAGTTCTCCAAGTAACATCTATCCTTGATTTTATTTATTTATTTATTTATTTTATCTTTCATTTCATTCTTAACATTGAGGACAATGTTTAGTTTAGGTTTGGGGGAATATAGGAATAACACTGTTTATTAAAAAAAATCCATCACAATAAAATGGAAAAAAAATCGAAAAAAAATTGATTGAAAAAAATAGAAAAAGAAAATCAAATAAAAATTTGATTAGTTTTTAGGTTGTTTGTTAGTATTTTTATAGGTTTTGATAATTTATCCCATGATGATGCATACTTCAATATTTAAGAGATTAATTTACATTGGAAGTGTGAGTAAGTATACTGGAGGATAGAAACACTTAACTGAGCATATCTTTCTGTTACAGTCCTCTTGGATCATGTGCTTGAGCTAATAAAACTCACTCACATACACTAGTACATAAAGTAATACCCTCTAGAAATTTGTTGAGTACTAATCTGCAGTGGGATAACTTTGGTCGAAGTCATTAGATGATACATGGTTATTGTTGAGCTTAAAAGATCATGATAGACCATTTACTTGGCTATGGCAAGGGCTTCGAACCGGAAATAGGTTGAGAGTATAATACAACCTGGACAGGATAAGATGCATTGGAAAATATGAATACTGAGAAAAAAATGATGAAAAAAAAATGAAAACAAAAAGAAAGAAAGGGGCTCCTTGACTTTATAGGATTAACTTAGGCTGATGCTCTGGCCCGAAGCAGTCTATACTTAAAACCTAATGCCCTAAGCCAACTGTGCTGGGAGTCATTGGCCTCAGTCATTGTTAAACCTAAGCATCTTGAAGTCAGGCCTTTCACAGTCCTATCGAAAAAAAAGTCAATGGTGTATTATCCTCTCAAATCTAGAATGTTGGACCCGAAGGAGGCGCGCATGCATTTGTGCTATCATGAACCTAAAGATTACGATGACTATATAAATTCTGATGTTATTTGGTTAATTAGTCACACTGGATATGTGCAAAACAGAAATTTAGGGTGTATTGCTACAATGTTCTACACTTTTACTATTTATATTATCATGCTATATCATATTGAGCAGAAATTTTCAAGATGAAGGTGTAGAATAAAACCACTTACTTGAGGGCTTTTATATTCCCGTTGATTATGAACTAAGTACATGTGGTTGATTTTCTTAAATATTGTGGTTTGCATTTGAAGGGATAATAGGTTTGATTGTTTTGAAGTGTTTATTTTGTTTTAGCACTTAGATTAAAAAGTTAATTTCATAAGTACACGTTTGTGGGTAGCATGGCTGTAAACCCTCACGAGACAAAACTCGTCCTACTATGGACACCTAGAGGTTTAACGGCTTGTTGCATACGCTCAATGCAATCGTGTTCCCTACGAAAGTGGCATTTACTTTTCTAGTTTAATTTACTTTAGTTCTATTTTGTGTGATTTTATTTTGTTTGTTTTGCTCGATGACTAGCAAAATATAGGTTTGGGGGTATTTAATATGTATAAAATATATACATTTATATGCCCTATTTACTTATATGCTAGTGTAGTTTTAATGATAAAATATGAATAAAACGGGTTATTTGTGATTAGGATAGTAATTAGGGGATTAATAATTAATTTACTCTAATTAACTATTTTAGATGCATTAAAGAATTTAAGGAATCATATTTTTTTATTATACGTCTAATTTTAGTTTGGTTTTATTATTACAGGTTCAAAAATGTGGATTGCATATCAGCAGCAGAAGAGCGCTCAGGCTGATTTTGAATTGTCAGGGTATCCCAAGATTAAAGATTGAGTGCAGAAAAAGTCTAAACCGTTGATGATCCATTTAATGGAAGACGGGCGCAAATTTAAAGCACAGGGCGTTCAGATGAGATTCGGCGGTGGAGATCGCTACAACGGGTTTTAGTCAATTGAAATAATAAAAAAAAAAGAGAGGACCTAAACCGACTGGTTCAGTGGTCGGTTCGGGTTTTGAAGAAAAGGAAAAAAAATGAAATTTGACCCGAGCCAAAGCTCTGGCCTTTTGTTCCAAACAGAGCACTCACGGTGGTCGGCAGCGGAGCTCGAGGCCATGGGTCGATGGTGATGCTGATTGGCGGCCACCTGAAGCGCCGTTTGACGTCGGTTGAGTGTTCGGCGGCGAGGCTGTAGTGAGGCGAAGGAGACGAAGAGGCTCGAGCAGAAGCTCTGCTCGAGTGGGGCGATCAACAGAGAACGCCTGAGCTGGATTCCGGCTTGACGACGACGGTGAAACAGATGGCGACTGGGAGGAGCAGCTCACAAAGGATCGTGCACGATTTGGAAAGCACTAATTTGGAAGGTTTGATTTGGGCTCAATCAGGAAAGAAGAGGCGTGCTCGATTCGAACTTTTGCCACAAATAAACTCGACTGGGATTCGGATTCGATTTGGATTCATCTCCAAAATAGAAAAGGGCTGCTATTGAATTGCTATAAAGACCAGAACGTAACACAGAGAAGGGGGACGGTTTTTTGGTGGACTATTTTTGACGAAAAAAAACAAAGGTGTTTGGGTCGTGATTTGGGTGGTGTTCCAGTGAGATTTTGGCTGGAAAACAAGAGAGAAGGAAGAGGATCGTTTGGGCAAGAGAAGAGGAGTCGATTGGGAGAAAGCGTCGATTTTGGGACTGTTTTGAGATCGTGAACAGTACTGCTACAATACTGCATATTGCTACAGCAACCGGCAGTTTGGGGAAGATGATGAATAGTATCAGGTGAACAGTGTTTCTGCTGTTAACAGTGTTTTGCTACAGTAATTCTGTGAACAATAATTGTGAATAGTAAAACTGCTACAGTGTTTTCTCCGATGCAATTTCTTCCGAATCTGATTTTTCTCATGAATATGAATAGCTAAATTGTTTATCAAAACTAGAGGTGACATTTTTTTATTAATATTTCTATGTCTATGAAAGAGTTGTTTATTACTTATTTTGATTGAATGCGATGTTTTGATAAAGTCATAATCTATATAATTATTTGATTTCTCGTTAACGTAAGGTACGACGGATGCTTATAATTCTTTGTGATGAGTAGATGATGCTTGCTAATGATAAATATTAAATCGAAATCTTTATGTTAATTATTACGATGAATTGAATGCAATATCTTCCGATTAGGTCAAATCATTATTTGAATCTAATTGTGTAATTAAATAGACATAGAAGTATTAATTAAATAATTGATCCTTGAAGCTTTGATATCTCCCATCGATTATCTTTGCTATCCTTAGTTTTAATTGAATCTTTAATCGTCATTTTAGTAGTTAATTAAATTACAATTTTCCTACATAATTTTCTAATAAGAAATTTAATTTGCTGAGTTAAGTAGTTTTAAATTAGTTTGGAATAGATTAATTCTACATCACTCCCTGTGGTTCGACACTTGGATTCACTGAGTATATATTACAATTTGTCAACCTTCTCTTGGGTTTGATCAACCACCAACATAGAAGGAGTCTGACTCTGAAAGTTTTACAGCAGATTGTCCTATGAGTCTAGTTTATAATCCCACTAACGGTGTACTTTTATGATTTTTGTATAATTAGTTATAATTTGTATACTGAGTATTGTCGGCACAAGAATAGTTTTGGCCGAGAGGACATTAGTTGCTTATAATAAGTAATCTCGTATTAATACTCATTAATCATGATAATATGACCTTAACCCCTGGAATTGGTGGCAAGGAAGGGAAGAAGAACTAGGGTTTTGCACAAGTCGACCCAAAGCCTTGGCATGCAAAGCATGGGCGGCCTCCTCCTTGGCTTTTATAGCCAATGCCTTCTCTAATTAGGATAACCCCTAATCTAGCACTTTCCTAATCCCAAATCTTCAGCAACCAATTAGAATCTTTCCCTCAATTATAATCAGGATGCCCGGCATGTTTATCCCATAATTAGATAGGTTTGTAATCTTCTTGATTAGGATACTTCCTTATCAACTCTAGTTCTCTTCACAACTAGGAAACTACCAAATATGAGCCACCAATAGGACGCCTTCTCTCTCTAAACGTCTCCCTCTCTATTGGTTGGTTAAAAAGTGAATTACATCCCTTCTATTAATTAAGACTTATCTTCCTTATCCCGATCCTTCGCGATACTTACCTTATTTACTGCAATTAGGTCAAACCGTAGATTTTGCACCAAGATTCACTCCAATCCTCTGAAGATCTCCTCATGCTAGGTTACCCACGTTCATATACCACCCCTGGGCCAGTGCCACATGGCTTTGTGCCCAGGTCCTTGCGTGTTGGCTTGAGTCCTACGCGCACATGACTCTAACGTCCCGCGGTTGCACTACCCATTACACCATCTCGCGTAAACCACGAACCACGCAACAAAACAAAAATCAACTTACTAACTATGAAAATCACATGAGTCTCATCCACTGAACATATGCCCTGGTGCCTAGCCCAACTCCTGGCATCAGGTGTTCTCAGACCTTGGAGCCAGGCTAGTCTCAGCGCCAAATTGTGCCCAGCGCCAGGACTAACCTCGCGTCCTAGTGCTTTGCACTGATTAGCCATGCGAATGTCAATTCATACCACATCATAAAAGTCAAGTAACACATCAAAGCACATCGCACAACCAGAAATCAAATCAGGCAACAAAACTTTCCTATTTTACACCAGTTTCCTAAAATAGAAACTTTTAATTAACGTACCAATTTTTCGGGTGTTACAAGTGCATTTTTTTCGCTGACTACATCATTAGTAGTACATGAGGTAGCAGGATTAGACTTCAATTAAAGACAGGAAATCAATCCACCGTAACTAAAGATTCTGAGCTCTATATTTCTGGAAACATATCTTATCTGTAACTTATAGGGACTTTTTTAAGTTTTTGAATTTCAATATTCAACCGAGAATTGCAGCTTCATGGTATTGAGATATGGACTTAAAGATATCAAGTGTATGTTTGTCTTTTTTTTACCACTTTGTGCTTAACAGAGATATCATGGTAATTGCAGAAAAGAAAGGACTGGCCTGTTTTTTATGCTAATTTGTCGTGCTGGCCGTCCTGAAGTTCTACGAGGAGCTCGCTAAGCATGGTTTTTTATCAGGTCAGTCATCTCTCTCTCTCATTCTCTCTCTCTCTTTCTGCCCAAAGCCGAGATATTTTGCCCCACTGGGAGTACACTCTGGAAACGGTTTCGCATGTAAATTGACTTCTGAAATCTAAGTTAATGGTTGCTGATATAAGGGGGGATGCTTTGAGCAACTGGATGTCTGAAAATAAGCAAGGTGAAGATGGAGCTGGCGACGAGAGGTGCTGGACGCTGTTCTCCATGAGGCTGTGGATTTAGTACTTGAGCGTGAAAGTGTGCAATTGTTAGATAGATTGATGTGTTTGTTTTCTCAATTTTACTTGGTATTTTGG
The DNA here is from genome assembly GCA_039654745.1 of Houttuynia cordata. Lineage (NCBI taxonomy): Eukaryota > Viridiplantae > Streptophyta > Magnoliopsida > Piperales > Saururaceae > Houttuynia > Houttuynia cordata. The sequence continues at coordinate 15,734,367 of CM077504.1, forward strand.
TATCATTTTTTTTAATATGCATGTCTGGTTTTTCGCTTTGAATGCAGGAGAATGTACCAGAGGAAGTTTTTCAAACACTGAGGTGTACTTGGTGGGGGTTGAGTTCTTTGGATGAGCACAGGTGGATCGAAATTCTTTGCTACAATAAACTCAAGAGAAAAATAGATGAATTTCAGCCACTATAATTGGCCTTAGAGAAATAGGCATTAGATGAATTTGATGTTGAAAGTGGTATTAGATGAATTTACTTTTCATTCAAAGAAATTACTAGAGGCCAAAAATCTGGAATGGTAATTTTTCGTTATTCAGTATTTGATCAGTTGTTATATGATAGGCCTTGACTGATTATGAACATGTATGTGTATTTATGGGCTGATGAAATTGATATGAAACTACAAAGGTTTCTACGCCGAAGTATGTGAGTATATGATTGGTTGGATTGAGGTTTAGCTTGATGATAATGCATTAGTTCCTTAAAAACTAGGTTTGTTGCTCATAATGATAAAATCCTATGTGTTTCGTGTCTACACGGGCATTTGCTAGGAAATGGGGTTAACGATGAACAAGGATAACAAAATGGGAGTAAAGAAGCGTAGCGTGAAACAAGAGTAGCCGGAAATAAACACTTCGTATCATTCGACATGAGCATTGCCTCCATTTCAAACGGGGTAAGTGGGGTATTAGAATACAACGTGTCGTGTCGATTTTCTTTAAAACCATTGATCTCATTCCGTGGTTGTTTATCGCGCTTTATCCATTGCAGTTATATAGGCTTCAGCACCTCCAAATTAAAATGAGTTTTGTTTTGAATTTATTTGAATACTAAAATCCCGAGATGCAACAATTAGTGTCATGGCACGTCTAGATTGATTGGTTCGGTTAGGACGATGCACCGGGCTAGGTTAATCTAGTAAAGGTAATTCTAGTCTATTAGGCACATGGGATTGGGTCATTTGAATTATGCATGCAATTGGTTAACAGGATCAGTGCAATTGTGGGGACTAGATTAAATTAAAATGAGCCACCCTGCTAATAATTATTTGTTTGCAGATTAAACGAATAAATGAATGTAGTTACAATGCCGGGATTTAATTTTTTCATAAGCAAGAGGATGATTTATTTTTGTTTCATGTTGACGCTTCAGCTGGCACCACAGGAGGAATTCCTTCATAGAAGTGTTGGCACTCCACTGCAACTTAATTCTTCCCATTTGGATAGAATTATTTTTAGTTGACCTATGATACTATGACTTTTCATTATGATAAATTCTTGTATATTTATTATGGAAATGCATGAGTTATTTTGAAACCTGAGTTGTCATATTGTATTTATAATTATTGTTTATCCTACGACTGCATGTAGGGATCATGTTTAGAAATTAGCATGCTCATAGGATTATTATTCGAATATGATTATTGTTGTAAAATTCTTGCTTTTGCAATTCAAGGTAAGCTATTAGGATAGGAGAATAGGGTAGTTTGTACTTTTCCCTTGCGCATGGGGGGCGCTTTTCCATGCGCATGTTTGTAAGTGCTTGTGTTTGTTCGGCTTGGTCAATCCTGAAATTTGGACGGAGTTGATTTATTTCCTATACTTGGCTATTAAACCCTAAGAGTGATATATTCATTTGTAAAATTATTATGGGGAATTTATTAAATAAATCACAAAAAACAAAAACGGATAAAAAATGAACGAGATATATACATCGTTGAAATTTATCCCACTAAAATAGCTCAAAAGGAGTTTTATATGCATCGGTTCTTTCTCTTTAAAAATTTGTCCCATTTTAAAGGGGTAGCCACTTCAACGATGCATCTCTCTCATTTTTTATCTGTTTTTGCCATTTTTTTCATTCTTCTTTATTTTTAGTATTTTTTCTAATCATCATGATATCATAAAGATGTTAAGCCATCGCATGCTATTTATAAAAAAATACCACAAAAACCACGATAAATAATATGCGATAGCTCAAAATCTTTGTGATATCATGATGACTAGAAAGAGCACTAAAAACAAGGAACAATGAAAAAATAATAGGTAAAAACAGATAAAAATGAGAAAGATATGCACCGTTAAAATGATCGCCCCTTTAAAATGGGACAAAAATAGCTAAGGTTGTCAAATCTCCAAAACTCAAAAGGCATCAGTTTCGAGTCAGTTTAAAAATGCATGGCTTGTCGGATATCCTATTCGGGAATTAATTTGATCAGTGCGTCGGTTTGGAAATTTTTTATTTATTTATTTATTTAATAAATTCCCCTATTATTATTCTTAGTGACGTGACATAAATTATCGCAATCCGAGCCAATAACATGGATCTGCCAATAAATATAGGGTTGGTTGCATTCTACTCCGAATCGGGGAAGAAACGCACGCAAAGGTTCACTAACTGTTACTAGTCAAGTAGTTGAAGATTTTGTTCCATCTTCTTAACTTGCTGAAGAATGATATACATACCTCTTTTTCGAATAGGTCGAAGTTGATAGGCATATCCTTGCTGATAGAATGGAGTGGTATCTATGATTCAACAACTATGGGTTCATTACTGTTTCTCAGTTTAACCCTTTCTTCTTGAACTGTAGGGTTCACAAGCTTGTTAAGTCTAATGAATTCTGACTAACTTCACGAACTGGGCTTGGCGAGTCTGTTCCTTGCTTAATATGGTTGAAGACGACATTATGTCAACTTGCAACTCACTCATGGGCTTTTGGGAAGATAATCGCCATGACATGATTTTTCTTGGCTCAAGGTCAGGTATCTTTTCTTTGTTTGGCTTGTTGAACATTTCTGCCTAAGCTCTATGTTTTTATTGATAATAATGTTATCTGTGTGGGCTGAAAGCTGGTCCAAAATACTTTTGGGTTTATGGGCTTTCTGTGGTTTTGGTCCATATGGGAAGTTGGGCCTGAAAAACTAAGGTTTTTTGCTACTGGATGCAAAATCCTCAAGTGAGGATTGGGCCTTTTAGGAGGCACCTTGGATTTTTGGTAAATCCACAACCCTCAACGGATTTGATTTGCCTTTACTAGATGCCGTTTGCTCCAGGCTAGCCTTACCTTTTACCTGGGTAAAGACAGTTGTTGTTGGAAACCCTAATTGGTACATTCCACAAAGGTTATGTCCAACTGGATTGCTGGCCATTGCTTCTTTAAAACTATTTGGCGGCATAATGGGCTTATTAACCTCTTTTGTACTTGAGGTACTGGGCTCAATAGCCTCTTTGTTTAGTTTTGATTTCCTCTCAGAAATTTCAAGTTGAAGAAACATTACCTAATGCTTCATTTCGAGGATATCTATCTCCTCTCGTTCATTAGTGTCGTGCTCCATCTTGGCTACACAAATAACAAACTGTGATATTCTTTGTTGATTTAAGGGAAATGATATTTGTACAGCAGATTCCTACACATTTTTCCTACACAGCTGATGTGTAGTGAAATGAGTGGGTAAACTGATGTGACCCACTCATTTCCATACATTTCAACTGTGTATGGAAATGTGTAGAAATCTGCTGTAGGGTTATCACTGCCCGAATAATCAACTAGTGGAATCTCTTGGACTATTTGTCCTGAACTTGTGACTGCTTGTGACACTTGCTTCTTGCTCTTTAGCTCTGCTATCTACAAGTAAACGAGTTAGCGAGTCAGCTATAAAGTTCTTAGCACCTGATATGTGCTCTACCTTCATTCTGTCTTGATAAGAAAGAATATCTAACTTATCTCTAATTTATTTTGCTCAACGTTTCTCGTTCAACTCTTTTTTAAGAAAACCTACTACTACAATACTGTCTGTCTACAATATGAAAGGTTCGAATAAAAATATCTTGAGCTTTTTTAATGCTAATGAAACAGCTCTCAGTTATTTGTCAAATGCAGACCATCTACACTCAACATCATTCCAGGCTCCTGAAACATACCTGGCAACTCTGGGTATTTTTTCAAAATAGCCTTGTTCTATTTGTGTATAGAACTAAAGTACTCCTGCCCAATTTGTGTCATTGGCGTCAGTAGTAACAACAAGCTTATCTCCTTTTGGTAGATGTAGCTCTGGGAGGTTTTGACATAGACTTTTAATATGTCTGAGGACTTCTATATCATGAGATGTCCATTCCCATACTTGTTTTCCTCGCAGTTTCTTTTGCAATGGTAACTTAATTTTTGCAATCTCTGTCATATAATGATATGCTGCATAATTGATTATTCGTAAGAATGTCTGAAGTTCTTTTCTCTTGCTAAGAGTTTCAGGAAACTCTTTTAGCTTTGTGAGAAAATGTGGTTGAAGAATGATTCTTCCTTCCTCAATTTCGCAACCAAGGAACTCAATCTTCTTATTTAATTCCATATTTTTCTTGGATATTATTATACCCTCATCTCTTAATGTTTCTGCAACACTTTTGAGATGCTTAAGATGGTCATCTTGATTATTACTGTAAACTATGATATCATCAATATAAACAGCACAATAATCAAAATGTTTGCTAAGTACATCATCCATTTTTCTTTAAAATATGGACAGTGCATTGGCTAATCCGAAAGGCATTACAAGCCATTCGAATGATCCTTCAGGTGTGGAGAAGGCAGTTATAGGAATACTGCTTTCATCCATTTTGACCTGATAAAATCCTGATTTACAGTCGAACTTGCTGTAAAACTTGCTTGATCTTAATTTTAATAACAAACTATCTTTGTGAGATATTCTATAGCTATTGAAGAAATGATTCTTAAAAGGTTTATAAAAATCGTTTCAAACCAATGAAGCAGAATCTTCTGCTCAATATCAACCTGGAATTGCGACTAGAGAGCCATCTCCTAGTAGGAGTACAATTCCAGAAAACAACCCAAGCATAAAAGTTTGGTATGTAGTTTTCCTTGGAAACAAACCAGGAATATATCCTAGTTGGGAAATATGTCAAAAAACATGTTGTAGGATATAAAAAAGCTGTTTTTAGAAGGTTAAAACTTTCGAAGAAGCCCGCAAAGCCTTTGAAGATTTCAAATCCTATTAATGTTTAATTTCGTAGGAGAGAACTTAGGAAATCTTGCATATCTTTTTGGATACCAAAAAGATCAAGGGGCATTTGTACCAGATTTTTGTCCAATGACAAAAATCCATGAGATTTATCCTCATTTAATCCACACTACGAGGACTAAAAATGAAGATATCGCTTATATGCTAAACACAGTAGTTGATTTACTATTACTTGGAAATAGCAATAATAAAACTGTGGTTGAACAAATCAAAGATCAATATAAAAGAATTGATCAAAGATAAAAAAGTTGATAAACAACTAACAGATAAGTTCAGTAAATTGAATATCAATGATCAAGAAATGGGTAAAAACTAGATCAGATTAATAAAAAATTATCTGAGATCAACATACCCGAATCTAGTAAGATATCCGAACCAAAATTTGGTTGGACTAGAAAGATTCAAAACATAACATTTGGAACAAAATTTAAGAATGAGTCTTAAAAACTTGTTTAAAAAATTAAAAATTAAAGAGAGTAGAGGAAAACAGTCATATCAGTTATATGACAAAATTACTTTTGAAGAAGTTGACAATGCCAACAATCACTCTTTAAAATAATTACCACAAAAGGTACTTTATGAAACTAATAGAGTATCAAGAAACCCAAAAAAGAGAATGTATCTTGCAAAAACCAAAGATTACAGTTCTCAATCAGATATAACTATATCAGCTTTGACCAAACAAGATCTTGAAGAAGATTTTGGTCAAAACCACGGTTATTATCATATTGTAGCTATCCAAATACTAGTAAAATAGCTAGGAAATGCAGGGATTGATATCCCTATAAAGATAGCAATTAGAGATGAGAGAATTCTAGACACAAAAAAATCCATTATTGGATTATGATCTAGTAATCTATACACTGGATATATACTGTACTTTATACAGATTATATGTTCTCCGCCACTGATGATAATATTGATCAAATTTTGACAATATTCATCAATCCAAAAATAGATTTAGCCAAAGGATCTAAATCGATTAGTGTTAGTACAAAACCCTATATGAGTTGGATGGCAACACCACATGCATACAGAATCAGAGATTCTAAATTTAACAAAAACAATCTTCCAAAGGAAAGGCAGTTGTGTTAAAAAGTTTTGGAATGGATATTAAAAGTATCCCTCAACCCATACCAATTGAAGAATTAACATGGGATCTAGAATTTGAGTTTCCCAAAAATAAAACAAAATTATTTGTTGGAGAAACAAGTCAAGTTGAGTATAAACTTAACACAAACAATAGCTGAAGTATAAAACTTAAAACCAAGAAGAATTCGAAAAAAATTTAGGAGAATCTGAAGAAGATGAATCCTAAATTTCAAATTGAATTAAAATCACTAGATCTATCCATAGATCAAGATTTAAGAACAACCAAATCCCTACTTGAAAAAGAATGGGAAACATGCTAGTTAATTACAGATAAATTAACAAAGCAATTAAGTTTGGTTAATTCTATTCTAGAATTTCCACTAGAATATGAATATAGTCCTAGTATAACACTAGAACAAGAAGAAGAAATTTCTCCTATACAGCTGAAAGAAGAATTAGTTCAACCAGTTTCCTACAAAGGAAAACAAAGAACTTATAGTAAAAACAAAAGGCCAGATAGAGTACGGAGAGACATGTCTCACCACTATCAACAAGATAAACTTAATGAAAAGTGATACAAGGACCGATTCATGGAAGAATAAGAACCTGATCTCGGTAGCATAGACAAAGATATTCGTCTACAGAATATCAAAGTAAAAGCAGCCAATGATAAGGGAGTAATCCTTACAAGCAATGACTTAAAAAATGCCAGTGCTGAAATAACAGTATGGGAAAACACAAACTCTCAGAGTTTGAAGAATACAATCAAGCATTTGCTTGATTGTGCTGGATGGTAGGAGATCTAGACAATAGAGAACTTCTAAGGTCATACTTTACTAAGTTTCCTTCCCCTTGGGGTGAAGTATTAACAAAAGAGTACCTTGTATGAGGCTTGCCTTAGTGGTTCCTCAGCTCAGCTGTAAAAAGAGATGAATGCTTTAAATAATTACCCTAGTAATATTAAAGCCACTAATGAATTTATAGAACTCCAAAAGAGTATCTTAAATTTATATTCTGCTAGAAATAATTTCTTTACAAAATGGATTGAAATTAATAATTCTGCAGAAACTGGAGAGTGTAGTAACACTCAAAATAATCCAGTCAGAATGATAAATTCTGAGAACATGGGTATAGACCCAAAAATTCCCCAAGAAGCCAGACAAGGCAAAAGAGGAGACTACTATGTAGTTTTCAAGGGAATTAAACCAGGCATCTACACCACATGGGAAGATGCCAAAGACAAGTATTAGGATTTAAAAACGTGTCCTTTCCCAAATTTAAATTCGATACTGAAGCAGAAACTGCTTTAAAAGCCTATAATAATCTTACCAAGGCATCATCATCATCATATTTGATTTTGTTGGAAAATTATTAGGCAACACAGCACGCCTGTTGGGATACCAACAAGGCCAGCAAGCTTTTATTCCTGACTATTGTCCTTTTCTTGAAAATGGAGAAGCTCATGGTCATCTAGTTCACACGAATCCTGGGAACAAAGAAGACATAGCTTACATGCTAAATAACATTGTTGATATGATTATCTTTATTAGTAGCAATAATCAGCATGTGACTAGCCAAAGCCATGATCAATATAATAAATTGATTAAAAAACTCAAGAAAATTCCAAAACAATCTGAACAAGATTTTAGGGACAAAGAGTTACTTGAAGTTCTTAAAAGACTTAATAATAAGCTTAGAGAACTTAACAAAACTTCAGGATCTAAACAATTAGAGCCTAATTCAGAAGTTTTGAAATCTATCTTAACTAGGATTAAAAGTCTAGAAGAATAGATAGACAACAATATAGATCAAGTAGATAATATATCTACTAAGATCAATATACCACAGCCTAACGATATCAAAAAGAATATCGATTTGGCAATAAAGAAATTAATTGAGAACCAAACTAATGAACTAAAAGATTTAAAAGAGGTTCCTTCAGAATTAATTTCAGAAATTAGGTTTGATCCAGAAAAACCTAAACCCACAGAGCTTAGAACAGAAGAAAACTCTAAGCAAATTCTAAAAATCAACGAAGAACTCGCACCACTCATAGATGGTAGCGTAAACGTTCTTGAAAGAGTTGAAGAAAGTCTTAAAGCCATAAGAAATAAATTATGACAGAAAGACTTATCACAGCCGAAGCAAATCGTCTTACTAAAGACTTTACTAATCGGCTTGACATCTCTCGAAATTACACCCAGTGGTCTGATGAATCAACCACAGAAATGTGTAATAGTCTTCAAAATTTGGTTAGGACTAATCAATATTTGTTGACAACTTTAAAAATAGACCTCCAAAATATTCAAGAAGAAATTAAGAATATTAAGGAACTATTAAAGGATAAAGGCTTAGATATCACTGATAAGTTTAAAAGTTTAAACTTACAAGATACTAAAAGTCAAGATATGTTAAAATACATTAAACAAAAACTGTCAGAAATTAACATACCTCAATCATCTAAAAAGCCGCAACCCGAATTCGGTTGGACTAGGCAAAAGCATAAAATTGATTGGTCAGCTTTTTCTAAAAATGAATAAGTTCAAAAACTTAATCAATTTTAAGGAAAGTAAAGGTAAAGAACTTTACCAAGTTTACGACAAAGTCACTTTTGAAGAAGTGTTGTGAACGTCGTGCCAGGTCGTCAGCACACGTACGTCATCACGCATGGATATCGCTGGATTCTCTGATTAGGATTAGTTTCCCTTTTCGTATCAATTAGTGATTATAATAAAGGCCATAATTGAATGTAATCATGGCCTATGATGTTGTCATAGTGACATCATGTCGTCATTATGTCATCTAGAGTCTTCTATATAAGGGGGTCTTCCTCCTCCTTTAGGACTTATGCAATAAGAAAATACTATTTCCTTTACCTCTTCTTCTTCTTCCTTTCCCGTGCCATCAAGGCATTCCTCGGGTCACAACACTGGTATCAGAGCCGTTCCGATCTGCGGAACCTCATGCCTCCTCGCAAGCAGCCAATCATGGCCGTGGGGACGTCCTCTGAGCAAGAACAGGCACACGACGTTGCAAGCCCGAAGGCTGATCCTGACCCCACACAAGCAACCTTGGTTTCTGTGTTATTGGGGATTCAAGAGCAACTAAAGGTGATTCAAGAGCACGAGGAAGAGAGGACCAGGTGGGCAGCGCGAGAGGCCATGAACACTGGCCCCAATGCTACCCCGCCACCACCAAAACAAGGGGGCTCTCAACCGGTAGGTGGTTCTCTGCTAGGCCAACCCCTTGGCCATCCTGGTTCTCAAGGCATTCCCATTGGGTCAATCCACGTTGAGATGGAAGCAGGTCGCATAGGCCAGGGAACACAAGGCGCACGGAAGGTGCTCGAGGAAATGGCGCAATGACTGTAAGAACATGCAATATCCGGCGTGAGATGGAGGAGGACTGGGAAGAGTTCTCCGGGTTCCGCGGAAGACAGCGGAACAGCGCTGAACCCAGATTGGCTCGACTGCAGTTTCTTAGGTATAGTGGCAAGGATGATCCGGTCGAATGGCTATACAAGGCTGATAAATTCTTTGCCTACCAGGGAACCTATTCTGACGAAGAGCGACTTCGGGTCGCTGCCTTTCACCTGGACAGTGATGCATCAGTCTAGTTTAGAGCTTTCGAAAAAGAGGTTCGTCGTCTCACATGGGTCTCCTTTTCTGACGAGCTATGCATCCAATTTAGTCCAAATAAATTCCAGGACTTCAATGAGATGCTCTCTACTCTGCGTCAGACTACCACGGTGAGAGCATAGTGCTCTAATTTTATGAAAATTGCCAATTGTTTACCGGACTGGCCAATGGCTGCACTCGTGGGAACATTCAAACGGGGCTTGAAGCCGGAAATTGCTGATGAGATGCGACACTTCCCATGCCAAACTATGCGGGAAGTGGTGCGTCATGCACGTATTGAAGAAGAAAAGTTGGCCCGTCAGTGACGAGGGGGTCGTGGAGGGCTGCCTCTGAGGCCGTACACTGGCCAGACCCCTGTCTGAGCCCCAGCGCCTGGCCCAGGTCCCAGCTGACAGACTTTGCTAGGACCCCCGCCACTCCTATTTGCCGTCTGACGACCACCCAGATGGAGGAGCGGCGGGTGAAAGGACTCTACTATTGGTGTGATGAAAAGTTCGTCCCAGGACATCGCTGTTCTGTCAAGGGAAGTCTACTCATTGAAGAAGTGGAAGACGCAGGAGTGGATGACCCAGAAGAGAGTGCCAGACTCTATGACCATGTCCAGCCAGAGATCTCTGTCCATGCTTTTTTGGGTACCTTTACCCCCAGGACCATGCGCGTTCAGGGTCAGCTGAAACGCCAACAGGTTGCAGTACTCATCGATAGTGGGTCAACACATAACTTCATCAATGACAAGGTGGCGCAATGCCTGGGGTGCTATGTCTCCAAGTCCAAACCCTTTGTTGTCTTGATTGGGGACGGCAAACACCTTCGCAGCATGGGGGTGTGTTCTCAGATCGAGCTAAGGATCCAAGGGCACTCGTTCGTCACTGATTTGTTCCTTCTACCCACGAAGGGTGCAGATGTGGTACTGGGTGTACAGTGGTTACAAGACCTGGGAGATGTGATATGGAATTTAAGGGATCTAACTATAGATTTTGAAGTGGATGGCCAGCGCATACGCCTTCACGGGGCATAGCCAGGCACTTTGCACACGGCGCAGGCGGTGTGTTCCTTTTTCAAGTTCGCACCTCAAGCTTATTTATTATAGCAGCGCGCACTTATAGATGTGGATCAACCGCCCTTGGCCACATCCATGCTTGTCCTCCTTAATGAGCATGTCGACATCTTCACTGAGCCGTCGGGGCTGCCACCAGCCAGAAGCCATGACCATTCCATTCCTATCGCGCCTGGGGCCCTGCCGGCCAATGTGCGCCCCTATCGCTATCCCCATGTGCAGAAGGCTGAAATTGAGAAATTGGTTCAAGAAATGTTGCAGTCGGGTCTCATACGCCCTAGTACTAGTTCTTTTTCGTCACCAATCCTGTTGGTGCATAAAAAAGACGGATCTTGGTGCTTCTGTGTCGACTACCGGACACTTAATGCTATCACAGTAAAAGAGGAGCTCCTTGATGAATTGGCAGGGGCGATGGTGTTTAGTAAACTCAATCTGCGCTTTGGTTGCCATCAAATCCGTATGCAGCCACAGGATGTCGATAAGACAGCCTTCCAGACTCATGACGGCCATTATGAGTTTCTAGTCATGCCTTTTGGCCTGACCAATGCGCCATCCACATTCTAGAGCCTGATGAATGACTTGTTTCGCCCATACCTCTGCCGGTTCGTGCTAGTATTCTTTGACGACATATTGATATATATCTCGTCCTGGGAGGAACATCTTGACCATCTCAGGTCAGTTTTTGCTATTCTTAGGGCTAACACACTTTTCTTGAAATGTTCGAAGTGCTCTTTTGATAGCGCGCAGGTCGACTATTTGGGCCACATTATCTCCTCTCAAGGGGTGGCCACGGATCCATCCAAGGTGGAGACCATGCGGTCATGGCCCATGCCCACTTGTATGAAGTCCCTCCGGGGGTTCTTGGGCCTAACCGGCTATTATCGTCGGTTCATTGAGCGCTATGGGCTAATTGCTGGGCCGCTTACATCATTACACAAAAAGGGTGCATTTGCATGGTCAGATGAAGCCCAAACTACATTTGATAGATTGAAACAAGCAATGGTACAGGCACCGGTATTGGTTCTCCCTGATTTTTCTCTACCTTTTGTGGTTGAGACGGATGCGTCGGATTTGGGCCTGGGTGCGGTCCTACTCCAACAAGAGCGCCTGATTGCCTTTTACAGCAAGGCACTGTCAGGCCAGTCCTTATCTTTATCGGCGCACGCCAAGGAGATGTTGGCCATTGTGCACGCCGTCTCTAAGTGACGGCCTTATCTGTTGGGCCAACGATTTCTTATTCGGACCGTCCACCAACCTCTCAAATATTTTTTGGAGCAGCGGGTCTCAACTCCGTCTCAACAACGCTGGGTGAGTAAGCTACTGGGTTACGATTATGAGGTGGTCCTTAAGAAGGGCATTGATAATACGGTGGCGGATGCTTTATCGCGCCGGCCCCAAGAAGGTGCCTGCCTCGCACTCTCTGTCCCTTGTTGCCCGTTTATTCCAGACTTGTGGGCGGCATATGTGGCGGATCCTCCTACCCAGGAACTGATTGGTCGTATTCAGAGCGACCCCTCTGCGTCACCCCCCTTCGACTGGCGCGACCAGTTATTATTTTGGAAAGATCAACTTTGGGTGCCGGATGTGGGAGACTTGAGGCAATGTGTTATCGCTCATTTCAATGATACTCCGATTGTTGGGCATGAAGTTATGTTTCGAACCTTCAAATGGGTCAGCCAAAGCTTTTTGTGGGCCGGTTTGAGGAAAGCAGTGCATACTTATGTGGCCGCCTATGACACGTGCCAGCGAGCCAAAGCATCGTCTACTTCTCCCGCGGGCCTTCTACAGCCCCTTCCCATTCCAGACAAGGTGTGGGATGACGTCTCCATGGATTTCATTGAGGCTTTACCAGCGGTGGGGGGCAAGACGGTGATAATGGTGGTGGTTGACCGTCTCTCTAAATATGCTCATTTTTATGCCCTAAGTCATCCGTACTCCGCCCTTACTGTTGCTTAACTCTATGTGCGTGAAGTGGCGAAGTTGCATGGTATGCCACGTACCTTTGTATCTGACAGAGATCGGGTCTTCATCTCCCAGTTTTGGCGGGAATTCTTTAAGTTGCAGGGGATAGAACTTCACATGAGCATGGCATACCACCCCCAGACAGATGGCCAAACGGAAGTGGTGAATCGGTGCCTTGAGCAGTACTTATGCTGTTTTGTGGGGAATCAACCCCGTCATTGGCTCTCATTGCTACCTTGGGCAGAATGGTCATACAACACGGCATATCACACATGTGCAAGCTTTACACCGTTTGAGATTGCCTACGGCCGCCCCCCTCCATCTGTCCTATCTTATGTTCCTCATCGTTCTTCCATCGCCGAGGTGGATTATATATTACAGACTCGTGATGAGGTGCTTCGTCAGTTGAAATTCAATTTAGCATCCGCCCAGAATCGGATGAAGCAACTATACGACAAACGGTGTTCGGACAAAGAGTTCCAGATGGGTGATATGGTTTATGTGTCAGTTCTTCCCCAGCGCCAAACTTTTTTGCATAGGGCTGACCAGAAGCTGGCACCTCGATTTCATAGGCCCTATGCCATAGCAGCACAGGTGGGCCCGGTGGCATATCGTCTTTCTCTACCTGCCAAGTCCTTGGTGCACCCAGTATTCCATGTCTCTCACCTCCGTCGCTTTGTGGGGGACCCTCAATTGATTGCTGGTTCTGCGCCTCCTCCTCTCATGGGTCCGACTGAATCTGATGAGCCAGTACCAGCTTCGGTTGTTGACAAACGTCGCGTGCGTCGCGCTAGGTGTATGTTGTGACCCGTAAGGATCACAAGGTAACGAATCAGCAAAGAAGGAAAAAATAGAAAAGATAACTAGAACTTGTTTGATTGCATACTTTCAAATGAGGAGGACGACCTCCTTTTAAAGAGAGCAGATGGCACGGCTCTCTAGGCCTGGCGCCATCTGGCCAATCTGATGGGCCACTAATTGGCACTAATTATTCTCATTCAGCCCGTTACCTAACAATTAGCCTAAACGGGTCGGATTACGATTCAATCAAATATCCTAATGTCTATCATGATGGGCCACTGACGTGGGTTGCTGTCGTATACAATGGGCCTGGCCTGACATCACAACAATCCACCACGCTCCACTGTTCGCCTTGTCCTCAAGGTGACAGTTCCGGAAAACGAGCCATAATATCGTCTTCCAACTCCCATGTAGCATCATCCAACGGTTTACCCCGCCAGGCGACCAAAATCTCTGGAGTAATATGCCCAGCCCTCCGTACTCGGCGTTTGTCCATGACTGACACCGGAACAGGTGCGTCAGATTCGGCCAGAGGCTGAAGTGGAAGAGGTCCACCAATAGTCACGGTAGTGGGGTCACCAACAAACCGACGGAGGTGGGAAACGTGGAAGACAGGATGAACCAGTGATTCCGGAGGTAATGCTAGACGGTAACCACGATGCCAACACGTTCCACCACTGCATAGGGACCATGGTAACGGGGCGCCAGCTTGGCCTAGTCCGTTCGAAACAAGGAAGTCTGGCGCTGAGGAAGGACTGACACATAGACTAGATCACCCTCCTGGAACTCCCTGTCTGTGCGCTTTTTATCATATATCTGCTTCATTCGATTTTGCGCTGATGTCAAATTAGCTTTTAACCGTCGGAGTACCTCATCCCTCAATTGAAGCATATAATCCACCTCCACAACGGAAGAATGTTGCGGGACATAAGAGAGAACCGATGGTGGGGGTCGGCCATATACCACTTCAAAAGGGGAAAAAGCCGTCCGAGTATGATAGGCCGTATTATACGACCATTCGGCCCAAGGAAGCAATTGTAACCATTTGCGAGACTGATCCCACAAAACACCGCAAATACTGCTCCAAACATCTGTTTACCACCTCAGTTTGGCCATCGGTCTAGGGATGATAGGCCGTGCTCATGTGAAGCGCTGTTCCCTGAAGAGCAAAAAACTCACGCCAGAAGTTAGATAGGAATACCTTAACGCGATCGGACACAATAGTTCGAGGCATCCCATGTAACTTAGCGATGTGGCTGACGTAAACTTCCGCCACCGTCCTGGCAGTGAAAGGGTGGCTCAGGGGGCAGAAGTGGGCATACTTGGACAGCCGGTCCACAACAACTAGAATGACTGATTTTCCTTGCACCACTGGCAACACTTCAATAAAATCCATTGAAACATCCTCCCAAATCCGATCTGGAATCGGAAGGGGCTGAAGCAATCCCTGCGGAGAAGTAGTTGCCACCTTGGCGCTCTGACAAGTGTCACAAGCGGCCACATACGTCTGGATGGCGCGTCGGATACCAAGCCATAGGAAACTTTGACTCACCCTCTTGTACGTCCGAAACACACCTTCATGACCCGCCATCACTGTATCATGGAAATGAGAAATGATTCGCTGGCGCAAATCTCCCGTATCTGGTACCCATAATCTGCCTCGCCATAATAAAAAATCATCATGCCATGTGTAGGACAGCTCATCCGCGGGCTGCTCCTGAAGGCGTGTGAGGAGGCACTGAGTAAAGGGGTCGTCCTTATACACCTGACGGAGGTCTGCGAGGAAGGGGCAACTTGGAACGGATAGTGCCAGACAGGCGCCCAGGCTGTCCCGACGCGAAAGAGCATCGGCCACTGTGTTTTTGGACCCCCTTTCGTAGATAATGTCATAATCGTACCCCAGTAATTTACTCACCCAGCGTTGATACGCTGAAGTGGATACTCTCTGTTCTAGGAAATATCGCAGAGGCTGATGGTCTGTGCGAATGGTGAACCTGCGCCCCAACAAATAGGGTCGCCATTTCGTTACTGCATGAACAATGGCCATCATTTCTTTTTCATAGGCTGACAGTTGCAGCGAGCATCCAGAGAGTGCTTTGCTAAAGAAGGCCACTGGTTGATCTTGTTGCATCAGGACCGCCCCCAGGCCCGTATCCGAAGCATCAGTTTCCACCACAAACGGAAGGGCGAAATCCGGCAAGAGAAGGACAGGCGCTGTGACCATGGCCTGTTTTAAAGGATTAAATGAATCCTGGGCCTCTGTCGTCCAGGAGAAGGCCCCTTTTTTTAGCAATGCCGTAAGTGGACTGGCCAGGACACCGTATTGTCGGATGAACCGGCGGTAGTAACCTGTTAAGCCCAGAAAGCCACGAAGGCCCTTCACACATGTGGGCGCTGGCCAGGAGGTCATAGCTGAAACCTTGGCCGGGTCAGTGGCTACCCCATTACGATCAATAATATGGCCCAAGTACTCCACCTGTTGGCTGC
Source organism: Houttuynia cordata (assembly GCA_039654745.1). Classification (NCBI taxonomy): domain Eukaryota; kingdom Viridiplantae; phylum Streptophyta; class Magnoliopsida; order Piperales; family Saururaceae; genus Houttuynia; species Houttuynia cordata. The sequence continues at coordinate 15,750,429 of CM077504.1, forward strand.
CAAAAGAACATTTCGAGCGTTTAAGAAATAGGGAATGCTCTCTTAGAGTAGATAACACCAACCTCAAATGTTCCAGGTGGGACGCCCATGATTTGTTGTAGATGAGAATATCATCAAAGGAAGGGACGGAAAAGATCATTCATCAGACTTTGAAATGATGCTGGCACATTGGTCAGACCAAAAGGCATGACGAGAAACTCAAAGTGACCGTCGTGAGTGCGAAAAGCCGTCTTATGCACATCTGACGGTTGCATCCAAATCTAATGGTACCCAGAGCGCAAGTCGAGTTTGCTAAAGAACATAGCACCAGCCAGTTCGTCCAATAACTCCTCAATGACCGGAATAGGATATTTGTCTTTCATAGTAATTGCGTTCAAAGCATGATAGTCCAAGCAAAACTGCCAAGTCCCGTCCTTTTTGCGCACCAACAGAACAGGCGAAGAAAAAGAACTAGTACTAGGTTTAATGATACCGGACTGCAGCATGTCTTTTACCAATCGTTCAATCTCCATCTTCTGAACGTGTGGATAACGATATGGTCGTACATTAGCCGGGACGGCATCAGGAAGAATGGGAATGGAGTGATCATGCGTTCTGGCTGGCGGTAGCCCAGTTGGCTTGGAGAAGAGGTCCTGATGGTTATCCAACAGAAGTCACATGTCCTCCGGAATGTCGACCTGTGCCACATCCATACTTGACCGTTGTTGCAGCATCAACCCCCGAGCAGCAAACCTAAAAAAAGACCCAACCGCCTATGCAGTGTGTAGTGCACCAGGTTGTGCCCCTTGCAGGCGCACCCGCTGCCCTTGGACTTCAAAATCCATAATCAAGTGTTTAAAGTTCCAAACCACATCCCCTAAGTCTTGGAGCCATTGGACCCCTAAGACGACGTCGGCTCCCTTGGTTGGCAGCAAAAAGAGATCGGTAACAAAAGTGTGACCCTGGATAGTAAGGGCGGCTTGGGCACATACCCCCGAGCTCCGGAGATGCTTGCCGTCTCCAATGAGGACGTCAAATGGTTTGGCATCCGTCACATAGCAGCCCAACCGTTGTGCCACCTTGTCGTTAATGAAGTTGTGGGTAGACCCACTGTCAATCAGCACGGCTACGTCTTGGCGTTTGAGAAGTCCTTGTACTCGTATAGTGCGTGGGGTGAAAGTGCCCAAATATGCATGCACTGAGATATCTGGTTGCACGTCATTATAATCATGGACCATCTCCTCGACAGGGTCTGCCATGTCCTCGTCAACTTCCACAATTAATAAGCTTCCTGGGGCTGAACAGCGATGACCCTTGACAAACTTAATCAGGGTACATTCAGGGGCTGAACAACTTCCACAATTGAAACATAATCCCTTGGCTCTGCGTTCTTCCATCTGGGCGTGGGTTAGTCGATGGGCTGAGGTAGTGCCCGCTCCTGCGGAAATGGGCCGGCCGACAGAGTGGCCAGACGCTGGAGTTGGTCCCAGTGCAGGACTGTAAGGGGTCCTCTGTACCGTTCCACCACGCCCCCCTCGTCGCTGTCTGGCCAGTTTTTCCTCCTCAATGCGAGTGTGGCGCACCATGTCCCTCATCGTATGGCAAGGGTAGTGTCTCATCTCGTCTGCTATCTCTGGCTTCAATCCCCTCTTGAATGTACCCACGAGGGCAGCCACTGGCCAATCAGGTAGACGATTGGCAATCTTCATGAACTCAGTATAATATGCCCGCACCGTTGTGGTCTGGCGTAGGCTGGATAACATCTCGTTAAAATCTTGAAATTCATTGGGGCCAAACTGCACGCAGAGTTCATCAGCAAAGGACGCCCATGTCGGAAAACAAACCTCCTTTTCGTAATAGCGGAACCACACCGAGGCATCGCCGTCTAGATGAAACGCAGCGATGCGTAGCCGTTCGGCCTCCGAATAAGTTCCCTGGTAGTCAAAGAATTTCTCTGCCTTGTAGATCCACTCTGTGGGATCTTCTTCTCCATTGTAGCGTGGAAATTGAAGACGAGCCAGCCGGGTCTCGGCCCCTACATGCCAGCTCCCTTGAGGTCCCAGCGGCTCCTCCCAGTCCCCATCGATCTCCCGTTGGATATTTCGAAGAGGCGTTGTCATAGAGGCATTTTGTCAAACGCCTGGTATGCCTCGTACCCCTCCTTCCAAACGGCCTTCATCAGTTTCCTGGTTGAGGGATCCAAAGCGAACCCCTTGCATGGTGTAGTTCGGCGGAGGAATCCCAGTGCTTGATCCACCATAACCCCTTGAACCACCCGCCTGTGACGTTTCACCATTGGGTGTAGAAAAAACTGGCGGAGGAGTCAGCGCCCCCCCTGTTTGGTTGGCCGTGGTTGATGCCTTCGTCGTCTGCAACTGCAGTAGCTGCGCAAGCATGGACCTGATCTCGGCCATGTCATTCTCACGGGTCTTCGTCGGGCTAGTGGCATATAATAATAATAACCATATAATCCATGAAAGTTATTACATAATATCTTCTAATGATGTATGTAAAACTTCAAGCTACATATCTGCATTCTGCAACAATACTAATGTCAATCACCATAAACAAAAAGATCCCTACTTTTTTATCTTCTTTATTTTCTTGGGTCCCCAAACCTCCATTCTACCAACAAAACATCTACATCTACCTTGTTTTGCTGTTTACTTAAGCAATAAACTTAATAACAAGTTTTAAAATGCAAAAGCGACATAAATGAACTTGAAACTAGTTTAACTGAGTCATGAACACTGACCTTTTTTCTCTACAACACTATGAAACATTAAGGATGGCTTCCCTGGCTGCTTGCTTCTGGAGGCTGAGATTTAGAAAAAGGTATAATTAATACAAGTGAAATATCTTTCAGCAAAACAAGGTAAACAGACATTCACTTTTTCATTTTTTATTGACAAGAACTTTGATTTTAACCTCATTGCATGCTCCACCAAATTCTATTGACTAGCAAAGTTTGTAATTTTCATATGAACCACACAGCAACACAAAACACATCCATTGTATCTTCCACACTGATTTGAATGACACAATGAAAAAGGTCTAAAGGAGTTTCAAAAGTTTTCTCAAATCGCACTTTCTACTTATATATGAATTTTAATAAACTTTACAATGTGTTCAGCTTGTTTGCCCTCCATTATGCTCTCCTGCTATTCCATGTAGAAAATAAAAAATAAGGTTAGAGTCTATTTTACATAATCTGCCTTAAAGTCCCTTTGTACTTCTACAACCTTTCGGAAATAAAAAGGTATTTTGCTGATTTTGCAAATATATATGGTACTCCCAGTGAATTGCCATTCATCATCAGTTCAATGTCAGCAATATGCTGCTCACATGTACAAACATGTCTGCAATAAGATTTTTTTCATTTCAAGAAAATACTGCTGACATTGTACAAGCAAGAGATGGATATTGGCTGTTGGCTTGCTGACATGGTCCTCTAGGAGCACAACATTGAATAGTGTCTCCCTAAATCCTTCCCTCCATCCAGTCTTCCTCTCTATGTACACAGTACATTTCCCTCCACATGCACAAGTATATATACTTCATGAACACAGTCTTACAACATTCTTCTTCTTACCCTTTTCTTCATTCTTCGATATCCCCCCTCCTTTGATAGCTATTATAATTTACATAAAGTATTCCCCAAAAAATACACAAAATACACAATCTTAGACACTGGATTAACAACCTCAATTTAAAGTACACAAAGGACCTTGTGATAAAGTATTCCAAAAAAAACACAAATTCATTAGTATCTATGTGCACAAATCGTATCTTAGCAGGCCTCTTTATACCCTAACTAAAAAGATAAGTTGGGCACAAAATCGGACTGCTGCATTTTGATGAACACCTACTTGGCACTAATTTAACAGCCCTCTCCTATCCTAAAATAAGAAATCGATATAGGGCACAAAGCAAGTACCGTGAGTTTTAATGAACACGTAACGTGCACAATCACTCCATATGAAAATACCAAAAATTACCACAAAAGACCAAAATTTAGCCTAAAACAACAAACTTTACATTTACTAGGAGAATGATGAGGACCAAGTTGCTGGTGGCAGACTCTAGACTCGAAGCGAGCTTCGTTGTTTGCCGATGAGAGTTTGATTAGGAGATATCTGACCTATTGGTGTCTGAGGGGAATCTGGACTAAGATCTTGGAAAGGAGAAAATGAGGGGGGTGATGGGAGAGACCGGACGTCGGACGAGCTATCCACCGAGCGGCAAGCAGCGTGAGGGAGAGCCGGAGAGAAGCCTCTTCAAGCCGAGATCGCCGGAAACCGGTGGGGGGGAGAGCTAGGGCACGGGAGAAGGGGGATGGGCCGGACGGCCGGAGGATTTTAGAGTCCCGTGTCCCATCGTGTCGGGAACGTATCCGATACGTGTCCCGGCGTATCGGAAACGTATCCGGTTTTTTTTTTAAAAAAAAAGGCACGGACACGCAGGCAGCCATGTCGCCAGCGTATCCGTGTCGGATACGTATCGGATACGGACACGGCTGCCATTTTGCCGTGTCCGTGCTTCTTAGTCTCCTACCATCCAGTACAATCGAGCAAATGCTTGAGTGTATTCTTCAAACTCTGAGAATTTGCATAACTCAAGTTTTTGAAGCATATGCCAAGCTTTTTTCTTTTGCTTTTCTTTATGCTTCTGAGGATCAATTGTTCCACAAATTATATATCCAAGAACTATACCCATTAGCATAATAATTGGTGTTTGCTTGTTTGCTTTAAAGACTTCATATTCTTTTGTATCTTTAAAACCAAACCATGCTAGTTTTGCATTTCCCATCCTAATTTATGCTCTTCTCCCCTCTCATCCTATGTTGAGGCTTATAAATCATCGGCTATACATCATTACACAGAAAGGTGTTCATATTAGAAAAAAGAAAAGAAAAAACCTTTCAGCTTCTGAAGGGGAAGCCTGCAGATGCAATTTTGAATAGTAAATAGGAACCTTCCACATAGCAGTGACTCAGTTGCATAGCACAAAGTGTACTCAAGTCTGGAAATTCGACAACAAAGATATTAGCACCAACTGATAGGTAAAATTTAACAACTATGCAATTAAAAAAGGTAAGAATTAAAACTTAAGCAGAAGATACCGTGACTGAAAATATTCTTTGTATGTAACAGCTTCCCCGTTCTTCAGCTGCATATCAGAGTTCCCATTTAGATTATCTAGGACGTCCGTGATATAATACAAACTCCCACTATGAGGGGTATATATGATAGAGTTTTTCAGGAGACAGCTGCAAATTCTGCAATCGTAAGTTTGCATCAACCGAGCAGCTCCTTTCTGGCATGAACATCTTGGAACTTTACGACTCCTATTAGTGCGATCAGTGCAGCAAAATATGGGGGAATATAACATAGCAGATCTCACACTTTGCCAGTCGATAGTGGGGTTAGAGCAGCCAGATATTGCAGACAGGAGCAAATAGCCAACCCTTGCTACATTATCCTCTTGATATCCTTTTAAGGCATCTTTGAGTTTACATAAATTATGGTCGAGTAGGATTCTGAGAATGGTTAATTGAAAAAGTCTGCCCATGGAAACCTGTGAGCTGAAAGGAGAACATTAAGATCCAAGAGTTTCATAAAAATTTTATTTATTGTACTTCAAAACAAAGAGACTCTTATTACCATATCACTATCAAGACAAATGGTGCCAATATATTTGATATCAACTCTTACACTACCCCTGTAAGTGTCCAACTGGCAACCGCCAATAGTGACTTCATTGTCCAATTCACACTTGACAACAAGAATAATATTTCTAAATGGAATACCATGATCAACATTACTTTCAAAGTGAATGAGATAGCCTTGATAAAATTGATTTTCATGAAAGGAAGGCCATCGGATGACAAGTTCAGTAGGAAAGTAGTTTAGTTGTTCATCCTCATGCGTAATATCTCCTGCCAAAAAAATATATCTGTAAGTCAAATGGAGGGAGAAGGGGATTCAAGCAAAGGCACAAAAGGGCCTATATAAGGACATAGATGACTTGGCAGCACCAGACTCTCATTTGGAGCAAATGGAAAATGTAACAAGCATGCAAAAACAAAGGAAGTATAAAGACATAAACACAAGCTGATATATGATAGATTTTTAAGTCTCAAATAGATTTTAAAGTATCAAACTAATCGAATGGAGGATCAAGTTGGTAAGATCAATTTCTGCTATCATATAGAAGGTTGCACCATCAATAAAAAAATGCATCAAGAAAATCCCTAGCATTTCATGATAGCAATTCTGAATATCAAACAACAGTCAGAATATTTCTAGGACATAACTCAAACAGACAGTCCCAAGTCCCAACAGTAGTGAATAATAGTCAAATAAAAGGGGATGGTAGCCATCAATTCTGTCAAATTGAAAGTGAACAAAACAGCCTGGACTCAAAATCTTTTACCATCTTCACTGGAGTCGACATTCTGTCCCCTCTTCAGGAAGGGCATCTAGCGTAAAAATTTGCCACTATACTTTTTTGTATGAATTTTGTACTATTTTGATTCCAATAAGAGTCAAACATGGTATATAATCCATGCTGCTAACACCAGATAGCTGGGATAAGGCATATGATGATGATGATGATGACTGGAGTCCACATTCTCTTCTGAACCCATCTCGTGAAAAACCATCGTGTTCTCCTTCTTTGCCATTTCCAGTGCCTCCAGCTGGTAGCTGAAATGGAGACCGACATGCAAAAGTAAGAAAATAAAGGCATTGCAGCAAAAGTCGAAATGAAATATTGCAGCTGAAGCAAATTTGTGGAGGACAGAAATATTTGCAAAAGAGGGTATCTTTTAAGAAAGGCGATTTGCGATGGAAATTTATATAATAATGTAAGGAAAAAAAAAATTTTAAAATGACACACTGTAGCAATTATTTGCAAAAGAGGGTATCTGACAAGCCACGCAGGCGCCAGCGCGGCCGCTGGCGCCTGAGTGGCATTTTTTTTTTTAAACTGACCTGAAAGGCATCGGTTCAATCGACGCCTTTTGTAGGAATACTAAAGGCGTCCGTTCAACTGACGCCTTTAGTAGAAATGCTAAAGGCGTCGGTTGAACCGAAACCGACGCCTTTTGTATAAAGCTAAAGGCGTCCATTGAACCGACGCCTTTGGCATTTCTACTAAAGACGTCGATTGAACCGACGTCTTTCCGGCCCTATGCTTTTTTTTTCGCACAATGGAGGCGTCGGTTGAACCGACGCCTCTCACCTACTACAGCTATCGGACAGATCCTCCTCCGGATGAAATCTACAATTTTTCACCTGATAACACATCCACAAACATACACAAAAACACATCTACAAACATACACAAAATATATATAAAAATATATACAAATATATTACACAACATTAAACTATTACAAAGTTATACAAAGTATTACAAATGTACTTATAAAATTACAAGTGTTTAATCAATTCTCCTCAACCTATTCCTACCCCGTCCTCGTGCTCGAACTGGAATTTCCTCAGGATCAACGTCAGGCATAGCATCTGAAGAAGAAGGTGCCTGACGTAGAGCATGGAGTGCACGCTGTCACCAGGTATATACTTTTGAAGAAAGGGGCCTCTCAACTTGATCGGCGGAGGCGTCTGGAACAACTAGTGATGGGGTAAAACTCGTCGTGTCAGCTGATGATGTCACAACGTCTGGTGAAGCTGATAAAGGATCTGGAACAACCTCCATTCCTGGAATCTCAGTCATAACGGGCCGAAGCAATGGCAAACTCACAAGAACATGACCAGAGATATCGTGTATCGTCTGACATGCCGCTACATAGCTATCGTAGGATCGGTCTACCAAAGCACTATGAGACTGAGTGTGCACTTGTCTCACACAAGTAAGCTACAAAGGAATAAGAATATATGTTATCTACTCATACAATGGTGAATTAAATCAAATATGAAGTCGGAGATACTCACCAACGCCAGCTCAGTGTTGCCCCTCGGTTGATATAACATCTCCGCCTCATGCACAGGTGGCATGATAAGTCTCCTCGTGATCCTCAAGTACCATCTCATGTATGCATTATCTGCATCTCGCTCCGTCATTGCAGGCTCCCCTTGAACGAGAGTGGTCGTCCGGTCATCCCATTTAGTAATATAGGCCGCATGATGCGACCTCCAATCAAAACTCCCTCGGCCTCGACGCGATGATCGTTCAATGAACTCTACACCAAGAGGGGGGAAAATCTGCTTAAATTCGAACTGCAACATAACCCGATCTGGAACATGCATCTCCACGATGTCTACACATATCAGTGGCGTCCTAGATAGCCACACATGCGCTCCATCCGTACATACTCCTGGTAACTGCGCTAACACATGATCATAATATGGCTGCCATGTTACCTACACAACATATGAAAATAGTATTCGTGTCACTTCTATTTACATTCGTTATATTCATAACATGTACATTACGAATGACTAATACCTGGCCGGATCGCTGATAGTCTAGTTCAGATCTATACATCAAGAGGACACTGTGAGGATTTACAGTTTTTTTCTTTTTAGCATTCCACCTAACATAAAGAAGATGAAAAATACATTAGTTAAAATTCCAATAGAAGATCACAAAATAACTTAAATAGAAAACACATACCAAACTCTTAATGGAGATAAACCATCTAGTGGAGTGCTTTAAATGTTTGGACGGCCAATATGCAATCTCTCCCACGACCATAGCTGTTTAACACATACACACCCAGCATGAATCAAATGTTATAATTGAAATAAACATTTCAGCATGAATCAGATTATTGATGGTTTACCTGGATCAAAGTGACGCACCCGGCAATCTCGAATGTGCTAGGTTGGCAAGCTTTTGCCAACTCTCTGTACAGGTAGGCAAGGGTGGCACTACCCCATGCATACTGTCCCGCGGTGTATAAATCCTCTAACAAAAGAAGATACATCAGGTGCACATGGCTACTGCTGCTATCGACAAATATAGTGCTACTGAGCAAATAGAGTAAATATGCTCGTGCGTGTTGCTCGACTTCAATCTCTGTGGCATCTTCCGATAGGCGACTGAACTGCTCTCTCAACCACAACAAACTTACCCTAGTTCGTCCTTTCAATGATTCGCGTGGAGGTACCCATCCAAGAAGGTGCTCGTATACTTCATTCCAGTCAATGCCCACAGTCGAGCAACTCACCGCAATGCCATCAACTCGCAATCCGAGTAGTACAGCAACATCTTGTAATATTATAGTCATCTCCCCCAAATGCAAGTGAAATGTTTGCGTCTCCCTCCGCCATCTCTCAACTAGGGCAGTGATGAGAGCCCTATCAATCCTGATATACTATAACCGTGTAAAGTGGCCAAAACCTGCCATCTCTATATACGGCAACATGCGCGGATCAACTACCCAATGGCGCACGTTTTGCCAGTGCTCGGTGCATTCAATGCACCCGGGATCCTATACACATGAAAAGTACTTACAATTAGAAAAGTAGTTAAATTTTTGCAATATACAAAACTAAGGAGATAATGATTATGCACATACCTCTCCGTTCCATATGCCATCGGATCTGTGCGAGCTCTGCTCTGTGAGGACGGAGGGATCAATCGATCCTGGGTCCATAATATCTACAAAGAAATCAACAATTAATTGTAACTTCAAAGAATGTATAAACCAACCTACTTCAAAGAATGTAAGAACATGTATCAATCCGCTGAAGGTGTGTTTTGGCATTGACACCTATTATGTCCATGTTGGTTACATTTCCCACAATGGTAGTGTGATCGACCATCTGTCGTCATGCCCGCACTATCCATCGCATTACGTATTCTCCTAGTGCGTGGACGACAGGGTTTTCGTGTCACTCTTGGGGGCTTCACCACATACATAGGTGACTTTTCCTCCCAAGATCGTCGATCAGGAGGAGGAAAGAATTCGACTGCATACACCAATCTATATGCATCAGATGTATACCAATGTCCAACTAAATCGCCGATGGGTCGCCTTCGCTTCGAATGGACAACAAGTAGATGACGACATGGATGTTTGTACACCTAAGGATAATTGCAAGAACATGTATGATCGGTGTCATCCACCACATATTTTCTACCACGCATTGTTCTCACTTCATACATGTGAGAATTGATTTGGTCAACAAACATGCTACCAATGAGACGTGTTTGTTCTTTAATCTTCCACTCAATAGTAGGGGTGTATGGGGTTGTCATGACCAATCTGGCCGAATGTCGCTTCACAAAGAATTTGACGATCCAGTAGAATGTGGCTGACACTAAGGCTTGCACGGGTAATGATCGAGCCCCTTTTAACACGATGTTTAGACTTTTAGCCATATTTGTTGTGGTCATTCCAAATCTTGTAAAACCATCGTGAGCAAGAGACCACAATTGAGGTGATAATCCACCTTACTCACTGAGTAGCCAGATAGGAAAGTAGCATCAACACTTATGACTGGGAGACAATGTTTAAAACCCTCAATACATGGCCCAAATACTCAAAACGCCTTCTCAAACCGTCGATACGTAGCATCTTCCATTGGGGTCGTCACCAACCTACAAATGGTTCCCGGATTGGCATTAACTATTGCCTCCAAGTACATTGGCAATAATCGATATGACTCAACCCAATCACCATACACTGCTTTGATGGCCATATTCCTTGCCCTCCATGCTTTTGTGTATGAAATATCCACGTGAAACGTCTCCTTAATCCTCTCTTGAATAACCACTGGTGGGATATCCACTTCCGCTCTAATAAAGGGTAATATATGCCGACAAACAAAGGCCGCAGTACATTTTCTATGACCAGTGTCTAGCTGAGCATTTCTACAAGTGTGTTCGCCACCATACGTCTTCACTTTAAAATGATTCATCCCCTTCATCAATGATGCATGTACTTTCCATGGGCAGGCAGGGTATTGACATTTTGCTGTGTACTGTGTCGAACTTGTACGCAACACTTTATATCGAACATCATGTGCTATTAAAAACTCCCTCAATGCGTGTACAAATTCATCTTTATTAGAGAATATTTGCCCCACATATATTGCTTCCTCATGATATGTCTCCTCATGCAAACCCCAATTAATTGCCCCATCTATTTCCTCATCGATTAGTCGCACCCATGGGGGCTCCTCCTCATATGGCAACTCCTCCTCAAAATAATCCAAGTTATCCGTAGCAATTGCGATGTCCACTAATTCATCTCCCTCATTATCAACCATCTCTTGCACACTATCCTCTCCTCGTACATCTTCAACATCAATAACCAGTGAATTCGGCATTTGCTCATCATTTTCCCCATCCTCTTCCTCATTCTCCCCTTCGTCTTCATCATCATTCATATTTCCCTCTTGCATACCACTTGAACCAGTGTGAAAATAAGGGTTATCAAATGATGTTTGTGTGCCAAACCATTCACCACCTCGTGCCATGCCAATATTCATCGCTTCATGAGCATGAGATGTGTGCCTACATTATACATTATAAACAATTCATGATACCGTAAGTTTAATGGTATTCAATACAGGTTTTAAATAAACTTACCTCAAACTATGCGAAAGTTGGGGTTCGTTGCACGCTAGTGATATAGACAAATCTTCTTCATTATCTTCCACATGCCTTCCTCTACAGTGTCCACTCGACCTATTTCTGCAAGCACTCCTACTTTCGCCTTCACCATCATTTCCAAATGTACGCATGCGTGCCTCTTTTTCTATGCATAGCTCGAAGCTAAGCACATGAGGTGCAAAATAGAACATTTGTCTCATAGAATTGTCATCGTCAATTGGTATTACGGTAGTCCTTCCTCCATAAACAGGCATCTTGTACTTCATACGAATTTTCCACAATCTTTGGTCCCATCCCAGTTTGTTTACCACTTGCATCTCTAGTTCCTCGTAAGTGCTTGGCTTATTAATAAATAATCCTACACTTTCACCGCCTTCGTATTCACCTCTATCAATTCTACCACCATACATTAAGACAAACGGAACCATTTCTCCCGCCATCTCTTCTCACAAAACTTTTAAGAAAGAAACACTATCAAATACTACACAAATATAACATACTTAATTTCATACGATGCATCTACATTCATACATATTTCAAACATATATTAAAAATATATATTACCTATAAAGATGCGCGCGGCGGGGCGATGAGGTGGTCGGGGCGAGGAGGCGAGCCGAGCAATGGCCGGGGCGAGGACGGGGAGGCGGAGCTGGCTGCGACGGTGCCAATCACATGACGGTGCCCGAGACGGTGGCGATGAGGCGGAGCTGGCCAGGGCAATGGACGGGGTAAGGCGCGACGGTGGCTATAAGGCGGACCTGGCCGGGGCGAGGTGCGACAGTGGCGATGAGGCGGAGTGGGCCGGGCCGAGGAAGGACGGTGGCCGGGGCGAGCGCGCGGTCGTGGAGTCGGGGCAATCGCGAGGCGAGGAAGGTGGAGATGGGGCGAGCGCGGGAACGGTGGCCGAGGCGACGAAGGTGGTGGAGTCACCGCCTAGGAGCTGGCCGGAGGCGAGGGGCGACGGTGGCCGGGCCGAGGAAGGACGTTGGCCAGGGCAAGCGCGGGTCCGTGGAGTCGGGGCGATCGCGGGCGAGGAAGGTGGAGTTGGGGCGAGCGCGGGAACAGTGGCCGGGGCGAGGAAGGTGGTGGAGTCGCCGCCTAGGCGGTGACCGGAGGCGAGCGCGGGGAGGCGGAGGCAAAGCCGACCAGACGCCGGAGATAAAAAACTAATGATGCTAAAAGCATAATCGAAGGCGTCGGTTCAACCGACACCTCTATTGTGAGAAAAAGGACAAGGGCGAGAAAGGCGTCGGTTGGACGGACGGCTTTAGCAGTTCTACAGAAGGCGTCGGTTCAATCGACGCCTTTAGCAATTCTACAAAAGGCGTCGGTTCAACCGATGCCTTTAATATTTCTACGAAAGGAACCGACGCCTTTCGTGTCAGTTTAAAAAAAATGCCACGCAGGCGCCTGCATGACTTGTCAGATACCCTGTTTTATAAATAATTACTACAGTATGTCATTTTTTTAAAAAAAATTTTCATATCTTATTATATAAATTTCCCTATAAAAAACTAAAGGAAGAATCAGATGATGCATGGGAGAGCAAACAATTTTGGTCCCTAGTATTTCATAAATTTCGACATCTTTCAAGTCCTTTTTTCTATTGTTATTGTAGTTTCAATTTTCTTTTCATTTACTTATGTGATATTTGAATTTATTAAGGTACAGAAAATACACCTCAAAAAAAGAAAAAAAATAACAAGTTATAATCATGGTTAAAAAAATCTTGGCTACATGAAGATGGCTTGTATGATATTCCTTGGGGATGATATGAAATATTCTACTCCCTCGAAACTTGTTGCCATTGCAAAGTGAGTAAATTTCGTTAGACACTAGGGCCACTAACAAACAGTAGTTCTTTTGCTCCTCTTGTATGTTTTTTGTTGCTTTGAGGGAGCTAATGCAGCCATATAATGTTGGACACATATTTTCCATATTTAGACAAGCTTCATTGGACGGATGGATTAGACATATTAGTATTTTATTAAAACTTCTAGATGTTACCTCATACTTAGATTGTCAAAATTTTTGTAACAAAAGAATTGTTCAATAATTGAGATCAATTTACGTGATCTCTCCGAGCACTAATCAGTTAAAGGGATTGAGACATGCAAAAATTCGCAATGGTAAACTTTCTCTCCGAGATCTAATCACTTCAAGGGATTAATACAAGACTGAAATCCACAATAATAAACTTCGTTTTATAGCAAAAAACAAATGTGTGGAATGTAATGTATTGATGTGATGGATGGTTAGGGTATGCTTCCTGAAGCGGAGGTCCTCAGTTTGAACCCACTTCATTAGCCAGCCACTCTAAGATTATGGAGCTGTTTGGATAGTGAAAAAGTAATGAATGTGAAAGTAAATTCCGGTGAAAAAATTCATTAACTTTCACCGTGACTGTGAAATATATTTGGATAGTGAAAGTTTTTAAATGAATGAAATTAGCAGTGTGTTTGGATAGTGAATGTGCTACAGTGTAAGGAATTTTTAGGACGTGACTATTTTACCCCTTACATGAGTTCCTTCCCCTCCAAACCCCATTTCCAAACACGGTCTTCCTCTCATCTATTTGTCACCCTACCCACGTCTTCCACCTCCGTCGGCGTCCTCTCCCCGGCCCACGATGGCTTTTTTTGGTAGCAGACAGAAAATAATACCTGACTTAAATCTTGTTTGTATGGATCTGTAGAACATGGGGATGGAACTGACATTTTTTTTTCTACTGAAATAAGTTATGACAAGAAAGGAAGCAAGAATTGAGGCTCATAACATTAGTCGTAAACAACTTATGTGGCCCTTATTTTTTACTTTATCAAAAATTGCTATGACCACCCATAGTCATCCACGTCCTTGACATGGCCTCCTTAACAAATATCCTGGAATGCAAAACTAGGTCGAGGAATAAGCATACGGGCTACTACATTATCTTAGTTACAACCTCAATGAGTATTAAGTATTAAGCGTTAAGCTTCTATACCTCAAGCATAGCAAAGTAGAAGTGCAGAAGGACAGATATGACACAACTGTCAATTGTTATGTTCAGAATTGCTTTGCTGTTGGCACAGGTGTGATGACCATGAGATGCAATCAAATTCGCAGAATATTTCATAGTCGCCACATTAATTCTAGATGTCAAACCCAAAGAACAATCACATTGGATACCAAATTCTTGCTATAGAAAAATGAGTGGTTCAAAAGATACAACACAAATGCATAGACTATTTACATAATACAGAGATTGTTCATATAAGATTACGACATTTTTTACTTAACTAGCATAAAATTAGATGCCACCTCAATGACCCCAAATAATTGATATCACATTTCTCTTCTGCTAACTTACACATGCCACACTCCGAATAATTGATACCAAATTCCTGCTAAATTTTGCCTCGAATTCCTTGATTTTCAGTAGTTAATTGCTCCATTCTGTATGTTCCACCAAAAAAGAGAGACGTTCCACTGGTATCCATATTCTGAGAAAGGACGGAAGTTGCCCATTCATGAAGAATCCTAAGCACTTAGCACAAGTTCAGCTGCACCCCTACAAGCTCCAAAGAAGGGCCCTTGCAACATCCTCATCTCCAATAGCTTCAGCCCCAGAGGCAAATCTCTCCTACAATAGAAGTACTGATTTTAAAAATAGTCACAATTTAAACAATAAAACATATTGCAACTACCTCCAATTCTTGATCCATACAGAAATTACCTACTGATGGCGGTTTGGCCCCCAACAAATAGTGACTGCTATCATCATCATGGGAATAGTTTGTGAAATGCAGCATTTCTAGGCATATCTTAGAGCACAGTAACAAAGAGTACAAAAAAGAAGTTATTAGCATCAAAACATTTCCAGGCATATGCAATGGCCGGCCATTTGCAGAAAAGATTTTTTTTGCAAAAAAGAAGTTTTTTTCTGATTCTAAAAGATCCAAGAAGATAAAGAACTGAGAATGCAATGGCCGGCCACTTGCAGAAATGACGAGTCAAATGCCTTCCAAATTATCAGTGTCATTATGTGGATACATAATCACTGAATTATCTTTTCTGAGAGAGAAATACTCAAATTCATTTCACTTCTTGAATGTACTGGTGATTGGCACGATGAAGTTGGCTAGCTTATCTTAAGTTATCCCCAAACAGAGCTCATCTTTCAAGATTGCTACATGATTATAAAGCTTAGCTTGTTGATCCTGGATATATTCTGCCCCAAACAATCAAATGAAAAGCATGCCAATGTAAAAGAAACTAGTGAAAAGACAAGCTGGTAAATTGATTCCATGTGCCAATGTATTTGTTGTACACAGAACCTGAAGATCTCCTCTCAGAACAAGGCCTCCAATGAGGTTCTGATCCTTTTGGCAAAGCCCACCATTCTGATAACCAACTCCAAGAAAGAAAAATATCTGTTAATAAGAAGATATTTCTCAACAAGATAAAAGCTCAAGTCCCATGATTTTACTACTAACACGATCCTTTAATTACCTGTCAGATCATCCAGAAGGGTACCCTACTCATTAACAGGACAATCTAAAAAAAGGACCAAGTCCAATTGTAAAAGAGAGGTGAGTCAAATAATGCATATCGCCATATTGGATGAAGGACAGCATTTGTTTGTCACTGAATGACAAAGAAGCTTCTTTCAGCCTATCCTACTGTTTTATGTTCTTTATAAAAGGATTTGAATGGCCAAGGTTCATTGCAGCTTGACAGAAGCACTGTGCAGCCTTTTGGTGGAACAGAACCAAAGCAGACTTTCCTCTTGAATGTTGCATTAGGATGTCTCCACTAAACTTTAGCACAATAAATGTTACTCAAGTTGCTTCAGGGAGGAAAGAAATGTGTAAAAAAGATTCATTACAAATGTGTTGTGATTGTTCCTTACCAAAGATGAAGTTTTGCAGACGCTGAATGGTGAAACAAGGCATTGAATAATTAGTCCTCATAACAAAAGACGAAATGTGTCATGTCTAGCTATGAAATCAACTAAAATTGACATCTAGCTCATAATTATTCCTGCCACAAGGCATTAAAAACTTCAGCTTCAACCCCTGCATATCCAAATATGCGCTCAAACCAGTATCACCAGATGCAGAAGAACGCGAGAGGGAAGTGTAGAGAGGACCTTTGGTCTTCTTGCCGATGTCAGAGAAGAAGCGTCGCAGTGAGAGCTAGCATGCAGAAGAAGGCAGCACCGTCTCGGTGCTCGCGCAACGGATCGTGGGCCTCCCGGAGGTGAGGTGCTAAGGGCGGAAGTCAGGAAAAAGAGTTGAGAGAGTGCGGCAGCAAGTCGAAGTGCTCGAGCCAGATCGTCGGTCTGCCTTAGAGGAGAAGAATAAACAGTTGTAGAGTGAGATAGAGCGGGATGGGGAAGGTGAAGAGGCAACGGCGAACGAGGAATATCACGGTGAGCGCAGTGGTGGCATCGGCATCGTCGTCGAAGAGCTCGAGCTGGATCGTCGGTTTGCTGAGGAGAAGAAAAGGGGAGAAAAGTTGAGGGCAGTATTGTATTTTTTGGGGATGAATTAAATTCATCTGCTGTGTCCGGCCGTACAAATTCAGGTGAAAGTTGTCCCGAGGACTTTCACGGTGAAATAGCTCTTTCAGATGAATTTCTAATTTACCTGAATTTCACCAAACAAACCACTTTCACGTGAAAGAGGGCTGAATTGACCTCTTTCACTATCCAAACAGAGCACCTATATCCCATATAATCGGTCCATATGATGGGTGGGCTATGCACATGAGGGGATTGACGGGTGCATACGACTCTCCAAGAGGCATGATGTGGTGGAGACCAGAGCTGTAACCAGTCAAGACATCAACTACAACTTCAGGGGATTTTAAGAGGAAGACAAAGGCCAAAAACAATGGGTTGGCTCTATGAAGACCTGAAAATGATGAATTTAAACACTACTACAGCTCACAGTCAAGTGGGAAGGCAAAACTAACACCTGGTAAGAGTAAAATACAAGATACATAGTAAAAAATTGTATAAATAGTCTAACATAATAAAGAATACAAAAATAGCCCGTACGGTATACAGAAGTTAACAAGATGCTGCAAATACACAGGTGTGAGACTGAATAAAGTTGCAAACAAAGATATGGACTGAAGTAAACCCTACATGTTATGAATGGCAGTTCATTTTAACTTAAAAACCACAAGATAAGCATCAGTTGTGATAACAATCCAGATGAATTTGGCACTTAAAATATAATCATCCGCATCAAGCCCCAAACAAGTAAGAGAATTGCACTTGATGTGAGCCATTAAAAATGACAAAACAGAAAGAAAAGCCTCATCGCAGTTCACAACCCTTGCAAAGACAACAGTAATTGCCTGCGTTAATATTACGACAATGAGTTACATGATATTTAACTATAAGACCCTTGTTATAAAAACAACTTATAAAATAGAGTTAATACCAGAATTAATATAGAAGCGATGTCAGCCAAATAATTATTTATGTAAATAATGATTATACATAAATTCATGTAAATAATGATATACATAAATTCTTGAAAATGAAGGCGAAATGCACAAGAATCTACAACTTGGGGTGTCTTCTCCAATAATTATATTAACTAAAGCTATGTTTTGTTATTTCAGATTCCTTTCACCATTATAAAAGCGACGTCAGCCAAATTGCTCTCGTTCCTTACTGAGGAAGGAAAACGGGGAGGAAAAAAAACATTCCATTCCCCCCTGCTGTCACGTGCTCAGACCAGTGGTTGTCGTCAGGTGGGCTCCCCTGTCTAGCCATACGCGCGTTCCACTGGACCGGCATAGTGCTACGACTCGATTGTTTCGTGAATCTGGTCCACACCCTCGAAATCCGACGGCAAAATTTAATGAAGGGGGGCTGATTGGTGTTTCAAATCTGCTTGCCCTCTGTGTTTTATTTTTTTGATACAAAACTTGCCTTCTGTATTTTTAACATGCGCTGTTGCATCAAAATTTGACGGCCCAACCCAAACACATGTGGGCCGCATGCTAACGAGGGTATTGCTCATTTCTTTTCAAGTTGCTATCTTTATTTTTCAGTTTAAGGTGATGTATTAACAATATTGGCTCCAGTCACGCCATCTAGGAAGCTCCCAGTAAAAATAGTTAATGTGTATATGGTGACACTATGACAAAGGAAATACCTGAGAAGTAAATCATAGCAATAAGGTAGAAGTAATGCTACACTGACTTTAAAAATCAGACGTGATGAAGTAGCTTGATCGCGAACGAAATTTCACATAACTAAAGCATTTTTATAATGTAGAGGCAAGAAATAATTTCCTGAACTTTGATGTTACAACTTCTCACTTTAGATATATGTCTTGCATCAATCTGATCTTTATTTCACTCTTTCTTTTGTTTGAAATGGAATGCCTCAAAAAGAGGGCGGTTGGGAAGTGAACAAATCTTGCTCAAGAATAGTCTGAGACAACAAAAAGGAAGATGAAAACTGTACGCCAAATTTTCCATTAATGAAGAGTTGAACAAAGGCGTACAGTTTTCAGCTTCCATATTGTTTTTGTGAGTGCCGCCTCTTTCTTTTCACTCCTTATTCTTATTCTTTTTTTGTTGCGCATGAAAGAAATGGCACTGACTATTGCACTGCAAGTTAATGGGAGCCCTTTGATTCACAATTTTGGGAATTTTAGAGAGAATAATTGATAGCAGCGTCCGCTCAATTGTGGAATGATTTTTGTTATTGATAGAGAAAATGTGGAATGGTTTGAGTTCCCAATTTTGACTGAAACAATATCAATGATAAAGATCTACAAATCCTAGGAGCATACATGAAACTAATGTGACCCACTTCTTTGATAGAGAAAATATGAAGGCTTGGAGGAATTGGCATTGGACTTTGATAGAATCCATCTGTTGGATATCTAAGCTGCTAGGCTTTATTTTTATATAAAAAAAAAGAGAAAAATTTAACTGCAAACAAGATCAATGATAAAGATCTACAAATCCTAGGCCACTCGCTTAAACCTTGGAGCCCAAGCAAGCAAGCTGATTCAAAATTCAAATAGGGTGCTTGACTGCTACTCGGATGGGCCCCTCATCCACCGTTAAACCTTGGAGCCCAAGCAAAGCAGACCTCAAATGGAGCTTTTTACATATGACCTGGCGCCAAACACCGGTTTGTCATATTACCCGGAATCCTTTTCTTCCTTCCATATGACCCGGAAAGTACCCAAAATGCCCTTAGGTTTAGGTATAAGGCACACACACTTTGGTTTTCCATATTACCCGGAAAGGGAGCGACTACCCGGAAAGGGAGCGAGTACCCGGAGAAGCTGCCGCTAGTCGGAGAAGAAGGCGTTCCGTCCGGCCGCTCCGCCCATATCATCGCCGGCGCCGGCGTCGTCGAAGTCCGAAAAGGTCATCTTCGCGGCAACAAGCGGGAAAAGGAGCGGGAAAGATCGGGTATTGGAAAACAACTTCAACGGAGGCAAGGCACATCGAAAAACTGGTAGGTGAAGTTAAAATACGACGATTTATATGTTGAAAGTTGGTTCCAGAGAAGAAAGTTGAAAACGTAGCAAGTTTTCAACTGTTGTTACAGTCGTGTCGTCGACAACACGACTGTTACCATAGTCGTGTTTGATGAAACACGACTCATATACGATGCACTCATATACGGTTTTCAATATATCGTGTCTCACGGATTTGTAACTTATGACGGGTTTTTAATGGCAGGTACGGATGGAGAAGATAGTTCTTTGTTTACACTACGATGGAGTTTTGACGGATTCTGGTAAGTACGTGGGCGGGATACGGAAGCTCCTGCCTATAGATACACGAATAAAGTACCTAGAACTGTTGCAGCTAGTCGAAGAAAGATTACCGCTTAAGTCTACACCTGGTACATTAACTTTGTCATATCATGTTGAATCTGAAGAATACACATTTCTCCTTGAAGACGATAAAGACGTAGAGTCAATATTTATACTTCACAAGAGCAAGCAAGGCACAAATGGACTAGTCCGCCTGTACGTGGAGTGGACTTCTACGGGCAATAACACCGAGACATCGACTCTCAATAAGGAAATAAATGCCAATGCGAATAACAGCCCGGCCGAGAGGCTACCAGAGGCAGAAGTGATGCCGGGCAGTAACACACCGCCGGAGAGGCTACCAGAGGCACAAGTAATGCCGGGCAGTAACACACCGCCGGAGAGGCTACCAGAGGCACAAGTGATGCCGGGCAGTAACACACCGCCGGAGAGGCCGTCCAGCCCGGGCAATAAGACACCCGCATCAGCAGTCGAAGGAGGAAGAGATGGGGACTATGCGAGGTGAGACTTCTAAGGCGCGGATACAAGCAACACGTGTGCTATTATAGTCGACTATAATAGTACACGACTAAAACGGTTATCGTGCCGTATTGAACACGACTATATACTCGTCGTGTTGAATCGTAGACGACTATAAATCAATTCGTGTTGCATAAAACAATACCTCATAGTACACGACTAAAAGGGTTATCGTGCCGTATTGAACACGACTATATACCTAGTCGTGTTGAATCGTAGACGACTATAAGTCAATTCGTGTTGCATAAAAGAATACCTCATAGTACGTGCAATCGTTTTGTCAAGTCCATTCATACATGTTTTTGCCCGCAGTTTCGGAGATGGAGAAGGTGAAGATGAAGAAGATGACGATGAAGATTCCAGTCCAGATGAAGAAGAATTGTTGGATGAAGATGAATTACCGTGGTCTGCAGATGAGTGGGATGAGCCTCTTACAGTACCACATTTCAGCCAGCCATATCACACGCGAACATCAACCTCTAGAGGTCCAACGGCAAGAGACACATCTGAAGGGAAATCTGTCGCGTCGGAGGACAATGACTATCTCAATATTGAGGGTGATGGTGGTTGGGATTGGGGTACCTATTCTGCAGAGGCCGGTCCTTCAAAACATTGTGAAGAGGAGACGATGTTGACCGGAAGTTTGCAAGCAGAAGACTACGAGGCACAACTTACCTTAGGGGCTAGATTCGAAAGCGTCAAGCAGTTCAAGATGGTTCTAACTGATCTGGCAATCAAGAGGAAATTCATGTTCAAAGTAGCGGATGAGAGCAAGGACACATTCGCTGCAAGTTGCAAGGTTTCGGGGTGCAAGTGGTACATACGAGCGTCGAACAGACTTGATGGAGTCAGCGTAACAAGGAGGGAAGAACGGCATACATGTGACACTTCTCTAAGTTCGAAAGATCATCCATTGGCTTCTCACCTCTGGATCGCGAGGAAGTGTCATGGCCTCCATAAGGATTCAAACTCCATAAAAATCTCAAATATCCAACAATACATTGAGAAGCATTGGGGCGTCACCGTCAACTATAAAAGGGCATGGAGGGCGAAAGAGGAATTGATCCGATTGATCGATGGCAACCCTGAAGACGCTTATCGTATTTTGCCACAATACGGAAGGGAATTAGAGCGGTCTAACGCAGGTACACATGTGGTCATCGAAAGATCAGCTGATATACCTGATATCCCAATTGAGTTAGCCGGCTACGACTTCAGACGTGTGTTTTGGATGTTCGGCCCGGTTGCAAGAGCATTCCGAAGAACACTGAGACCGTTGCTCACGCTTGATGGAACATTCCTAAAAGGAAAGTACCCTGGAGTATTATTGGTTGCTACAGCAATAGACGGCAATCAACAATTAATGTGTCTTGCATATGCAATTGTGGATAAAGAGAATATCAAAACGTGGTAAGTTTAGAACCAGGAAAGACGACTGTATGAGTAGTCGTGTTAGGCACGACACGACTGGGCACACAGTCGTGTAATCGACAACACGACTACTCATCTAGTCGTCCTTTGCTTATAGACGACCTTGTAACAACCTGAAGCATTCTATGTTTAATATGTTTGTCTCTCACTTGTACAGGACGTGGTTCCTCACCTTACTTAAATGTTTTCTCTTTACGGACCCCCCGGCATCCCTGGACACTATTGTCTCTGATAGACAGAAGGGACTTCTGAGAGCGGTCGCCGATGTCTTTCCCGAGGCTCACCATGGGTTTTGCCTCCGGCATATGGCCGCAAATATGCTTAATACTTGGAAGGATAAGTACCTGAAGGAACTCCTATTCCGAGCTGCAAAATGCTTCAGGAGACCAGAATTCGACGCTACGATGGAGAAGATGAAGGAACACAATGAGGCGGCCTGGAAATATGTTGACAATATTCCGAAAACACATTGGGCGAACGTCGAATATCCGGGTAAAAGGTACGGCACTCTCACGTCGAACGCGTCAGAAAGTGTAAATAATATGCTTCTAAAGGCAAGGTTTTGGCCAATAACTCGGTTGATCGAGCAAACGCGGGCGACCACAAGCGTCCATTTTCAGAGACGCCGAATAGAGGCAGACGGCCTACCGACTCCGTTAACAAAATATGCACAGAATCATATCAATCAGATGAGGAATCAGAGTGCTGGAACAGTTCGAGTTCAACCGCTATCATTACGGCAGTTTGAAGTGACATCTTTATACCATGTGGTAAGCATAAATTTGTTTTCTGTAAGAGACGCCTATAACAAAGTCGTGTCGTCGAAGACACGACTACCCATACAGTCGTGTCTTCGACGACACGACTGTATTGTCGAATACACTAATTAATTCATGTTTTCGCATCAGGATGTTGTGGACCTTACGAATAGAACATGCACATGCGGCTTCTTCCAGAGCATGGGACTTCCGTGCAAGCACGCCATGGCATGTATTGATGAGAGGAGTCTGGAAGCGGTAGAATATTGTGAGAAGTGGTACTGCGCAAGTACGTACCGCACCACGTACGAAGAAGTAGTGTTCCCTACTTTAGACAGAAGTCAGTGGGGAAATTACGGCGTATTATTTAAATGCGAACCGCCAAGGCTTGATGCTCCAAAGAAGGGCAGGAGAAAGACAAAAAGAATTGAGTCACAGCCCGATCCACCTGCAAGGCCACGTGCGAAATGTGGGAATTGTCGTGAAGTTGGTCACAACCGTACAAAGTGCACAAAAAGCCCCGTTCCGAAAGAACATCGGACGCGCAGGAAACGAAAACTTCCGCAACAAGGCAAACTGTCTACGAACGAGACAGCGGATGTACGCCGCTCCGGCTTACCTCAGCCCCCACCATTCTTCACTTAGGATGTAGTCAAAGTCTTGTATAGCGCAGAAGGCCTACCCAAATTAACATCTCTACTGTCGTGTATTGTGAAACACGACTATATATAACGTCGTGTTCAATCAGGGACGATTATATACGTAGTCGTGTTGTTCCAGAGACGATTATATGCGTAGTCGTTTTCCATCATAGACGATTATATGAAACTAACCTGTTGTATCAAGGCCGTATTCACATTCATGATAGCGATATTTTGTCTACATCTGGTATGAGTCAAATATGTGAACTTTGTACATTAAAAATGAAGTTTGTACAGTGAAAGAATGTGAATAAAATGAACTTTGTACAATGACATCTGGTATTTACAGGAAATGAACTTTGTACATTAAAAGAATGTGAATAAAATGAATTTGAAGTTATTCTTTATCCGGAAGCCGCAAAAAACCCGCAACTGTGACAGCATCTTTTGTGCCTTGTCCGGAATCGTCGTCAAACTCGCTGTTAATAAGCCCCCGAATCAAGGTTGAAGCGATGACTGGTCGCCACACTCGTGTGATTGTGGACTGGTCAAACTCCGGGGGGTTCACATTGGACGCCAAATGCGCGACGTACATCATGATGAAGATGCCACAGTCTTTCGAATTTTGTTGCCACGGCGCTTTGGTTATCTGAGTCATCTTCCAGTCTAGCAAACCAAACCACCCCAGCTTGCCTGCCATAACGACGTTCATGAACTGCGTGAATTTGTCAGCAGCTTTTCTGTGATGCGGATATAATTGGGCTCTGCCAGACAGTGGGTTGTAGAAGCGCCATACACAGTGCGGGAAATGGACATACACGAGGCAGAAGTGGGAGCCGGTGCGGATTGGGAAAAATGCGTAGAACATGTTCCTATTCAAGCCGTCCAGCATCCTCCCGAGCTTTTTAACCAATTTAGCATTATTTCCCCCTTCCTGGTGCTCCTGCGAAAGCGAAAGAGATTTAGACAACGATCTAATAATATCATAATTATTTACTTATCACTCCTTCTGCAGGGAACACTTACGTTGTCGAATATCTCTTTGAATGCGTGGCAACCAAAAAATGCCCACGGATATTTCATCGGGTTTCTCTCGTTGCGCTGGCTCAAAAGACTTAAAAAAGCATCTATAACCTACAGAAAACATATTGAGGAGTCATTACACTTCGGTAAGGCAACATGCAACTTCCAATTAAAAGTCGATTATTCTATATATACGATCTGCATAGTAGTCGTGTCCTCGATAGACACGACTATGCGTATAGTCGTCTATTCCATAGACACGACTACGCGCAAAGTCGTGTCTTCCAATACCGACTTTATGTCTACAACCCTATATATGAAGAGCATAGGTTTACTTACATTGGTGTTTATTTCTGTTGTTTGTAGGAGGGATAAATAGTCGTCATCACATAGCGTTGGGATTGGATAAGCCTTCCTCGGATTGGCCATCCATCCATCTATTGCCACTCTATCCCGCTCTAACAGTACCCCCATGTCGAAGCATAACTCCGAATCGGCATAGTGGTCGGGGAGAGCAATTACAGACTTAGACTTCTGAGGGGTTAGGAGGACATCGACGTCAACCGGCTGTGATGCGGTTAAGCCAGTGCCCTCGGCGACCTCCTCCTCCTCCCTCGCCTTCTCCTCCTCAGCCTCCTCTTCCTTCAACTCCTCCGTCTTCTCCTCGTCCATCGCCTCTTCGTCTGCTTGCACCTCCTCCTCCTTCCCCTCCTCCTCCTCCTTCGCCTCCTCCTCCTTCCCCTCCCCCTCCTTCGTCTCTTTGTCCAGAACATCCGCCTTCACCTCCTCCTCTTCGACGTCCCCGCCCTTCACATCCTCCTTCACCTCCTCCTTCACGGTTTCGATATCCGACTGCCGTATGGAAGAGATGACCTCATCGATGATAGAGGTCGCCTCTCTATCGGATATGGTTTGTTCGGAGTCGGCTTTCGGCTGAGGGGACCTATTTCTTCTTTTCTGCTCCTCCGCCATTCTCCGTATATGGTCCTCTTCTCTAATCCTCTGCTCCTCCTTCGAGCCGACAGTCCTGAAGCGCTTCCTTATCACTACACCAGGAGGGAATATGTCCCGGCCGTACGTCGGACGGGACTCGACTTCTGCACGCTCCATATCTTCCTTGAATTCTGGTTGGAGCTTCTTCAAAAACATCTTGGCAGAGGATCTCTTCGCAGCCCGTTCCATCTTGTCTTCCTCAACCGCGCGTTTGATGGGAGCTGAAATGACATTTTACTTCTTCATGTCAGTAGTAGCAGCACGATAAAAAACATAGTCGTGTTATATAGAACACGATAAACCACATAGTCGTGTACCATTAAACACGACAAATATAGTAGTCGTGTATGATGGGGCACGAAAAAATAAATCATCGTCTACAACTTACCTTTACCCCATTTCGTCGAATCCAGATGTGACTTCCTTGCCAGCTCCTTCGTCCGCATACCGATAGGAGTGTTCTTATTATGCTCCTTTTGAAGTGGCCGCTTCTTTGGGTCCATCTGATGCACTGATGACGATTGTGGCCCCATTTGGGGCCGCTTCTTCGGCTCCATCTGATGCACCGATGACTTCTTTCTCTCCATTTCGGGGCGCTTCTTCGGCTCATTCGTCGGCTCGTCAGTCATCTCCTCCTTCGGATGCTCGAAGATCTGACCTTCTAACAGCATTGACGCTGAGGCGGCAGAGGACTTCATAGAGTGGAGAATCTCTCGCAGAGGTCCCACTCTCCTTCCCATCTCCTCATAGGAAGACAGAGCTATCTCTATTAGTGACTGTATGCCCTGAAGGGCACCCTCCAATCGGCCCATTGCAGTTGCAGTCGACTGGGCAGCCTTTCTCGAGGAAGTGGAGGCAGGTTGGTTGGGAGTCGTCTTCATTTCCGGCCTCTGCGGCCTCTGCCGTCGTGGAGGATGGGCCCCTGAGGTTGACGAAGCAAGGAGATATGCCTCTCCGGCCATGGGGCTGATTACGTCGACGAGTTCCTCCCCTATTTGAAGATTGTGGAACACTCCCGTCCAATAGTCGGCCATGCGGTGCTTCTTCTGTGCACCTTTCTTCACCTCTGTAATGAGGGCCCCACTTCCTGGCCATCTTTTCGCCCGTGGGCTGCTAGGGCCCATGACAGGATAGAAGATTGTCGTGTGCTCAAAAAACCAAATCTGCAAATTAAACAGTTGAAAACATTATAACAATGCGCGGTTGCCTTAGTCGACTATAAGTTCAACACGAATTGAACTATGGTCGTGTCTTAAAAAACACGACTATATACCTAGTCGTGTTTCATTATACACGGACTATAAATATAGTCGTGTTCTATGATACATGACTATATATATAGTGGTATTGTATAAGACTTTTTCCCGATCGAAGACTATGAATGCTACATACCTGAAGGACATATGCGGCGCCATTTAGGCATCCACCGCCCAGGCACTCTCCTTGCGATCTCGCTCCCACTAGGCGGCTGGTACGGGTTATACCAGAAACCAACATCTTATGTATAGCCCCAGCCCAATTGTATGACCTCAATCTTGGGAGGTCGTCAATGTAACGGTACAAAGAGGGATGAACCGCTCTAGTGCTGTGTGGAAACAACACCGTGGAGAAGAGGAGGCAGATGATCATCCTCGCAATGTCCTCCTCTTCCATCTTCAGTTCGCCCGCGCTAAGCTTGTCTATCATTTCCTCAATGTGTGGAATGTCTGCTCTCCTCGCGGCGAAGTACTTTCTGAAGAATTGACCTTCCGGTCGGCGTGTCAAAGAGGGGAGGACCTCAACTCTGTCGCCCTTTGCGGGCAATCCGGTGATAAGGGCAACATCTTCCTCTGTGAAATGTAGCGTCCTACCCTTGATATTGAAGACCTTCGCCGACTCATCCCAGTACCTGACCAAATGGTCGAGGAGGTTCCGAGATACAACAACGTCCTCACCTTCAAAAATGACAGCGAAACCAGCCTCGTTCATCAGCTGGGCACATCTTTGGTGACGCTGTAGGAGGGCCGCACACTTTTTCATCGCCCCCGGTTGACAACACGTCTTCAGCGCCGGTCGCGCATTATATGTTCTCTTCACTGGTCGGTCCATCGGAGCCTTCCTTTTCCTGCCCCTCTGATTTCGCTGCCGAGGTGCGAAGACAAAATCATGATCCTCCTCCTCTTCCGGTGGTATTTCCTCCATAGACTCATCTCTTTTTTTATCCATCTGCAAGGAGTGAGGTATAGTGGTCAGTACAAAAGTGTCCTGAGTGCAACACGAAAATATAAAAGTCGTGTCGTCGCGGACACGACTAAATACACAGTTGTGTCTACTCTAGACACGACTTTATAGTTCATAGTAAAAATTAAAAATTCAAATGTCCGACCTTATGAAACTAAAATCAGGTAGGATAGTTGTAACTTACCGTAGTTTAGTCGTCTGTATGTCTGTATTTCCTCGCAGGTGCCTTCACAGTCTTCCTCGCCGTGCACCGAAGCTCAATCCGGTCAATCCGCCTGTTGCATGCAGGCGGAGGGAGCCGCGGGGGTCTTCTCAAGGTTGAAGATCAGAAATCCCGACGGATGCGCTTCAAATCGCCGCCTTTGTCCACTCTCCCTCAGTCGTGTCGTCGAAATCCAGCAGGGGGGCAGCTCGATATCGAGATGGGGACGCGAATAGGCTCGAACTCGTCCGTGTATTCCGCCGGTTGAATCCGCCGCTCCAACTCGCCGGTCGCCGGTGCCGTCGCCGATGGGAATCGCCGGAGAACTTCACACTCGAGGCGTGTTGTACACAACACGCCTCTTCGCACAGTGTTAACACGAAAAAATAGAAGAAAGGGCATTTTCGGTACATCAAGTCCAGATTCCGGGTCTTATGAGATTTCACGGGAAAAACCTGGTAATATGGGAATATGAGATTTTGCGCCAGGTAATATGGAAAAAACTCCCTCAAATGGGGTTGTGTGCTTTTCATTTTTCAACTGGTCGGCTTGTCTCTGTATAGTAGTTGAAAAATCATGTTATCCAAAACCTTGTCACTACGTACCTTTGCAAAAAGCGAGGGACTCCCATATGAGACCCCAAGCATGCAAAAAGCAGACCTGACAACATTGGGTGCGTTTGGAAAGCTGAAAAACCAATATTTCAGTTATGAAAGGTGAAAATTTTCACCCTTAAGGGTGAAAAATGTTTGGAAGCTGAAAAGATAAAAAATAGTCAGTGATAGTGATAGGTGAAAATTTTCACCTTTTCACTTTTCAGGTCTGTTTTGTGTTTGTTTACTGAAAGGCTGAAAAGTAGCCCTGAAAGGTGATAGGTGACAATTTTCACTTTTTACCCCTGAAAAACTGATTCTTACCGGCTGACGAATCGATCGTGTCTCTTCAACGGAAAAAATAAACTCTCTCCCAGAGGTTCGTCCTCCCGGTGAGTACTCCCCACCTCGACGGTGAGTACTCACCGTCGATAGCCTCTTCCCCGTTGAGCCGGGAGAGTCTGTGCCCCCCATCCCCGCCGCTGCTTGTTGAGCCCCCCCCCCCCCCCCCCCCCCCCCCCCGGTCGCCGCCGCCGCCACCCCGTTGAGCGAAGGGAACCCGTGTAACCAGTTACTCGATAGCCAGTGCTATAGTGTAACTAGTTACTCGATAGATAGTACTATCGTGTAACTAGTTACTCGATAGATAGTATTATCATGTAACCAATTACTCGATAGTCAGTACTATCGTGTAACCAGTACTATTGTGTAAACTTCAATAGTTAATATCTCTCTCATTTTTAGTTCATTTTTGGCAAAAAAATTTTGTTCTTCTTTATTTTTTATGCTCTTTTTAATCATCATAATATCCTAATGACCTTGATATTTTATTTAAAAAAATCCAACAAAATGCACCATAAATACTACGTGGTGGCTCAACATCTTTATGATATCATCATTATAAGAAAGAACACTAAAAATGAGGAAGAATGAAAAAAAAATGGGCCAAAATGGATCAGAAATGAGTATGAAACGCACCGTTGAAGTTTGTCCCATTAAAAAGTTATCGTGTAATCGATTACACAATAGCTCTTGCTATCGTGTAATCGATTACACGATACTTGAAAGTGACGAATATTTCTATAAACGTGATTTATTTTCAGTTCTCAAATATATTTCACCTTCCACAAATTAGGCCTGAAAATTTTCACCCTAACGCCTTATTACTTTCAGCTTCCAAACGAGTCATCACCAATCATGAAAAAACACCCTTGATTATTTTCAAGCTGATACAAATTTTCACCTTTCACCTATCAGCTTCCAAACGGACCTTATTTCGTTGCCGCTACTTCAGACTTTTTTTGGGGGTAAATTCCGCTACTTCAGACTTGCCCACATGATATCATTGCCGCACTCCTTTCGACAATAATAGTTCTATATGGTTTTTTAAATGAATTGCTCTTAGTTCATCTTAAAAAAAACATATAGAGTTAGTAATATGGAACAGAAGGAATTATCAAAATCAGAAAAATGAGACAGAGGGAGTATATCTATTAACTTCAATTGGGGGATTGACTTGACCCTGGGAATTGACTTCATTTTGTATGCATCAATGTATACACTCTTGGGTTGTGAAAGTACTGCCAGCATCAAATGAATTTGGGCACCACCATATATATACTGCTCGAGTTAAACAGTTGCAGCTAGGAAAAATATTTATGTTCCAAAATGAGGGCAAAAACTTTAGAACCAAAAGAACCAAACAATTGAGTGTACTCGTATATACCAGAAGATTTTTTTTTCTTCCGAATGTTGAACCCATACTAACTAAAAACACAATTATTAGTACTCACCCATTCAGCATCAATCATTGAGCCCAATCGAATTTAACTACGATTTCTTCTTTCTGTGGTAGCCTGCTATTTAGCATCAGCCAAAAATACATTACGAAAAAGAATTCCTTATCTGTACAACATAAAAATTACATGCTTTTTCTCCCTGTACACAAAAAAGAAGGAAAACAAAACGAAAGCAAAGAAGGCACTCCAAAAATCGCACTTTTAATCCTACAAAAGGACTGTATATATGTTAGATACACACAGCTTCGCATTCGGGAACCAGCTTGTGAAGCATTGACGTCCCTTGGAAGGACATTATGTGAGAACCCTTTGCATAATCGCGAAGCTGCAAAAGGGAAATTTTTTTATGCCAATCAACCATAATTTCAACGTCATAAGCAAACCTCAATCTGCATATAAGGGGGTGTACCTCATCTTGGCTTATTTTCTTAAAGCCAAATTTATGTGTCCATATCGACTCAGCTTCATCAGCAGCTGGCAGCAAAAGATTCTTCACATTTAGTGATCCAAGCAGTCTCTCTATACATGAAAAAAGTGTCTGAAAGTAGCCCTGTAGCAAAGTGTCATTCGGATCAGTCTTCTATAGCAACATTTCTGATGTACAAGAAACAAATATAAAGGCAGGTGCGTCCACATTCATATGCTACACAAGTACAGTCAAGGAGAGTTGGTATATTCCATCCGTCCAAAAGTACCTGTCTGGATTAGAAACCAAAATGAACTAAAATCAGTTCATTTCGGTTTTCTAATCCAGACAGGTATATTTTGGACGGAGGGAGTATTTGTTATGGGTTTCTCACGTATTCACATCATGGAGTATTCACAAATGTTCATAATGGATGCAATGATTCGTTTGCAGTTTTACTTCGAATGTTGGGTAATACTAGCAAAACATTGAGCATGGTTCGCAATATTTTAGATGTATCTGTATGTCACTTGCCGATACAAGATATAGGGAAAAAATGCATCTTCCTCAATATCTCAGATAGAATCTAAGATCTATCTGAGATATTAGCCAAAAATCTGAGATATTCCAACCCCCACCTTCCAGGCACTAGTGACAATGCTTGGACATCCTACGCCTTTCCAGCGTCTTCTCCGGCGCCGACGACCAATACACTAACATGCTCTTCATTCTATATTCTTGTTTTGACTATTTAAGATGAGTTATCATGTTCTCCACTTAATCATTGATATTTCCACCAAAATTTGCTCTTCTTTGTCATCATTGATCAGGTTTTCACTGGATAAATGTAATTGATGTTAGTATAAGTGTGTTCACATGGTGATATGATTGTTCAAGATTTGTCTTAGGACTTTGGATGTTACTATATGCCTAAACAAACAAAATACATGCTAAACATCTTTGGGTCACAGAAGTTTTTTCCCAATATCTCCGATACATGATAGATATATCTCATCTTTAGGTCACCGATATATCTATGATAAAAGATATTGCAAACTATGACATTGAGGCATTTACCATGTTGCCATAAATGCATGCCTAACTAGGTGATGTTGTTCCAGAGTCAAAAAACACTGTCGTATACGAGGAAAACATGTTGCTATGTTAAGCTCCACCTTAGTAAATATACATAAAAAACATGTTGCTATGTGAAGCTCCAACCTTAATCAGAATACATATAAAATTTTATAATGCTACAAATGACCAAATAAAATTCTATGCAAAATTTCCACGGAAATAACTGATATCCATATGATTTCTGATGTAGGACACCTTACCAATAACGTGTCCAACATCAGTTCCATGATCTAGAACACTCTACTAACTAGATTCTTCTAGAATCTCCTTAAAACATTGGCTCCATTATCCATAAACCTGTGGGCCAAAATGTGTCCTACATCAAATCCTCTCTTTTATTATAATTTCACTTGTTAAGATATGTTTTTATATGAAACATATTTCGAGTTGTCATATTAATTGAAAATTTGGCCCGGTTTACCTGCATCAAAATGTGTATCTCTGTTTTTTTTTGGATAAGTTATGTCTGTATATTTACGTTTTATGTATCAATATCAGGAAGTAGTGACCCACACTATTTACCAACCAAGACATGAATACAAGCTACCACATCAGCATACACATCAAAAACATGGTTCAATACTTGCTAAATGTACTAGCATTTCTGCTTCCAAACCAGTACCTGTCCCTGATGTTCAGTACTTGTTGCAACTAGTGGAAGTTCCGCTACATCCTGTCCAAAAATTCGAAGAATACCAGCTGATACAACAGTCGAGCTGCAAAAATGACAAAAAAATTATCATCTCATTCAACAATCAAGATGAAGAATATTCAAAATTATTGCATCCCTTACTTGACAGTCAGTACTGCACAATACATCCCTCCAAAATCTTGATCTCTCATGCTTCGCCTGTAAAATGGACAAAAAGATAACATACCACAACTACACAGCAATGGAAATAAGCATATAAAATTACTTCTTTTTCCTCACCCATAAACCATAGACGGAATGAGATCTCGACCAGTCAATATGTCTATAATAGGGTCAAAACGTTCCTGACAAAAACCCAAAACCAACTACTGCTTAAAAAATAGTTATATTCTGGCTGAGATGAAAAATTAAATGAATAAAAAGCATCCTACAAATATGTAGGTAAAGAGACAATCTTTAGACACACAATCTGAAATTTAAGATACTTACTTGGAAAATGCCAACAGCTTTAGAGAGAACTATTCTGTTCTCAGAAGCAGCATCTTTTCCACTAAGAAGTCTCCATCTTACATCACAATCAGAACCAATACCAACATCCTGAGCTCCTTTTGTTTTTATTAAATTACAAAGAGAATTTGGGAGCTTTTCTGATCCATCAAGTATGAATTTCTGCAAGAATGTATAAATTCGACTGCAATCCCCACAACAAAACCAATTTCCTTCTGGAAGTTCCTGAAACACTCCACACATGAAAGGCAATGTTTATCAATACCTATTTCCTCAATTCTGTGTAATTATCTTCTTAAACAGAAAAGCGCACTAAGGCAAGCAAGATTGCCAAACTCCCACTATATCTAGGTAGGTGAATTCAATGCAAACTTATTTATAACACATTAAGCAAAAATGGTGCGGAGCAGCGTCAGGAGTGTTGTGTGATTAGTGTGTCCTAGATAAGCTTAAAGGCAAATTCCGTAGGATAGCAGTTAAGCCAATAAAACCTATTCAAGCGAAGAGCTTGGCCCAAATAGGTAATATAGGTGAGTGAATGTAGCTGATATGAGGATTCTAAGATGTATGTGTTGGATAACAAGGACTGACATAATTACAAATGAGTATATCCATGATTGCTTAAGTTAGAAGGTTGGAGCAGATGAGAGAAGAAGAGGCCAAAAAAGGGAAAGGCCGACCTAAGAGAACTTGGATGGAGTTAATAAAAAAGGACATGGGCATGCCATCTCTTACAAACGAGTTGGCCAAAAACAGGCTACAGTCAAGGTGTAAAGTTCACATCGTAAGCCTCAAATTGTTGGAAAAGGCCATTTCTTGGCCATTTAAGTTTGACATTATCAATACATCAAAAAAATTTATTCGACGAGTGTCTCTACTATCATGCCAATGTCGTGTGTGCTAAGAAAACCACCACATGTTGCTAGCATTTAGTCTAAACAAAATAGATTCCTTTCCTTCAACTATGTCTAAAATATGATAGGGCCCAATGTATTGGCCCCATTCTAGTGATCCCTTTAACATCTCCCCTAGCCCTGTGATGGAGGGTCTCACACATAGATAATCTCATTTTGCTATACTTAGATTACTTAAACATGCACAACCATTTAGGTCCCGCACATAAGCATCAACAGGTCTTTTCAACAGAATATTATATTGATACCAAAAATAAGCACACCTTTAGGTCCCCCATATTATGGTCCTTCAAGCAGCCAACATGATATTCCTTTTCGCACTGCAGTAGAGAATAATGATCAAAAGCTTGCAGCATACTCAAAGAGGTAAGCAAACCAAGATAATGGAGTAAGGAATATAAAAGCATACTTGGTCACAAAGAATAACTGTGCGAGGCCCAAATTTTTTGCTAAAATGATGCTGTCTGGAAACAGTATGATCCAAAGGTCAGCGAAAAACTAACTTTAAGGATAAAGCTAAGTATTTGAAATGAGCAATGGCTACCCACTTGCACAAAACGCAGCAACTCATATCAGCCTCTGGTGCTTTTACTTTAACAATACGTATACATCTCTTAGTTATCTGTTCTATTGGGTCAATGCCTAAGACTCTCCCAGCTGCCATTGCGTTTGCATTATGCTCTACAAATTTTTCTCTTTGGAGCATGCTTTGGCAGTACTCACAAAACCATTTACCGCGGGGCACAGACGTCAAGCCAACACAATCTGCAATGATCCAACAAAAGTAGCTATTACAAAAGAAGGAGAAAAAATGAAACAAAAATCTTCCTGAAATATGTAATATGGCTGACTCCTCCCCAAATATTTCCCTCCGCATCCTTTTCGCCCGTTCAAAGACAAATACAGAAGCTAACACACCATGCAATGATCATTGAGTGATATAGCAGGGAACATAATAAAAAAGGCATTCCAGAAAAACAAAATGAATTGGCAAGACCAAAGTCGAGAATGAGACCACAAAAATTCAGCTAGGACATCTTATCTTTTTACTAACCAAATTGACTTCTATACAGATCACTTCTTTACAATGATTATATTTTGTTGGAAGGGAAAGATGAGTGGTGCACAACACGAGAAACAACAGCGAAAGTAAACAGATCAAACTCAAACAACGAGCCCAAGCCAACTACATGGATTGGCACATCCAAGGGAGGGCAACCATCATAATATCCATAAAACAGAGCTTCTTTCAACAGAATCTGACATGAACAGAAATGTTGAGTATCTATCTGATACTCCTTCCATCCAAAAATACCTGTCTGAATTAGAAAACCAAAATGAAGTAAAATCAGTTTATTTT
Source organism: Houttuynia cordata (assembly GCA_039654745.1). Classification (NCBI taxonomy): domain Eukaryota; kingdom Viridiplantae; phylum Streptophyta; class Magnoliopsida; order Piperales; family Saururaceae; genus Houttuynia; species Houttuynia cordata. The sequence goes on from CM077504.1 coordinate 15,785,962, forward strand.
GGTTTTCTAATCCAGACAGGTATTTTTAGATGGAGGAAGTATCTAACATTGTGAAACATAAATGCAGGGGCCAATCAAAGCAAAAAGGAAATAGAGCTAAAGCAAGGAGACGGCCAATGGCCAAGCCCAACAGAGAAGAAGCAGAAGAACATGCCTACAAGCTTTCTGATTAGTTTCCGAAACTGCAAACTACAGTTGTTTCCAGCTTTCATAACAAACCCTAAAGAAAACAAATAACTAAACAAGACAAAACTAACCACTATGTTCGACAGAGGAAAATGCCTAAAATAAGCGAAATACAAAAGAAACATTCAATAACTAATATCAACTCCTAAGCCTATGCCTGTTGACTCAAAAACCATCAGCCATCCACTATGTCAAACACCTAGTCTTATAAGAGTTCAACCGGAGAAACAGAGATGCACCTAAAAAAGAGACTGAGAGCAAATGAAAAACCCAAGTCGAGAAAACCCAGGACACAAAGAAATTCAGGAGCAAACAGCTCTGCCTTCCCCCTCTCCTCCTCCTCCTCCTCTTTCATCCCTATTTTCCAACTCCCCTTCTCCTCCTCCTCTTGTTACTGCAGTGTGCATACCATGTACACGCAAGAGCCCCAACCGACCTTCTAGTAGAGGAGGGCATTGGGTAAAGAGAACATCATGGGATTCTTCTCTCTTAACTTCCTCTCCAAAATTGAGAAACGTAGTCTAAGCAGGAAGTCCAGAGTCCAGAACCGGAAATTCTCAATTGAAACACATCAACACCTCTATGATCTAAAGGTCCAGCGATATTGCATTAAAACTTGCAAACATGTAAAATGGGAGCTGCCCTATAATTTGAAAGTTATTTGAAGCATTACAGCCTCCTGAATTTTTCGACTGTTTAATGCAGAGCGTAAGCTTAGGGGCTGTTTGGCTCCCCATTAAGCTTTAAAGAAAATGGGCTTAAAGGCCATTTCTTACCTTAACCCTCCTCAGGAGGAGGGTTGGCCCTTAAAAGAATGAACGGGCAGATGGGACAAATTGGCTTGGGTAATAAACCGTAAAGCAAATTCTTTAGTGCTTAAAGGGAGGACCAAACAGCCCCTTAATTTCATTTAAATTTTAATAGTTAAGTGAAACATAATGCAGTTGACAATGGGCATAGACATGCAGTTCTACACTTAAGCCCCCAGACAACTCTTTCAGCATCAAGGTTGCAGTGTGCTAAAGAATATAATTATACCACGGCAACTGAGATGTACAAGAATTCCTATTGTTTGGACAATGCACTTGCTCAGGCAGAAAATTGCAGATAATTTTCTTATACAGCTGAAGGTAATTGACTGCTTTTTATTCGATTTACCTTTTCAACCTACTATGCTATGCATCACAATAAAACTATGCTATGCTTTTTTCTTAAGAAAAAATGTAACGAATTAGAATAAGCGAAGAAGGCAATGAGCTCGGTTCAGGAAATTACCTGCATGAACTAATCTTTTGAGATGAAAGAATGTTAATAAAATTCTTACTCTTAAGTTTATATCTGCTATATTATGTTTATTTACAAAGCATTTCGCAGATCTTAGGCACTCAGATACAAGCCTAATCTCCACGAGTCTATGACACTGTTCATTGCTAAATGCACCGTAAATAATTGCTCATTCACAATTGGTCGTTGTCATAGACCTCTTGCAGTTATAACATTATGTCACAAATTAACATAAAAGGCTTATAAATAATCACGGAGTAGAACCAAATTAATTTCTTTCTAGAGCCTTTAAAGAAGTAGAATAAGCAGATTATATAAGCTCTTACCCTTATGAAAGGCCCTTGGGCATATATCACAAAGTAAAAGGTCTCCACCATCGAAGCAAATAGAGCAAAGATCATCATTGTCAGTAGAGGAGTGCTTGCGACCTTTTGAGAGTGACAATGATAATTCATGAAGTGATACTCCATTGGAAGTATAGATGTTCAAATAACTGATGAAAGATAACAGAAAAATACCACTTTCAGTGCACAGCTTAAAAATGAGGGGTCAATAACTTATTCTTCAAGTTACTCACGGTTTTCGTCGGGAAGCCCATCCAGCATGTGCTTCAAATTGTGATGGACTGACCTATAAAATGCCACATAACAGTTTTTACTCTTATGAAAGAGTGATCTGGCATAACAATGACTGATACGATCAAGAGTCATACCTCAGTATTGCAGCAACAACAGAATATTCCATTTCCCTGCTTATAGCCCTCAAGTAATCGCTGCCAATAATAACCACCTTCTACTTTAGACAAGGTGTTAAAAAAAGAATCAACAAAAAAAAACATTTTTTGACAATTTTATCTTCTGAACAACCTGTCCACGATTATAGTACGCAACTTCAGTTCCATCTGGAAGTGCATCTTCCGAAAAAACTAGCTTATGCAGCCCCAAGTCCCTAAAAGGAAAAAACATTAGATACCTATGGATATCTATTAATCTATTGATCAAATTAAAGACAAATATGACAGCCTCTGAGAAAAGTAGCTTATGCAGCCCCAAGTTCCTAGAAGAAAAATGCTTTTGTTAACTAAAGATATATATTAACCAGATTAAGCCTATATGAAAGATACATGCATAGTATTTTTACCAAAAAACAGAATACCAACTTTTTTGTAATCCTTCCATGACCAATTTTCTTCTGAGAACTTTGCTTTGAAGTGCTGTTCAAACTTTTTGCTGCCGACACTGACTCTGGAGATAAACTGAGACAAACAAATAGATATATGAGGTGAAGAAAAAGCTGATCAACTAGACTAAGTATTTAAGGAACATTGAATAGACTCAGGGAGTGAGTGTTCGCAATGCACACTCAATGAAACACTACTTCTCAAAATTTAAGTTGTTAAAGAATAAATTCAGGTATTAACAACATTCTATATTGACGGACTAAGCATTGCATGAGGACATATGAGGGGTACACACAACAAGAAGTACCACACAACTTAGCCCAGAGCCATTCTCTAATACTATGTTAACCACTTCTCCTAAAAGCTTGAATTGTAAGGAAAGGAATAAATTTAATACTAAAACTTAATATTTTATCGCTAAAAACTCACACAAATGTATTACAAGTACATGTAACTGAGCACAAGTGAGGGATATATGCCCGTATAGGTCATCCCATTAATCGCATCAGGCATTCAATTCATTCCCCGGCTATTTATAGTGCAACATGACTCAATTCTGCTCACAACTGTAAAATTAGGGTTGGCTAAGCATCTTTATGTCACAAAAACAGCCGTCACTCTTGCAGTTGATGCAAACTTCCATAATTTTATAAGAAAGACATTTCATACATTCGTGAACATGAACTGCATAATGCCCAAGCAGTCTCAGGCCAACTGTCACATTACCATTGCCTTTTTATGAGCCTGGTGGCTCCAAGGGGAATTTTGCATAGAGAAAGGGGAGATAAAGAGAGAACTAAGGGAGCAGAGGTAACTAAACTATCCTATTCTGTATTTTCAATGCTTATTACAGAATGCGTAGAAGACATATTTACAGGCATAAGACTTACAAATAGAATTAGTTTAACTAGTAAAGCAAGTAATAGTATGAATCCTATCTTTGATCAACCATAATCATTGACTAAGTCCTACCTGAGCTAGGAAGCATTAAACTAATTAACCCCAACTTAACCAAGGAAAGGAAGACCAGGTTATTAGGTGGGACCATGGTTCGCAATATCTTTTATCAAACACGTATAGATGGCCTAAAGATAAAATATATCAGATATATTGAGGAAAAAAATGGGTGGCCTAAAAATTAGTGATGTTTCGACATATATTTTGGTAATTTAAGTATATATTAACATCTGAAACCACTAATATTCACCTCAGACAATCAAAATACTATGTCAACACACTTGTACAAATACAAATTACACTCAGAAAGCAAAAAACATGATTAATAGTAGGAAAAAAGTTTGAGGATGGAGAACTTGATGGTGTACATCCAAGTAAAACTTAGAAGCCGATACTAGGAAGATATATATCCATAATAGCTGGAGTGATGTGGAGGTTTGGAAAATTGCCTAACCACTAGAAGACTGAGCATATATGGAATCCAAGTGGGCCATGTATGTACTATACTTAGATGCCTCCATTTAGAGTAAAAGGACAGAGGAGAGTCACATGTATGAACCGTACCAGATGCCTACTTTTAGAGTGAAAGGACATAGGAGGAACTGAACTGGGGCTGGGACGGGTTGGGAAAAAAGTCATTGGTCATGTCAGATGAGGGTCCAATATATCAAAAATATCTTAAGATATTATGCCAATATCTCAGATATTGGGAAAAATCAGGTCTTTCTCCATGTCTTGTGTCCGTTAAGTGACAGATAAAGACATACCTGAACCTTAAAACCCTAAACCCTAAGATATATCTGAGTCATATCTTAGATATTGCGAACCATGGGTGGGACCCCCAAGTGTTGGCCGTATGGGCCATAACACCTTGGTTTCTATACGTCACAAAAAAGCACTTCTTTCCACATAGCAAAAAACATCCACTGTTATATAAACAAGAGACTTCATAATCAAGTGGAAATGAACTGAATTCCACCTGAGCAGTCCCAGGCTAATACTGGCTGCCATTCTTAACTCCAGCCACTAGTATTTAATAGTTAGCAACCATCTGCTCCTCTTCCCCTCGCATATGACTTCTCCCATTCGTTACTTGATTTACTTCACAGGAGTTTAGAGAACAAACATTGCAATGGCATATGCAAATTTTAAACAGCTTCAAGGAGAGCGAAATGGCTGGATGCCAGAAGCAGTTTAAGGTTAATGTGGACATATATAGATAACGAAAAAGCTTAATGATGTGCAAGTTGAATGTACAAGCGACTAATTATCAGAACTGGAAGGTGGCGCAAAAGCCATGTCCCATGTGGAATGTAGGAATCACTTATTATCAGAATGTGAAGGTAGAGCAAATGTCATGCCCCTGATTCAAAATAAGAATTAAGGTTATAACACATTTACACTTTTTCGTACGATAAATTTATACTATTAACCCATAAACTGGTGCATTAGAATCAGGCCACTTGGCTTCTTTTGACTCCATGACTGCTCTTCCATTCGGTTTCTCATTAGAAAAATATTATTTTCTAAAGCAATGGAGGGTTGATTGAGTAATGGAAGACACCAGAAAATTTAGAGTATATTCAACCTGAACATACAATTAAAGCATCATGTAACAATATATAGGCACTCCAAACGAAAAAGAATTCAACAGACTGGCGAACAGAAGTATAGAACAACCACGCATTCAAACATAATCGCACATAATGGTAATTAATTTTCTTTTAAGACCTGCCCCTCCTCCCCCACGTTTGTCATTACACTACCACATAGCACTTAAATAAAGGGCTTCGTTATTTCCAAAGAAGATTTTGATTAAAAGACAGTTAATGGATTTCCCATCTTCCATTAAAATTGATGGAGTTACAATGTTCCCGTTATTAACGGGTGGAAATTTTTCTACCGTCTTGATTATCTATTTTCTTAGCATTTCCCCAGGTCAAGCATGTCAATTTTACTAGAAACTCACATAATTGAAGAAAAAACAAAAAATAATAGCGCAATATCATTTCTCTTCAAATTTTCAATAATTTGTTTAAACAGAAGTTATGTTTTTGTTACTCTTAAAAGCTCTTTTAGTAAGCTTTCGAGTTGTTTGAAAATCACCAGAAAAAAAAAACGGTTAGGGATGCACCTGGTTCTATTGCCAATCACACGAGCCGAGCTTGCTTCATATCGCTTTGGGTCAATCCTCGTGGAAATAACAGACATGCATGTTCCATTTCGTGGTGAAATAAAAGATTCTATCCAAGAAAAAAATAATGATCTCAATCAATACAATATTATAATATGTAACACGTTCACATTCAAAGTTCTCAGCAGCAAACTGAATTAGCCACTAAATGCGTCATTTTAAGGTGGGAAAAATTCTTATAGCAGCCGAAGGTAAATTGCAAAACAAATAAATAACAAACAACAATGTAAAATAAAATAAAAAAGACAGAACAAGCAAAAGATACTGCAATGGCAGTTGCTGTTGCTGTTATTGTGTAATTATTGACATATGCAGAACCATATCCTCACCTTTGCAATGAAGCAGGATAGTTTGTTCAACAGGTGAAGAAGAGATCGCGTGCCGAATTGTAGCCTCCAACATGTCTATGGGTGTACCACTACACGCATTTATTACTTCTCGTATTGTTGTCCCATTGTCCAAGAAAATATTGTCCACTGATCTCTTTTTTAAGCTCCCAGCATGGCTTTCAAACTGACATGGAGTTATCACCTAGAACATTTGCAAAGAACAAAACAACCTTATCAAACATTCTGGTCCAATATCATTGCAACACACTTTAAACAACTCATAATCATAAACCATTAATTAGAAAATTATATTCACCTTAGTTCCTTTGCAAAAATTGCATGTGCACAAGATTCCTTGATCCCGTATTGTCCCACAAAGGCCTTGTTTCTACAGCAAAATAAAAATAACTAACCTCAACACTCGATTAAATATATCAAAGGAGAAAGCATACTTGTATAGGAGTGATGCAAATGCCAAGCCTACCTTCTCACTGTTAAAAAGATATCTGACCGGAAGACCCTCAAGCAAACCAGTTGCCAACAACTCTCTTGCATTAGATGGGCACTTTTCTATTGCTATCTTCTTTGACATCTTAAGTTCAAGCTTCTTCATCAGTGCAGACCAACTTATCTGACTCGCCTTACTCAATTGGCTAACATCCACCTTTGCCCTTACATCAACAGTCTCCTGCTTAACCTTTGCTCCATTGTTTTCCATCATTCCATTGTTTGTAAGCAACTCCGCACAAACTGGACTAGATCCCTCAATCACCTTGGGCTTTTCTTTTTCTTTCAACAAAGACCGAGTAAATCTCCTCAAGCGCACAGAAGAAACAGGTGATGGTGTCTCCATGGAGATCTCATCGGTACACTCTTGTTTCACTGTGGCAACAGGAGCTTCGTCCTCACTATCTATCTTCACTGAAGCAACATTCTCCACCACCACCACCACGGTCTCCGGAACCACTTTTTCAGATAAATGTACAGACTTCTCATCCAGAATATCCAAAGACTGAGCTATCATTTCAGTTCTATCACAGCCACTGGCTACAACTTCTGGCGTAGTATTGTCCAGCAAGGCATCCTGGAGCACCACACTACGAACTGCTTCCTGTACTACAGCATTTTCCTCAGTAACCGCTGACTGATCAGTCTTCACTTTTTCAAACTCTTCAGTCATCTCAACTGTCTCCTCTGGCAATTTCCCCGCCTTCTCCGCTGTCCTATCTACCTCCATTGCATTAGACGTGTCAACCAGCCTCTCAGATCCGTAGCAGACTTCAGGCAATGACATTACGCCCTTCACAGCCTCTGAAGTCTCCTCCTTTTGCATCATACCATCAACTTCCTTCCTACATTTTACATTGCCACCATTCCCAACCAATATTCCGTTCTCTGCCACATTAGTCTGCGCCGGGGTTGCAGTCTCCACCACCTTGGGCTGTCTCAGCATCGACCGCGTAAACCTCCTCAAAGCAACAGGAATCACAAGCGGTGTTTTCTCCGCCGTAATACCATTAGCACGTTTCTTCTTCAACGAACAACCAGTAGACTGATTTACACGTTCTGCTTCTAGAGAGACAACACTGTCAATCACAGCCATTGTTGTCTCCTCAGGCTTATTATTCTCAACCTTCAATTGCATTTCGGCCGCAACAGAGGTACCACCCAAACTAGAATTCTCACGCCCTAAATCCACTCTTTCCTTCTGCAAAAGACCATTCTCAATCACCACTTGATCGAATTTCGCCCGGTTGACCTCCTCAACTTGCCAAGAGACCCCGTCAACCTCCCCCGCAGGCGCGCCTTCTTTACCTACATCCACCGAGTGCTCCATTTCGCAATCCTCCTCCATGACACCACCATTCTCCATTGCAGAAGCCTCCAGAATCGGATCCACGGCATCGCCGTCATTGCCGCGACCACCCCTCCGGCGCGCGACAGGGTGTGTCCCCGGCGGCGACAGAGGACTCTCCTGCGACGACAGGCGGAGGCGCTTCTTGCCGGAGCGAGTCCGGCCGACGGAGTCCGGCAACTGGGACTGCGATTTGAGGGCGAAGGCGAACTCGCGCTTGAGGCCCGAGCGGGGGCCGGAGCGGAGGAGGACGAAGTCGTCCGGATCCGGCGCGCCGTTGGCCATTGACGGAAAGTGTCCCGACAATGAAATTCCAAAACCCTAATTTCAGAAAGCCATGGGGGAATCGGTCATGGAAGAAGCCCTAGAAATGGTGGTTAAGCTTGTCCTTTGGGGCGATTTCCAGAGATTTTGGGGGCGAGAGGGGAGAGTTGACGGAAAAAGCTGGCTGATGGAAAGATTACCACAAATGTAGGGACTTCTTATTTTTGAAATTGCCTCTAGGTCCTTTTAGGACCCTTCCGCTAATGACTGTTCAGTCCCGATTGCATTTTTTTTGGTAAATAGGGTTTTTGGGAAGCTGATGACTGTACATACCAGTAGATGTCACCGGTGTTGGAATACCAGCGAAAAAGTGGGATGTTAACCCCGTGTATAAACTCGTGCTTTTTCCGGTGCTCAGAGTTGGTACCCGTCAGATCATTTGATCGGACTGCTATCACCCTGAGCACGGGAAAAGGCACAGGTTATAGGGAATGGGGTTTGTGATTTCCCATGTGAATGCCTAAACCCTTCTAGCAATATTTGTCACCATAATTTCGTCAATATCTTTGGAAGGTGGTAAATTACACCTAGTATGTACACCAAACTCATCCATCAGTGTTTTTATTGAAAGATCCGTGTGACGACTGACGACCACTAAATTTGTAATAAAAATAAATAAATAAAAAATAATTTTATTTGGATGACCTAAATTAGGAAAGTTTTCAAGTTTGAGTACTTTAGGGCCATTTGGGGCATAAAAAATCAAAAGCATCCACTTCCAAAATCCACCAACCGATTTTTCACGATCCAAATGGCCCCTTAAGAGTGAATTGATGGTAAGATTATAAAAAGATTTTTCTTATGATAATATAATTTAGATTTTCCAGAGGATCAGGGTGGAAGGATGGTTCACCGGCGCACGGTGTGGAGCCAAGCGCCAAGGTATAGGGGTTACGTGTAGTTCAACAAGAAGTGGCATGGGTAAATTGGTTAGTTATGAGTCATAGTAATATGGATAGTTACGGAGTAAATTCAATTTCACTTTTTACTGGACGTCAGATGCACCTGGGCGCTAGAGCATTTGGATGTCGTAGCACTTTTGGATAAGTTAAAATTATGGACAACTATTTTCAATAGTTGGAGAAGATTACGGTAAAGAGGAGGATTTAAATTATGGGTAGTAACTAGGGAAAGTAATCAGGAAATTGTAACTGAATTGGATACTACAATTATGGGAGCCAATTAGGAAATAGAAAAGAATATCTCCATGATCTAGACCAGCCAATCAAGAGAGGGTGCCAAAATGGAATGGGACGCCAAGAATTTGTAACTAATCAGATAGTTACTAGATTTGGAGATAGGGTTAATCTTGAGAGAAGATTTGATTTTGAATAGATATAGAATCCTAACCGAACTAGGCACTAATTTGGGATGGACACTAGGGCTTGTTTTGAGGAGGTTTTTAATAGATGGCGGTGATTAGATTTGTGACTTGGAAGTCATGTCAAGTGGACGGATCTCTTGATTTCTAATTTTATTAATTCTAAAGGACCTAGTTTGGACGGAAGATCAATTTTTTTTTTGAATCAAACTCAAAAAAAGAAGGGCTCCAAGTCTTTATTGGGAAGGTTGGTGATTGATTTACTTGATTGATTCTCAGCACTAATCAAGAAAATCTAATGCTCTTGCAAATCAATTAGGATGCCACGAGGATTGATTTGTGGTATTTTTGAAAAGTATCTTTTGGTAATAATCTGATTGATTCATATTGAATTCAATTTAGATTGGGCGCCATGACTTATTGAAGGAAGGCTTAAAATTGTTTTGATTGTGTCCTAATTAGTAATAAATGAGGAAGGTTAGTCAACTTGCTATTTAATTAGGATGCCAGGAGTGGAAAGGGCACCAGGAGTGTTGGATTTCAATAAGCAGTTACCAAGTTTAGTGGAGAAAATCTCGGATCTCAATGAGTAGTTACCTAGTTTGGTAGAGAGATAAGTATGGAAGGTGGCTTAATTGTAGTAATTGGTTCGGTTTCAAAACTGATTTGGATGCCAGAGATTATTAGGGAAGTTATGGATTAGACAGTTATGATGGAATGAAATTAAATTAATGGTTGAGATGCATCTAATCAGGATTAGGAAACCCTAGTGTATATAAGCTTTTGAATTAGGTTGGCCGGTCCACACTTTTGGCCAACCAACACCTTCTACTCTTTTTTGTATTTTATCTTCTTCTCATACCCTCTTTAACACTCGAAAAATCGATATGAATCATTTAACTGCTATTTTAGGAAACTAACATAAATTAAGAAAGTTTGGTTGCCTAATTTGATTTTGAATTAACATGTTATGTGGAATGTTGATGTGTATGTGATACATTAGAAATTGATTTAATAATGGACTGAGTTCAGGTAGGTTACCCACGCATGAGGACTAGCCCTGGCACTGGGCTCGAGGTCACCTGACGCCAGGTAGTGGGGCTAGGTGCCATGGTGGATTCGAGACACGCATTAGGACACGTGTGAGTGGGATGGAGTAGTTATGACTCGTAGTGACGTAGTTAGTTACGGGGTTAAGTCTCGTGCACATGCACTGTGCGTCACATGCACTTGACGCAGACGTACTTGGGCGCCATGGCACATGGATGCTGGGCTCAACCTGGCGTCAAGGCTGGTCTGGCACCAGGGCATGAGGTCACCTAATGCCAAGTAGTGGGGCCAGGCGCTAGGGTGGATATGAGACACACATTAGGACACGTGTGAGTGGGATGTAGTAGTTATGACTCGTAATGACGTAGTTAGTTATGGGGTTAAGTCTTGTGCACCTGCACTCTGCGTCACATGCACCTGACACAGACGTGCCTGGGCACCAGGGCCCTTGGACACCAAGACACGTATGAGCAAATGAGTACATGGAAAGCATGGTTAGTTATTCATAATAATTAGAGAAGATTATTATAGAAGAAAAAGATTTAATTTACTGGTAGTAAATAGGAAAGTAACTAGTAAATCTATAAAGAATAACTAAATAGGATACTGTTATTTATGAGAACCAATCAGATATTAGATGAGAATATTTTTAAAATCCCTATCAGTCAATCAGAGAATGACAACAAAAAGGGAAGGTCGTCCAACAGGGAATGGTAACATAATGACAATTTCCAGATTGGGTAGTTAGGATCACTTTGAAAGTGATTTGATTCTAAAAGATTTAAAATCCCAACTGATTGGGGCGCCAATTTGGAGGGATGTCCGAGTCAAATTTGGGAAGGATTGTGGATGGAGGGTTGAGATTAAAGGGGTGAGAATCAAATGGGAAAAGTGAGTCCAATCAAGATTAGGAAACCCTAGGTATTTATTAATTGCCAAATTGGGGTGGCCGGCCCTTACACTTGGCCGACCATTCCCTTTTCTTTTGTTTTTGGTTTTCTTCTCCTCTCTTCTCTCAAGTCAGCACCTTGACATCCCCTTCCTCATCCAAAGATCCATTGCTTGGAATGCTAGATGGCGGCAACACGTCGAGGAGACAACGATCAATCCGGTGAAACAAATAAGCACTTCATCGGGATAAGTAGGATGGTTTTTCCCTTGAATTTGTTTTGAACTTCCTACTTTACATGCATGAAATATATTGTGGTGTATTATTGACGTAAATATTATCTCTCTATTGGAGATACAATGTTAGAATTCCTTGCTCTTGAAATATTTGTTATTATGGTATGATATGTGTTGGATTATGTGGAAGTTTATGCTCCATTTCACTTTAGTTACGCATGCTAGCCACTAGAAGGGAGACCTATTCCGTTGTTCTATTCATTTGACGTCATATTGGTTGGGTTGTTTTCTATCCGGATCATGTTGTCCAATTTCATTGATAATTCTTGAGATTTGTATAGCTTTCATATTCTTATGGATGATTATTATTACTATTATAAACTAAAGGGGATAATTATTGAGAAACGCCTCTCTTATGGTGTCTTGACCTTATTGGTTAGTCGAAGGTGTCACGTGTTAGATGTCAATTCATTGATTAGGTGTCTTGATCTATCCCGAATTAGTTGTCCAATTCGTCTAATACATCTATTATAAGGGGTATGTTTGTATAATCAAGTAAAGATAGTGAAACAAACTTTAATCCTTAAAAATTACTAAAATTCAAAACTAATAAGGTTCTGCAATAAGCCTAAGAGTTTATGTAATTATGTATATGAAGGCATTACTGGGCATATTAGAGGGTAAATACACTCCTTAATCAAATAGAACTAAGAATAGTGTTCTCGGCCATAGCTGTTTCTGCGCCGATGACCTACACTAAATCAAATGAATTAATTATAAAAAAATCAAAAAAATATGCCTTCTATTGGGTTGGACATTAGACTCATAGGAGTAGTCATAATAAAAAAATTCATGGTCGAATTCGAATTGTGCTGGCAGTGGGAACCGTCGGAAGTCAACTGATATGCAGAAGATAATACACTGTAATTGGATTAAAAAGCACTAATACCTACTAATACATTAGTGCATGTTAAGATAAGTGTACAAGGAACCTTATGCATACATTACAAGACTTACAAATGACTATTACAGTAGAAATGACTAAGTTATAAGAATTAGTACCATGGGTTAATCAAAGGTGTCTTGGTACTCAATATGTCGTTAGTACTCTGCTTGTGTTGATTCGATTTGAGCCTCCAATTGGGGTCCAAATCCTCAATCTTTATTATTCTGTATTATGATTTTTGGGAGTTGAGACAAGTGTCTCTTGAACTCATTGGGTTCTTGTGGTGTTCCTACCTAGGGCTACGCATGTGTAACTTATCAGGTGTATTGAAATTTCTGTTGTACTCCTTTTATGAGTCAGATGTTGGAAGGATGTATTCAAATCTCTGCTGTACTCTTTTTGTGAGTCAGATGTTGGAAAAAGGTATTGAAATCTCTATTGTACTCCTTTCGAGAGTTTGATGTTGGAAAGATGTGTTTATTCCAGAGTGTGGTGTACCTCTGTCATGAGAAATACTGCTCAGATATATATTGATTGTTTCTCCACAAGAGTGTTTGTGAGGATCTCTCCGAGGTGGAATCATAGTATTCTCATATAGCCATTGCTAGATCTTGAAGGATCTCCGATATTTTTGGAAGCTTGCTAAGTTCCCGCCAAAAAAGAGCCATATACGTACATCCTTAGGCTGTTGAGATATTACGGAAGGTCTAACAGTCTCCACCCATTGTGTTCGTAAGCACTAATGGGGCCAGTATCCTAGACGCATGGCCAGGTTCCTCAAGGGAACCTATAAGGAATCTGGCAAGTAACCACTTGTAGGTGGTAATGACTGAGAGCAGAAATTGTATCTCCATACACTTTCGATGTTTTGAAGCCTTGGTGAATGATATCATTTTTCTTTGGTAATGGAAATCTTGAGGTTCAATTCAAATATTGTTGATTACTCAATTGTCATCTTTTAAATCTCATTCCTTGTCATATATTATACCTTCTACTCGTGTGGTTTTTGCATCCTACTAGGTATTTCTTCGGAATACTCATGCATCCTGTGATGCAGGCTAGACATGGAAAGAGTGCAGGATAAAAGCAAGCTTGAAGATGGCAAGTTGAAGAGCCGTAGATCTTATATTTTAATTTAATTGACAGTTGTAGTATTGATGATGTGTGTGCAAAAAACTTTTAATGAATTTTATTGTTGGATAAACTTATAGATTTTTATTTCATGATATTAATAATGTTTATTCTCAAGACTGACATGTGTCAATTGTACGTCCTTTTTTGAAGGTGTAATTGAATGTGAGTTTGAGTATTCGGTCGTGTTCCAAGGTTTATGGCTTTAAGCATACTCATAAACGGGGACGTCTTCCGCAATCTGACGAAGCTGAGAATTTTCGGGCGTGACAATCCAAGAACAAAAACCCGCTACCTCACCAATGTGGGTTTGGTTATGAATTCAGTGTAGCACATCGCTTCTCTTGTCTAAAGCTTCTAGGTGATTAACGAGATTTTTCTATACTACCTTGCCAATGAGCCCAAAATGTCATATTACCTAGTTTTTCCTAGATCATGCCATATAACCTGATTTTAGGACCTAGTCTTCCCATTTTGCCCTCCCACCCAATACTTCATGTTTTACCCGCCTTGTGCTGAGCCCCATCTCATACAAGCCTCCCCCACAGTGATCATACAGCGAGAAAGTTTCCTTTAGCCAGAGAGACGATGTTGTGTGGCATATACAAACATTTTTGGTAGCTTTCTTGGGTCAGACGACTTCTTCTACCTACAAGCAGGCAGAAGTAGCTCACCAACGCAGCCCGAAGAAGCACTTATACAACCTCCCCATTCTATTGCAGAAGTGGTTCAACAGATCATAACCATTTTTTTTTATTCACGCATTCTCGAAATTTTGGGCTGAGAAGTACTTGTGGCCGAGTGGCGAACTATTTTTTGCAAATTTGTCATCCCCACAAGAATGTGTCTCAAAGAATTTGAGATATCCTAATTAGGGGTGTAAACGGACGGACACAGACGTGGACAAGCTACGTCCGTAGCCGTCCACTCACTTTAAAATTAGGTGTCCATCCGTCCGCCGTCCGTGCTGACACCCCTGTGTCTGTCCGCATGTGTCAATTTTGAATATGGATGAACCATTTACCTTAAAAAATTATCACAGACATGGACGGCTGTGGACACAGATGCACTCTGTCCGCAGCTGCGTCCGCTCATATGCTAGAACACCAAAACTATTCATGTCTATGACTGACAGATTTTTATGTCCATTTGGACAATAAAATGGATGGACAGACACGGACATCCAGACGCCGTTTACACCCCTAATCCTAATAGGGAGAAAGAAAAAAAAATATTGAAGAGCACAAAAATAATGGGCCAAAACATATCAAAAATGAGGGAGATATGACAAGATTGAATGTTGCCTTCAAATCGCATGTTTAAATACATGATAGTACTGCTATCATGTCTCGATGACACAATACCACTGCTATCGTGTTCTCGAAGACATGATGCCAGTGGTATCTTACAATCGATGACACGATACCACTGCTATTTTGTAATCGAGTACATGATAACATGTCAAAATTCAACGAGGCATATCTTCCTAATTTCTTATCAATTTTTGCTTATTCTTTTTGTGTTTTTTATTTTTTCTCCTCTTTCTCCCAATGAGGATATCCGAAAATTTCTTTACACAACTTCTAGTGGGGATGATGAATTTTTTGTGACTCCAATGTCAATGAATTAAGCATGTGGTGAACACAACTTCATGACAATGAGTACACGATATTTGAATTATAGATATTATGTGTTCTTGACAATATTTTGTGTTTCTAATCTTAGGAAGTGACTGGTAGTAATGGAAAAAGTGGATGTTTATCTACACTACGATGGATTATTTGGAAGTCCTCATGAGTACGTAGTGCGGGAAAGTGAAGCTGATGACCATTGATACACGGGTGAAGTTCTTATATCTGTTGATTTAATTTGAACAAAGATTAGGATGCAAGTATGTAATGAGTAACCTATCCCTCAAATATCTAGTTGCATTAGCATCTCCATGCATACCATACATTCTGGGGGATGATGAAGATTTGGAAACTATATTTAACATTCAAATATTTGATTAGATTTAGTATCTCCTAAACTTATATTTATGTTAATATTTTGATTAGATTTAGTGATACTTTAATATAGTTTTTGGTTTTTGTAGGAAAATGAGAGTAAGATACAGAAATGTGGTGAAAAATGACTCCAATGTTAGAATCTTCATAACTTCATGTGAATATCTCAGATTGGACTTCATGTTAAAGTTCAAGAAGTCAGCTTTCCAACGCCACCGAGCTGCACAATTCGGAGTTCGGTGCGAAAAGTTATGATCATTGGAAGTTTTGCAGTTTTTCAGGCAAATGAATAGTAGCCGATCGATCGATTATAAAAGCGACCAATCGGTTACTGTAGCAAACATGATTTTTGCGATTGATCAGCACCTCTCGATCGATCGTATCTACTATAGTTTACCAATGAATAGTAATCGATTGATCGGTGAACAGTGCCGATCGATCGCCGTATGCACAAAACTCGAATTTAGAAGGGGATTTTGTGGCTTTCCTTCACCCATATATATATGCCTTAAGAGGGAACGTTTTTGGCATTAGAGAATAGATCTTTGAGGCTAGAGAGGAGTAAAGAAGAAGGAGTCTTTTAGAGTCAAAGAAGAAGAAGAGATCCATACCAATGGAACTATCAAAACGGGCTTTTCTTTTCTCTCTTTCTATGTGTAACTAAACTCTTTGTCAAGGCTAGATGAAGCCCTAGATGTGTATTGCTACTCTTTCTTGTTTAATTTAATAGAGTTGATATGATTAATGATTAATGCTATTTCATGAGTTTCTTTTGAGTGCTTGACCATAGACTTAATTAATTATGAATAGAATTAGATCTTTTTAATCCAGGTGTCTAACCAAGAACAGGATTTGATTGATTTTATGCCCGACGAAGGATAGAATTAATTACATGATAGTGGATGAACTTTCATGTCCAACTAAGAACGTGAGTGAATTCATTGTGATTTGTGGGTCTGACCATGAATATAAGTTACCATATCATATCAATTTGTGCATAATAATAATCAAGAGTAGTAATTGCATGCCTAGTGGTGGATTCATTGCCTTGATAATTCTCTACGTTGATTCAAATCCTTTAGAAGTAGTTAAAGTTCATTGCTTTCTCTAGATTAATTAAATAAATTGCAACTTTTCTTTTTGAATTTGGCAAGGTATTCACTGCTACAAAACCATCTACATGGGAAAAGGAAGAATGCTCTAGTATCTAATAACCAGTAATCATTGAACACAAGGAGTTTATTCATACGGAAGAAGATGGAGGTTGAGATTGGGGCACGGAGTATAATTTGGATGACGAGCTAGAGACATATGAGAATGAGGTGATGTTAAATGTTAGTTTGCAAACAACTGATTACGAGGCTCTTCTTGTGTTAGGGGCTCGGTACGAAAGCATCAAATATTTTAAGAGAACTCTTCTTGTAATACCCGAGAACAAAAATTCAAAAATTGGAAATTGGTGAGGATGCGATCGATCGCGTCTAATGACAATCGATCGTTCTTGCGGGAAATTTGCTTTTTGTGTGTTTCAGATTTAATTCTTTTGAAATCTTTTCTAATGGGATTTATTAGGCTCATGAGTGACGTGGCCTACCCATTTGGTCCATGATTTAAGGGATCAAATCGTGGGGCAATTGGAGTTGTTATTCCTAATTCAAATCCGATTTGAATTTGAATAGAAATAGGATGTTGCAATTTTGGGAAATTGGTGTAATTAGAGGGATTGCACTTAGACGTCAAAGGAAGGGTTATCATGACATGATCTAACCAAATTAATGGCGCCATGTGACAAGGGAGAAGATCGTGCCAAGTTGAATTCAATTAGGGGGGTTACTTAGTTATGGAAACAACCCTAATTGGCTTAAATCCCGACCATATGGGAGTTGTAACTGAAATTGGGTAATGGGATGATCACGTCCTTGGCTGAGATATTCTCTTGTGATGGGCAATTTGTAGCCATTGGATGATATAATGATCTATGGTGGAGAATTAATAAGGAGATTAGGGCTACCTATTTAAATTGGAAAAGGGAGAAGTCGGCATCTTTTTGGGTGGCCTTCGGAGTCGTGCAAGCAGAGGAGTAGTGCCATTGACCTTCTCTCTCAGTTCGACCAGGGGGCTTCACTTTGGTTCGTGCCTTAGTTCATGGAGAATACGCGAAGTAGAGGTGTGGTGCGAGATAGAATCGGTTTACGTGCAAAGTTGTATCGGTTCATCCATAAAGGTAGGATGTGTTTTACCCGACATCTTTTCGCTTTATTATCATGCTATGATATGAGAAAAATTGTATTTGAGTCTGCTGATTCATATTTCCTTGATAGTGATACTTGTTGATGGCAAAAGATTCTATCTTTAATTATTGTTGTACATGTATGAGCCGTAGTAATGCATGTGGTGTTGATTCGATGTGCAAAGGCCTAGATAGAATCCCTCTCCTTGTTTCACCGTTCAGTGGGCTTGTATGATTCTTAATTGACTGATTTCTTGCTGTTCAAAAATTATCATTGATCGAACCCAAGAGAAGGTTGACAAATTGTAATATATACTCGGTGAATCCAAGTGTCGAACTACAGGGAATGATGTAGGATTATTCTACTCCAAACTAATCTAAACACTTAGCTTAACAAATTAAGATTCTTATCAGGAAATTATGCAGAGAAGTTATAATTCAATTAACTTCTAAAATGATGATTAAAGATTCAATTAAAACTAACTAAAGACAGGCAAAGATAATCGATGAGAGATATCAAAGCTTCAAGGATCAATTATTTAATTAATATTCTACGTCTCTTTAATTACGCAATTAGATTCAAATAATGATTTGACCTAATCGGAAGATATTTCATTCACGTTCATCATATCCATTAACATAAAAATATCGATCGAATATTTATCATTAACAAGCTCAGTCTACTAATCACAGGGAATTATAAGCATTAGCCGTACCTTACGTTAACGACAAATCAAATAATTGTATAGATTATGACTTTATCAAAACATCGCATTCAACCAAATAAGCATTAAGCACTTCTTCATAGACGTAAAAATACTAATCAAATAATATCACCTCTAGCTTTGACAAAAGATTTAGCTATTCATATTCAAGAGAAAAATCAGATTTGGAAGAAATTGCATCGAAGAAAAACACTGTTGCAGTTTTACTATTCACGGGTACTGTAGCAGTTACTGTTCACTGTAGCAGCGCGAACACTGTTTATCATCTCCCCCAAACTGCCCGGTTACTGTAACATATGCAGGTTACTGTAGCAGCACTGTTCATCGCCAAAAATCAGCACAAAACTCCGACTTTCTTCCTCAAATCTCTTCCTCTTCTCTCCTCCAATCGATTCCCCTCTTCTTCCTCTTCAATTCCAACCGAAATCACCAAAAAACACGACCCAAACACACCCAAAACAGCTCTGTTTTTTTGAAACAGAACAGAGAAAAACCAGTTGTTCCTTTCGTCCAAAACCCAGCGCTCCTCTTCTGTTCTGGTCTTTATAGCAATTCCCGAGAGTCCTAATTCGACTCCCGATTCTAAATTCGAGTTGATTTCTCTAAATAACCAGATTGAGAACGATCTCCTTCCAAATCGAGATCCAGCCGACCCATATGAGAACCTTCCAAATCCACGCTTCTTTCAGTAGCTTTCCATGCTCAGTACGACTCTTTGAGTTTCCAATTTGAAGACGATTCTGATACCCCTGTAATTCTTCCGGCCAAGCTTCACGAGCGCAACTCTGTTTCTAAGTGTCCCAATTCAACTCGGTTTCTGATGTCGCCATTTGAGCACGACTCTTCTTTTTCTGTTTGCCGTCGAAATCATCGCGCCAGTAGCCACCGCTGCCTTTGGCTGTCAACTGCTTTCTCTAGCTCCGCCGTGAAAACCAGAGCCCCAGCTGCTTCCGATGACCGCCAAGCTCAAATGCTCTGTTTTCTGCAACAGACTCCCTCCAATTCCGCCGTCGTCTCGAGCTCTGCCACCGAACCATCGTCGCCCAGCCGTGAAATTATCATCGCCCTTGAGCTCCGCTACTTCGATCGCCGTCCCTGCCCTCACCGGTATCATTCCTCCATTACCGCCGGTGCTCGAGCAGAGAGCTCAAGCGCCCTGCTCTGTTCGACACCCGAGCCAATGGCTCGGGTTGTTTTTTTTTTTTTTCATTGACCCAAACCGGATCAGCCGGTTTTCATCCTTTTCTATTTCTTTTTTTTTAATAAAACCCGTCTTCTTTTAAGTGAACATCAACGGCTTAGACCTTTTTCTACACTCGATCTCTGCTCTTGATTTAGTCTGGCAATTCAAAACCCGCCTAAGTGCTCTTCTGCTGCCGATCTGCAATCTGTATTTTCTAAACCTACAATGATAAAACCAAACCAAAATTAGACGCATAATAAAAATATGATTCATTAAATTCTTTAATGCATCTAAAATAGTTAATTAGAGTAAATTAATTATTAATCCCCTAATTACTATCCTAATCATAAATAACCCGTTTTATTCTTATTTTATCACAAAAACTATACTAGCAAATAGGTAAATAAGGCATATAAATGTGTATATTTTATGCTTATCAAATACCCCCAAACCTATATTTTGCTAGTCCCCGAGCAAAACAACAAAGAAAATCACACAAAACAAAACTAAAGTAAATTAAACTAGAAAAGTAAATACCACTTTCGTAGGGAACACGATTGCATTGAGCATATGCAACAAGCCGTTAAACCTCTAGGAGTCCCTAGTAGGATGAGTTTTGTCTCGTGAGGGTTTACAGCCATCTACCCACAAACATGTACTTACGAAATTAACTTTATTAATCTAAGTGAGAAAAATAAATAAACACTTCAAAATAATCAAACCTATTGTCCCTTCAAATGCAAACTACAATGTTTAAGAAAACCAACCACATGTACTTGCATTTATAATCAAATGGAATATAGAAGCCCTCAAGTAAGTGGTTTTATTCTACACCTTCATCTTGGAAATTTCTGCTCAATATGATATGAAATGATAATATAAATATTAAAAGTGTAGAACATTGTAGCAATACACCCTAAATTTCTGTTTTACACATATCCAGTGTTACCCATTAACCAAAGAAAATCAGAATCTAATAGTCATCGTAATCTTTAGGTTCATGATAGCACAAATCTGCGCGCCTCCTTCGGGTCCAACATTCTAGATTTGAGAGGATAATACACCATAGACTTTTTTTTTCTTTTTATCTATTTTCAGAAGGACTGTATAAGGCCTGATGATAGTTACAAAATCTACACATTTTTATATGCCTTTCTACCTATATGTTAGTCGTAATTTTAGTTGAAAGTAAGGATTTTATGGGTTATTCATGTTAGGTGAGTAATTAGGAGATTAATAAACAAATGTGCTTAATTGATTAATTTAGATGCGTTAATTGGGTTTAATGGATTTATAATTTATGATGCGTCTAAATTATATTTAACTATATTTATGCAGGTTGTAAAAGTCCTAAATCGCCAAAGAGAATGCACGTCAAATGGGTTCTGTGCCGAGATCGGAGATTGGACGCGCGAGATCGATACGACGGGTTTTAAGGAAGAAAAAGAAAAAAAAAGAAGAAAGGAATTGAAATGGTCCGGTTCGGGTTTGTCTCGGTCTGGTTCAAGTAAAAAAAAAAGAAAACAAAAAAAACCCGACCCGAGCTCTGCTCGGGCCTTCGCTCCAGAACTTAATAGAGCACCGAGCTCTGCTCGATCGAGCACCGGTGAAGAGAGAAGAAAAGGGCTGAGCTTGCCGGCGAGGCTGGCGACGGCGGCGGCGATGGAGGGACTCACAGACTGTGACAGCAAGCCGGCAGAGGATCTGGGCTCGACTGAGGAAGACAGCAGGCGGCAGAGCTTTCCGGTGACCACGGGCGATGAAGAACGGCGGTGGAAGACGGCGACTGGCAGTGAGGAACTGAACGACGATGGCAGTTGGTCCTAGTCGGCAGAATACGACGGAAATGGGAGGAGCATCCCACGGAACAGAGCCGTGCTAAATCAGGAAACCAAAAAAAAACAGGCGTGTTCGATATGGGAAGTCTGGATTTGGACTCGATTCGACTTCAATTAGGATTTGGACTCCGAATCTGTTATAAAAACGAAGAAAAGGAGAGAGCTTTGGGGGGAGAAACTCGAGCAAAACAGGCCGCCGGGAGAAAACACAGAAAACACAGAAAAACAGAGAGAGAAAACAGAGAAAAAAACAGCCCTTTTCGTCGTGGTTTTGGCCGGAATTCGGCAGGTCTTTGGCCGGAAGAAGAGAAGGAAGGAGGAGGAGTCGAACGCCGGGAGAAAGAACTGGTCTTTTGGACGAATTGCACACCGATTCGAAACTGCTACAGAACGCGTTCCGCCGGAGAAGATGATGAATAGTGCACAGTGAACAGTGAAATTGCTACAGTGTTTCAAAATTGCTACAGTACTTCGGTGAACAGTATTCCTATGACCAATCCGACAAATCAGGCTATTTCTTTCTCTTATTCCATGTCTGGCTAATTTTCTTATCAAGGCTAGATGAAGCCCTAAATATGTATTATTACTCTTAATTGTTTAATGATTTGGAGTTGATATGATTGTTCTTAATGCGATTTCATGTTTCATAATTCGATCTAGTGCTTGACCATAGACTGGTAAGATTATGACTGAAATTTGATATTGATATTTCCTGTGTCTAGATAATAACAGGTTTGTATTGATTCTATGCCCGACCAAAGGATAGAATTAATATATTATTCATAGTGAATGAACTTTTCATGTCCGACCAAAGAACGTGTAGTGAATTCACTGGTAATTCGTGTGTCCGACCAAAGAACATGAATTACCATATCATATCATCTTGTGGAAATACTAATTGAGAGTAGTAATTGCATGTTTAGTGGTGGATTCGACGCTTTGATATTCTCATTCATTTGATTTCTCAGTAAAATTTATTTCTTTAGTTTGTTAAAATCATAAAAATTCAATCTTTCATTAGAATTAGATTAATCTTTCAAGTCCTTTGGGTTCAACCTCGTTACTACTAGACTATACTGAGTCTCGTGCGATTGCGAGTAAAAATAGTTAAAAATTCAATCAATCACCTGACTTCAAGATGCTTAGGTTTAACAATGACTCAGGCCAATGGCACCCAGCACAGTTGGCTTAGGGCATTAGGTTTTAAGAGACTGCTTCGGGCCCGAGCATCAGCCTAAGTTAATCCTATAAAGTCAAGCAGCCCCTTTCTTTCTTTCTTTTTTTATTTTTTTTTCATCATTTTTTTTCATCAACATTCATATTTTCCAGCAATCTTATCATGCCCAGGTTGTATTATACTCTCAACCTATTTCCGGTTCCAAGCCCTTGCCATAGCCAAGTAAATGGTCTATCATGATCTTTTAAGCTCAACAATAACCATGTATCATCCAATGACTTCGACTAAAGACATCCCACTGAAGATTAGTATTCAACAAATCTCTAGAGGGTATTACTTTATGTACTAGTGTGTGTGAGTGAGTTTTATTAGCTCAAGCACATGATCCAAGAGGATTGTAACAGAAAGATATGCTCAGTTACGTGTTTCTATCCTCCAGTATACTTACTCACACTTCCAATGTAAATTAATCTCTTAAAAATTGGAATATGCATCATCACGGGATAAACTATCAAAACCTATAAAAATACTAACAAACAACCTAAAAACTAATCAAATTTTTATTTGTTTTTCTTTTTTTCTTTTTTTAATTTTTTTTTTTTTTTGAAAATAAACAATGTTATTCCTATATACCCCCAAACCTAAACTAAACATTGTCCTCAATGTTAAGAATAAAATGAAGGATAAAATAAATAAATAAATAAAATAAAGGATAGATGTTACCTGGAGAACTGCAAATTGCTAAAATCCAATGCGAGTGAAAAACATCATCTAACCAAATAAAAAGATGAGAGCAATCACAATATCCAACCAGAAAACATCATCTAACTAATAAGTATCCTAAAAACAAATTAAAAGCTGGGCTGCCTCCCAGGAGCGCTAAGTTTCTTGTCTTCAGCCAGACTGAGTGTAAGAGTATTCAATCATGATAAGTGGGATCAGACAGAGGAATACTCTCCACTTCTGAGGGAATCAATTCCAGGAATGGCTTAAGTCTTTGACCATTTACTTTAAACACATTGCCATTCAATGGATTTTCAATTTCTACAGCTCCATGAGGATAAACAGTTTTAACAATAAATGGACATGTCCATCTAGAACGGAGCTTACCAGGAAATAAATGCAATCTAGAGTTATACAAAAGAACTTTTTGTGAAGGTTCAAAAGTTTTTCGATGAATGTGTTGATCATGCAAAACCTTCGTTCGTTCTTTGTAAATTTTTGAATTCATATATGCATCATTCCTGATTTCTTCTAATTCATTTAATTGGAGCTTACGCACAAAACTGGCATCATCCAAATTAAAATTAAAAATTTTGATAGCCCAATATGCCTTGTGCTCCAACTCCACAGGCAAGTGGCAAGCTTTTCCATAAACAAGTCTATAAGGTGACATACCAATAGGAGATTTAAAAGCTGTACGGTATGCCCAAAGTGCATCTGTTAACTGCAGAGACCAATCCTTGCGATTTGGGTTAACCGTTTTCTCTAAAATGTGTTTAATCTCTCTGTTGGCAAGTTCAGCTTGCCCACTTGTTTGTGGGTGATAAGGGGTAGCCACCTTATGAGTAATTCCATATTTTTTTATTAATGCCTCAAAAGGTTTATTGCAGAAATGAGAACCCCCATCACTTATGATTGCACGAGGTATACCAAACCGTGACAGAACATTCTCTTTCAAAAAGCGTATAACAGCTTTATGGTCATTATTTCTATAAGGAATGGCCTCTACCCACTTGGAAACGTAGTCAATAGCCACTAAGATGTACAGATAGCCAAACGAAGGTGGAAATGGGCCCATGAAATCAACACCCCAACAAGCTGTTGACAACGTCCACAAGTACGACAAAAATCATGAGTATCTTTAAATAGGGTAGGCCAATAAAATCTACATTGTAAAATTTTAGCAGCAGTTTTTCTAGCAGAAAAATGACCACCACAAGCTTCTGAATGGCAGAAAGAAACGACACTATGAATGTCCTCATTTGGTACACATCTCCTAATAATCTGATCCGGACAATATTTAAAAAGATATGGATCATCCCAAAAGAAATTTCTTACCTCCACCATGAATTTCTTCTGGTCTTGTGTTGTCCAATGAGAAGGAGTTTGACCTGTGACAAGAAAATTAACAATATCAGCAAACCATGGTAAATCAGAAAGAACAAAAAGTTGCTCATCTGAGAAGGTATCTTTAATTGGAGCAGCCTCATTGGAATCCTCTACAGTCAACCTAGATAAATGATCGGCCACCACATTTTCTACTCCTTTCTTATCTTTAATTGTAATATCAAATTCTTGCAGTAGGAGTATCCAGCAAATCAACCTAGGTTTTGCATCTTTCTTTGATAGAAGATATTTCAAGGCAGCATGATCCGTAAAGATAACAATAGGATATCCGGTCAAGTAAGCCCTAAATTTATCCAAAGCAAATACTATAGCAAGTAATTCCTTTTCTGTTGTTGAATAGTTCATTTGAGCATTATCTAAGGTCTTACTTGCATAGTAAATAACATAAGGCTTCTTATCCTTCCTTTGCCCCAAAACAACCCCCACAGCAAAGTCACTAGCATCACACATTATCTCAAATGGTAAAGTCCAATCTGGGGGTTACATAATAGGGGCTGAAGTAAGCATTCCCTTCAGTTTGGCAAAAGCTTTTTCACAATCAGCATTCCATTCAAAAACGGTATCTTTAGATAGGAGATTGCATAATGGTCTAGAAATAGAACTAAAATCTTTGATGAACCTCATGTAGAACCCTGCATGACCCAAAAATGATCTAATATCTTTAACAGTCTTGGGTGTAGGCAAATGAGTAATTAAATCAATTTTTGACTTATCAACTTCAATTCCCTTAGAGGAGACAATATGACCCAAAACAATTCCTTCAGAAACCATGAAATGACATTTTCCCAATTAAGCACAAGGTTCTTCTCTTCACACCTGCTCAAAACTTTCTGCAAATTAGACAAACAGTGATCAAATGAATCACCAAATACAGAAAAGTCATCCATAAACACTTCAAGATAGCGTTCAACCATATCACTAAAAATACTCAGCATGCATCTTTGAAATATTGCAGGTGCGTTGCATAAACCAAAAGGCATTCTTCTATATGCAAATGTGCCAAAAGGACATGTGAATGTGGTTTTCTCCTGGTCTTCTAATGCAATTTCGATTTGATTGTAACTGGAGTAGCCATCTAAGAAACAGTAATATGTGTGGCCAGCTACCCTCTCCAGAACCTGATCTAGAAATGGCAATGGAAAATGGTCTTTCCTAGTGACTGAGTTCAGCTTCATGTAGTCAATATACATTCTCCAGTCAGATGTAACTCTAGTGGGTATTAATTCATTATTTTCATTCTTAACAACTGTTACACCAGATTTCTTCGGTACTACTTGGGTAGGACTCACCCACTTGCTATCAGAAATGGGGTAGATGATCTTCGCATCCAAGTGTTTAAAAACTTCAGCTCTAACTGCCTCTTTCATGATTGGATTTAACCTACATTGCATCTCCCTAGACGGTTTGACATTGTCCTCCAAATAAATACAATGAGTGCATATCAAAGGGCTTATTCCTTTTAAATCAGCAATTGTCCATCCTATTACACCTTTATTCTTTCTCAAAATATCAAGCAACTTACCCTCTTCGATAAGATTAAGATGAGACGATATTACCACCGGAAGAGTTTCACCATCACCCAAAAATGCATATTTGAGGTCAGTTGGTAACTTTTTCAACTCCAATTTGGGTGCTTGAATGCTTGATGCTGTAGGCAATTTTTCACGCAATGGTAGCTCCTCAAACTTGGGTTTCCATCCATTCACTTCCAATACCTGCAGATAATTCAGCAAAGAACAAATCTCAGCCTCTTCACAATTCACTTTAGATTCATCATATAAAGAATTAACTAAGCAAGATTCTAATGGATCAGAAAGAGATGCATGAAATTGATCTCTAACAACGGTATCAACCCAATTCATTTCTTGAACATCAGTATCATCCCCTGGTTGTTTGCAAACATTAAATATATTCAATTCCAAAGTCATATTGCTAAATGAAAGTTTCATCACACCATTTCTACAATTAATCAAAGCATTTGAAGTTGCAAGAAATGGACGACCTAGTATGACAGGAATATTTGCACTTGCATTTATAATAGGATGTGTGTCCAAAACAATAAAATCAACAGGAAAGTAAAATTTGTCTACTTGAACAAGCACATCTTCCACCACTCCCCTTGGAATTTTAATAGAACGATCAGCAAGTTGAAGAGTAATGGTGGTGGGTTTAAGTTCCCCAAGACCTAACTGAGTGTATACTGAATAAGGCAAAAGATTAACACTAGCCCCAAGATCAAGTAAGGCTTGGTCTACCCTAAAGTTCCCGATCACACATGAAATAGTTGGGCATCCGGGATCCTTATATTTGGGTGGGCTTTTGTGTTGAATTATAGAACTTACCTGTTCAGTTAAAAAGGCTTTTTTCTGCACATTCAACTTACGCTTAATAGTACACAAATCTTTCAAGAACTTAGAATAAGAAGGTACCTGTTTGATTGCATCTAACAAGGGAATGTTAATTTTCACCTGCTTAAAAAGTTCAAAAATTTCAGCATTTTGGTTCAACTTTTGAGGTGGTTTCAACCTCTGTGGAAATGGAGCTGGAATAGGACATCTCACATCTTCACTTGACCCAGACTTATCAATTTCCTCATTATCATGTTTTGATTCATCATTCTCAGAAGATTTTTGGGCCTTAAGTGGAATTATTTTATCAATTTCTTTTCCACTACTTAGAGTGGTAATAGACTTAACATGTTCAAGTTGTGAATCAGAAGGTTTTGTGTCCATCATGTGAACTTGCCCCTGTGGGTTGGGTTGGGGTTGAGCAGGAAACCTACCTTTCTCTTGACTAGCAAGAGAAGATGTCAATTTAGTGAGAGAGCTCTTTATATCATTAATGGCTTGTGAAGTTTGTTGATTAATAGTAGCTTGCCCTTGAAAGTTTGCAGTGTCTCCTCAAGTGTCTTCCTGTGAGGTGGAACATATGGAGTATAATTGAAAGATGCTTGAGGAGGTTGTGTTTGTGTAGCATTTTCATTCCTCCAACTAAAGTTGGGATGATTCCTCCATCCTGGATTGTATGTATCTCCATAAGGAGATTGCCTCTTGAAAGGGGTCATGGAATTTGCTTGGTCATGCAACACCTCCTTGAAAGTAGGAATGGTAGGGCACTCATTAGTCGGGTGTCCCATGACATCACAAATTCCACAGGCCTCTTCTGTAGCAACAGACTTAATAACATTAATTTTCCCTAATTCCATAGCCTCCACCTTTCTAGCCAAAGAGGCTAGCCTAACACTCAAATTATCCTCCTCCCTAAGATGATGCAGACCCCCACTAATAGTTGAAGACTTCGGCTTATTAGAAACATCAAAGGGATCGGTGGGATCCCAAGAATCTGAGTCTTCAGCTTTTTGATCTAGAAAATCAAGGGCTTCATTAGGGTCTTTATCAAAGAATTCCCCATTACACATGGTTTGAACAAATTGTTTCATTGAAGGCGTCATCCCATCATAGAAGAAACTGATGGTGCGCCACTTCTCATACCCATGATGTGACAAGAATTTAACAAATCTTTATAACGCTCCCAACATTGATAAAATGATTCATTTTGTTTCTGGGCAAAATTTGTTATTTGTCTTTTCATAGCATTTGTCCTATGAACTGGAAAAAACTTTTTAAGGAATTCAGTTTGTAGTTCTTTCCAAGTTCCTACAGATCTAGGCTTAAGGGAATTTAGCCAAGTCTTGGCTTTGTCCTTCAAAGAGAAAGGAAACAATTTTAACCTGATAATGTCTTCACTACAAACCTGCTCAAAAGTTGCACATACTTCCTCAAATTCCTTTAAATGCAAATAAGGATTTTCAGAATCTAGACCACGGAATTTGGGAAGCAAGTTTATCATTCCAGGCTTAAAAGTAAAGTGGTGTGCTTGTAGAGGCAAAATAATACATGAAGGTGTGCTAGTGCGTGCAGGTTGCAGATAATCACGCAAGGGCCGCATTGGTGCATCATGTTCACTCTCATTTTCATTAATATCATGGTTACTACCTTGATCAGCCATTTGATTATATGTGTGTGATGGAATAGAAAATTCAAACGAAGAATTCTCAATCCAAACGAGAACCTTCCAAATCCACGCTTCTTTCAGTAGCTTTCCATGCTCAGTACGACTCTTTGAGTTTCCAATTTGAAGACGATTCTGATACCCCTGTAATTCTTCCGGCCAAGCTTCACGAGCGCAACTCTGTTTCTAAGTGTCCCAATTCAACTCGGTTTCTGATGTCGCCATTTGAGCACGACTCTTCTTTTTCTGTTTGCCGTCGAAATCATCGCGCCAGTAGCCACCGCTGCCTTTGGCTGTCAACTGCTTTCTCTAGCTCCGCCGTGAAAACCAGAGCCCCAGCTGCTTCCGATGACCGCCAAGCTCAAATGCTCTGTTTTCTGCAACAGACTCCCTCCAATTCCGCCGTCGTCTCGAGCTCCGCAACCGAACCATCGTCGCCCAGCCGTGAAATCATCATCGCCCTTGAGCTCCGCTACTTCGATCGCCGTCCCTGCCCTCGTCGGTATCATTCCTCCATTACCGCCGGCGCTCGAGCAGAGAGCTCAAGCGCCCTGCTCTGTTCGACACCCGAGCCAATGGCTCGGGTTGTTTTTTTTTTTCATTGACCCAAACTAGATCAGCCGGTTTTCATCCTTTTCTCTTTCTTTTTTTTTAAATAAAACCCGTCTTCTTTTAAGTGAACATCAACGGCTTAGACCTTTTTCTACACTCGATCTCTGCTCTTGATTTAGTCTGGCAATTCAAAACCCACCTAAGTGCTCTTCTGCTGCCGATCTGCAATCTGTATTTTCTAAACCTACAATGATAAAACCAAACCAAAATTAGACGCATAATAAAAATATGATTCATTAAATTTTTTAATGCATCTAAAATAGTTAATTAGAGTAAATTAATTATTAATCCCCTAATTACTATCCTAATCACAAATAACCCGTTTTATTCTTATTTTATCACAAAACTACACTAGCAAATAGGTAAATAAGGCATATAAATGTGTATATTTTATGCTTATCAATCGTCTCATCATTCGGTTAGTATTTGATGTCTTATTGAAGTATTCATCTATTACGGGTAATCATAAGTTAAACAAAGATGCTAATGGCATGTCGGTTTTGGGTTATTGGGAATTTGGTGTCACGACCCTCCTATTTGGTGGAAAAGTTGTCCTTTTTCTCATTATGTCAGTGTATTTATGTTGTGATCTTGTCTGGGATTAATCATCCTATTTGGTGTTAAGCTTAATAAGGATTGAAAGGGTAAGATTAGTAGTTAGGACTTAGATGTTACGATGAATGATGAACTACTAATTGGTTACAAAATTATATGAAGTACTGTATCACATAGTTGGGACTGAGAACTATTTAGTTTTATCATGAATCTATATGAATATAATAGATGAGTAACATAATTGGAAATTAATTGACTTCATTAAGCCTCGGCCAGTAATTTTCTTGCACAGACAGTCGTCAATTGAAAATTCATAACTAATCGTAGAAAATTCAGAAAATTGTGCCGTCGGTTGGGTTGGACAGCGGGGTAGTCTACAGTAAAAAATTCACATCTTAACTCGAACTGTAAAAATTATGGTAAGGGTTGAAAGTAAAATGTTATGCAAATAACAATGCAGGAAATTAAGGAACTTTATACTAATAGTTAATATCACGTAATTATAAGAGTTTAAGGGTTAAGATAATATTAAATAAAGTTGGAAAGACTTGAGTAACATCTATTTCAGAGAGATTAATCTTCTGTAATCAAGTTTTGGGATGGAGTCAAGTTAAACCGAGTCAAGGTTCCGCGCCATGCAGTTTACCGTTAGAAGTTATCACAAAGATTCCAATTAGGGTTGGTACTCCGAACCCTAATTTTCAGGTTGCTTTGAATCATTAGAGACTATTGTCAGATTTGGAAATTCCTATCTAGGGCTATGCACAGAGAATTTATCAACCAGGTATAGTTACTGTTATATTTCTGGTGAGTCGAGTAAAGCATGAGGCAACAATTACTTTGGTTACTCCTTTAGTGAGTCGAATGCTGATGAAGAGTTTTGATTTCTCATTCCTCTGTTGAATTGTTTGCTCATTGGGATATTAACATCTCATTAGTGCTTCTATGGGAGTCTATCCCTAAAGGTTGAGAATTCTCTAGTGAATCTATTACAACCCTTGTTGTAAGATTACATTCAGTTCTTTGAGATAGTTTTCTCCACAAGAGTTATTGATGAAAACTCTTCAAGTGGAAGTCATAGTATGCTTAAGAGCCATTACCAGATTCCCCGTGATCTCAGATATTTTAAAAACCTTTGTAGAAGGCAACGCGTGTGCTTTTAGACTGTATGATATTACGGAAGATCTGCAATCTCCACCCATTGTGCCCGTAAGCACGATGAGTCTATCCCTAAAGGTTGAGAATTCTCTAGTGAATCTATTACAACCCTTGTTCTAAGATTACATTCAGTTCTTTGAGATAGTTTTCTCCACAAGAGTTATTGATGAAAACTCTTCAAGTGGAAGTCATAGTATGCTTAAGAGCCATTACTAGATTCCCCGTGATCTCAGATATTTTAAAAACCTTTGTAGAAGGCAACGCGTGTGCTTTTAGACTGTATGATATTATGGAAGATCTGCAATCTCCGCCCATTGTACCCGTAAGCACCGATGGGGCCAGCATCCCTAGACGCATGGCTGGGTTCCTTTGAAGAACCTCTAAGATGTTTTGGCATAGATGTCCACAGGGGAAGTGGACTGACCTGAGAGCAGAAGTTGGCGATTCCTTACACTCTGTTTGTTGGGAGTCTATTTTAAACTGCCATTTATACCAGTACAAATGAATTGTTCAGAGTCTTGATTTATTATCAGATTCATGTTATGAGCTGCTGATGTTCCAAGTAATTGATTATTGAACCTCCAATTCTAGATTTATTGTTGTTATAATCTATTCTATTTGCATTGGAGTAAGCTTTTCTATTATTTTTCTATCAGTGGGATTTGGGCATCCTACTGGGTATTTCATTTGAAATATTCATGCATCCTTTGATGCAGTAATTAAGAGAGAATGAAGCAAGTCAGGTAAGAGTTTGGTTGCTGGAACAGATGGCTAAAGTTTGGCAGTTGAAGACCTTTATTTTATTAAATGATAGTGTTGAACTATTTGGTTTTTATATTGGCCTTTGTGCATAGAATTTATTTTTAGTTGTTGGATTATTGATTTAATGTAATAAATTAAGTTGTTCTTTGATAATGTTTTATTTAAAATTTGAATACGTGAATGATGTTCAAGTCATATCGATCCTATGTTATCCCATGAATTTGTAATGGGAATGAGGATGATCGAGTATTCAGTCGCGTCCCGGATCTCAAACCTCCTAATGGTTCTAAGATTGGTGCTTCCGCGCTCTAATCGAAGTTTTGAAATCTAGGGCGTGACACTTATTGATTTGGCAATAAAGGGGATGTTCACTTATATTATGGTTAATAAGAACAAGGATACATTTGTTGCAAAGTGTAAGGAGAATGGGTGCAAGTGGTATATTCGGGCATCAAACAAGTCAGACATTGTTAGCGTCACAAGGAGGGAGGTTGAGCATACATGTGGCATAAAGATGGGAATGAAAGATAATCCTTTAGCTTCACACCTGTGGATTGCAAGGAAATATCATAGCCTACATAAGGAGTCAAATATTATCACAATCATAAAGTACATTGAGAACATTGGGGCATCATAGTCAACTATAAGAAAGCATCGCAGGCGAAATAAGATTTATCGGAGTTGATTGATAGTAAGTCAGACGATTCATATCACATTTTGCCTACATACGGCAATGAATTAGGAAGGTCTAATTCAGGAACCTATCTCGCTATGGAAAAGTCTTTTGATATACTTGGAGTTAGGCGGATATGATTTCAAACATGTGTTTTGGATGTTTGGCCACATTGCAACAACTTTCAAAAGTTCACTTAGGCCTCTTAACAGTGGATGGAGCATTCTTAAAAAGAAAGTATCTCGAATGTTTATTGATTGCTGCAACCATTGATGGTAATCAGCAAATGATGTGCATTTTATATGCTATTGTTGAGGCAGAGACAATAAATACTTGGTAAGTAGAAGAACAATCCTTAATTGTACTCGTGTCATTTGTGAACACGATATGCAGGAGTTGTGTCCTTGATGACACGATAGCACTGTATATCATGTTCATAATTACATGATACGGCCACACTATCGTGTATATGTTAGCAAGAGTCATGGTCTTGATGACACAACTACAATGACTTATTATTATAATTGTAGTCATATTTTTCTCATATAGTTCTTATCCTAATTACTTTCAAGATGTAGTTCATCAAGTTAATTCATACTTTTCTTTTCATGGAGCCACACTAAAACTAGACACAATTGTTTCTGGCAGACAAAAAGGACTTCTCGAAGCAGTCCTCGATGTCTTCCCAAAGGCTCATCATGGGTTTTGCTTCCATCATATAGGACAGAATATCCCAAACGAATGGAAAGATGGACATTTGAAGAACCTCTTATTCAGAGCCACTTGTAAATTCAGAAGATCATGAGGTCATAAAACAAATTAAGCAACACAATGAGGAGGCATTCAAATACATTCATAACATCAACTATAGTAAGTAAGCTAATGTTGAATTCCCTAGTAAAAGATATGGTACTCTCACCTCAAGCAGATTGAAGAGTGCGAACAATATGTTCTTGAATGCGCAGAGTTGACCAATCACTAGATTGATTGAGCAAACACGTGCAACCACTATAGCTCACCTTAAGAGACACAGATAAGGAGACCAACAATTAACAACTCCATCAACCAAATATACTCATAAATACATACGATAAGAGGGATCCGAGTTGTGCAGTTCGAGTGCAGGCCATATCATTGTACGAATTTCAAGTGAATTCTCTCCGCCATGTGGTACGTTCAATATAATCATTAATTATCGTGTAAATGAAATATGACTTATTTTGGGTCATGTTTGAAAATACACGACTACACATAATATTAATTATTGGACATGTGCTTTCTCAGGACTACGTGAACCTTCTAAAGAAGACATGCACATGCATAGAGTTTCAGAGCATGAGACTTCCTTGTAAACATGCCATAGCCTCAATTGATCACAAGAGTTTGAACCCAATGCTATCTTGTGAGAAGTGGTACTACATGAAGACTTACTGCACAACCTACGAATAGTCAATTCTAACAATGTTAGACATGCATCAATAGTTAGATCATGGGGTTCTGCCAATATATGAACCACCAATTGTGGCAGGCAAATGGTGAACAAAATTGAGTCACAGCCGGAACCCCTAAGAACCCAAGGAGTTGTGGTAACTGCTGCGAATTTGAGCACAACCAAAACAATTGCAATAACCCAATTGAGAAATGATCGTTTAAAATTAAAATCCTTGCAAGTGCATAAGGCAATTGTACTACAGTTGAATATAAAAAGGGTTGTCGAACCTCAGGGACGGATTAATATTTTTTCAAATTCAAGAGAATGAAAAGTTGCAATTTGGTTTAATCTAAGAAAGCAATAAATTTTAACTACATAAAATGAGTTTAACTAATATGGAGAAGTACCAAGGCAGAGAATCCACCACTAGACATACAATTACTACTCTTAATTATTATTACGCTCAAATTGACATGATACAGTAACTTGTGTTCATGGTTAGACACACAAATCACAATGAATTCACTCACGTTCTTGGTCGGACACGAGAGTTCATCCACTATAAATTGTTGTAGCTAATTCTATCCTTGATCGGGCATAGAATTATCATTTGGGCTAATGATCCTATCCTTGGTCGGGCATAGAATTAACATCAGCCTACTTTTAGCTAAGCATAGGAATTAAAAAGATCTAATTTCATGCATATCAATCAAGTCTATGGTCAAGCACTCAAAAGTAACTCATGAAATAGCATTAAGTGTAATCATATCAACTGTATTAAATAAAATAATCAAGAGTAATAAAACAAATCTAGGGCTTTATCTACGCCTTGACGCGAATTTAGCTGGCCATCAGATGAGGAGAACGTTGTTGATTTGTCGGAGTCATTTTGCACTATTCACCGAAAAAGCACTGTAGCACCACTGTAGCAAAAAATCACTGTTCACGACTCGGGGTACTGTTCATCATCTTCCTCGCATAGCCCGTTACTGTAGCATTATATCGATTTTGCAAATCAGCCCAAAACGCCGCCTTCTCCCCTCTGGCCTTCTCCCCTCTCTTCCGGCTCCTCTTCCAGTGGAAATAACACCGAAATCCGGTCTGTTTTCTGCCCGGGCGTTCCCTCTTTTTACCTCTGTTTTTTGGTCGGGCGTTCTCTCCTTCAAGCTCTCCCTCTGTTCTGTTTTTATAGGCAGCCAAACCCCGAATCCGACTCTTAATCTATTCCCATTCCAAGTTGGAGTTGAATCGAGACCAAGTCTGGCACTTTCCAAATCTAGCCGACTATTTTGTTAGTTTCCCGATTGAGCACGCTGTCTGTTTTCCTCGCTCGTCGAGCCTCGCCATCGCCGTACTTCACTGGTGTCAACCTTTCCGGCGTCAAGATCGCCGCCAACTCAAGCTGCCGCCATCGTCACTATTCACCGGCCCAGCTCAGCCTCGCCGGAGTCTCAGGCCACCACAGTCCTTCACGCCTCTATTCTGGAACGAAGGCCCGAGCTTTGGCTCGGGCCGAGTTTCTTTCTTTTTTTCGTTTTTCACTGAACCAAATTAGAACTGAACCGGTCGGTTCAATTCTATCATTTTCTTTTTTTTTTCTTTATTAAATAAAAACCCGTTTTATCGATTCTCATCCATCCAATCTCATCTCGACGGTCTTTTTGTTTTCTTTATTAAAACAACACCCGTCGTAACGATCTCATACATCAACTCTCATCCGAATGGCTCCTCTTTAATTAGAGCCAGTCTTCTCCTATATGTACATAAGCAGCTCATTCTGGTTCAATCGCGTATAATGTGCCAATAGATCACAATATTTTGCGTACAAATCTTCAAATGATCATAACTTTTCGCTCAGAACTCCGAATTGCGCACAGTTTATGGCGTTGGAATGCTGACTTCTTGAACTTTAACATGAAGCTTAAATCAGTCCCATCAAAGATATACAATCGAAGTTATAAAGATTCAACCATTTGAATCTTGTTTCACCCCATTTCTACGTCTTGCTCTTGTTTTCTACAAAAACCAAAAACTATATTAAAGTAGTATTTATTCTAATCAAACACTAGCATAATCATAAGTTTAAGAGATAATAAAATACATATTTCATGTATAGATCAAGAAATAGGCTAAGCATTGAAGAAAATGTTCAACACCAAATGAACCAAATCTGACTTAAAGGAAACATCATTTTGAATTACCACATCTACCTCCATTCTTTGTGTAAATAAAACCATATTCTAGTTCCTCCTTCAATCCAACTCCAACTTCATATAGCCAAAATTTTTTTAACCATTTAAATTTTAAATTTGTTCAACTCCAATTTTGGATTGCCGCATCTATCTCCTCCTTCAGTCCAACTCCAACTTTAAGTGTATCACATGTAGATTGATGAAATCCAAGTCATGACAATCTTATTTCTATCACCAAATCTTAGCTTATCAAGTTTCTCAATTTAGAACTTTGATTACCCAATTTAGGGACGTCATAATCCCAATCCAATCAGGTTTCCCAATTTAAAAATCTGATTATCCAATTTAGGGACGTTAAAATTCTAATCCAATTAGGTTTCCCAATTTAGAATTTTGATTACTCAATTTAGGGTCACAATTCTAATCGAACTCCAAATAGGAATATACAATATGTTAGAGATCTATCTCCTGTATCTTTATTAAGAAACCATAGAGTTCAAATCGAACAAGTTTCTAAAAAAAAATTTATTGTTGTGAAATTTGGGTCCTCATAACTACATCTAGTATGATGGGTGCGTTTGGAAAGCTGAAAAATCAAATATTTCAGCCCTGAAAGGTGAAAATTGTCACCTTTCAGGGTGAAAAGTGTTTGTTAGCTGAAAGGGTGAAAAATGGTCGGTGACAGTGATAGGTGAAAATTTTCACTCTTTCACCTTTCAGGCCTGAAAAGTGTTTGTTTGCTGAAAGGCTAAAAATCAGCCCTGAAAGGTGAAAGGTGACAATTTTTCACCTTTCACCCTGAAAGGCTGATTCTCACCCGAGTGAGAATCAGGCTGACGAATTGATCCTCTCGTCTCTTCAACGAAAAAAACCAACTCTCGCTCAGAGATTCGTCCCCCCCGGTGAGTACCCCCACCTCGACGGTGCCCTGTTAAGCCAGGAGAATCTGTGTCCCCCATCCTCGCTGTTGCTCGTTGAGCCCCCCCCTCCCCCCCCCCCCCCCCCCCCCGTCGACGCCGTCGCCCCGTTGAGCCGAGGGAACCCATGCCCACCCCTCTTGGGCAACTGCTCGGGTCGTCCAAAGATGATCACCCCGGTATTTGCCCCGACACCTCCGCTGCCGCACCGTTAAGC
Organism: Houttuynia cordata; assembly: GCA_039654745.1. Classification (NCBI taxonomy): domain Eukaryota; kingdom Viridiplantae; phylum Streptophyta; class Magnoliopsida; order Piperales; family Saururaceae; genus Houttuynia; species Houttuynia cordata. Next base: position 15,823,662 of record CM077504.1, read on the forward strand.
CGAGGGACACCCCACCTCCTCGTCATATCTCCCTCATTTTTAGTCCGTTTTGGACATTTTTTCATCGTTATAAGAAAGAACACTAAAAATGAGGAAGAATGAAAAAAAAATGGGCCAAAACGGATTAGAAATGAGTAAGATATGCATCGGTGAAGTTTGCCCCTTAAAAAAGTTATCGCGTAATCGATTACTCGATATGCAGTACTATAGTGTATCTAATTACTCGATATGCAGTACTATAGTGTATCAAATTACTCGATATGCAGTACTATAGTATTATAGTGTATCAAATTACTCGATATGCAGTACTATATTGTAACCAGTTACTCGATATGCAGTACTATAGTGTATCAAATTACTCGATATGCAGTACTATAGTGTAACCAGTTACTCGATATGCAGTACTATAGTGTATCAAATTACTCGATATGTAGTACTATAGTGTATCAAATTACTCGATATGCAGTACTATAGTGTAACCAGTTACTCGATATGCAGTACTATAGTGTATCAAATTACTCGATATGCAGTACTATAGTGTAACCAGTTACTTGATATGCAGTACTATAGTGTATCAAATTACTCGATATGCAGTACTATAGTGTATCAAATTACTCGATATGCAGTACTATAGTGTAACAAATTACTCGATATGCAGTACTATAGTGTATCAAATTACTCGATATGCAGTACTATAGTGTATCAAATTACTCGATATGCTGACGAATATTCCTATCAGCGTGACTTATTTTCAGTTCCCAAACATATTTCACCTTTCACAAATTAGGCGTGAAAATTTTCACCCTGACGCCGAATTACTTTCAGCTTCCAAACGAGCTGTCACCAATCAGGAAAAAACACCCTTGATTATTTTCAGGCTGACATAAATTTTCACCTTTCACCTATCAGCTTCCAAACGCCCCCGATATGGTCAGACATCCGCTCAAAGGCCTTGTACGTCCGATAATTGTTTAGACTTGCACAAAAACACCAAAATAAGCCAATTTCACTCAAATTTAATCTAAGTACTATTGTGTCAAAAAAAATCTAAGCTCTTCTAGACTTATTAAATTTAGTTTCTAACTAACAAAACTATATTGATTCCAAAAATAAACTGGTGGAGAAGTGAGAGACCAGCTTGCAAATTTCAATTCCTCACCCTTAGAGGTGAGATAGTTAATTCAAGATTTCACATTATTTAGCTTTGAAGGGTAATCTTATAAAACCTAGGGAAATAAGATTGCCTATCCAGGCAACACTTCACTCACACGTGAAACAGGTTGCCCACTTCAAACCCATTGATCCCTATTACGAACAAAATTCCTTCCAAACCAAACCGGATGGATTCCCGCACCAAGTGGTCCGAGAGCCAGAGGGGAAAAAAAATTCTATTTCTATATTTCCCTCTTTCCTTCTCCAGCCGTCCGTTCGGAACGAATCCGACGGGTGACATACAAACCCTAACTACGGATCGCCTATTTAAAACCCCAACCTCCTCCCTCGCCTGCTATTTGTCTTCTTCCCAGCCGCGGTGATCGTCCCCCATCTGAGTCAGGAACAAGGTTCGATCTTCCTTTGTTTCTTCAATTCATGCTTTTCTTGCTAGATTGTCTTTTGCATGGTTGAATCTAAAGGATTTACGGTTATATCTTGAGTAATTTTTAATGTTTTGCTCATGTTCGATGATGAGAGTATGTGATTGTTCTAGCTACGAGTTATGGTGGTGTTTTAGCACCATTGCAATAGACTTACTTCAATTGCATATGTATGAAGCTTTGTACTGCTTGATTTTGCGTTAACTAAATTGATTTAGAAAACATGAGTTGATGGATTTTAGCTTTAATATTTGGTCGTTCGTTTTCTTTTTGTTGCTTGTTTATCCGTCAAAAAGGTTTTAATTGCGGTAGTGAGGGTTTTTGGAATGTAAAGCACTTTTGGTTGAAGCCGCTTTCTTTGAGAATCTCCTCTTGCGGAGGGAATGGGAAAGTGGCTTTAGAAGAAGTTGCTTCTTTACCCAAACGGGCCTTGAGTCAGTTTTGTTGTTTAATTTTGTTTGTGTTCAGGAATTCTGATGACTTTCTGCCTTTGTTCTAGCATGAGTTATGGTGCTTTTGCACGATTTTGATAGTGTTGTTTTAATTGGATGTATTGATTTAGAGTCTTTATCTATGAAGCCTTCTAGTACTTGGACTTGTGTGTGTTAATTCAATCCTTTTGTTCTATGGGATATAAAATAAGGTCTGCTTTCTGATGGATTATAGTTTTATAATTTGATTTCCGCTTTGTCTTTAAAAAAAAATTCAATTGGCGATAATGAGTCTGTTTGTTTAATCTTGTTTAACATCTCATTAGAGTTTGATGTTGAGGGCAATTGAAGTGTTGTCTTCTGAGGATGTTTGTTTAATCTTGTTTAGCATCACATAACTTTAGTGTTGTTTTCTTTTGTTTTTGGGAAAACCTCTTTCTGTTTTCATTGGATCTAACTTATTTTTCTCATAATATGTGTTGTACCTTATTTTGTTAAGGATTTGCTCTATCCCTTTAACTTGTAATTATGGTTATCTGAATAAACGAATGTTTGTTAACAATGATGATTTATAGTATTACATGTGTATCATATGCTTGCAATTGCGTAAAAATATATTCAAAGAGAACTTTTTAGTTTTGGTTTTTAGATTTTATTGTAAAGATGTGATATGCAGCCATGGGTAAGGAGAAGGTCCACAGTAATATTGTGGCCGTTGCAATAGGATTAGTTCAATTGAATTTGTATGAAGCTTTGTACTGCTTGGATTTGCGTTAACTAATTTGTTTTGTTTGTTGTTTGATCGATTTTGTATGTTAAAAAGGATTTAAATTGGTATTCACGGGTTTTGATGACTATCTACCATTGTTCTAGCTACGAGTTATGATAGGATACGTTTATGAAGAGCCACCATACATAAGCTTTCTAATGCTTGAACTTAAGTTAATGTATTCTATTTTTTTTTGTTTTATGGAAAAAATATGACCTGTTGATGGATCTTAGATTAGAAATTGGTGGTTGGATTTTTATTTGTTGCCTTTTTATTTGTCCAAAAAAGATTAATTGGCGATACTATAAATATTTTATGTGGCACACAATTAGTGTGCTGTCTTCTGTGTCTGACTGTAGCCCATCTATTAATATAAAAAAAAACATCTTTTTGTTTTCCTTGGATCTTGTGGTTGGCATGTGTTGCATCTTGATTCTGTTAAGATTTTTTTAATATCGTTTTATTTGATGCTGGAATATTTATTTACAATATAGAATTAATATTATTATGTGTATTGTGTACTTTTAATTGCGTCAAATTTCTAAATATTGCTTTCTTTGGTTTTGGCGTTCAGATTTGATTGCTAGCCATGGGTAAGGAGAAGTTTCACATTAACATTGTGGTCATTGGCCACGTCGACTCTGGCAAGTCGACCACTACTGGCCATCTGATTTACAAGCTTGGTGGTATCGACAAGCGTGTGATCGAGAGATTTGAGAAAGAGGCTGCTGAAATGAACAAGCGATCATTCAAGTACGCCTGGGTGCTGGACAAGCTCAAGGCTGAGCGTGAACGTGGTATCACCATTGATATCGCCCTGTGGAAGTTTGAGACCACCAAGTACTACTGTACTGTCATTGATGCCCCTGGCCATCGCGACTTTATAAAAAACATGATTACGGGTACCTCCCAGGCCGATTGTGCTGTCTTGATTATTGACTCGACAACTGGTGGTTTTGAGGCCGGTATCTCGAAGGATGGTCAGACCCGTGAGCATGCTCTGCTTGCCTTCACACTCGGAGTCAAGCAGATGATTTGCTGTTGCAACAAGGTATTGTTAGTGGCATGAATTACTTATTGGTTTTTTTGTGTGATCTGCATTTAGTATCTGTTTATTTTTAGGTGCTCAATCTGCTGTTATGTTGAAGATCACCTTATTCTATCTTCCTTTTGCATCTTATTGGATCTTTATGTCTATGAAATATTTTTGCTTGATGATGGATTTTATGCACTATCATATAGGTTTTATGAAGCTGCATAATCTTGTCATGAGTGATGTTATCCTTGTTATATATATTTTAGATGCATGATATGATTGATGGTATGGATTATGACCCCTACTCATTTGAACAACTACTTTCTCTTTTTTTTTCCCATCAAGGCACACGTGCGTTTGTTCAGGTATGTTGATTTTCGTACTTGTAGATCTCCATAATATTTGTGCTTTGGAATGCCCAAAAAAGTAGGTCTAATAAATGTTTTCTGCTTTCACTTGATCGACTGTACCCTACAGCTTGTGGACTATTGCTATTGCTCCTTGCTCGTTGCGGATGATCTTTATTTGATCTGTGACGTTTTTTTTTGTTAAATGAAAAGTGAAGAGTTCATAAACTTTTCTATAGATTTTAAGTCTTTGTATTATTTTTCATGTTGTTTTGTGTGTATCATGCGGATGCGCTGTGCAATATTGCTGGGTTACCCTTTTTGGTGTAAGTGACTGAGTTGCCAAGGGCTTGTACGATATCTTCGCACTGTACCCAGTCATTTGCACCACCTGGGGCTCATTCCGGCTGAATGTGCTGTAACTTTGTAAACAGCTAGAATAGCTCAAACGGCTTGAGCATGTGACTAGATAAGTCACAAGGATGGAGGTTCGAACCCTCCTTCTGGCTGTCATCTCCAAATATTCTCTATTGCTTGTTAAGGATTTTTCTTGTTTGGTCTTACTGATTGTGTATCGTTATTTACCAAATAGATGGATGCCACAACCCCAAAGTATTCCAAGGCTCGGTACGATGAAATTGTGAAGGAAGTGTCATCCTACCTGAAGAAGGTTGGTTACAACCCCGACAAGATTAACTTTGTTCCCATCTCTGGGTTCGAAGGAGACAATATGATTGAGAGGTCAACCAACCTTGATTGGTACAAGGGTCCCACTCTCCTCGAGGCCCTTGATATGATTAATGAGCCCAAGAGGCCCTCAGATAAGCCTCTTCGCCTTCCACTTCAGGATGTCTACAAGATTGGTGGTATTGGAACTGTACCTGTTGGTCGTGTTGAAACTGGTGTCATCAAGCCTGGTATGGTTATTACCTTTGGGCCCACTGGATTGACCACTGAAGTTAAGTCTGTCGAGATGCACCATGAGGCTCTTCAGGAGGCTCTGCCCGGTGACAACGTTGGGTTCAATGTAAAGAATGTTGCAGTCAAGGATCTTAAGCGTGGATTTGTTGCCTCCAACTCCAAGGATGATCCCGCCAAGGAAGCCGCTAACTTCACATCTCAGGTCATCATCATGAACCACCCAGGTCAGATCGGAAACGGATATGCACCAGTGCTCGATTGCCACACCTCCCACATTGCTGTCAAGTTTGCTGAAATTTTGACCAAGATAGACAGGCGATCTGGTAAGGAGCTCGAGAAGGAGCCCAAGTTTTTGAAGAACGGTGATGCAGGGATGGTGAAGATGATTCCCACCAAGCCCATGGTGGTGGAGACTTTCTCTGAGTATCCCCCTCTTGGTCGGTTTGCGGTGAGAGACATGCGCCAGACTGTTGCTGTGGGAGTCATCAAGAGCGTCGAGAAGAAGGACCCATCTGGTGCCAAGGTCACCAAATCTGCTGCCAAAAAGAAGTAAGCCGTTTCGTTACTTAGGAGTATGCGTTCCGCTCTGGGATGTTGAGAGTTCAGTTTTGTTTTTCTGTTAAGCTTTATTGGTAAGTTAATGCTGATCAAATCGGGTCGACTAAAAAATACTAGCAGATGCTGGTACTATATTTATATTCGGTGCTTTTTACATCGGGACAACGAACTAAGCTATATGTTCTGTTAGATTGGAAGTGATTTTTGGACAATCTTCATTATTTAGTTTCGGTCTAGTTCTCGTTTTGCCTCCTTCCAAAGTTACCTGTCTTAAGAAACCAAAATGAACTGATTTTAGTTCATGTTGATTTTCTAATGCACTAAGGTAATATTGGATGGAGGGAGCACTTCACCGCCTAAGCTTGGATGAAATTGTTTTTATTTTGGTTTACATCTCTGATTTCGTGATGATTGCCCACAAATATTGAAGCAGGCTTCATAGCTGTATTTGTATCATAATGGATTGTTTTTTATATTACACCCAAACTTGTCTTCAAATACCAGCCTGCTTGAAATTCTCGGTTTAGTAGACCTGTTTTGTTGTAAACTGGGTAGCGTTAATTTTGTTAGGGGATGGACTAGGGATTAGTTCAAACCTTAAATGCATGGGACATTTTTCTAGGGATAGTGAAGAGCACTTTTATTTAGGGTAATATAGCAAAGGCACCCCTCTAAGGCATCTCCCGTCCCCACAAAACCATTTCAGATTTTTTTTTAAATCAGTTGCTTTATTTTACCTGTCCTCCCCATTGTATTACTCTGTACAACCCACACTAGTACCCGTATTAAACGCTAGTCCCTCTAACGGCTCATCTTGGGCGACCTAGGGTGATGCTGGCACCCGTCGAGGGTCGGCGATTGCCATATCCACCTCTCTCTTTTTTCGTATTGAAACTATGTATTGTAATGCTTAAATTTACATAAATGAAGGAGACATGGGTAAGTAAAAGAAAGCAAGCGGTTGGGCACAGAAAATCTTCTTGGGTGAGTTTGGTAACTTGGATTTGGGGATAAAAATCCAAATTCCAAAAGCTTCCATTTTATGATGGATATGGACTTTCGCCTAAATCTGCATAAATGTATGAATCTACATTTTATACACAAGCGAAGATTTTCAAATGACGTCTCAGAGATGTCATTTGGAAATTCTGTTGCGGGCTCGGGAGAGTAGGTGGGAGGGAGATGAGAGGGTGGCGATGAGGAGGTTGGAGATGGAGAGGAATTGCTTGCATACGAAGGAGAGGGGCTTGAGATGGCGATGGTGGTCGAGTCGCTGCAAAATCAACTCATCCTCAGCTCTCTCGGCGTCAGCACCACTGCCTCCGGACTTCACTATGCATCTTAGTCAGTGTCACTGGCCCTTGCTATTGGCACCTCGCCTTGTACACCACCGCCACCATCATCTCCGTTGCTTTTCGGGCCTCCATCTCATCCTATGCCATAGTTGGAGAGGAAAGGGTAGAAGTCGCCGTAGACGGCGAGGAGGTTGAGGTTGGAGAAAAAATTGCACAGATGAAGACAAAATCGACAGTTGAAACCTTTTTAGTTGCCAACCAACAGTTTAAAATATAAATATTTCTTTTATGCAAATTTAGAAATCTATGAATTGTGGAACTTCTCTCCAAATCTAAATCTACATTACCAAACGCAACCTTAGTGAATTAGCTCGTGAAGCTCTGAAGGATGGAGTGGGGAGAATAGTCTTATCTCCCTGCAGGGGTGGGGAGATAATTTAGCAGGGTTTATAATTACGCACCGCACCCCAAAGGACAGTAAAAACATCAATGTGGGTTAGTGGTGATATATTTCGAAATACAGATTCACCGGTTTTAGAAAGGCTTACTTGCCCCTATGTCATATGTCCAGATCTCCTATGCATCTCACATTCACTTTTATTGAACACTTTTCACCTTAAGTAGACGAATACATTACGTCATACTTACCCCACTGATTGTGTAGTTCTCTCTCTCTCTCTCTCGCCTTTTGCCTGCCTAGTTCCTTGTCGGCGCTTCATCCGCTGTAAGCGCCATAACGGTAACTTACACATGCATCATGCACTTTCTGTTATCCCTTTGACGAATCTGTTTAACACTACAGTTCTAACCTACACCATATATTTTTTTGGTAAAGTGCTTGTAGCAAAAACTGAAAAGGCACGCTGATCCATATGTATTCAAGGGCTGGTGTCATAAGGCCTATGAAGCATGGACATGACAAAATGACAGCTGTGTCCGTGTCTGACACATATCCAACATGGATACGCTGGCGACACGGCTGCTTGCGTGTCTGTGCCAATTTTTTTTAAGAAAAAAGGGACACGTATCGGACACGGCAGGACACACATTGAACACAGGAATTAGGCAAAATTAAAAATGCTCTCCCCCTTCTCCCGTGCCTGTGACCTGTGCCATAACTGGCCAACGATTAAGCTTCAACTTCTTCGGCGATTGGCGGGCACAAAAATCCGCATCAGCAACAGAGAAGGTCCAGAGGACACCACTCTCCCTTGTGATCCTCGCTGCCTCCGCCTGTTTTTGGGTTCGATCCATCCCCCCCACCGGTAATCTCTTCTATTTCTATACTTTTTCTCTTTCTCTCTATACATCGATTCAATGAGCCAAAAAGTGTGGTACATCGGCAACAAGATGGCCAGCAAAAATTTGTATCATCAATATTGTGGCTGAAACAAAAATGGCTTGGAAGCCATTTTGAAATCTTTCTTCTTTACCCGTGCAGTTTTAATTCTAGATATGACATTCTCATTGTTCTCTTCCTTATTATATTTACTTTCTCATGCATTTTTGTACATCAGATATATGACTTGAATGTTTTTATTTGTGTGGAAGCACATTCAAAAGTTTTCTAGCTTTTCATTGTTGGGATGAGTTATTTGGAGGTGCTGGAGTACTTGAGATAGCAATTTTATCTTTAGATGAGCTATATTTGGAGGCAGTCACCTTTAATGATGTTAAAATTGATATAGTTGCTTATGTTTATGTACTATAAAGTTACATCGTGATATTTTGTTAATAGGATCTTAATATTTTATCTATTATGGAAAAGTTTAAATGAGATTGCTCTCAGGCAAGAGAATATCTTCGTGTCTCTGGCATTGCATATTAAACTCAATCACATCATATTATAGTCCATTATTGAAGAGTTCTTCTTGCAACCCGAAGATCATTTTGGGGGGGAGGGGAGGGCATGTGGGCCCACTAATCTGATGGCTGTCAGCTCTGTAGCACGCTCTGATGGCTGTCAGCTCTGTAGCACGCCAACTTAGCTAGATTTTTCCATTATTGAATAGTAGATCTTTTTTTATATGAGAACGGTTTATATGAGATCGTTATCATATAAGGAGCATGAGAACAATCTTTTGGGTCATTGGATTCTGATCCGACAGTGGGTATCAAATCAGTGGGTAAGTGAGTGTGAACCATCACTCACCCTTATAGCCACCAGATTAAGAACCAACAACTACGAATTGACCTCATATAAGCCAAATGAGAGCGATCACATTTAAACTTTCCCCTTTTTATATAGTATTAGCAAATTTGCAAATATAGTGTCCCAGTGGAGATAAAACTAACTAATTTAACAATTCCAGTGAGTTAATAATTTTTGGGGAATTGAATTAGTAGGTTAGTGCGGCAATAGAAAGTGACAGGAGGGAGAAGTGAGAAACCAACTCGAAAATCACAATTCATCACCCTAGAGGTGAGAAAATCAATTCAAAACTTCACATTGATTTTAGCTTTGAAGGGGAAACTTATAAAACCCATGGAAATCGGAGTTCAATTCTTAGGGCTGCACCAAAAACCTGGACCCGACCCAACCCGGATGGAATCGACCCGACATTGACCCGGGTCGGGTCGGGTCGGGTCCTATCTTGGGTAGGGTCGGTTCCAAGGTTTTAAAACCCGGGTTCTATCTCGGGTCGGGTCGGGTTTTGCTTTAAAATACCCAAGAACCGACCCGACCCGAAATATACCATTTAAATAACTTATTTTTTAATATATATAATTTATTATTATTAATTTTTAATATTGCTACTAACATCAATAGAAGAACACCTCTGCAGAAGACCTCAAACTCTACCCCTGCTGGTAATCTCCAAAAGGTATGACCACAATATTGACTCCATAGGTGAAGAGTATATCACTGCAGACTTGAAGTCCCTCTAATTTAACCCAAATAGAATTAGAACCTAGCTAATGAAAAGAAAAAACAAGCAATATTTGAAAATAATACCCCTAGAAAAAATGTTCCTCCCAAAAGTTTTAGGGGGGAGGGGGGGGGGGGGGGTTAGTAAGATGTGAAAAGGGATTCATGGTTTGAAAGGTATTTCAAAATGTGGAAAGTATATCATGGGGTTTTGGGTTAGATTTAAGATGCATAGGTTAGTGAGTTAATAATTTTTGGGGAATTGAATTAGTAGGTTAGTGCGGCAAGTAGAAAGTGACAGGAGGGAGAAGTGAGAAACCAACTCGAAAATCACAATTCATCACCCTAGAGGTGAGAAAATCAGTTCAAAACTTCACATTGATTTTAGCTTTGAAGGGGAAACTTATAAAACCCATGGAAATCGGAGTTCAATTCTTAGGGCTGCACCAAAAACCCGGACCCGACCCAACCCGGATGGAACCGACCCGACATTGACCCAGGTCGGGTCGGGTCGGGTCCTATCTTGGGTAGGGTCGGTTCCAAGGTTTTAAAACCCAGGTTCTATCTCGGGTCGGGTCGGGTTTTGCTTTAAAATACCCAAGAACCGATCCGACCCGAAATATACCATTTAAATAACTTATTTTTTAATATATATAATTTATTATTATTATTATTATTATAATGATATAAATTATTTAATTAAAGATTTTTATAATTATATTAATTATTTTATTAAAATCTTGGGTTTTATCTCAGGTTCTCGGGTAGGGTCGGGTATTGTGGGTTTATCTCGGGTCGGGGTCGGGTTTAGCTTTATGGGTTTTATCTCGGGTCCGGGTCGGGTTTTAATTTCTCGGGTCTTATCTCGGGTAGGGTCGGGTTTAGCAAAATCCGACCCTACCCGACCCGTGATGCAGCCCTATCAATTCTTCTAGTACTTCTGTATTAGAAATTGGAGTTCATAGTATGCTCACCATAGAACCATGACCACACTAGAGACCTGTCTAGCCTCAAGGCCAGTTTGGTCTTTGTGCATTGGGACCTGTATGGCCCCTACCCTTTGGAGGCACCCCGCACACTTAAATTAGATCGTTTGTAATCATGGAAGGCCTATACAGTCTCCGACCATTGTGTCCATGAACACCAATGGTACTCACATCTCCAGAATTCAAGGGGTTATACAAGAACCCCTAGAGGTGTATGGGTTATGCTGCTCGTTTGATAGCTGCACTAATTGAGAGCATAAACTCATTTACTCCAAGCATTGTTCTATATGTTTCATATTATGGAGTTCGATCATTTTGCCTAGGATGTTAGCAATTCCCTACGTTAGAGTTGAAGAGTCTCTACCGATTGATTTATGACTTGCTGGCAGTTTGTGTTACTAAAATTGTCTCTTCCACTATTTGCATTGATTCTTTTGCTTCATATTCTTCTATTATGATTTTACGTTATATTGAGTATTTCTAAGAATACTTATGCATCCTATGATGCAGGTTTAGTAGCAGATAAAGCATATAGGATAGAGGTTTAGAGTGGAACGTGGCAAAGACGTCGTAGCATAGTTAAATAAACTTTATGTTTATTTTAAGAACTGTTCTAATATGGCTTTAGACCATCATAACACTTCAAGTTATTTACAAATAGTCTATCTTATTTGGTTGTCATTACATTCTTTTTATTATATTGGTGTGAATAACGGCGTATCTTTGACACCTCAAGTCTTTAGCATTTAAATATATACTCGATATGTGGCTGGAAATTTGGGGCATGACATCATAGTATCGGAGCTTCAAGATATCACTATTTGCAAATAAAATATAGAATTCATAGCCATAAATATAATATTGAGCGACCTATAGCAGGGATGGGTAGTAGCCTTAGTGCCTAATGAACCTTAGCCATGATACCTTAGCTAAGACACGAAGTGGAAAACAATATGTTGGCCAAATAGTGAAGGAAAAGCCATCTAGGATTAATGAAGAGGATAAAGGGGGAAGTCATAGTAAACTCAAGAAGTTGAAGTTGACGTGGAGCCTTTATCAAAGGATGACCTTGAATACGATGCGTACTTAGGTGAGTACCTCTGAAAACAAAAACCTAGGAAAGAGCACTAGGACAGTTGTAGGATTGGGATGGCAATTAGAAAATTATCTTGTAGTGATCCCTTGCTGTATGCACCAAGGTAGGATCTTTTTGTGAAACTCTTAGAAAGAACTAATAAATTATTATATGAACTAATGATGATTTTATGATATGTGCGAATTAATTGTGTTTTGGTATGATTGTTTGATTTGTGTGTTGGGAGTTCACCGACACTCGAAAATTAGACAGATGAATGAAATTTGAAGCATTAATGGAATTCTAATTCATATTCTTTCATTGATTGTAGAGAGAAAAGATGGTGGAGAATCCTAGAGCACAAAGGGGAAGTCTTGTTGTAAATGCATTAACCACTCAGAAGGAGTAGTGATCAAAACCTGGAGATGAGAGACATTCACATGAGATTGCACGAGCAATGACGGATGGAGGTACTGACCATGTGAAGGCTCCCACCTTGGAAAGGTTTAAGAGAGTGACATCTACATTTTCTGGAGTGGATAACCCCTAAGGTCCCTGAGAAATGGATTATAGAAGTGTAGAAACTATTTAAGGGTCTCAAAGTTCCCATGGAGGAACGGGCTACCTTCGTCACCTTTGTGTTCACCGAAGAAGTAATATCTTGGTGGAAATCTACAGAAAGAAACAATTTTTTAGAAGGGCATGAGATCACATGGGAGGCATTCAAAGAAGTTTTCAATGCGAAATACTTTCCAACCCATGTGCAACGAAAGAAGGAAGAGTTTCTAGAACTAGAGCAGGGTTCAATGACTGTACTGCAATATGAGACAAAGTTTGTGCTGCTGCATAGGCTTGCTTCCTATGCATGTCCAACCAAACTGAGGATGGAGCAGAAGCCATCACAACCCACCATAGTGGTCAAGGCAGTGGAATTGATATCTATTTTTGAGGAAGACTACAAATGGACTCAAGAAAGGAGGAAGGTCGTGACTGGGGATCAAGGCAACAATTCTATATAGCCAAATAATAAGAGATCTAGTGGCGATAACAGAATCAATGATCGCCAGTTTAAGCAGCATAAGCAACCTCAAGAATACTTGCAGAGTCTGCAAAACCAACCAGCCAACAATTCAATAGGAGTGAGAATAAGTGTCGATCTTGTAGTCACCAATACCACCCTCGGAAGTCCTACCAACATGAGGAGAGTGGGTGCTACACTTGCAACGAGAAATGACATATCTCAAGAGATTGTCCCAACATGGATAAAAGGTGCAAGATAGAATGTTTGCCCTATCTTCTGAAAATTCTAAGACCTCGAATGTAGTTGTAGAAGGTACCCCCTCAAATGATAGAATTGTTAGAACCTTGTTTATTTGGATGCTTCACATTCCTTTATCTACTCTACTTTTGCTTTGAGAGTTTAAAAGCCTTTGACTAGCTTATAGTACAAGTTAGTGATTGTCACTCCTATCGGGAGTTCTGTGTTAACATAGAATGTATAGAGAATGCCCCTATAGTAGTCGGGGATAGGATCTTGTTTTGCTTGATATGTTTATTTTGATTTGATTTTGGGTATTAGTTAGTGTTTGCCATTCTTGTTGGGAATTCGGGTTAACCCAGAAATTTCGGGGACGAAATGCCTATTAAGGGGGAAATGACTTCGCAGTCCGAAGTTGAGATGAGGCAATCATATTATGAATTATTTACCAATTAACTTATTTCATTTCGGGATGAAATGCTGATCTATACACGAATTATGCACTTTATTAGCTCCTAAACTTATGTTTATATTAGTGTTTGATTAGATTTCGTGTGCTTTAATGTTGTTTTTGATCTTTTGTAGGAAAGTAAGACATATCTTCCTTTTGGCTTAAGAAGAGAAAAGAAGCAAAATATTTTGGCAAAGAGATCAAAGATCTAGGGTGCGTTTGGAAGTTAAAAAAAAACAGGGTGAAAATTATCAAGGGTGAAAATTGTCAAGGCTGATAGGTGACATATGTTTGGAAGCTGAAAAAACACATGGTTGACAAGTGACAATTTTCAACGTGTTTTGGCTCAACTGATTTCTGTTTGGGAACATGAAAATTTATCAGCCTGATTTATGTTTGGGAAGCAAATTGAGTAACAACCTTTCAGAGTAAAAATGTTCCGAAAATATCCATTTCTTATATTTCTATTGCCAACACATATCCCTAACATATGAGCTAGGGTTCTGCGGGTGGAGACGACGGATGGTGGCTAATCGGCGGTCACTTAAACTGGAGGCCATACATAACAAATGATCCTAATTCCCGTCGCCCGTAATGAGCTTTGCCCCGCCTCTCCCATCATTCTCTCCTCTGCCATCCAGTTCTCCTGTGCCCCCTCCGGTGGCTGGTCGGATGATCCCTGTATTTTGTTGCTCACCGTCAACACCATTCACTGCGCCTCGCCCATTGATTTCTTGATCGCGTTGCCCATTGTGAAATCGAGTACACAATTGTCTGATTACATTACGCGATATCCTCGGTTGCATAATATCAATGCGTTCTGCTATTATAGAATCAGACGCTCGATATAAGTGCTCATCATCTATTCTATTCCGCTCTAGAACACCCTTCTCTATCGTATAATCGGGATGTCGAAAGTCTTGCTTATCGTGTAATCGATTACTCCTTATCCACCTCATCATGTGGGCATCTATCATTGGTACGATTACTCGATTGCGGTGCTCATCGAGTAATCCATTACTCAATATAAGTGCTCATCGTCTAATCTATTCCGCTCTAGATAACCCTTCTCTATCGTGTAATCGGGATGTCAAAGGCCTTGCTCATCGTGTAATCGATTACTCGTTTCCACCTCATCGCGTGGGCATCTATCGTGTGTACGATTACTCGATTGCGGTTCTCATCGAGTAATCGTTTACTCGTTAGAGAAGCTTTTTATTATTCGATGATTCGACTGCCACGTTAAACGTATCATTATGCATGCGTGCCGTGTAACCTTCATTGTGTCATTATGCATACGTGCCGCGTAATTCAACTCACATGTCAGTATGCATGCCGGACATGTCACCCAGTATTAATACCCATTTCCGGAGCTTGAACACCATTGCGCATATGCGATTACATGGTTAGGGTTTGGCGATTGCACGAGCCGGCGGCAGTGGCAATTGCGATTGCTAGCGGTGGAAACAGGCGTGTCGAAGATTTAAAGCCGGGTAGATCTGCCAGATAGCCCTCTTCAGGCTGTGATCGTTTAAAATTAAAACCCTTGCAAGTGCACAAGGCAATTGTACTACGACGAGCATTAAGAAGGGTTGTCGAACCTCAGGGACGGATTAATATTTTACCAAATTCAAGAAAAAGTAGCAGTGTTGATTCTAGACTAATAAAGCAATGAACTTTAACTAAACTAAGTGAGATTTAATCAATATGGAGAAGACCAAGGCTTCGAATCTACCACAATAAACTAGTGCATCGTTTCTCTCTCTCTTTTGAATAAGGTTTTCCAATTGGCTAGCATATTCCTCTCGGACATACACTTGTCAACTCAAAATATAGTGCTCTCCTCTCGGATGTAACACATAAAATAATTAAAACATGGAATTGTGATCTATCTCTCTCGAGTATAAACCAATGAAATTTTATTGATATATAACACCTCAGTCTACTCACGTTCCTCTCGGATACGCAAGTATTCTTCGGATTGAAACTCACAAGAATTCACTATTGTCTCTCTCGAGTACAAAGAACAAACCTTTATTGAATTAACGGTGATTACACAATAAAATCCATACACCAACTAGAGTAAAAACATAAGATGAGAGAAAAGAAACTACACAACCAGATTATTGGGCTTCCTCTACGCCATGGAAAAGTGCTTAGCCTCGCATTGGAAGAGAATCCATCATGTTCTTCATCTTCTTCTCTCATTTGCTCTAGCCTCCAATTTAGCTATAGATTCTCCAAGGGTTGGTCTCCAAGATTGATTCTCTGGTGCCCAAAACGTTCTCCCATAAGGCCTATTTATAAGAGTGAAGAGAAATCACGAAGTTCCCTTCCAAATCCGAGTCGAAATAGGTCTTATTTCGGTTTTCCGCGTACGGAGATCGATCGCTCGCTGGCCGATCGATCGCAATTCCTTCGTTATTTTCCTCCGATCGATCATTTTTCCGATCGACACCGTATGATACCGATCGATCGTAGTTACTGTCTTCGGCGATTGAAAAATTCCAGTAGATACGATCGATCATTTTGAGGTCCGATCGATCGTTTCCTTCAATACACTGCTTTTGCGGCTTTGGCAATCGATCGCAATGATAGCTGATCGATCGTAGTTATTGATCATAAACTTCAAATAGCTATAACTTTCTGTCCCGAACTCCGAATTGTGTGTGGTTAGTGGAGTTGGAAAGCTGACTTCTTGAACTTTAACATGAGACTTGAATCAGTCAAATCAGACATTTGTACATGAAGTTATGATGATTTAACCATTTTGAGTTACTTTTCTCTTCATTTCTGTGTATTACTCTTATTTCCTACAAAAACCAAAAACTATATTAAAGTAGTAGTTATTCTAGTCAAACGCTAACATAATCATAAGTTTAGGAGATAATAAAATGCATATTTCACGTATAGATCAGGCTGTTGGGTTATCGACGAGCTGACCATTCCTCCAAAGACACTGCCACCCCACTGGTAAGATTTAAAAATCAAACGTTTTTTGTTTGGAAGCTACTACATTTTTGTTATATCGTTTGATTTTGTGTGTCCGATCGCAAGATTGCGTTCGCATATCGTGTCACAGGAACCTGATGTAGTCAATATTGTAACCTGATCTGAAATCCTACTGGATGTGTTCCAGAACAGATGGATCAACCGCCTTCTCCCACCCAAGAGAGGAGCTCTTCTTCCCAGACCCCCAAGAAGTATAACGCGAGGCCATCCCTTCGCACCCAGTGTACACCAGGCGCTCTCACCAAGTCTCTACAAGTTGCAGAGCGTTAGCCACACCGCATGGACCGATTGCATGAGACGGCTTTTCACATCATATTCGAAGGCTGATATGTAGTTGTGGCTAGAAATTTGCTTGAGGTCTTGGTGGAATGTTGGGATGAGCGTCTTATGGTGTTCAACATCAAGGGGAGAAGGTTATCCTTCACTAAGCAGGATGTTGCCCTCATCACTGGGTTGTGGGCATCTGGTGAGATTGTGAATTAGAAATCACCTGATGGTAAACTACTGGCCCCGGAAGGTGCATTCTACCGTAAGTTTTTCTCCACGCAGAGACCAGAGAGGCAATACATTAAAGACCTACTTGATAAATGTCTGCGGGGGGAGCAGATGTTTTAGAGGATGACATGGTTCGGTTGATCGTCCTACACATGTTCTCAACCACGCTCTTCACACAATCGTCCAAATCAGTCCCTACAAAGCTATGTGACTATCTGGACGACCTCTCCCAACTGTCCAAGTATAAGCCGGCACCATCCATAAAATGCTTGTGTCGAAAATGTCACAGTCATGTAGATGTTTGCACTCTAGATCTTCCAGAGAGACGAGTAGCTGCGGGACTATGGCAGAAGCCGCGTATGTATTACAGGTAATTCGTAGATCCATATATTCAGCTTATAGTCTAATTTCTTACTCGATTCATGTAGATATCGTCACATCGATTACTTGATGGCAGTGAATATCGTCCCCTTGATTACACGATAGACATCTCTACATTGTAATCGATTACTCGATGCCGGTGGATCACGATAGGCATCTATGGTGTAATCGATTACTTGATGGTTATGGATATTGTGTAGTCAATTATGGGGTAGGCACCTCTATCGTGTAGTCAATTACGCGGTAGGCACATCTATCGCGTAATCGATTACATGGTATGCACCTGTATCGTTGTATCGATGACTCGGTAGCAGTGTATATATATCCATAGTGCCTAATGAATTTTTATCTCATTCCGCAGATATGGTTCTTCGAGCACCCCAATCTGTTTCACTCCACCATGGGTCCATGTAGTCCAAGAGTGAGAAGGTGGCCCGGATCTGGGGTGTTGGTGGTTGAAGCAAATAAGGGCATCCAATTCCATCACCGATTTTGGCCCTATTACGTTCACCTATTGGAGATGTTGGATGTCCAAACCGCCGTCGTTGATGTCATAACCCCTTTATCAGAAGAGTCATCTCTCATCCCCCACCAGCAACCTCAACCTCCGTCGTCACCGAGGACAAGGACGCCGTCAACTGTCCACCATCATGTCATTTCCTTGCAGGGTGTTCTTGAGGGGATTAATTCCCTCCTTAATGTCGCCATCAAACAGAGCGATATGATGGACACTCAAGGATTCAGCGTCCCTTAGATAATTGAGGGTATTCAAAAAATGGAGTTGAACCACTCAGTTAGGTTGCTAGTTGACAAATTGGGAGCCGACGTCCCACATGCTTCCCGGCAATCACCCCAGAAGGTACATCCCCCCTGTGACTGTCACCTGAAAGAGGCCACCCCCCCAACGAGGTGCGTCGAGTGGGCTGAAGTCCACCCCAACTGACCAGCCAGAACCCTCTACTTAGTCAACCCGGGCGATGTCGGTAGAGAGACCCCCAATGAACCAGCATGTTGAAGTGCCGCTGACGGATCTATCACAACGAGTTGAGGCAGAGAGGCCCCAAAGCCACGAGCATGTTGATGTGCTGCCCACAGATCTATCACAATGGGCTGAGGCAGAGAGGTAGGTTGATGTGCCGCCAACTGATCTGTCACCCCGGGCTGAGGCAGATCGGCCTCCATCTGATGCAACTATTATAGTTCCGCCTCTTCCTACACGGCACAAGGTTCCCGCCCACAAGACAACAAAATTAGGTAATTTCACTATCACTTGCCCCATCTATTAACCATAGAGTAGCTATCGTGTAATCGATTACATGATAGCTATGTGTATCGTATAATCGATTACATGATATATATGTCTGTCATATAATCGATTACACGATAGAGGTGTCTGTCATGTAATCGATTATACGATAGCTACTCTATCGTATTTGACCATTGTACATCACTGTCATGAAGATTCCTCATTTCTCTCATCACTGTCATGAAGAACCTGCACCCACTTCGGCCTTCCCACCCGGTCCTCCAGTTTCGACAGGAAAAAGAAGGCGATTAGTGAAGGCAGACAGCGTTCGACCGATGATCGTTTAAAATTAAACCCTTGCAAGTGCACAAGGCAATTGTACTACGACAAGTATTAAAGGGTTGTCGAACCTCAGGGACGGTGAATATTTTACCAAATTCAAGAGAAGTAAAAGATGTAATTTAATTAATATTAAAGAAAGCAATGGACTTTATCTAATCTAACTGAGATTTAATCAATATGGAGAAATATCAAGGCAAAGAATCCACCACTAGACATGCAATTACTACTCTCAATTATTATTAAGCATAAGTTAACATGATATGGTAATTCTTGTTCTTGATCGGACACACGAATTACTAATGAATTCACTAACGTTCTGGATCGGACACGAAAGTTCATCCACTATTATGTAATCAATCCTATCCTTGATCGGGCATAGAATCAATCACAACTCTATTATAATGCAATTAATCTTATCCTTGATCGGGCATAAAATCAATCACAATATCTAATTTCATTCATAATCAATCAAGTCTATGATCAAGCACTCAAAAGAATACTCATGAAATCGCATTAAGCATAAATCATAGTCAACTTTATAAAATTAAACTATCAAGAGTAGCAATACACATCTAGGGCTTCATCAAGCCTTGACAAGGAATTTAGTTGCACATAGATGAAGAGAAAAGAAAAGCCTGTTTATGTAGATCCATCGTCATGAATCTTTCTTCTTCTTTTTTCTCCAAAAGCTCCTTCTCTTGCTCCTCTCTAGCCTCCAAAGGGACTCAAAACTCGATTCTCTAATGCCCAATACGTTCTCCCTGAAGGCATATATATAGGGGTGAAGGAAAACCCTCAAATCCCCTTCCAAATCCAAGTCAAAATAGGCTTTATTTCAATTCTGCGTATACGGCGATCGATCACTTTTCTGGCCGATCGATCGCTTTGCGATCTTTCATTTTTTGCCGATCGAGCACTTTGCATCAATACGCAAATTCCAGTAGATACGATCGATCGCGTACACGTCCGATCGATCGGTTTACTATTCATTTTGCAGCAAGATTTTCTAATGGTCATAACTTTTCGCTCCGAACTCCAAATTACGCGCGGTCGGTGGCGTTGGGAAGCTGACTTCTTGAACTATAACATGAACTTGAATCAGTCCAATCTGATATGTGTATGCGAAGTTATGAAGATTTAACCATTGAAGTCCGTTTTCACCTCATTTTTGTATATTACTCTTGTTTCCTACAAAAACCAAAAACTATATTAAAGTAGTAGTTATTCTAATCAAACACTAGCATAAATATAAGTTTAGGAGATAATATAATGCATATTTCATGTATAGATCACACCCCCAAACCTAGATTTTGCTAGTCCCTAGCAAAACAAAGCAAAACAAAATCAAACAAACAACTAAAGGAACTAATGCATAAAAGTAAATACCACTTTCGTAGGGAACACGATTGCATTGAGCATATGCAACAAGCCGTTAAACCTCTAGGTGGCCCTAGTAGGACGAGTGTTGTTTCGTGAGGGTTTGCAGCCACGCTACCCACAAACATGTATTTATTAAATTAATTAACCTAAGTGCAAAAATAAAGCAAAAATTAAAATATTGCAAAACACACAAACCTATTATCCCGACAAATACAAACTACAATGCTTAAGAAAATCAACCACATGTACTTGGTTCATAATCAACAGGAATATAGAAGCCCTCAAGTAAGTGGCTTTATTCCACACTTTCATCTTGGAAATTTCTGCTCAAATATTATATAGCATGATAACATAAATAGTAGAAAGTGTAGAACATTGTAGCAATACATTCTAAATTTCTGTTTATACAGATCCAGTGTTACCCATTAACCAAAGAACATCAGAATCTACATAGTCATTGTAATCTTTAGGTTCATGATAGCACAAATCTGCGCGCCTCCTTCGGGTCCAACATTCTAGATTTGAGAGGATAATACACCACAGACTTTTTTTTTTCTTTTTCTTTTTTTCGCTAGGACTGTGTAAGGCCTGACTTCAAGAAGCTTAGGTTTAGCAATGACTCAGGCCAATGACTCCCAGCCAATTGGCTTAGGGCATTAGGTTTTAAGAGACTGCTTCGGGCCCGAGCATCAACCTAAGTTAATCCTATAAAGTCAGGCAGCCCCTTTTTCTTTCATTTTTTTTTCATCATTTCGCATTTTTTCATTTTCATCATTCATATTTTCAGCACATCTTTATTTTGTCCAGGCTGTATTATACTCTCAACCTATTTTCGGTTCCAATCCCTTGCCATAGCCAAGTAAATGGTCTATCATGATCTTTTAAGCTCAACAGATAACTACACATCATCCAATGACTATGACTAAAGACATCCCACTGTAGATTAGCATTCAACAAATCTCTAGATGGTATTACTTTATGTAACTAGTGTGTGTGAGTGAGTTTTCTTAGTTCAAGCACTTTGTTCCAAGAGGACTGTAACAGAAAAATATGCTCAGTTAAGTGTATCTATCCTCCAGTATACTTACTCACACTTCCAATGTAAATTAATCTCCTAAGAATTGAAGCATGCATTATTACGGGATAAACTATCAAATCTTAACAAAAATACTAACAAACAACCTAAAAACTAATCAAAAAAAAAATTTTGTGAATTGTTTTTTTTTCTATTTTTTTTCTTTATACAAGTAATATTCCCTCCCCCAAATCTATTATGAACATTGTCCTCAATGTGAACAAAATATAGCATGACAATGAGCATATAATAAAAAAAATCAGAGAAAAGAGAGAATACACCTGAATACGTGGGTTGCCTCCCACGAAGCGCTAAGTTTAACATCTTCAGCCAGACGGAGCCATGATCCTCTGTAGGGTCCAGATTATCAAGTCATCAACCTGGATCAATTAAATTATTGCACCACACACTTTTATCCTTGTTGCCTAAGTATGGAGCACATCGTGGAATAAAAGGATGGAGTAGTGGGCAGGGAAGCTTTGGAAAGAGGGGTCCCTGCATTAACCATGAAGAAGGGTCATTAGAAAATTTCTAATATAAAGGGAACCTCCTCCCCCATATCAACCATTTTGGCCTTAGAGGCCTCTTCTAGTAACCCAATTGGAAAAGCTTCCTCAATTAGTGAATCAACTAAACTATCTATGGAACAGTTTAAGTTATGTTCATTAAACAAAGAGTTAGATTGATCTAGACAAGATATGCATGGTGCTTCAGGAATAGAAGGTTCTGTTAATAGTGTTGTAGACTGCAACTCCTCAGATATAGAAGAAGGTTGAAAATTTGGTTCTATCAACACACTCACTTCTTCTTTAATTTCTACACTCTCTTGAGCATTATGTAAAGCCCACTCAAGGTCATTGTCAAACCTTTGGGCATTATGAAGGGATGTAACATCATAATCAGTGGAAAAACATATCCCTTCGTCAGAAAATTGGCCCATCGGATATTGGGGTTGGACAGGTAAAGTGCATTCTTCGTTCATATTCATGGCCTGCGTTAGCTGTTCTAACTATATTTCAATGTTGGCAAGAGCTTGTGTGTGAGAATGGACAATCTGGGCATGAGTCCGTATTTCAACTCTCATCTCCTCACATTCAGTTTTAATCTCGGTTAAGTGTGAGAGGAGCATTTGGCTCATTTGACTCATCTGGTCTTCGAAGGTCGGTTGGCCAAACTGAGGAGTAGAGGCTAATTGGTAAGGTAATTGATGGCTTAGGAAATCTTGTCTAGGGCCTGATAAGAGTGGACTCAGGGTTGGGTTGATCCCAAGGAGAATTAGGATGGTCCTCCCACCTATGAAGACTTTGGGCCTCATTAACATACTTGCGTATAAAATTAGGGTACTCATGGGCCAAATGGCACTCCACTGGGGTATGAATAGGACTTAAACAGAGGGCACATGGTTCCGACATATAAGGAGTTGTATATTGTAGGGAAGATGTGCCACTCCAAAAATTAGAGTGATTATCCCACCCACGGTTGTAAGTATCAGCATATAAGGGTCGTGGGTGGTAGGGCACTTCATAGGGAGGGGGATTAGGTGTGTGTGAAGAACAATAATCATTAAAGCTCCTATATGGGTTCTCATGGCTAAATCCATAGAAAGGTGAAGACATTTCTTCACCATGCATTAATCAACCGAACCAAAATATCACACATCCACAAATCAGAAAATCAACCCTAGATATCCACAACTAGCAATCATCAGTCCTAGATATCAACAACTAGCAGTCCTAATAGCCACAACTAGCACAACATGCAGTCACAGAAAGAAAAGAAAAACACCAAACACACAAATTAATCTAAAAAGGGAAGAATTCCACGTCTTCTCTTAACCTTGCAAAAAGAAAGAAAAACACAAATTAAGCTACTGACAAATAATCTAAGTTAAGACTCTCTAAACTACTCTAATACTAATTATGCTAAGAATCTGGTAAACTATTATGCCGTCCCCGGCAACGGCGCCAAAAACTTGATCGTTTAAAATTAAACCCTTGCAAGTGCACAAGGCAATTGTACTACGACAAGTATTAAAGGGTTGTCGAACCTCAGGGACGGTGAATATTTTACCAAATTCAAGAGAAGTAAAAGATGTAATTTAATTAATATTAAAGAAAGCAATGGACTTTATCTAATCTAACTGAGATTTAATCAATATGGAGAAATATCAAGGCAAAGAATCCACCACTAGACATGCAATTACTACTCTCAATTATTATTAAGCATAAGTTAACATGATATGGTAATTCTTGTTCTTGATCGGACACACGAATTACTAATGAATTCACTAACGTTCTGGATCGGACACGAAAGTTCATCCACTATTATATAATCAATCCTATCCTTGATCGGGCATAGAATCAATCACAACTCTATTATAATGCAATTAATCTTATCCTTGATCGGGCATAAAATCAATCACAATATCTAATTTCATTCATAATCAATCAAGTCTATGATCAAGCACTCAAAAGAATACTCATGAAATCGCATTAAGCATAAATCATAATCAACTTTATAAAATTAAACTATCAAGAGTAGCAATACACATCTAGGTCTTCATCAAGCCTTGACAAGGAATTTAGTTGCACATAGATGAAGAGAAAAGAAAAGCCTGTTTATGTAGATCCATCGTCATGAATCTTTCTTCTTCTTTTTTCTCCAAAAGCTCCTTCTCTTGCTCCTCTCTAGCCTCCAAAGGGACTCAAAACTCGATTCTCTAATGCCCAATACGTTCTCCCTGAAGGCATATATATAGGGGTGAAGGAAAACCCTCAAATCCCCTTCCAAATCCAAGTCAAAATAGGCTTTATTTCAATTCTGCGTATACGGCGATCGATCACTTTTCTGGCCGATCGATCGCTTTGCGATCTATCATTTTTTGCCAATCGAGCACTTTGCATCAATACGCAAATTCCAGTAGATACGATCGATCGCGTACACGTCCGATCGATCGGTTTACTATTCATTTTGCAGCAAGATTTTCTAATGGTCATAACTTTTCGCTCCGAACTCCAAATTACGCGCGGTCGGTGGCGTTGGGAAGCTGACTTCTTGAAATTTAACATGAAGCTTGAATCAGTCCAATCTGATATGTATACACGAAGTTATGAAGATTTAACCATTGAAGTCCGTTTTCACCTCATTTTTGTATATTACTCTTGTTTCCTACAAAAACCAAAAACTATATTAAAGTAGTAGTTATTCTAATCAAACACTAGCATAAATATAAGTTTAGGAGATAATATAATGCATATTTCATGTATAGATCAACCGACCCCCTGATCATCTGTGCCATCTGCTGATACCGGTCAGCCTAAGGAGAAGGGTGCAGATACGCACAATAGAAAGGGCAAGGCGCATGTAGTCGAGGCTGAAACACCTCAAGTTCGTCATACGGATGCACCCACTGACTATCACCACCTCAAGATATGCTTCGAAATGGCTGTGTTGTGGCCTACAGATCGAAAGACAATTATGCACTGGATGAGGCACCCAAAACAGAAGTATCCATCAGATACACTCTACGAGGCAGACTACTTAAGTTTGCTGCAGACGACCCAAATAAACTACACGGTACGCAGAAATGATTGACATTTTTCTAGGGCATTTATCTTATTCGAATACCTCTTATTGTATTCAAATACATGCAGGTCATTGATGCGTTCTTCGAACTGCTGTGGAAGAGGCAAGAAGCGAACCGAAATGTATTGATGTATCCATACTGCTTCTTTGGAAAAATCATCGTTGGTAAATTTATTGAATTCGTAAGTGTGCTACCCTTGGTTATTGTTACACAGTGCTTTAGGCAATCAACGATATACTTCTCATCTCATATCTTATTATTTGTAGGAGTTCCACTCCAGCAAGGATAATATAGTGATGGAAAGTAAGTTGGTAGAGGCACTGCTGAAGGGCATCGACCGCAAGATGTCTTACGTCTTCTTCCCAATCCATACGGGCACCCATTACTGCCTGCTGATTCTACATTTCCCAACTGTCCGGTGGCGATTCCACAATCCTCTAGGCGAGAATCTAGCGACGCACCCACACCATAAGGTGGCTGCTCAACTTGTAGTTGACTGCTTGAATGATCTCCTCGCATCCCATTTCAACATTAGACAAGCTCGGACCTGGAAGATGTCCCAAATAAGGGATGCACCCTTCCAAAAAGATTCCGAGGACTGTGCAATCTAAGTAATGATGTACGCAGCTCAATTGGCCTTTGGGGTGATCAAACCAGTGTTTGATCAGATGGCCGTAACAATGCTCTATCGGCCTATGATCGTGTCAGTTCTGCTAAGGGGAATTATGGAGAGGGAATTTGACGTTGTAGGAAATACTGGTTTACAGGACATTACATTGGCTACAAAACGATCTTAGTGTAATTGGTTGATGCCAAATGAGTGTAGTTTACCCAGTAAGTTTGTAAGTAATATGGCGATATGAATGGCAGCTCCTTTAACGTGCAGTAGATTACTTGATAGATGTGCTCTATCGC
This sequence comes from Houttuynia cordata, assembly GCA_039654745.1. Classification (NCBI taxonomy): domain Eukaryota; kingdom Viridiplantae; phylum Streptophyta; class Magnoliopsida; order Piperales; family Saururaceae; genus Houttuynia; species Houttuynia cordata. The sequence continues at coordinate 15,849,685 of CM077504.1, forward strand.
GATCCAATTTAGGTGATATGAATGGCCGCTCCCTTTAACATGCAGTAGATTACTCGATAGACGTGCTCTATCGCAATCCAAATTAGGCGATATGAATGGCCGCTCCCTTTAATGTGCAGTAGATTACTCGATAGACGTGCTATATCGTGATCCAAATTAGGCGATATGAATGGCCACTCCCTTTAATGTGCAGTACATTACTCGCATGCATGTACTTGCAACAGGAAAAATGATATATTGTATGTTCAATACAAGGATATGTAAGTTATTTACATATAGACATTGCCATGTATTTTCGTGAAACACGCAGATATTCATGTATTAATAGTACTCATTGGAAGATAAATGCATGAACATGCGTCCACACTTAATCAGATAAAATGTCTTACAGTTTGGTTCCCATCAAGTAGGAGTAAATGGACCACATTTACCGTCGATGACTGGCAATATTATGATCTATACATGAAATATGCATTTTATTATCTCCTAAGCTTATGATTATGCTAGCGTTTGATTAGAATAACTACTACTTTAATATAGTTTTTAGTTTTTGTAGGAAATAAGAGTAATACACAGAAATGAGGAGAAAAGTAACTCAAATGGTTAAATCATCATAACTTCATGTACAAATGTCAGATTGGACTGATTCAAGATTCATGTTAAAGTTCAAGAAGTCAGCTTTCAAACGCGCGCAATTCGGAGTTCGGAGTGAAAAGTTATAACCATTTGAAATTCATAAATAATAACCATGATCGATCGGCTATCAATGCGATCGATCGCCAGAGCCGCAAAAGCAGTGTATTGAAGGAAACGATCGATCGGACCTCAAAATGATTGATCGGATCTACTGAAATTTTTCAATCGCGCAAGACAGTAACTACGATCAATCGGTATTATACGGCATCAATCGACAAAGCGATCGATCGAAGGAAAATAACGAAGGAAAAGTGATCGATCGGTAAGCGAACGATCGACAATACGGAGCGATCGATCGCCGTGTGCGGCAAACCGAAACAAGACCTATTTCGACTTGGATTTGGAAGGGGACTTCGTGGTTTCTCTTCACTCTTATAAATACGCCTTATGGGAGAACGTTTTGGGCACCACATATTCAACCCTTGGAGAATCTAGAGCTAAATTGGAGGCTAGAGCAAAGGAGAGAAGAAGATGAAGAACATGATGGATTCTCTTCCAATGCGAGGCTAAACACTTTTCTAAGGCATAGAGGAAGCCCAATAATCTGGTTGTGTAGTTTCTTTTCTCTCATCTTATGTTTTTACTCTAGTTGGTGTATGGATTTTATTGTGTAATCACCGTTAATTCAATAAAGGTTTGTTCTTTGTACTCGAGAGAGACAAGAGTGAATTCTTGTGAGTTTCAATCCGAAGAATACTTGCGTATCCGAGAGGAACGTGAGTAGACTGAGGTGTTATATATCAATAAAATTTCATTGGTTTATACTCGAGAGAGATAGATCACAATTCCATGTTTTAATTATTTTATGTTTTACGTCCGAGAGGAGAGTACTAGTTTATTGTGGTCCGAGAGGAATATGCTAGCCAATTAGAAATCTTCATTCAAAAGAGAGAGAGAAACGATGCACTAGTTTATTGTGGTGGATTCGAAGCCTTGGTCTTCTCCACATTGATTAAATCTCACTTAGTTTAGTTAAAGTTCATTGCTTTATTAGTCTAGAAACAACACTACTGCTTTCTTTTGAATTTGGTAAAATATTAATCCGTCCCTGAGGTTTGACAACCCTTTAATACTCGCTGTAGTACAATTGCCTTGTGCACTTGCAAAGGTTTTAATTTTAAACGATCATCGATCTCTCAGCTGTACCATTAATCCATCATCTAGCACCGACCATTCCCCGACATGACTACTAGACAGCTGATTGTCATTAGATGGTTGTCCCATCGCTTGGAACGCTTCATTAGTTTCGTACGTGGGCAGCAACCAATCTCTCATGTCTTCATCACTGGCCCTATTGTGTTGTGAATAAAGTTGTGCAATGCAGCACAAGCATACACAAACTTTGCTTGCGTCTCAATTGGATAAGGGGGCATATTTTCCATAATGTGCCAACGTTTTTTGAATGCCCCAAACTCCCTCTCGATTATATTCTGGAGAGATGCATGTATGTAATTGTATATCTCATGCCTTCCATTCGGCCGTCGTTGTTGGAAATAAGCAACATGATACCTGTGACCTTGACCCTTGTACGGACCGAGGAAGCCCACCTTGTTCGCATATCCTACGTCAACCGCGTAATACATGCCCGACGGTGGTCGTGGGAAACCTGATTGTCCGTCTTCTAATACGGAGTCAAGAATTTGCTGATCATGGGCTGACCCCTCCCGCCCTGAGACGACATAAGTAAAACGCATACTAAAATCTCATACACATGACATTTTGTGTAGTCACCTTGTGTTTACCCCTATAAGCATTTGACACATCAAACTTTACCTTCGCCATGACATGCGTGCCATCTATCGCCCCAATGTAATCCTTGAAAAATGGATAATATTTTCTATTATTCCGAATGTAAGATGGCATGTGCTCGAGTGGAAACATGGGGCATATGTGAGCATGGAACCATTGCTCTAATGTTGTATGCACCTTATACACATACCGATGTATGTTCTCTTTTGAGTGGGAAAATTCATGCCCCAACTTACGAACTGACGTACCGTGACCCATGAGCTGACAAAAAATCTTGATTTGTTGCTCAAGAGATGCGCCTCGACTATCTTCCAGACCGGATGCTCTAGCCTGTCTACATAATTCAACAAAAGTTTATTTGTTCATACGACAGACGTCCCTGCACATTTGATCATTTGTAACATTATATAACATGTCACCTACTAACTCCTCTCCCCTGTGGCGATGTGGGTGAACAACATTACAAGGGGGATGATTTGATAAATGGTCCATAGCAATGACATAATGATTAATTATTGCAGCATCCTCATTGTTGTCGCCGAAGTACATCCACCTCTACAAAATGAAAATAATGACATGAACTATACGGTGTTGATGGACTCATATTAATGTTAATGTGGGTCAGCTGATTTGCTTACCAGAGGGTCCATTGTTTCCCGGCTCTGGAAGTAGCAGAAGATGCTGTTGTGTAATCAATTGTACGATGTGAGTGGCTAGTGTAACTGTGATTACACGATATATTACCGTAGTCGTGAGAGAAAAGATAGAAAGAGTCTCATCTAAGAAATTGGATATGGCAAAGAATTCCTCCGACTAAAGGGCAACTCCCTCCGATCAGCCAGAGGAGTTGACGATGGCACAAATAGTTCTAGCGCTCTAGCTGGTGTTGGCGCTGGATTGCTCGCATGGAGTGCAATGTCGCAGCTAAATTCCGGTATTGCTAGAGCCGGCGAAGACGAGGTGGAGGAGCCAAGGGGAAAGCTGATGAAGGCCCTAGGGAAGCAAGACGTCTACATCCCAAGGGATGACTTCGAAGATGACACAGCGAACTACTTCCGGACGCTGGGTGATGAGAAGAAGCAAAGTCGAGGCCACCAATAGCTAAAATGGTTATGAAATTAAGCAGCTAATATATATAAGTATGCAATGAGGTTCTCCAATAAGGTAGGCTCGTATATGTATATATAAGCACTCCTGGAGTCACATGCATATAGGACACTAATCACGATCGTCACATGTTGAATAGTAAGGATAAGAAACATGTTCACCACACACTCATGCCCTACATATATAGGTCAGAGGAGTCACATGCATACAGTAGGAGAAATGACAAGACTCACATGGAGAATAGTAGGCAGGACAATTAAAAATAGTTCACGACACACATGAGTCAAATGAATAAAGTTGATAAAGCTTATACAACTGTGCTAAAATAACAAGTGTCTTCAAATGAATAGTTTGTCACAGGCAACTAGATGGGGGGTGTCTTCCCATCCCAAAGGTTCTTCAACCACTGCTCAGCAAGTTTGGCATCATCTTCCATGTACAGCCACATCTGTCTATTAGTCTTAGTCGATAATAATGATATTGCATAACTGTACATTGGGTTAGGCGAAAGCATCACTCTGTGCGTGCTTCTCTGTGATCTTAGACTCAGACAACGTACGGTCATGCTTCTCAGCAAGCGCATTTTTTGCCAGCATAATGTCAGACATCGACTGGAAGCCCATTGATATTTCGGAAGAGGAGTAAGTCTTCCTCTTCGAAGCCTTACGCTTGTCAATAGGGGTAGGAGGGGTAGGCATGAGGGGATTAGTGTGGGCATGTGGAGGCATCTGTAGGGGAGTTTGGGAAGTAGGAGAGTCGGCATTCAGAGGCTCCAAAACATAAGAACACGAATAATTATTATAACAAAAACTGTAAGAAAGCTACAAATGCATATCGATTAGTCGATACAAGTGGATGATTGTATAAAATTATAGAGGGTTCATGTTCGGGCACCTGGGATATGTTGCAAGTAGGTCATACTGAAGGGCCAGGGCCGAAGGGGCTTGCTTGGATATCAGCATCAAGGAGATTGGAAAATGATTGAGTGTATGTGTTATCTCCGATATCCTCTCCCAAGTACTGATCAAATTCATTGGGATGCATCCTAGGGTGATCGTCATCTGTACCTTGAGAACTATCCGGTGGCAGCTCTGTACTGGGGGGCATTTTTTTTTGGACGTCCATCATAAGCATGATGCCCAGTAGCATTGTTGCCATCGAATATTATCGATAATAGACCCTCCATCTCGGGGGTGTATCCCCAAGACTTCAATCTCATGGCCTTCAGGTGTTTCTGCGGTAGAAGGAGATGAGAGTAGATTGGCAAGGAAACATCTGGGGTTCGATTTTGCAAGAAAATGAAAAAAACGGTTCCAAAATAAAATGTCAGATGATACGCACCTGTCTAAAATTTTTCCAAAAATCAGGATTTCCGGAGGTATATGTTTGAGTAGCATCATTATACACACAACTAGTGTAATCCGACATCCACTTCCATGCATTATAGAGGTACCTAGTCTTGTCATAGTGACTGCAAATTTTTTCTTCATTCACAATTATACCCTTCATATTCAATTCTTTGCTTACATATTCGTAGCCACGGGGATGAAGACCCTTACCCCTACGGTGACCCACCATAAGTGCTTCTGCATACGATCTGATAAAGGCATAGTGCACTTCCTTATTCCACTCAACTTGTTTGACGTACTTTGCTTTCTTGCCTGGGCTTGCCATCTATTCCACACAAGAAGAAGCATAATGAGAGTGAGAGATGTGGACATACGCGATAGCAGTACACTAACATTACATGATTGCCTGCAATGCCCAACGTTAATCGATTACACGATAGCCCAGTCTAATGTGTAATCGATTATACGATAGAGGTGGGTACCGTGTAGTCGATAACACGAACGAGGTGCTCATTGAGTAATCGATTACACAAGCGCGCAGTCTATCGAGTAAGCACGATAGCCATGTGAAAATGGATTACTCGATAGATGTGTGTACTGTGTACCCGATTACTTGATCGCCATCGAGTAATCGGGTACACGGTACACACATATATCAAGTAATCGATTACTTGATTACTCAATTTCCATGTGGGTATCGTGATTATACGATAGCTGGATTGCGATCGAGGAATCGGGTACACAGCGCACACATCTATCGAGTAATCGATTACTCGATGAGTCAATTTCCATGTGGTTATCGTGATTATACAATAGCTGGATCACGATTGAGTAATCGGGTACACGGTACACACATTTATAGAGTAATTGATTACTCGATTACTCGATTTCCATGTGGTTATCGTGATTATACGATAGATGGATCACGATCGAGTAATCGGGTACACAGTACACACATATATTGAGTAATCGATTACTTGATTTCCATGTGGGTATTGTGATTATACGACAGCTGGATCGTGATCAAGTAATCGGGTACACTGTACACACATCTATCGAGTAATCGATTACTTGATTACTCGATAACCTTGTGGTTATCGTGATTATACGATAGCTAGATCGCGATCGAGTAATCGACTACAAGGTACACACATCTATAGAGTAATCGATTACTCTATTACTCGATTTCCATGTGGTTATCGGGAGACTGCCCGATCGTGTCGAAAAGAAGAAGTAATGATTAATCAAAGTAGATCGAGTAGTCGGCAGAAACAGAGGATAATAAAACTGTTAAAATTGCCACAAAATGAAGCAAATTGATAGATAAGCGGCAAACGAAAACATATAAAGGGAGAAAAAGACGATCTGACAGATTCAAATTTAAACTTCAAAAATAAAAAAAGCAAGGCCGTTTCCTTACCAGCACGTCAATGAGAAAAGGGACGGTCGTCGACGACGGGCAGGCGGGGAAGGAGCCGACGGATATGGTGACGCAGTAATCGATGTCCGACTCGGGGAGGGAGGGGGGGTGAAGCGGCATCAGGAGTTACAAGAGGGAGAGGAAAATGGTTTATTGGGGGGGGAGTCGCGTGAGAGACGGTCAGAGGAAGATGGTGGAGCACAAGAGTGATGGTGGCTGGGATGAGAGTGATCGATGAATGGGAATGAGAAAGGGCAAATAACCCTAAAAAATGAGAGGGAGGGGCATCCCATGATATTTTCGTCAGGCTGATTCTCACTCGAGGTAGAATCAGCCTTTCAGGGATGAAAGGTGATGATTTGTCACCTTTCACCGTCAGCAACCACTAGTCAGCCTTTCAGCAAACAAACACAAAATAGGTGATGGTGAGAATTTTCACCTATCAGCGTCACCGACCATTTTTCAGCCTTTCAGCTTCCAAACACTTTTCACCCTGAAAGGTGAAAATTTTCACCTTTCAGGGCTAAAAAATTATTTTTTCCAGCTAACAAACGCACCCCTAATAGTTGAGGACACGTGACGGGTTTCAAAGAGCTTCATTTGTTTAAAACAGTGAGATCGAGGGCAGAAGCGATCTAGAGCCACTGACGTACATATAAGGAGAAGACGGGTTTTTATCTTAACAAAAGAACCGTCAAGATGAGATTGGGCACGTGATAGCAATACGTCGGGTTTTCGCTAAGAGAGAGAGAGACAATACACTAGTTTATTGTGGTAGATTCGGAGCCTTAGTATTCCTTTATCTTGATTAAATCTCAGTTAATTTAATTAAAATTCATTGCTTTCCTTAGAGTAATTAAACAAACTGCAACTTTTCTTTTGAATTTGGTAGAGTATTCATCCGTCCCTCAAGTTCGACAACCCTTAAATACTCACCGTAGTACAATTGCCTTATGCACTTGTAAGGGTTCTAATATTGGAACGATCAAGTTTTTGGCGCAGTTGCCGGGGACAGAAGCCAATTGTTTACCAAATTCTTAGCATAGTTAGTTTAGAAATGTTAGTTTTATTTTGATTTTAATTCAATAGTTTAATTCATGTTTTTCTTTCTTCTGCAGGATTAGGAGAAGGCGTGGAATTCTCGCCAACGTTGGAAGGGCCAACCCTTCGCATAGTTTGTATTCTCTTATCCTTCTCTTTTAGAATAAATTGGGTGCTTAGTGTTTTCTACTTTCTTTTTGGGATTGCATGTTGTGCTAGTTGTCGCTATTAGGATTGCTAGCTGTCGCTATCTAGGATCGATGTATGCTAGTTATCGCCATTAGGACTACTACTGGTTTTGTTGATTGTGATTGTGCATGCATGGTTGTCGTTCCCTGAACCCTGACCTTGCCTTTGATCCTGATCCTGAGCATCTCTATAGAATCTGTAGAACTCCTAGCAACCCGATCCCTAACATCCATCCCATGGCGGACAACATGAACCTTGGGGGTGAGAATGACTTGAATCAGAATCTGGTAGTGTAACGCCCGAAAATTCTATAAGTTTACCAAAACTGCTATTTTAGGAAACAGTCCTAAAATAGGAAAGTTTTGCTGCTTGTTTTGAAATCTTTTAATCTGGTGTGTCGAATTCGTTTTGTGATGCTTTTAGAAGAGTGGAATTGTTAAACCTGATTAGGCAGTACACCAGGGCGCGAGGACTAGCCCTGGCGCTAGGCTCAACCTGGCACTGAGGCTGGCCTGACGCCAGGGGCTGAGTGCACCTGACGCCGGGAGTGGGGACCAGGCGCCAGGGTATCAGACCAGTGTGTAGAGACTCATTTGAGTATTTTGAGTTATTAAGTTAGTGATGTGGTACAAGAGTTGTGCAATATTTTTCAGCACACTTCTTTCGCGGGACACCAGAGCCGTCCATCTGTGTGCCACGCCTCAGACGCAGGAGCAACTAAGAGCTAGAGCCACGTGGACGCAGCGCCCTGGGCACTGTGCATGTGGTTGGCATCTTTTAGATTTGGTTAGGAGAGAGAGAATTAAGGAGAAGAGGGAATTTTGAATTAATTGCAAATCCGGTTTAATTTGCACTATTTTCGGGAAATTCCTAATTAAGGAAAATTATGCTAATTAATGGGATTATTTTGGACGCCAAATAAGGTGGAATGAAATTAGTTAATGGCATTATTGAGATCGTGCCAATTGAGAATCAATTAGGAAGAGTTTTTGGGTTGGTTATGGAAACTTAGTTAACTAATTTAATGCTCTAATTAATGGGAATTGTAACCGATTTGATTGAGATCTATCTCATCCCTGACGTGGATTCCTTCCTTGTGAATTCAAATCTTGGCCATAAATTGGGTAGCAATCAGTGGTAAGAGATTGAAATCTAATTTGGAAATTACCTTAAATATGGTGTAACCGATAGAGGAGATTTGAAGCCCTTAATTGTAGGAAATCCTAACTAATTAAGGAGTTAATTGGGAAAATTAGAGTAATTAGTGGGATTATAATTGAACGTGATTAATGAGATAATCATGGCGGTTACAAGGCTAATTTATTGGCACGTCTTGATTTGGAAAGAGATCTTAGATTGATTTTTCCAATTAGGGGGTTACAACCCTATTTTGAGTAAGATATTGATTTGATTTAAATCCCTACTAAAAAGAGATTTGTAACCGATCTAAATCAAGGGAAATCACGTCCTTGACTTAGATTTTGTGCTGGTGATTGGTGAATCACGGCCCTTGGATGGATTAGTAATCAACGGTGAGGATTTAATGTAATCACCTATGCATCTCCTATTTAAACCCACATGAGAAGATGCCGTCAAAGACCTTTGGACGCCCTTGGGATTCGTGCCAGCCTTGGAGCGAGCAGCCAACCTCCTCCCATTTTGTTCTAAGGGTTCTTCATCAGTTTTTGCACACCCGTTTGTGGAGATATGTGACTAAAAGAGGGTGGTGCACGTGGTGGTCGAAACTTGCGTAAAAGTTGTAAATCGTCAAAGAGGTAGGATGCTCTTTTTCCCACAAAATTTTATATCTTGATTACATCTTATGATTATATATGCTTCATGATTGAGTTATATTCATGTGGAAGTTATATGCATGAATTTCAGTTCATATTCCATGATTATATTGATACGTGTTTGAGATATTGTACGTGACCCTGTGTTTACTTCAATCCATCATCCGATCTAGCACTTAGATGACATCCCTGATTTGATTAATGTATAAAGTTGTGATCTTTATCAATCTTTGGAGGCTTTTATGATCTGTCCAATTGAATTATTCACTTCTTTTATTCGTTATATATCAATATTGAGATGAGTCCGTTTAATCTCATTTCATCCACCATAATCCCTGATTATTCCATGAAATTGCTATTGATTTGTTGATGTTTCTATATGATCACGACCCTGATGTAGTAAGCCAAGATTGTGGAGTCATGTCTCAGTTGATTAAAGAAATTTTGTGTCCGTTATTAATTGCCCATTTCAGTGTTCGAGTCATTGGTAACCCTTGGGACATTAATATAACAAGAAGTGTAAAACTCTTCATCTAATGAAGTGATCTGATAATTCCAGAACCTTCTTGGTTCTATAAAGAAAATAAGTAACGTGTAATCAGAACTGATAAGTGTAATTAATTAGTTAATTAGACTGAATTTAACAATTAAGTAAAGTATATGATGATATTTGCTCTCGGCCAGGACTGTTCCTGCACCGACGAGCAGTGATCAGAAAATCATAAATAAATATAGACAACTCAGAAAATTATGATTCTGGTTGGGTTAGAAACTAGACACTTAAGAATATATGGGATAAAAATTTCAGAAAAGGATTCGGGCTCTGTAGTCAGTGACCACTGATGGAAGTTGGCTGTTATGTACTAGACAGATTACTGTAATTCGTATTAAAACCCTAATTCGGTTTACTACTATACATTATAAGTATATATATATTATAATGATCTGATTTCTATAATGTAAGACTTTGGGTACAGTAATATTAGATTATGAGTATGAGTGGTGAGTTGAGGATTACTGTCCGAAATTACTTGTCCCATGTGTCCGAGTTCTTGAACGGCTTTTTGTCCAAGAAATTCTATCACAGATTCAGCACCTTATGCATTATTGTTGACCAATTTCTGATTATGAGAACCTTGTATTCTGATTCAAGGGGATTGTCATATCTAGGGCTAGGTACAGTGATGCGATTCAGTGTTCCGATTCTTGATGAATCATAATTGGAGTCATCCGTTGTTGATCATTCTAAAGACTTTGAGTACTCCTATGTGAGTCAATTCAAATTGTATTTCTTGAGTACTCCTATGTGAGTCAATCCATATTGCTACTTTACTCCTCTGTGAGTCAGATTTTGGAAGATTGATGTCTGGGTCTCTGTTTGAGAGAACCCTAGTTGATTCTAGATGATTTCAGTTCCATGTAAACTAGTTCTCCACTAGGAGTTATGATGAACACTCTTAGTTGGATTCATAGTATGCTCACGAGCCATTGCTAGATCCTTTGTGATCTCAGATGATATATGAACCTTTGTAGTTCAGCCGATGACAGCAACGCGTGCGCTTTAGACTGTATGATATTACGGAAGGTCTGCAGTCTCAGCCCATTGTGCCTGTAAGCACCGATGGGGCCAGCATCCCTGGACGCATGGCCGGGTTCCTCTGTAGAACCTCTAGGATGATCTGGTATTGATGTCTATAGGGGAAGTGGACTGAACAGAGAGCAGAAATTGTTATCTATGACACTCTGTATGTTTGGAGTCAGTATTCATTATTATTTCCTCCCGACGCTCTGTACGTTTGGGATCTGAGTTAATGTTTATTTATTCTCGACCATTGATGGTTTTTTATGATGATTATTGTCCAGGTAAGTGAACTCCGTATTTGCTCAACCTAATCTTTCTAAACGTCTCTTTATACCATGTTGTCAGCATTTCCTTTATTATTATTATGTTGTGGGTTTTTCTTGGCTCATACTGGGTATTTCTTTCGAAATACTCATGCATCTCTCGATGCAGGATTCAAAGTGGAATGGAACTAACAAGTACGTGCGAAGGAGCTCGATGCTGGAAAGTTGATAGAAGTGGATCTATTCCTTGTTTTTAAATTTTCTTGTTCGTAAGAGAACTGATCAACGTGTGTGCTGAATTTAAATTTGATGTTTGATGAATTATTGACTGGATTATTGTAATAGTGTAGTTTATTTTTATTATTCAAGATTTTTGTATAACGGATATTGGTTAAGCATTCTGGAATGAGATGACCGTGTGATCGAGTATTCGGTCGCGGCCCGGGTTTCAGCCTCATGACCTTAACTGAGTTAGTGCTTTCGCGCATTATTCGGGGTTTTGAAATTCGGGGCGTGACAGGTTGTGCCCCATATCTGTACCCTGCAGGACTACTACCACCACCTACACTTCCCCTCCTGCATCCTTTTACCTGACAATGTGGCTAATTTCGAGATTAAACCAAACATCATCCAGATGCTGCCTACATACCATGGCTAAAATGAGAACCCCTACAGGCATCTCTAAAACTTCCTGGAAGTTAACACAACCTTCAAACTTACACTGTCTGATAACTAGGTGCACCTTGGGTTGTTCCTATTTACCTTGAAAGACAGGGCCAAGGAATGGCTATACTTCCTTGAACACAACTCTATTTCCACTTGGGAGGAACTGCAGGCTGAATTCCTCAAGAAATATTTCCCAGTAGGGTGGACCAATAAGATCCGCAATGAAATCATCACCTTTACCCAGCTGCCTAATGAACAATTCCATGAAAGTTGGGAAAGAATGAAAGCCCTACTCTGGTCCTGCCCACACCATGATGTGACCAAGTGGCAATTAGTGTAGAGATTTCATGAGGGTGTGTGCAATCAGCACAAGACCCTAATTGATGCCTCTTGTGGAGGCACATTCATGAAGAAAACCCCGGATGATGCTTGGGATCTATTTGTGTCAGCCCTATGCACACCATAGTTGACTGCCCCTTAGTCTCCCAATATCCAGACCTAGTATAGGAGCATGTCAACCTTGCACAGACCTACCCTATAGCCAATAACCCCTACTCAAATACCTATAATCTGGGGTGGCGAAATCATCCTAATTTCATCTGGAGACAACCTAACCAGGGGCTCACTTTCAATCAGGCCCCAAGAGAGGAGTTCCAAAGCCAATCACAGCCTTACCAACCACCCTCAACTCCTCAACTTGGCCAATCCAATAAGAAATCAACCTTAGAAGACCAGATGAGCCAAATGTTAGCCACCCAGTCTACCATCCACATGGCCTTAACTGAGATGCAAACTGAACAAAAGTCACAGGCCCATCTTGTCCATTCCCATACCCAATCCATAGCCAAGATAGAAACCCAATTAGGATAGTTGGCCCAAGCTATGAACTGTAGGGAAGTAGGTACCTTGCCTAGCCAACCACAGAAGAACCCTAGAGGCCAGTTTGCCGTCGAAGGTTCCCATTATCCAAAATGAGCAGGTACAAGCCATCACTACCCTTAGGAGTGGTAAGCAAGTTGATAATCAAGTTGGGAACCCCTCCATTGGCATTGAGAGTGAGAGAACTTCCCCAGAGAGACCTAACCAACCCACTCCTACCATGCATGTCCTAGTTAGTCTCCCACCGCAACAGGAAGCCCCTATGGAACCCGCCAATGAAAAATCCTATATCCCTAGGGCTCCCTTCCCTCAATGCATCAACAAACCCTCCCTGTTTAGTAAGTCCCATCAAAGAAATGGAGGAAATGTTAGAGGTGTTCAAGCAGGTTAAAATAAACCTTCCCATTTTAGATGCCATCAAACAAGTGCTTGCCTATGCCAAGTTCCTGAAAGACCTATGTACCCAAAAGAGGAAAGCCAAAGCCAATGTCACCCAAAAGTTCTTTCTGACTAACCAAGTGAGCTCTTTGCTGATCAGTAAAATGCCACCTAAATATAAGGACCCAGGTGTCCCCATCATTTCCATTGTCATAGGTAGGGCTGCTCACGAGCCGAGTCGAGTCGAGTTTTGACTCAGCTCGACTCGAACTCGACTTTTAAAAATTTGGCTCGAGCTCGAGCTCGACTCGAATCGAGCCCATATTTAACAACTCGAGCTCGGCTCGTTATAAAATTTTAGAGCTCGCGGTCTGGCTCGGCTCGGGCTCGAGCTCGGCCCGCACTCATGGGAGGTCCAAAACTCAGTGTGGTCATGATCGGTGGTCCACCGTCAGTCCGGCGACAGCCATGAAGCTGAGTGCCTCGTCCACCCGGTGGGCTAGCTCGTTGTACCAGCCACCCTGCTCGTTGTGCTCTGTGAAATCCAGGTTCCACAGGGTCATCCACCCTTTGCATCGCGGCGTAGCCTCCGGTCTCTCCGTCGGAATCAGCACCACCCGATAGGGCATGCAGGACGATGACGGGATTAAACAGAGAACGTTACCTACCACCGTTACGACGACTGTGGCAAAAGGACAGATGCGGCACCTGGTCGACATTGGAGCGGTGGTTGGGGTGGTGCACGTACATGGCGGCGCCTCCGGGGTGTCTGCGGCGGCGAGAATCACCAATAACTGGTTGAAAAGGAGGGGACCCGATCTCTTCTACGGAGCCGTCGTCGCAGTCATCCAAACCCGGACGTGTCTGCTGTAGCGGTAGCACCAGTAGGCCGAAGATGGAGACTTGGGCGAGGCCATCAAATCTGTCCTAGAAACAAAATAACTCCGAAAAATTGGATCTTTTTTAAGAACTAAGACCTGTGTTTGGAGATATGTTTCTGTAAGATCAGATAATCCCATAAGGAAGTGGCAAATCCGATCTGAAACTTGTGTTTCACATGAAAATAGGGCATTGGAGGGGGGAGCTAAGCTTGGGAGGTCAACGAAAGGCGTCGTCTATATATTGATGTCCTGACTTGAGAGAATTTCAGTAATAAAGTCGGTTTTTAAGAAAGCTAAAGAAGGTGATAAAGAAGGTGATTTGATGGAACATAGCAATGATGGCCTGTAGCCTACAGGTGCTGCCAAACTGTAACCAAGAAAAGATGGCAATGATGGCCCATAGGTGCTAACCAGAAAGGTTCAGAAGATAAGAGCATCACGCCTGAGCTCGAGCTGATTCTTCGAGCTCGAATTTTTTCGAGTCGAGCCGAGTTGACTTACAGGTGGCTCGAGCTCGAGCTCGAAAAAATCGAGCTCGAGTCGAGCTAGGTTCGAGTCGAGCTAAAAATCGAGCCGAATCGTGTCGAGCCTAAAAAGCTCGCGAGCTAACTCGGCTCGTGAGCACCCTTAGTCATAGGTGACCATACCATTAGTCGAGCTCTCTTGGATTTAGGGGCCAGTGTCAACCACCACCCTTACTCAGTTTATGAACAACTTGGCCTAGGAGAGTTGCAATCCACCTCAGTCACCCTTCAGTTAGCAGACCGATCAATCTGCAGACTTAGAGGAGTTATATAGGACGTTCTTGTAGGAGTTGATCGGTTCTACTTCCCTATCGATTTTGTCGTCTTAGACATGAAACCGGTTACCAACTCCAAATCCCAGATACCTGTTATCCTTGGCCGCCCTTTCCTAGTCATAGCCGACGCTACCATTAACTGTTGGTCAGGGCTCATGAACGTCTCATTTGGGAACATAAAAGTTAAGTTAAACATCTTTAGTGCTTCCCAACAACCCTCTAGTGAGTGCCTGATGGTGGATGACCTCGATGACCTAGTCCAAAAGTTCCTTCCCTTTGCGGTGCTTAAGGATTCCCTAGAGGATACCCTTTTCTATGACTGACTAGATGCATATGAGGGCACACCGGACCTTGAGGAGGTCCATCACCATTTCGTGGCTGTCCTACATCCTGGACATGTCCCATGGAGACCCCACCCCGACCCTCTTCCTACGTCTACCACCCCATTGATCATTTAAATATAAACCCTTGCAACTGCACAAGGCAATTGTACTACGGCGAGTGTTAAAGGGTTGTCGAATGATCGTTTGAATATAAACCCTTGCAACTGCACAGGGCAATTGTACTACGGCGAGTATAGAAAGGGTTGTCGAACCTCAGGGACGGTTAAATATTTTACCAAACTCAAGAGAAGAAAAGATGTAGTTTAATTTATTCTAAAGAAAGCAATGAACTTTAGCTAATCTAGCTGAGATTTAATCAATATGGAGAAGTATCAAGGCAATGAATGCACCACTAGACATGCAATTACTACTCTTGATTATTATTACACGCAGATTGACATGATATTGTAATTTGTGTTCTTGATTTGACCATTAGAAGCACATTTCACCCTTTTTGCAGCTTGCTCTCATTTTCCTACAACAACTAAAAACTACATTAAGGTAGCACTAATTCTAATCAAATACTAACATAAATATAAATTTAGGAGATAATTATATGTATAATTCATGTGTAGATCACACCTCCAAACCTACATTTTGCTAGTCCCTAGCAAAATAAAATCAAACAAACAAATAAAGGAACTAATGAAAAAAAGTAAATGTCACTTTCGTAGGGAACACGATTGCATTGAGCGTATGCAATAAGCCGTTAAACCTCTAGGTGTCCCTAGTAGGATGAGTTGTATCTCGTGAGGGTTTGCAGTACCCACAAACATGTATTTATTAACCTAATTAACCCAACTGTAAACAAAATAAAACAAATTAAAATATTACAAAACAAATAAACTTATTATCCCAACAAATGCAAACCACAATGCTTAGAAAATCAACTACACGTACTTGGTTCATAATCAACGGAAATATAGAAGCCTTCAAGTAAGTGGTTTTATTCTACACTTTCAACTTGGAAATGTCTGCTCAATATGATATAGCATAATAATATAAATAATAAAAGTGTAGAACATTGTAGCAATACATTCTAAATTTTTGTTTTACATAGATCCAGTGTTACCCATTAACCAAAGAACATCAGAATCTACATAGTCATTGTAATCTTTAGGTTCATGATAGCACAAATGCATGCACGCCTCATTCGGGTCCAACATTCTAGATTTGAGAGGATAATACACCATAGACATTTTTTTTTTCAATAGGACTGTGTAAGGCCTGACTTCAAGATGCTTAGGTTCAGCAATGACTCAGGCCAATGACTCCCAGCCATTTTGGCTTAGGGCATCAGGTTTTAAGAGACCGCTTCGGGTCTGAGCATCAGCCTAAGTTAATCCTATAATAGTCAAGCAACCCTTTGCTTTTTTTTCATTCATTTTTTCAGCAATCTTTATTCGTCCAGGTTGTATTATACTCTCAACCCTTTTCCGGTTCCAAGCCCTTTCCATTGCCAAGTAAACGGTCTATCATGATTTTTTAAGCTCAATAGACGACCACATATCAACTAATGACTTTGAGTAAAGACATCCCACTGTAAATTAGCATTCAACAAATCTCTAGATGGCATTACTTTATGTACTAGTGTGTGAGAGTGAGTTTTATTAGCTCAAGCACATGTTCTAAGAGGACTGTAATAGAAAGATGCTCAGTTAAGTGTTTCTATCCTCCAGTGTACTTACTCACACTTCCAATGAAAATTAATCTCTTAAGAATTGAAGCATGCATTATCACAGGATAAACTATCAAAACCTAATAAGAATTACTAACAAACAACTTAAAAAGTACTCATTTTTTCTTCTTCTTTTCTGATTTTACAATGACACACATCCTCACCCCCAAACCTAAAATGAGCATTGTCCTCAATGCATAATAAAGACAAAATACAATGATCACAAAAGGTAAAAGAGAAAGAGGAAGGAAAACACCAGAAAAAGAGTGGACTAAGAGTCCTGGTCATCGTCATCTGCACCGCCCGAAGAAGGGAAACGCCAATCATGAAGAAAATTGCGTTCCGTAACAGCATGCTGAGAATCTTGAAGTGCCTGCTGGGCTGCCCTAATCTCCTATTGCGATGACTGAATCTCCTGCTGTGATGCACAAATCTCCTAGTGAGATTGTCGCATCTCCTGCACATGTCCAGTGAGATCGGTGATCTGCTGCTGCATAGTCGCCTAGGGTGGTTGCTGAACGGGCTGACCATCGGGTATCTCTTCAGGACGGTGGACCCATGGCCAAGCTTCGCGACATGTGTGGCCCATCATACGGTTATAAGCATCAATTCCAATTGGGCCAAGTCCATGAGATAATCGTGCATGATCTGGAAAGCGCATCCCATAGGTCTGAAATACCCGCTCGAGAATGAAGGGATATGGTAATCGCTCATCTTTGCGCCTCACCATCATCTGCTTCAGCCGCCCAAAGATGAATGAAGGTAAATCAAGATCACCAGCCTGATATCGTCGCCGAATACATATAATAGATCGGTCATAGTGAGGTCGACTTTCTCCTTCCGGGCCGACAATACATCATGCTGTAGAATCAAGAAAGCAAAAAGGAACTCTGGTAGCATGCAGATGGCTGAAAGATATGTCGTGGACCTAGGACCTACTGCTGACCCCGTCAAGCGACCGGTAACACTGCGATGCGTAGGAAATTTATATCCATTGAAGTCAGGATGACGAATTGTACCTCGTTCACAGCCCATGGCCTTGGCTATATCAGCGGCACGGATACAGATAGGAGTGTCACATACCAAACTGTTAATGGCCACCTGTTCTGGATCTTCATTATCTTCAATGGTGCCATTCAAATGGAACTCTCGTACTGAGTCCTCGTGCACTAGTTGATACACATTCTGATGCTTGGATGCAATATGGGTGAAGTAATGCACCCAATCAGGCCGGGTCTCTATCCATCCTTGTGTCGACAAATCAGGAATGTAGGGATTAAGGATGACTTGTCTCTCATACTGAAGCGGCCGGGGCGATGGAGGAGTCGCAGGTGCAGGAGTGGAAGGAACAGGACGTGAAGTAGAAGCTTCACCCCTTGAGCGTTTGTGAGTGACTGATTTCTGAGGCATTGTACCTGAAAACCAAGGATAATAGTGAAAACCACAGCAAATACAATTATTTCAGCATGTAATTTCAGTACATCATCACAGCAATCATGTAACAGTAAATGACACAAGACAGTAGATCCACTTTGCATATTTTGAATTTTTTTTTAAAACACAATAAATTAAAAAAATCAGAGATATCAACATGCATATTACTCGCAATCATCAATTCAAGAGTATGCAGGAGAGGAGTTTGTATCCCGGATGACTAATTTCGGGAATTTTTTTTAGCAGAACACTGTTCTCAGTATGAACGCAAATCCTAGAAATTAGGGAAAAAACCTAAAATCGAAGAATAAGGAGTAGAAAGTCATGCATAATCATCGAAATCGTCAATATAAGAGCATGCATGAGTCTAATTTCAAAAAGATCTACCAGAAACCAAGAAAAATCAAGCTTTTGAGTTTCGGATTACCAGAAGAAAATGAGTAAATCCGAGGAAAGGAGATAGAAATCGTGAAAACAGACGCTGGATCTGGAATCTACGTGCAAAAATCCTTTGGGGCCCAGAGTTTCAGGCAGAAAGAGGGTAAAAAACGGCAGCGGCGAGCGAAAATAGTTTTTCTCTCGCCGCGACCCTTGGCTTTTAAATTTTGAGGAAGACGACCCGCAATCGATCGCAATACCAGCCGATCGATCATTTTATAAATTGATTAACGGCGCCCGTCAGATTGTAGATGAACGGCGTCAAGTGCACCTTATGACGATCGATCGTTGCGTAAGGCGATCGATCGTATCTACTATGTTTTTTTCAATCCGCTTGCACTATTTTGATCGATCGATCGGCTTCAATACCGATCGATCGTATCTACTATTCTTCAATTTTTTTAAAGTAAGCAATATTCCCTCCCCCAACTTCTAATAAACATTTTCCCAATATAAACAAAATAGAAAAATAAAAATAAAAACAGAGGAAAAGGAGAGAATACACCTGACCTCCCACCAAGCGCTAAGTTTAACGTCTTCAGCGAGACTGACCGATGATCATTCTGTAAGGTCTGGATCATCCACGTAGGAAGTCACTGCATCCATGTCTGCAACAGTCTCCAGATAAGGTTTCAATCGGTGGCCATTCACTTTGAATGTACTCCCATTTTTAGGATTATGAATCTCAACAGCGCCATGGGGATAGACATGTTTCACAATAAAAGGACCATACCACCGAGAACGAAGTTTCCCAGGGAATAGATGTAGCCAAGAATGGTAAAGTAACACTTTCTGTTCAGGCTGAAAAGATTTCATGGAAATCATCTTGTCATGGACAGCCTTGGTCCTCATCTTATAGAGTTTGGCATTCTCATATGCCTCAAAGCACATCTCCTCTAACTCACTCAGTTGGAGTTTCCGTTGTTCACCGGCTTTATCCATATCGAAGTTGAAGGCCTTAATAGCCCAACAAGCCCGGTGTTCCAACTCAACAGATAAATGGCAAGCTTTGCCATATACCAATCTGTAAGGAGACATGCCAATAGGGGTCTTAAAGGGTGTCCGGTATGCCCATAATGCATCATTCAATCGAGGGACCAATCCTTTCTATCGGGGTGAACCGTCTTCTAAAGAATCTGCTTGATTTGGCGATTGGAGACCTCCACTTGGCCACTCGTCTGAGGATGATATGGTGTGGCAACCTTGTGGGTGACAGAGTACTACTTGAAAAGAGCCTCAAAAGACCTGTTACAAAAATGAGAACCTCCGTTACTAATGATAGCACGAGGAGTTCCAAACCTGCTAAAAATTTTAGATTTCAGGAATTCCAGCACAACTTTATTATCATTGGTCCTAGTGGCAACAACTTCGATCCACTTAGACACGTATTCAACAGCAACAAGAATATATGTATGACCAAAAGATGGTGGAAAAGATCCTATTAAATCGATACCCCATACATCAAACATTTCAACAATCAATATAGATTGTAGGGGCATCATATCTCTTTTAGAGAGGGCTCCTAGTTTTTGACACCTATCACATGATTGACAACAAGCATGGGCATCTTTAAATAGGGTTGGCCAATAAAAACCACTTTGAAGAACTTTGGCCGCAGTTTTCTTTCCACCGAAGTGTCCACCATAGGCATGAGAGTGACGAAAAGATAAGATGCTATGAAACTCACTCTCGGGGACACATCGTCTTATGACTTGGTCAACACATATCTTAAATAGGACAGGGTCATCCCAATAGTAATGTTTGACTCGAGAGAAAAATAAGTTTTCATCATTTTTAGACCATGAGGTTGGGATTTGACCCACAACAAGATAATTCACAATATTTGCATACCAAGGTGGCGCAGTGGTGGAGACAGCAAAAAGCTGCTCATCAGGGAAGGAATCCCTCAAAGGTTCAAGGTTGAGCAATTAAGGGGTAGGAATTCGGGATAAATGATCAGCCACGACATTTTCTGATCCCTTCTTATCTTTGATTTCAAAATCAAATTCCTACATAAGTAAAATCCAACGAATCAGCCTTAGCTTGGCATCCTTCTTGGAGAGAAGGTACCGCAAGGCTGCATGATCAGAGAAAATAATGATTTTACTCCCCAGAAGATATGATCAAAACTTATCCAGTGCAAAGACAACAACAAGCAATTCTTTTTCGGTGGTAGTGTAATTCAGTTGTGCATCTGTGAGTGTCTTGCTAGCATAATAGATAACATGAGGATGTTTATTGATTCGTTGGCCTAACACTACCCCTATAGCAAAATTAGATGCATCACACATTATCTCGAAGGGCAGTGTATAGTCAGGGGGCTGAATGATAGGGGAGCTAGAGAGAAGGGTTTTTAATGTGGTAAAAGCTTCTTTGCTTGAATCATTAAATTCAAATGGCACGTCATGACCTAAAAAGTGACATAGTGGACGTGATATCTTGCTAAAATCTTTGATAAATCGGCAATAAAATCTTGCATGGCCAAGGGAGGACCGTATTTGCTTAACTGATGTATGTGGTGGTAAATTAGCAATCAGGTCAACCTCTATACCCCTTTTTGATATAACATGTCCAAGGACAATTCCCTGTTGAACCATTAAATGGCTCTTTTCCCAACTTAACACTAAATTCGTGTCCTCACAACATTTTAAAACCAAAGACAAATTATGCAAGCAATCCTCAAAACAAGTACCAAATACCAAAAAATCGTCTATGAAAACTTCCAAAAATTTATCAATCATGTGAGAAAAAATGGACATCATGCATCGCTGAAACATCGCAGGGGCATTGCAAAGACCAAAATGCATCCTCTGATACGCAAATGTACTGAAGAGACATGTAAAAGTCGTCTCTCCTGGTACCCTGGATATACTGGCACTTGATTGTATCCCAAGTACCCATCTAGAAAGCAATAAAACTCCTGGCCAGCTAGTTTCTCTTGGATTTGGTCAATGAATGGGAGAGGGAAATGGTCCTTACGGGTATTGGAGTTCAGCTTCCTATAATCAATGCATACCTACCAGCCCGTGGTCTCTCTTATTGGCACAAGTTCACCCTTTGAGTTTGGTTTCACCGTGATGCCCGATTTCTTAGGGACGACCTGGATGGGGCTCACCCACTCACTATCAGAGATAGGGTATATGATTCCAGCATCTAACAATTTCACTACCTCTTTCATCACCACCTCTCTCATGTGCAGGTTCAACCGCCTCTACCCCTCCCTAGAAGGTTTGGCCTGGTCCTCAAGGTTGATTATATGCATGCACACAGAGGGGTCGATACCCTGGAGGTCAGCCACTGTCCATCCTATCGCTCTCCTGTGGGTGGTAAGGATCTCCAACAACTGGCATTCCTGATCACTAGATAGGCTCGAGGAGATAATCATAGGAAGGGTGTTGTTGGGTCCTAAGAAGGCCTATTTGAGGGAGCTAGGAAGGGTTTTTAGTTCAAGTGTGGGTGGGGATTCTTGGAGGGTTTAAGTGGTGGGGCAGTAGACACAGGGAGAGGGTCAGGGTGGGGTCTCCATGGGACAGGTCCAGGATGTAGGGCAGCCACTGAATGGTGATGGGCCTCCTCAAGGTCAGGTGTGCCCTCGTATGTATCTAGCCAGTCATAGAAAAGAGTATGTTCTAAGGCATCCTTGAGCATAGCAAAGGGAAGGGACTCCTGGACTAGGTCATCAACCAAAAGGCACTCAGTTTTGCTAGAGGGTTGTTGGGAAGCACTAAAGATGTTTAATTTAACTTTCATGTTCCTAAATGAGACGTTCATTAGCCCTGACCTACAGTTAATGGTGGCATCGGCTGTGGCTAGGAAAGGGCGGCCAAGGATAACAAGGATTTGAGATTTGGAGTTGGCAACAGGTTCCATGTCTAAGACGACAAAATCAACATGGAAGTAGAACCGGTCAACTCCAACAAGAACGTCTTCTATAACACCCCTAGGTCGACGAATGGATCGATCTGCTAACTGAAGGGTCACTAAGGTGGGCTGCAACTCTCCTAGGTCAAGTTGTTCATAAACTGAGTAAGGGAGGAGGTTGACACTGGCCCCTAAATCCAAGAGAGCTCGGCAAATGGTATGGTCACCTATGACAATGGATATAACAGGGACACCTGGGTCCTTAAATTTAGGTGGCATGTCACTGGTCAGTGAAGAGCTCACTTGGTTAGTCAAAAAGACCTTTTGGGTGACATGGGATTTGATTTTCTACTTTTGGGTATACAGGTCTTTCAGGAACTTGGCATAGGTAGGTACTTGTTTGATGGCATCTAAGAGGGGAAGGTTGATCTTAACCTGTTTGAATACCTCTAACATGTCCTCCATTCGTTGGTGGGGTAAGATGAAGCCTAATGCAGTTGCCTACTTTGTGTATTCTTCTTTATTTTTAGTGCTCTTTCTAATCATCAAGTTATCACAAAGATGTTGAGCCATCACATACTATTTATCGTAGTTTATGTGGTATTTTTTTATAAATAGTATGCGATGGCTCAACATCTTTGTGATATCATAATGACTAGAAAGAGCACTAAAAATTAGAAAGAATAAAATAAATGAGCAAAAATAGTTTAGAATTGAGAGAGATATGCATAGTTGAAGTGATCGCCCCTTTAAAGTGGGACATAAATACTTTAGGGTGTAAAAGGCGTCGGTTGAACTGACCCCTTTGAAATCCAGACCCCTTTCTCTTTACTTGGGAGGCGTCCGTTCTTTTGGATTAGTTTTAAAAAAAAATGTCACACAGGCACACGGGGCCTGCATGGCTAATCTGATACCCTCTTTTGGGAAATATTTTCTAAGGTGCGTCAAATCAAATTTTTATTTTTATAATTTATTTAATAAATTCCCCATCACTGATTTCAACACCAGGCTTCTATTGCTTCTTCTGGATAAAGATCTCAATGTCGTGAATAGTGCGGTGTAAAGTCTCATGCTCACGGTCATCCCGAGTGGCAAATATAATTGTTTATCTTTCAGTGATGGTAGTAATGTTTCCCATGATGATTTAAATGATTTCCTGGCTGATTCAATCGGATTAGATACTCTCGCTGCAAATTCCAATTCTCAAATGGAGGAAGACATGTTCCTGGAGCAGTTTGTCTCCAAAAGGGCGGGCATAAAAAGGTATGGTCAGAATCCTCCCATTTTGTCGATTACAACTTGGTTGTAGACCCTTTTAAATTCTAACTGATCATTTCAGACTTTGAACACCTTTGTCGAATTGTCAGAAGGGTGTCATTCTCAAGGAAACATGGATATCAATGGAGATGGTGATTTTTAACATCACCTCAAGTCAATATATTGATCAGATGGTAACTGCTCAAAATTTACTTGACTTTTCAAATGGTAAAACTAGGTGCGTTTGTTTTCATTTTTCACACTAATATGTTTGAAATGACGTCATCAAATGATAACTAATAGGAGTATATAGTTTACTTTATCAATGGTCACTCACTACTACAAAATTTACTAAAAAATGAAGGAAAGTAATAAATTCTTGAGATTCTTCTTTTTAGAGGGTTTGTTGTTCAGCTTTTGGCCTTTTATGATTTGGTCTTCCCGGAGGGCATTTTCCTTCATTATTCTATTTATCTTGCACACTTCTCCTGTGTTAATAAATTTTTAATTTAATTATAAAAAATCAAGTACATCAAATTCAAAATCAGTTGAAATTGCCCCAAATAAATGTTTTAACTAACTGATTCATTAAGCAGAAAGACATAGAACCTATTTTCACAATTGATGACTAATATACTAACACCAATAATGCTATCTGTTCACTCATCACTTTAGCAAGAAACATATACATTCCTTCACTCATGCAATTTACAACGTTTGGCATCTCATAACATACTGAAAAGTTAATTTTCCTCCTGCGAGTTCCTGATTGAACTTGGAAGGCTAAAATGCACGAGGATTATCAAGGCGGACAAGGCATTACTAGACTGAACAACTTTTCACAACGTCGTCTAGCGACCAAAGATTAATCAGGCTGGCATTTTACTCGCTGAAATTCGACTCCAATTCTGAACAACCATCCATTAATGGAGGAGCATTTTCTGCACATTCTGATTCCAAGACAATTGAAGGACACACAACCCACTGTAGTATGTCCAAATCATGATCATTCTGCTCCAAAGGTTCTTTGCTACCACTAACATTATTTTGCAAACGGAAAATCCTCTCCTCCAGATCCCCCTCACCAACTGATGTGGAAGATTCAATCGTTCTTAGTTCAGCCATCATTTCTCGATCCTTGGGCATTGTACCACTGCTCATGTTTTTTGGTAAAGAGAAATTGAGCTTAGCTTTGTCGCCCCGAATTCTCAGAGCCGCATCATCATAGGCCCTGGCTGCTTCCTCAGGAATATTGTAAGTCCCCAGCCAAACTCTGCTGCCCTTACTTGGATCCCTGATAAGGGAGTCCACCGGCCCTTTTTCTTCTCTCTAACACCTCTATACATGGTGCTGCTCCCCACACTCTTGCCTTTTAGTTTCCTTGGATTTCCTGCGTGGTTAGCATAGAATAAACATGAGAAACCAAGTGTTGATAGTTGTCAGACTGGAAATCAATTAAGCAGTTCATTTAAGCAATCTTCACAGCTAAAGCATACCTTGTGAAGGGGGCCCTTCCGGCTGCTTCATTTTTAAATCTTGTGATGGCCAGGCCCTTTCGCCGTCCATTCGTAGAGAAAGATGTGATGCCCAAAATCTTCTCTTCGTCTTCCTGAATGAGATATTTCTCTTATTCGACACACATCTGCTGTGTTTTTAAACCGCTAGCTCCTTTGTCTATGTAATCTGCGAGAAAGGGCCGCGCTTATCTTTTGTTATGCAAATTGTGAATGTAGAATTACTATACTGTACTTGGGATGCTACTATTGATGAATCATAAGCATAGCCGGACCACCAATTGGTGTGGCGGTATTGCTCCAGGTATGGCTTCACCAAAAACCCGGACCCGACCCAACCCAGATGGAACCGACCTGACATTGACCCAGGTCGAGTCCTATCTCGGGTAGGGTCAGTTCAAAGATTTAAAAACCTGGTTCTATTTTGGGTCAGGTCGGGTTTGGCTTTAAAATACCGATGAACCAAGATACCCGAGATATACCATTTAAATTCCATATTTTTTAATATATATAACTTTTTTATTATTAGAATTATACAAATTATTTTATTAAAAAATTTTATAATTATATTAATTATTTTATTAAAATCTCGGTTCTTATCTCGGGTTCTCGGGTATTGTGGGTTTTATCTCGGGTAGGGTCGGGATTAGGATTCTCAGAATCCTAATCCCGACCCTACCCGACACAAGATGCAGCCGTAGCTCCAGGAAGAGGTCCTATGTTCGAGTCTTGTCCTTATCTTGAGGGGTCTACTATATATATATATATATATATATATATATATATAGGCCCGTAGCCTCCGGGCGCCTGGAGAGGGACTTCTCTCCGGATGAGATCCGACGGTTGAGCCCTTTCCCCGTCTCCCTCTAGCTCGACGGGCCGCCCGCCACTCCCACGACGCCCCGGTGACCCCCCTCCGAGTCACCCCCTTTGGCTCGACGCCCGCCCGCCTCAGTGACCCCCTTCCTCTCTCCCCCCTCCCTCTCCCACCACGGTGACCCCCCTCCCGCCGTCTCCTCTGGCTCGACGGGGCACCCTCGCCGTGGCGGTGGGGCGAGAGGAAGGGGGTCGCCGGGGTGGCGGGCGCCCCGTCGAGCCACAGGGAGAGGGGGAGATGGAGGAAGAGAGGGGGAGGGGGAGAGGGGCGGCGGATGCTCCGTCGAGCCAGAGGGAGAGGGGGAGAGGGCTCAACCGTCGGATCTCATCCGACGGTTGAGCCTCGGGCGCCCGGAGAGAAGCCCCTCTCTGGGCGCCCAGAGGCTACCTTTTGCTATATATATATAACGGTTTACATGAGATAGTTCTCATATCAGGAGCATAAGGCCAATCTTTTAGGTCATTGGATTCTGATCCAGAGGTGGGTATCAAATCAGTGGGTATGTGAGTGTACCAAATCATTAGGTAGGTGAGTGTGCCAAATCAGTGAGTAGGTGAGTTCTTTATAGCCGTCAAATTAAGTCAAATGAGAGTGATCTCATTTAAACTTTCCCGTATATGAGACTAGTTTACATGAGATCATTCTCATATAGCTTGTATGAGCCAAGCTATCTCCATCCATCAGATCAAGATTTGATGGTGGGTGTCAAATCATTGGGTTGATAAGTGTGAATTGTCATGGCCGTTAGATCTTGATATGGTGGTTTAAGATTACTCGGGCTCATGCAAGCTATATGAAGATGATATCATTTAAACTTTTTCTTATATATATATATATATATATATCACACCAAAAAAAGCACTTCAATTGTGCAAAACACAGAGCATACGGCCTTGGAGTAAAAATAAAAAAGTTTGCTCTTGTGGGTCAACATTTAGAAGCTAGTCCTCTGGATCCGATCCTCTTAATTGCGATTGGCACACTAAATTTTTAGTGGACAATGCTTATGCTCTTTGTCTTGTGTTATTACCGACCTAATTTTCTCACCCAATTCTGCATGTAGAAAAAAGATTTCAAAGTTACTTTTTTTATGCTAGTGCATTTTCTTTCAGAGAACGTAGGGAGCAACCTGACCGGCTCCTTGTACAGTGCCACATAAGGGGTGGAATTTGGAAATTTTTAGTGTGGAAATAAGCTGGGACTATGCAGGGGCTCTTTTGTATGGCAAAGCTAAAGGGCCACACTTTTTTTTTAGCATGGGGTGTCTGAGTCTCTTGAGGACCCTCGAAAGGGTAGGTCAATTAGTCTTTTAGTGGACCATAAGACCAACTGCAGCAGGGTTCCAAGCTAATGGACCTGTCTAGCCTGACCAATTTGGTCACCAAAATTTGAGGACCACCACCCAGATTTTGCCATGTCAACAGAGGGGAGGGAAGAAAGGGTTGAATAAAAGGAGAAATTATAACTTTACCTAAGATTTCTAGGTCCCCCCTCCACTTGTCCTTTGGTTATGCAATCTGGTCACATATTTTGGTTAGGAAAACATTTTCCGAAGTTAATTAGCACTCCCACTCTCTGATGGGTGTTTGTATGTACAAGAGAGTATTGAGTTGAGTTAAATATTAAAAATAGCTTTTTCCAACCAGCTCAAAGTGATATATTGAGAATATATATTATTTTGTATATTTTTATACCTATTTGTTAGTGTCATTTCTTGTTTTAAATACAAATAAAAGTATGTGTTTTCGAGTTAGGTTAGTAATTAATGGTTTAATAATTAGCTTGCTCTAATTAAATAATTTAGATGCACGTCTAAGGTTGGGCTTAATTTTATTTATATAGGTTTCAAGAGTTCGAGTTGTCAGATTGCGGAAGGGCCAAAGTGGAGTACGTGGGATTCGAAAGCCAAATTCATTTAAAGGGTAAAATCAAGAGAAGACGCATTTTGCTATTTAAGTAAAGAGTCGTCCATATGAGATCCAACTCTTGAGAAGGCAATGATCGGTTTTATTAAAAAGAAACAGGTCGACTGGTTCTGCTCAGCCGCTCAAGCAAAAGAAGCGAAGCGCTTGATTGGGTGCGATTTCGCTCAGCTCTTGGCAGATTCAGAAACGGAATTGGATTGTGCTCAAAAGCGGAAAGATTTGACCCGTGCTTGGATTTGGAAGCAACACTCGATTTGGAAATCTGGATTTTCAAGGGGAACCCACCCTCATATTAGAAGATGATTTGAATATGGACAGAAATTGCAGCAGCGTGCTCGATTTAGGATTGCTCAGAATCAACGAGGATTTGTCCGGAATCTGAAAGCTTGGATGCAGGGGTTCAAATCAACTCGAATGGGAAGGTTTAGATGCGTCTTCAACTTGGAAACTCACATATTCATGCTCAACAAAATTAGAATTTGGAATGCACAAAGGCGTGTTCAATTGGGGCTCAATTTGGGGCAGCTGGCTTTGAAGACTATAAAAAGGAGCGTGTTCTAGACAGAGAGGAGGACCTCTTCTCTTTTCCAAAATTCGAGCGGCTTTGTGACAGAAGGCTGAGGGTTGAAAGGCTGGAGTAGAGTGTCAAGTAATTTGCTTTTCTTATATTTCAAGTCTGGTAAGTTAATTACTTTTATCTCAATTAAGTTTATTTTTGTTTTCATATTAATTAGTGAGTAGCCTTCTTAGCCAAGGCAAGGCTAGGATGAACCTCTTATTGGTGTGTAAAAATTTCTATTCCATATAATTTCATGAGCCCAATTTTTATGCATTAATGATTAATTGTTCTATCTCATTTTAATTAGTGAAATTAGTTTGGATATGGGTCTAGTATTGCTTTTCCCATGATTTTATTGATTTCTACTAATTAGATGCTTAGAATTGCATCTCATGATTTAGATTGAATATTCATTATGATTTACAGGTGTGGATACATTGAATAACTTGGGATTAATTTTTTGAAGCGAGAAGAACATAATTTAGGATATTTTAATTAAGAGCTTAGTGATGATATTTTAATTAGATTGAATTCAAAATTGCTATGAGTCATATGATGGGAGATAAATATTTGAATATGGATGTGAATTTCTACATATTAATAAGAGGGGATCCATAGCCTTAGTCTCTTTGATATTGTTAGTTTCCTAGGTCTCTTTATCAATTTAAATTGATTGTTCAGTTTAAGTGTTTCTTAAATTCTCATGATTTAGTTTAAGTATTTTTTATAATTTAGTTTGTTGTATTTCTTTGCTCGCTTAATTACCGTTAGTTTAGATAATCAACTCTTTCTAATTAATCAAAGGGTTAGTTTATTTAGGATTAGTCTTGATTTCCCATACACAAGTCCTTGAGTGATCGACCTCGCAATTTGCATATCTATACTCAAAATCAATTTTTGTGCAACTAGAAGTTTTTTGTGATGTTGTCGGGGACTTGTTGGAAAACAGGTTTTTGAAATTAATTTTATACTTTGGAACTAGTTTAGGTTAAAAAAAGCTCATCCATGTTCTGAAGAGACAGTGTTAAGGACTACAAAGTCCGGTGGAAAATAAAATGTGACAACCACAATCAAAACATCTCCAAAACATCTTCAACAACAATGAGAATTTTCACGGACCAGTAAGCTAATTACAATCTTATTGATGTGGATTTCAACTCCACCAAACCTGATTTTTTGTAAACTGAATATGGTAATAAATTCACACTCATTCCCAAATCAAGCATAGCCCGCTCAATGTGATGATTCCCTATCCTGCATGAAATGGTGGGACACCCAGGGTCCTTATATTTGACATAAGATGGCATTGAATGATCAAACTGACTTGCTTTGTTAAGAATGTTTTCTTTGGAATATTTGTTGTCCTCTTTACAGGGATTAAGTCTTTTAAAAATTTGACATAAGATGGCACTTGTTAAACACCTCTAAAATATCTCTAAACTGACACTTTTATTAGGATTGACTAGTCTATGAGGAAATAGAGTTTTAGGCACAAAAGCCCTAACTGGGGGGGTCTACTACAACAGGAGGGGAAGAATTAGATTCTTGATTTTTATCATTTGAGTAATTTGTTTTAGTTGCTTTCTCTTCATGAATTTTTACTTGATTGTCAGCCTGTTTCCCATATCTAAGTCTAATTATTGACTGCACTTGTCCTTGATAATTAGAAGAATCGAAAGAATTACCTACAACAATTGACCTTTAAGGTTGGGTTCAGGCTGACTGAGAAATCTCCTTTTTTTTCTCTTTCTTCAATGTGATTAGCTAATTGGCCTACCTGAGTTTCTAGTTTTGCAATCACCTGAGTAATTGGTTGCATGAATGCTTTCAAAGACTCCTCCAATGATCAGTGTTGACATGGTGGCCCTAAGAATTGAGGAGTAGTCTAGAAGGCAATTGGGTAAGATTGGTTAGGCGGCCTAAATTGATTTTTCATTGGTTTCCCACCTACATTCATTGGAGGCTGATTTTGCCACCAATAAAAATTTGGATGATTCTGACAATTGGGATTGTATGTCTCTAAATCGGTGGGCAAATACCTATTATTTTAAGCCATCCATTTCTTACTACATTTAATGCTCTAATCAACTGCAGAAATAGGGTTATAAAAATTTCTTTTGGAAACATGACGATTGAGCTAAACATCTTTGACATTAGCAAGCAGCCGCCGAACATGGAGGATGTCAATGGAGTTAAGATAATTGATTCTGTTGTTCATGAGACCTTTCTCTAGTCACATCCTGAGGACACTTTAGAGGTCTATTTAGCACACTTTGTTAGATTCTGTACCTCTGATGAACACTTAGAAATGGCAACCCAAAGTGGCTTCTCTTTCTATATTACCATCCCCACCACTGCCATCCATTATAGAATCACCAAAGTTAGATTTGAAACCACTACCTGGCACCTCAAGTATGTGTTTTTAGGTTCTTCTGACACTTTACCTATCATTATAGCTTCCAAATTAGATGATGTCCAGTAGCATAAATTGATTGATGTCCTTAAAGAGAACAATGGAGCTATAGGATGGACAATTGCTAGCATTAAGGGTATTAGTCCTTCTGTTGTGATGCATAGATTCACCTAGATGAAACTGCTAAACCTTCATGAGAATCACAAAGGTTATTAAGCCCTGACATGCAAGAGGCGGTTATAGCTGAAGTTCTTAAGCTCCAAGATGTAGGTGTTATTTATCCAATTTTAGACAGTAGGTGGGTGAGTCTAGTTCAAGTTGTGCCAAAGAAGTTTGGCATAGAATGATGCTGATGAGTTAATTCCAACCAGTGTCTAAACAGTTTGGCACGTATGTATTGACTACATGAAGTTGAATGCTATGTCAAGAAAATACCACTTCCCACTTGCTTTTATAGATCAAATGTTGGAGAGGTTAGCCGGTCATGCTTGTTATTATTTTCTTGATGGATATTTTGGTTATAATCAAATTCCCATAGCACCTGAGGGTCAAGAAAAAATTACCTTCACTTATCCTTATGGAATGTTTGCCTACCGATGCATGCCTTTTAGGCTATGCAATGTACTCGCCACTTTTCAAAGGTGCATGGTTGGTTTTTTTTTCTGATATGGTAGAACATTTTTTGGAGGTGTTCATGAATTAATTTCAGTCTTTAGCTCTACATTTGATGAGTGCTTACACCATCTCTCTATGGTGTTAGTGAGATGTAAGGAAAAGAATCTTGTACTTAAGTGGGAGAAATATCATTTTATAGTACATAAAGGAATTGTGTTGGGGGATGTAATGGCAATGAGGTTGATAATGCCAAAATTAATTTTATTTCTCATCCATGAACTATTAAGGAAATTTTATCATTTTTAGGACATGCAAGATTTTACGGAAGATTCATCAAAGACTTTAGTAGAATTTCCAAACCATTGTGCAATTTGACTCCCTCTTACATTTCCGATACGTAGAATCATATGACCTCTTTCAACATCCACATGAGACCAAAACTCAAACTGAAAACGCAGCAGTAGGCATTTTTGCACCTATTATTAGACCACCTGATTGGATTAAGAATTTTGTGATCATGTGGTCAAAGAGGCTACCCTAGCACTCAAACCATCCTCCTTCCGGAGGTGAAACATCCTCCCACTAGTAACTGAAGACCTTGGCTTGCTAGAAATTTAGAGGGATCAGTGGGATCCTAAAAATCAAAGTCTTCAACTATTTGATCTTGTAGATTGGGTTGGGGTTGAGCATGAAATTTACCTTTTTCTTGCACAGCCAAAGAAGAAGTCAATTTTGTGATAGTGCTCTTTATGCCATTTACGGCTTGAGAAGTTTGTTGATTAATGGTTGTCTGCCCTTGCATGAATCTTTTCAGTGTCTCCTCAAGTGTCTTTTTGTGAAGTGGAACATTGGGAGTATAATTTGAAGATGCTTGAGGAGTTAGTGTGTGTGCAGCATTTTCATTCCTCCAACTAAAGTTGGAATGATTCCTCCATCCTGAATTATATGCTTCCCCATATGGAGATTGCTTCTTGAAAGTGGTCATGGAATTTGCTTGGTCATGTAACACCTCCTTAAAGGCAGGTATTGTAGGGCACTCATGTGTTGGGTGTCCCATGACGTCACAAATTCCACAGGCCTCTTCCCTTGAAACACACTTCATAACATCAATTTTCTTTAATTCCATCGCCTCTACTTTTTTGGTCAAAGAGGCTAACCTAGCACTCAAATCATCCTCCTCCTTGATGTCATCCTCCCACTGGTACCTGAAGACTTGGGCTTGCTAGAAATTTAGAGGGATCAGTGGGATCCCAAGAATCAGAGTCTTCAACTATTTGATCTAGAA
Source organism: Houttuynia cordata (assembly GCA_039654745.1). Taxonomy (NCBI): domain Eukaryota; kingdom Viridiplantae; phylum Streptophyta; class Magnoliopsida; order Piperales; family Saururaceae; genus Houttuynia; species Houttuynia cordata. The sequence continues at coordinate 15,882,716 of CM077504.1, forward strand.
AATCAAGGGCTTCATTAGGGTTTTTATCGAAAAATTCCCTGTTACACATGTTTAGCACAAATTGTTTCAATGGAGTGTCATTCCATCAAAGAAAAAACTAATAGTGCACCACTTCTCATATCCATGGTGTGGATAAGCATTCAATAAATCTTTAAAGCGCTCCCAACATTGATAAAATGTCTCAGTTTGTTTTTGGACAAAATTTATTAGTTGTCTTTTAAGAGCATTTGTCCTATGGACTGGAAAGAATTTTTTAAGAAATTTAGATTGCATTTTTTCAAGTTCCTACAGATCTACGCTTCAAAGAACTTAACCAAATCTTGGCCTTATATATCACTGAGAAGGGAAATAATTTAAGCATATTGGCATCCTCACTACAAGCTTACTCATTAAAAGTTGCACATACTTCCTCAAATTCCTTTAAATGTAAGAATTTTCAGAGTTCAAACCATGGAATTTGGTAAGCATTTGTATCATTCTAGGCTTAAAACTAAATTTGTGTGCTTATAGGGGCAAAATAGTACATGAGGGAGTGCTAGCGCATGCAGGCTGCATGTAGTCACGCAAGGGCTGCAATGGTGCATTATTTTGAACCTCATTCTCACCATTTTGATTACTAGCATCATAAGTCATTATGTGGTGTGTGAAAGTGAATAGGATACTCAAACAAAACATTATCAACCAAAATATCATACTCACTTCTAACCAAACAACCACGACCACCCCCCCAGCTCGAGCCCACTCGTCGAGCTTCTCACCGTTGTGAGCTCTTCCATCGTCATCGTGACATTTGCCCGTTCGTAAACCCATCTCCGACGGCTGCTGTCATCTCCCCCGTCGCAGACATTTGAGCAGAGCTTGAACGCTCTGCCTTCTGAACCAGGTACCCAGCGGCTCGGGTCGTTTCGTTGGTTTTTTTTATTTCTTACTGAACAGACCACTGAACCAGTCGGTTTAGTTCCTATTTTGTTCTTTCTTTTTTTTTTCTTTTCTTTCCATTGGGTTAAAACCCATCGCACCGATCTCATCCATCAACTCTCATCTGAACGGCTTGTACAGTTATACTTTAATTCAGCATCTGTCTAATGTGCTTTACTTTGGCCGATCTGATTGAAGCGCGATGAATTCATGATCTACAACTTCAACTCTTTTAAACCTACACAAACAATCAAATTAACTTAGACGCACAATTTCTTATTAAAATAAAGTAAAGTCCTAATTATTTAATTAACTCCAAAAACTCATAACTATTCCTAATTAGCATGAGATATCACTAACAAATTAAGTATTAGAGGAATATAAATGTGTGTATTTATATGTATATCAGAGTGTAACATCCGATTTTGTAAAATATTTTGTGACATTGATCTAGTGATATTACCCCATGGGTTTTAAGAGATCGTTGTATAAATTTGATATATTTCATGCTCTTAACAATGTTTAGTGGATTAGTAGGTGTTAATTTTCGTTTTAGTAGTAAGCCTTATTGAGATGGCAACATATACTAAAAATCAATTTCGTTGTAAATGAACAAACTCGGTTTCTAGTGTAGTAAGTGGCCCATATAGCTTTCTTATGGCTTATCTCTTAATCTAGAGGTAATATAAGGCTGATATTTTAGGACCAGATAGAGGGCAAAGAGATATTCAAAATGATACCAAGTTGAAGTAATTCGGAGATCAAGAGCCTAAGTTATGGCTTATGTAGTGAGCGGGTCTGAAGTGGATCCGGGTAGCTGGGTATGGACTGAAAGCCCATAAAACCCTACCTATCTTCTTCCCCTTCATTTTCTGTTCTAGAAAAGTTGCGTCCAAGGCGGGAGCCATTTGGGGGAGCTTCTAGGGATTTGATCTAAGGAGGAAAACCTCAAAGGGAGATAAACCCACTGCTGCCAACCTCTCTACCAACTAATCTATGGTGAGCTCAACCCCAATCCTTGCTTTATTTTCTATTTTTTGTTTTCTGAAACTCTCCTCTAAGAACTTCCATGAAACCTTCAAGGGAGGCATGGATGAACGTGATCAAGGAAGGCTAAGGGGATTTTGAGCTTGGGTTAGGCTATTAGAGATAAGATCACCACGATCAAAGAGTTTCAAGTGCTAAAAGTAGGAAAGTTGGTATCTTGCTGCTACAGAACCAAGGTAGGGGGTTTTTATCCTTCCTTATAGCATGATTGTTGCATAAATAGTTCTGTTAGAAGGTATTTCTAAAGGATATGTTGTATTATCACAGAATAGAGAGTGGATTGGCATTGATAGTTGTAAAAATGCATGTTTTACTGATTTGTAGTATGGATGATACTCTGTTCTAGTAAATAGTTTCAAATAATGATCTTTCCATGCTAGAACGTTGTGACTAAATAGATTTGATATCGATCCGATTCATTTTTTTGAAAGGGCTTCTTTTGAAACGTAAAAAAATATTTTCATGAGTTGGGAGACTTTTATGGTGGAGGTCCAATATTGGGTACACAGCGGAGCTTTGCCAAGGGGTAAATTCCAGCAAGGATGCAAAAGTCATCTATGTATCAACGGTAGCTCCGCCGCTAACGAATGGCAACTACTACTAGATCAGCCTTCTGCTCCTAATGAAGGGCTGCTCAAGGGAGTAAGGTTAATGCCTTCTACCCCTAACGAAGGGCCGCTATATGGAGTAAAGGCAACTGCCCCAAGAGAGGGCAAGATAGGCCTCAAGAGAGTAGGGGTCTAGGATATTGGTTTGAAAGTAACACTTAGGGGCTTTCATTTGATTTGGCATACTGATGCTATGTGGTTGATTTGATTTGATACTTATGTTTTATTGACGTAAATGTCTAACCATGTGCTAGTTCTCTATTTGTGCACATTTATGCTTGTTAGTATAGCTCTCCCTACTGAGTATACTTGTATACTCACTACCACCCCTAGACATTGCAGGTTCCAGCAAGGCTACTTAGTGAGTTCTCATGAAAGACAATTGGAGTACAAGTGGGAACTTGAAGATCAACATTTATACTCATAGGCTTTCGACTTTAACTATCATTTTAGGTTGTATGAATTTAAATGCCACATTTTTGGATTTTAAACTTTTATTATGTGCTTGTACTCAGATTTGTGGATCCCTAGGAATTACATTATTATTACCACCTTGTTATGTCTTGTAGTTCTGTTTAGCTACTTCATAGTTTTATATTGGTAGTTGTTTGGGACCCTTTCCTTTTTGAAGGGTATAAAATTGTGGGTCGTTACACATAGTCCATCAAAGACTTTGTATATAGCTCATAAGCTTAAAGAAAACATCATGCTAGATTATGATATTGTGATGTGAGGATTCCTCTTATTAGCGGCTCATAGGAGTATTGAGATGCTAATATCTTCTAATGAAGGTTAAGTTGAGCATTTAGTATAGGAAGTTTGTTTATTGTTTTATAATACACAGTGACCTTGTGGATGTAGTTTTCCTATTTAGAAAGGAAGCTCAGGATAATAATGTGTACGTATGGTGAAGGGATCGTGTAACACCCGAAAAATTAGTAAGTATTTTAAAACCCAAATTTGACCCTCTTACTGTTTGATTTGGTCGTGTTTTGCCTTGTGGAAATTAAAGTTGGTGAGAAGAGCTTTCCAACGCCACCAACTATGCGTGATTTGGAGTTCGGAGAATTAGCTTGTGCTAACCCTAGAACATCCAGAGACCTTTCCCCTTCTCCTTCCCACGTTCACCCATCTTCCTTAAGGCTTCTTCTTGTGGGAGTTTCAAGAGCTTGGAGCGGGAGCTTTGGAGAAAGCGGAGGAGATGAGCAACACGTAAAAAGGCGGAATCTTTGGTGAATTAAGTAGGATGGTTTTTTTCCTCTTCTCTCTTCTGCTTATATAATATTGACAAGCGTTTTGATTCAGCACCTTAGTGTATTGTGTGGATTCTTGTGAGATGAATGAATTGTGTCATTAATTCTATGTGTAGTGCATCATAATCGTATGTGCATTCATGTTCCGTTTTTAGATGGGAATTCACACCAAAAGTCTGAGGCTTTATTAATTTTTCAAAGACTAGAAGTTCTGATATTGCTTGATGGACCATGATCCATGTTGAATTTTGATGTCTTAATGTGTGTCTTGCATTAAATGTCTTATTTGAGAGGTATTAATAGTTAAAACTATGTTATATGTAAAGGAACATGAGAAAGGTGTATACTTTAGTAATTCCAGATCATCGTAGGGTCTGTAATTGGTCTAGGAGGGGAGTATATGGTCTGTTAATAATATATTATCATCTATAATGTGTTACCACTAATTTTACCCGAGTGCCAAACCTTATTCGAATATGTGATCTTGTTAAGTGCAGACCAACCTTCTAATTCAAGGTTCCTTCTTATTTGAGCTTTTTTGAACTGAGAATGACTTTTAACAATTTGGGCATAGCTGTTCGGAAAGATAGTCCATATCAGCTTCATTCCACATCTTCATTTGGAAACCTGCTCAACTTCCATAGAGTTGTCCATATCAATTGTGAAGAAGTTTGCACTGCAGATAACAATGTCCATCAGTAAATCTCATAGTTATTCGAATATGTTCATGACAAATGTTCAACTTTAATAATCTTTCTCATTTTTACCAAAGTAAAGAAATAACTCTTAAATATTTAATTAATCTAAATAACTAGAAAATAACCTAGATAACAGTTAATTAGGGCTAAAAACTTAAGGTGTTAGAGTGTATTATGTATATACATTATGCGCTTATCAATTGGTACTGTGCGCTGGCTCATGCTAGTATGTGGAACTGTGGTGGAAGACGTTGGGATTATTAAAATACTCCCTCCATTCCAAAATATTATGTACATTTAAAAATATTCATTATTCCAAAATACTGTGTACATTTTGCCAAATCACGTTACTTCTTCTTTCCAAAATTGGAGATTTAGAAGGATTGACTTGAATTTGGTTTGTGAACGAACATACGAGTTGGACGGGATATCAGGGAGAAGAAGTCCTGACTTCCTTGTGGGCTTCATGGTCTAATAAAAATGAGAATTTTCTCAAATGTACACATTATTTTGGAACGGAAGGAGTATGAAATTCTTTTGTATTCTCTTTTGGAGACAGGTGGTTATTCTAACATTTTGATAGCTGTTACAGCAGAACACAAGATTGAAATTTGGATGTCACCCAAACACTTTTCTTTACAGCAGCAGATTTGATATTGAATCCAGAATATCTACCAAGCTAGTGTTCCTCTTTGCCGCCTCTGCCGACTGGAACACTGCTGCCTGTTTTGTCGACGACCTCAATGAGCATAGTCATGGTATTTGAAAACAGATAATTATGTTATTTTCGTAGCAACATAATCATGGTGTTTACGATAACATGTCACAACCTCGTTCCGCAAACCATTAACTTGCTTGGGGAGAGGCCTCACATTCTCCAGAAAATTGAGGGTTTTTGTTGTATGATAAAAAATAAGGAGAAGGATGATTTTGACAATCCTGGTAATTCCTGATAGAGGAGGGGAAGTCTCTTGACACCCAATCACATTAGATATGTCTTATTTGTTGCAGACAATGTGAAAGCTGCTGACGAATGAATAGGGTACCTACTTGAGGAATCATGACTTGCTTTTCAATAGGGTACTTAATGGAGGAATCTTGAGCTAATTTAAAGCTACACGACTATTTTGATTCAGTATCAAATGTTCCTTGTTTATAAATTCTTTTTTAGCTTTTTACACAAAGAGTCATAGTCTAATCAAAAATTGCTAACAAGAATGCACAAATAAGTCAATATCAGCGTAAGTATTTCTTCCATGATCAAGCCTTAATTTACCACTCCTAATTTTTCCGCATATGATACATTATAGTGCTCCTTAACAATGAAAATCCAGAGTGTTGCAAAAAGGAAAATAAACCAATACAAAATCCACACGGATAGGAACTTGATAGAAGAGCTAAATGCATCTCCTCACAGATGAACTAGGCATTGCAACTACATCAAACATGATTGTATAATTGTTTCATGGTAAAAGGTATATTCAGAGCTCACGTGAAGCAGGTAGTCATCCATTCGTGCCTCTTTTGGACCGCAGTAAATAAATCAATAACCTTTACTTTAGCAAAAAATATTTGACCAAAAATCAAACCTTTTTACCTTATGTAAATTTGTGGAACACAGATGGTGGAGGGAGGATGAAGGCAAGGTCGGAGGGACGGGTCGGAGATCATCCAAAAACGACAGGTAAGAGCTTTCATGGAGCCGTAAGTTGCAGGATTTAGAGTTGGTCGGGTGGGTGAGGCAGTTGGAGCGCATGCTCAGGTGGGTTTTAGTTAAAAGAAGCTGCTGCTTCTGGGGAGGTGATAAACAAGGGCGGTGGTGGATCAATTCTAGAAGCGCGTTGGGCAAGAAGAAGCTACAGCGTGACCAAAGGCGGGTCGATGAAGACCTCTTTGCCGACGGTGATGGCGAAGATCTCGGTGGCGGGGTGGTGGGGAGCGACGTTCTTCTTGACCCAAAAGTAGGCCTGAGACGGGCGCTTGGCGACGCCCGAGAGAGATCGTTCGGGAAGATAACGACAACGGAGATGCTAGTGGAGGCGAGTAGGGCTGCATCTTAAACCCGGACCCGACCCTACCCGGATGGAACCGTACCGAAATTAACCCGGTTCGGTTCGGTTCGGGTACTATCTTAGGTCGGATAGGGTATAGATATAAAAAACCCGGATGAATCTCGGGTAGGGTCGGGTACTGATAAAAATTACCCAAGACCCAACCCGACCCGACCCAAAACAAACCAAGCCCAGACCCAAGAATAATATTACCTAATAACCCAACCCATATTAATTGATAACCCAACCCAACTATATAAAAGCATCTCATGATCTAAAAAAAACCCTAGCCGACTAGCCACTGGCCACTGCCTGCTGCCGTCCTGCGAAGGCGAAGGCTTTTTCGTCGACGACCTGCAAGGCGAAGGCTTTTTCGTTGAGGGCTTGCAAGGCGACGGCGACGGGTTTTTCGTCGACGGCCTGCTAGGCGACGGCTACGACTAACCCTTTGCCTTCACTACGGAGAAAGGTGAAGGCTGCGGCTACAACAGATCAGATCTCTGGCTACGTCTCCAAGTAATCTGTTCTAATCTTTTGCTAGTTCACAAATGTTTTGGTTTTAATGTTTGTTACATGGGTTTTCACTAGTTAATTCTTGTTATAGGTTTCTGACATTTATGATCATGGTTTTACATGATGTGTGGCTAAAGATAGCTTATTTTGTTCGTCTTTAAAAACACTACAGCCATCAACACTATATGTATATCCTTTTGTCTTCAAGGCCAACTTCCAATTTATATTCCAGATTGGGTTTTCATTACTTGCGAGATATCCGTTTACCGAGTATGATTGATTCTCTATCCTTTTTTTAATTAACCCATGTTGAAGATTTGGTTGCTTTTGGATCGATTTGATTCAAATCACAGGATAGTTTCTGCTTTTTAGTTCGACTTTTTCTGTCTTTGTTTATTTGGGAAACTAACCCAAAGCCGCTGCATTCAGCTTAGTGTTTAGTAATGATTGTAAAATTAATCTGTTCAAGGTGAGTGCTTTTATTAGTTTAGTTTGTCACTCATTCGTCATGATGGAATATTAGTCATGAGTCCAACTGGTCGGGAAAGATTAAGTTTTGGATTTGAGTCAGGTGCTTAACTTCCTTGGAGTGGTTTATGTAGTCAGATGACTTTTATATTTGGTATCTATGTGATTTGAATGTTAATCCACATTCCGCGTAGCATGAGAATCCAGCTGATGAGGACTAACCAAACTTGTACTGCATCTGGCAAACCAATTTTCTGAAGCACATTACATAATGCCATAGGCCAGAAATCATTCAATGATGTCATACCCTTATTGTTTGATATTATGTGCATATGCTGATATTTATTATTTGCGATGTTCTTACTTCTTCTTTTACAGGTTGGGGACAGTTTGGAGGGTATCCAAAGAAGTGGCAGTAAATTTAAATGAACATGGTTTCACAAGACAATGACCTTCAGGTATTGGTATGTTTTGCGAATTAAAAATTAATGCTTTACAATTGTTCATTTATATTTGTTTGGCTAGAAATGCTAATAATGTGCATTTGGTACATGCATTTTAGGTGTTGGAGAGTAATGCATCAGCAAACAATGCACCTTCCACAACTGTACCTACTGCCAATGAGACAACCAAAGCTACAAGTAATGATATTCCCCCGGCTGGTAAGAAAAGGCGTTATCCTCTGAAATCTGATGTTTGGAAACATTTTACTAGGAAGGAAAATGATTCAGGACCTGCGTTAAAAGCAACATGTAACTATTGCAAGAGTATTTTAGGTTGTAAATCGTCTAATGGCACTAGCTCCTTGAGCAAGCATCTACAAAAGTTCTGCCCCCTTTATCTTAGAAGGGACAAAAGTCAAAAATTGTTGACTAATAGCTCACCTACAGTAGACGAAGATGGTGAGCTTGGTGCTGGACTGATTCCATGGAAATTTGATGTTGAATGTGCAAGGAAGGAATTATCAATCATGGTTGTTAAGTTAGAGCTTCCATTTAATATAGTTGATAAACCTGCATTTAGGCATTTTGTGTCTAGCATTCAGCCTAGATTTAAGCATATGTCTAGGAATATGGTGAGGAATGACGTTTTGACCATGTACTTAGAAGAGAAAAAAAAGTTAAGGGCTGTGATTCGTGCTTCAAGTGAAAGAATGTGTTTGACCATTGATCTATGGACTTCCAACCAAACACTAGGTTATTTATGTCTCACAGGTCATTTTGTTGATTATGAATGGAAGTTACATAAAAAGATATTGAACTTTTGTGTTATTCCCAATCCACATACCGGAGATGTAATTGCTAGTGCAATTGAATTTTGCTTAATTGACTGGAAAATAGATAAATTGTGCACAATATCAGTTGATAATGCTTCAAACAATGATGTAGCTGTTAGAAATCTGATTGGTCTTTTTGGACGGAAGGGTTTGTTGTTGAGAAATGGTTTTTTCTTTCATGTGAGATGTTCATGTCATGTTTTAAATCTTATTGTGCATGAGGGGCTAGAAGATATTGGTCAGTCAATTATTGCCATTAGAGAAAGTGTTAAGTATGTAAGAGCTTCACAAGCTAGGAAGCAAGCATTTGAAGAATGTGTTTTATCAGAGAGGATAGAGAGTAAAAGAAGGCCTTGTTTGGATGTACCCACGAGGTGGAACGCAACACATCTCATGTTGGATGTTGCCCTAGAGTTTGAAAGTGCTTTCTATCGCCTTAAAACTCGGGATCCAATTTATGCTAGAATAGCTCCCAAGTTTAGTGATTGGCGACATGCTGAAATTATGAACAAGTTCTTGAAAGTGTTTTTTGATGCCACAAGGATTTTGTCTGGGTCACTCTATCCTACATCGCACCTTCTCTTCCATGAAGTTTTAAGAGTTAGAGTTCATTTAAAGGATATGGCTGAAGATGTAGATTCATCTATATCTTTAAAAGCTTTGAAAATGCAAGGTAAGTTTGACAAGTACTGGAAGGATTTGAATGTTATATTTCCAATTGCTGTTTTATTGGATCCAAGGTATAAAATTGAGTACCTTCAGTTCATGTATTCTAAGTTATACTCAGAAAAAGATGCTGGAGTTTATCTTTTTAAAATTCAGCAAGAGGTAATGGAACTTTACAATGAGTACAACACTGGAGTGAATGCAAAGAGGTTAAATTCTGAAGGGTCTTCAAGTTCTATGAGAAATGAAATGGGTGGTTGTTCTTCTAGTAATGAGAGTAGTTTTGCTTCTCTTCAAAAAGCTTTCTTCAAGTTGAGTGAGGTGAAAAAGGTTGTTGATACTAAGTCAGAACTTGAGCGGTATATGGAGGAGCCAATCCATCCTCAAAAGCAGAAGTTTGATATTTTAGAGTGGTGGAAACTAAATAGTGAAAAGTATCCCATCTTAGCTTGCATAGCAAGAGATATTTTAGCTATCCCCGTGTCAACGGTGGCTTCCGAATCCGCTTTTAGCCTTGGAGGAAGAATTCTTGATCAATATAGGAGTTCTTTAAGTCCGGGAGTGGTGCAAGCGTTGGTATGTTTGCAAGATTGGATGCGACTACCGATTAATGAGAATGAGGAAATTGAAGTTTATGAGCATGACAATGATATAAGTATCATTGAAGAAGGTAAACCAACATTTAATTGTAATTTTATTGTTTACGAATCATAGATTCAAGTTATGATGTATTATTCTTTTGTTGTCTTTATGTAGGTGAAGCAATGACACAAGATAATACTTAGACATTTTTCATCTTCATCACCAATGCCTTTTGCGGAGGTATAATTTACTATTATCTAAGTAAATGTCATATATTATCTACTCAAGATTTAAGAGATTGAACTAATTTTATTATCCATGTGGCAAGAATTTTGTGGTATTCAGTTGGAACCTGAAGCCTAGCTTTTGGATATGGACTTAAATAATTCTCTAAATCAACTTCCTGCTATTTTGTCAAGATATAAAAAAGTTACAGGGGCTACTTCAAATTGACCTGGTCATACAAAAGTTATAGAGGTGATGTTATTAATTAATAGTTCCTACAGGGGCTACTTCTAATAGTAAATCTCATATATTTTCTACTTAAGATTTAAGAGATTGCACTAATTTCATTATCCATGTGGCAGGAATTTTGTGGTATTCAGTTGGAACCTGAAGCCCAGCTTTTAGATGTGGACTTAAATAATTCTCTCCATCAACTTTCTGCTTTTTTGTCAAGATATTGGTTGTGAAAGGTACAGTTCAAACTTAGTGTAAGAAAGTGGGAAGAATGAGTGAAGTGTGTAGCCAGGCATATTACTCTTTTAAATATGGGAATTATGTCTAACAAGTTCATAGTTATCAGTTTCTAACCATTGCCACTCTTTTCATCAGGAGACTTCCTCTGTTCCTTGTTAGTGGTCTCATTTGAAGAAAATACTTATCCCATACTGATTGTCCTATTTTATTCGTCACCTGAAGCTGTACATGGGCATCCATAGTTCTGATGCTATCATGGAAGAGATGACTAATTGCTTCTCTACCATGCTGCAATTTGACCTTAAGTTTCTTATATATTTTCTTTTTCTAAATGATGAAATTGTTGTTTTCGAACTATACTATATTGGAATAAGTTGTCTTGATAACTTCTTGTGTATGATCCATTTTTTTGTAGTATCACTTCAGCCTTTTCTTTTCCTTTGAAATCAGATATCCAAGAATAAGAAGAACAGTGATCAAGTATGATATATTGGGATGGGTCATCCTTGCAGTTGGCATAGTTGCATGGGTTGGGATGGAAAAATCTCATTTGCCTCCTCCCCCTTCTACGTAGAACATACGTTTTCTTAGAAACTTCTCTTTAGATAGTTTTTTCCCATGATGCAGAACAAAGGTTAAACACACAATGAAGCTTGAGCTCATTGTGCAATGTGCAATGGTATTTAATAATACTTGCTTTAGGAGTTGTACTTTTTCTTTTCGATGGGAATTCTTTTTTGCTTAATTATGAGCTTTTTTTATGAGTTAAGAAGAAATATGAGTTTGGTTTTCTGATGCTATATGTATACACATTTTCAGCCTCATTCATAGTTCTTTTTTCAAGTGACTCAGTGGTTGTGGAATATCTTTATGTGGGCCTCTAATTTTATAGCATGAGTTGTAATACTAATTATGTTCACTTCAACTGATCAAGTTATTGGTTGTATCATGTATTTTTAGAATTGCAGATCTATGATTTCATGAGATTTTGGATCCAAGGTATAAAATTGCAAAGGGACGAACTATCTTCCTGAGTTTTAAGAAGAGATATGAGTTTGGTTTTCTGATATTTTATGCTCTTGCAATTTCAGCTTCATACTCATGGAAAGCTTGAGACACTGCTTGGAAAGACTTCATACTCATGGATCAATGCTTACAAGTGAAGAGCTTGAGACACTGCTTGGAATGACTTTAAACTTCTGTTAGACTATTAGTATGTTTGTTCATTGTCCTTGTGACAATTTAGTTACTTTTAACTTCAGGGAAAATAGGATGCCATTGCAGATTGAACAATGAATATGTCTAATATTAACCTCTTATACCTATGAATATCTGATGAAGTATGTTCGATATTTCTCTACTCTAAGTTGCCAATCAGGAGTTCTCAATGTGAAGGAAGTGCACACTTGCTAAATTTTGTTCAAAAAATTTGAGCAGTTTAATGAGCTTACTGTTGTTTTCTTTTGAGTTCTAGGTCTTGTTTTGATTTTATAACATAAATGATTAACTCAATGGAATCTCGGTTCCAATCTTGGGTATTTTGGGTTTTAGTGGGGTAGGGTCGGTTATGAGAATCATGGGTACTATCTCGGGTAGGGTCGGGTATGGGTTTCTCGGTTCCTATCTTGGGTAGGGTTGGGTATTGCAATACCCGAGCGTACCCGACCCATAATGCAGCCCTAGAGGCGAGGGCGGTGAGATGGAGTCGGCGGACGGGAAGAGGGCTTCAAGGATTGCTGTTCTGAAGACCTAATAGGCCCAACGGGGTTAAGTTTGGGGTTTCCGTATGGCAGGGGAGAACTAATTGAGGTGGCGAGTTTTGAATGGTGGCTAATGGTATAAGGAAAGAGACCGCCGCATCGCTCTCTTTCTTGTTTGGAATGATTACTCAGTGCAGTGAATTTAGAATGGTTGTAAAAAACAGCATTTGGAGCCATGCAGATACAGTCACTAGAATTGATATCTCCATTTTCCTATCTTCTTATTCTTCCGTGGAATGGTTTTTCTGTCAAGGCAGTCGTTCGAATGGTTAGAGTAGGGAGGATTTAAATATTGCACTTCCTCCATGCCATATTAAGAGGAACATTCCAAATATGTCCCAGATTAATTGCTATATTTGGTTCAACTTAAGTGGCTTGGTGCTTAAAAAAGCATTCTTACAACACAAATCCGCAATAAAAAACAAACATTAGAAGCACATGAGTTGTAAGAAGCTTGTGAGATTCTTTTTTAAGTAGCGAGCTCAACTTTTACCAGTGCAGCCATCCATATGGGATGCATGGAGTATTTTTTAAGGTGATTTTTGCACATGATTCTTAGTAATTAAATCATTGCTAAAAAAAAGAGTAATTAAATCAAAACAGTTTTGTATGGGACGAATTGAGTATTTTCTCCTGATCTGATTGGGCTTTACGCGTGCCTTTGGTGGCTTTTGTTTGCGGTGGGTTCAAGACTTGGATGTTGCAAATAGGTGGGGATGGGCGGCCTATCCAAGCCCAAAACTTACTCCTATATTGAGCGGGGTGGCACATGGTTAACACGAAATTCCTGAAATGTACCGCCCATATCCTTTATTGTTACTTATTTCTTATATCGAAGTAAAAGTCACACACAAGTTTTTGTCAAGCACATAGGATTATCTATTCACTTACACATTTACATAATGATATTCCCTCCATGTGAAATTAGTTCATTACTTATAATATTGACCCTTCTAATCCAACAAATACATGATGCGGATCTAAAAATCATATTAGATCCCCCCTCATCAACATGTGCTTCTTTCTAATATCTTTTGATTACTTACAAACTTTTTCCATCTATTATTACTTTAAAAAGCTTGTTACAATAATATTTATCAATTTGAATTATTTTAATCTATTTCGGCTCGTACTTGTGTACCATCAGTGTGTACTTGTATCAGTAATCATCAATAGTGTCATTGATATAGGTATGACCATCCATACATCAGAGTCAACAATCACACTCCAATACGTGCTCTTATCATGCAACTGCAATTACCCAGTTTGAAATACCTAAAGATTTTTTTTAAATAAGTGCACCTTACATAAGAAAAAACTCAAGGATGCTTAAAAAAGGTATACTTTTCAGCACCCCAGTTTTTCTTAGTAACACCACATGCTCAGTATAATCCAATTTTTTTTTTACAGTTGCTGAGTAGCACCACATTATTCTCATTCACAATTTTGTTTGTAAGACTCACTATCAAATATTGAGGATTTTGACTGTAGCCTACCGTCAAATATATAACGGTGGACACTTACCCCTAAACTGAACTCAATGGAATGGTTGTCATTTCTGTTCGGTGAAATACCGTAGTCAAATAGTGAGATTTTTATCGAACGACATCAAATATTAAAATGTAGCATTGGGGTGTTACATAGCATGCTAGAAAACATGATTTTTTTCTAACCTTTTTTTTTATGAAAGTGGGTGTTTGTGAGAAATTTTAAGGTGCTGAAATGTATCACCCCTTAAAAAATGCGCATAAACCAGCTATGTAACTTTAAACAAGGCTAATCGCTTTTTCAATGGACGCCTTCCATAAGAGCTTGCAAACTCTAATACAGTTGATCCACAACCAAACCGGCCAGATACTTGTCTTGCTACTTCAATCTTCTGCAAGAAGTTGTCACAAGGCACGAAAATCCTTCATCTGATGATTTTTGTCTATTGATGCAGCCGAATTTTCCTATGAGTTTCTGTTTATTTTTTTAAAAGAGGCGAGCAGCACCAATTCTTGTACTATGCTACTTTTTAGTAATGAAGTCCTGTAGTCCTTCGGGGCTCAGTGTTCCCAAGAAAGAAAGAAAAAAACATGTAGGAGTTTCTCTTTCTTTCTTTTTTCCTCATGAAGAAGATGATGATGAGAAGACTCTACGTGCAAAGTGGATCTTTGTCTTTTTCTAATTAGTGACCGACAGTGCATTGAAGACAGAATGCAACAAACTTGTCAATGCTTGATGAAATCGGAACGGATGCATGGTACTTGGTAATTCTTGCTGCCAAAAAAAACTGCCGGATGTGTATGAACCTACTTTTTTTCCCCAAAAAAGACCAAATTTTTTTTGTACGTCCGAAAAAAGCTAGTTGCGATTAACAGTTCATGAATACCATGGCACAGATTGCCACTAGTGCAGACCCAGTTGGCTACTGGCCCTGCAGGCTCTTCATTATTTGCTGCAAAGATGAGGCCAAGAGGACTGTATGTGTGTCTCTTAAGCCTAACGAAGGACTACCTCCTAGTTTGAAAAGGAAATTACAAGGAATCCCTTCAATGCATCTGATTATTTTTTTTATACAATCAATGCATCACATTATGGTTAAACGATATTTGGTTTAGGTTTTTGATTATCTGACAAAATCTTGATTAACCAGCCTTTAGCGCCTTCCAAGCGGTGGGATTTTGCTTATGTAGGTTAATTAAATATCCACAATTCTAGGTACAAAAGGCCAACATGATGACCACATTTGTTTTTTCAAACTAGGGTGCCCGAGTCTTGGGTAGGGCAGCCGACCTATTAGTGCACGGTGTCCTGCTGCTGCCAATTCCCTTGGGCATATACACTGCTCACACTACATATGCAGCGGCCAAATCGAGATAGGATCTCCTAGGGTGGCCAACGGAAGTCAGGACCTCTCCTTCATGGGGCAGCATCCTGCCATCTCCCACCAACATCGAACTCTAAAATTAATTTATCACAAAAACTGGAGCTAATAATTAGCAGATTATCTCAATACATGCCCTCGAGTGCTGTTGAACTTTGTGGCAGTTGCATATTTTGTCAATAGATACAAATGAGTTTGCTAATTTATATGGTCTTATGTTTTCAAGAAATAACAATTCTATGACGTTCTTTGTGGCCCTTCCACCATAAGTGAACAAAATAAGATAGTTTAATAGAGCATTAACGATTCTTCCTTTATATGCAGATCAAACTGGCAGCTCTTGCTGATGAAAATTTTTCAGTTAGTGTGAACAAGTCAGCATGTGAGGTGACTGCCACCTATAAAAAAGAAGAAACATGAATAAATTTGGTAACTAGGCCGGAAAATTTCGTTTTTACATTTTCTGGAACTCCTAACTAGGCCAGAAAATTGATTTTTAGTGAAATTTTCATGAACACTTTCTGTAACCCCTAACAACTTTTTACGAGAAAATCTATTTTTCCATGAAAGTTCATTTTTCCGGAGAAAAGTATTTTCGTGGAAAATTTTTATTTTCCAAAACCCCTAACCCACCCTAAGTGTTCTAAACCCATGAAAATGAACACAAAGAAAATGTTGGTTCTCTCATGCAATAGATTATATTGTTACTAGACTAGTTGCAAAAACAACTAAACATTACTAGAGAAATGCTTGCTAGTTTATGCATTCACCTGCAAGCACACACGATATCTGCTAAACTCAAACCGAGTTATTTTAGTTGTATCGGGATGCCACTTTCATAAGCTTCTCCATGAATTCACTATGAGGTTTTCCTAAATGCTGATTGGGCTAGATGCGGGTACAAAGGCTCTGTGGTGCTAATTTATCTTTTCTCATGGAGAACCAGACCCATGTTAAGTTCTGAAGATAAATGGAGTTCTCGAATTACTTAAATGACGTCTGTTCTCATTACATTTTCTTCTTTCTTCAATCTTCTGCAAAAGAGTTCTGTTTATATGAGACCGTCACGCGTGTCTGCGTGAGCTGCGATGTTCTATACCCTAGGACTTTGATCCAGTGGCGGGCATTAATATAGGGGCGGGCAGTTTTTAATTACTTCCCTCCCTGTGTGCTGTCAAAACTCAATTCAACAGCTCAGACGTCTCGGTTCATACAAACGCGCATCTGGGTGAGCTCAACCGCATATAAACTTCTTCCGTAGCAGATAAAGAAGACGATGAAGAGCGTACAGAGTGGTTCTTTGTCTTCTTCTTTAAAGGAACCGACGACATCACTGTCAAGAAAAGAAAGATTTGCGAGGATGTACTCCTTCAATGCATCACTCCAAAAATATGCTTATTTCTAGATGGATAAACATTCGGTCTGTGTATTTGATACCTTGAAAAATTCTTCATTAACTAGTCCTCAGTGCTTTCTAGTTTGGTCCATGGAGCCATTGATGGAGAAACCATGGTTATAGATGAATTTATTGAAGATCTATGTTAACGAGCCAAGTCGAACCTAGGTTGGGCTTGGATCAGCTTGAGTTCGAATTCTGAAAATCTAGCCCGAGATCGGCTCAGCTCACACGACGCTCGTATCTTCATAACTCAGGTTCGGCTCATTAAGAATTTTGTAGCACAGATCAAGCTCAAGTACCCCCTACAGGGAAGCTCGGCCCAGGCTCAACCCTGACTCGAATATTTTTTTCCTTTGCCATTAGATCTAGATATAATGGTTAAGACATAAACTGGCCTCATATAAGCTATATGAGAGTGATCTCATTTAAACTCTTTCCTATATATATATAGGAAAGAGTTGTCAATACTATCTTTATCTTTATATAAATATGACAAATATATTAGTGTGTTTATATATATGTGCATGGTGTATATAGATATACAAATATATATCTTTTTATATATTCAATGTATGTAAATAAATAGTAATACTGTCGGTTAGTCACGTATATTGGATTTACATATATATAAACTCTTGCAATCCTATATTGTGGTATTAACCTACTTCTGTGACAAGACTCATCAGACAAGTTTGTTGCAAATAGAAAGGAAAGTGTAAGTTATTTACTTTATGGTATTTAGAACACTAATGGATGGCTAAGTTAGGCCTTAGAACACTTGCATGCTTTGAAGTCAACAGGAGTATGATTATGAGTTACTCCATATGTTAATATGTATTTAAAATTTAAATGGTGAAAATTTTAGTTATTAGACGTTCTAATTCTTGTGAGTGATGGTTCGCACTCACCTACCCACTGATTTGATACCTACCATCATATTAGAATCCAACTACTCAAAAGATTGGCCTCATGCTCCTTGTATGACATTATGACAATGATCTCATATAAATCAATCTCATATATATAAGTATAAATGAGATTGCTCTCATTTGGCTTATATGAGGCAACTTCAAGTCATAGCAATTGGTTCTTGATCTGATAGCTACAAGGGTGAGTGCCCATTGACTTGATACCCACCGTTGGATCGGAATTCAATGACCCAAAAGACTGTTCTCATACTCTTATATGTAAACGATCTCATGTAATCCTCTCTCTCTCTCTATATATATATATATATATATATTTATATTTATGCACTCCATTTAACACAGATATAAGCATACCACTCTATTTATTGTATATTTGTATTTGTAAAAAGATAACGAGTAAAGCCCAAGCCAATTTCGAGTCAAGTGTCGAGCTTTCTTCGAGCCGAGTAGTAATGACCCAATCCGATCCGAGTATCATTTTGCTTGCACTCGGCTTGTAGTGGGATGAGTTCAAGCCGAGTTTATCATGAGCCGAGCCAAGACTCGAGCCGATCCAATCCGAGTCATATCAGCTCACGAGCCGGTTTGACTAGTTAACACCCTTAGTTGTAGGTAGAAGTTGTAAATACAACAAGCATTATAAAGCTCAAATTAGTGCCACAAACAAACCAGCTTAACACTCACCTTTTTTTTGGGACGCCATTAATAGAACATGCTAGTGGTTGTTTCGTAACCTACTGGAAACATGCGTTTTCTAGTGGTCTCAAGGAAGGGTAAAAGGGGGGAAGGGGAGATGCATTTGATCCTCAGATTGCAAGTTGACTTCATTTAGTTTGTCTAGAAGAAGTCTGTTGGTTGAGGAGCTTTTAAGGATTCATTCAACAAAGAAATGCAGTTGGGCAAGTTGGCAGCCACGGTGTGATTTTAGTAGTACGACTTGCTTTTCTTTTTCCATACTCTTATGGATCAGACTAACTCCAAACAAAAGTCATCCACATAAGTTTCCAAGCTCATTGATTCTTCTTCCCTTATCTGAACGGCAGGAGACTTGTTAAATAACCAAGTTTCCCAAGAGCTTTGTATTGTTGTGTTTTAATTACTCACAAGCGCACAAATCAATTTTGAGTTTAGATATACAAATTGCGAGGTCGATCCCTCAAGGACTTGTGCATAGGAAAACAAGACTAATCTTAACTAAACTAATCCTTTGATTAATTAGGAAAAGAGTTGATTATCTAAACTACTGGAAAATAATTAAGTGGGCAAATAAACAAAGCAAACTATATTATCAAAATTACTTAAACTAAATCATGAGAATTTCAGACAAACTTAAACTGAGTAAGTAATTTAAATTGATAAAGAGACTTGGGAAAAATATCAAAGAGACTAAGGTTGTGGATCCCCTCTTCTTAATATATAGAAATTCACATCCATATTCAAAGATTTATCTCCCATAATATGACTCATACTAATTATGAATTCAATCTAATTACTACGCAAAATATCATCAATAGGATCTTAATTAAAATATCTAAAATTATGTTCTTCTCACTTCAAAAGATTAATCTCAAGTCATTCAATGTATCCACACATGATAGACTAATTAATCATTATTACATAAAAATTGGGAACTGTTGGTACCCGACAGTCTTCCTAAATAGAGATACAGAGCTTCTCTCTTTCCTTGTTATTGAACTCTTTCCTTTTGTTGTTAAAGTAATTAACTTACAAGACTTGAAATAAAAGAGAAACAAATAACTTGACACTCCACTCCGGCCCTTCAGCACTCAGCCTTATATCTAAAAGCCGCTCGAATTTTGGAAAAGTGAAGAGTTCCTCCTGTCTATCCAGAACACACTGCTTTTTATAGTCTTCAAAGCCAACTGCCCCAAATTGAGCCCCAATTGAACACGCCCATGTGCATTCCAAATTCCGATTTTGCTAAGCACGAATATGTGAGTTTTTAAGTCGAAGACTCCTCTAAACCTTCCCATTCGAGTTGATTCGAATCCCGCATCCAAGTTTTCAGATTATGGACAGATCCTCTGCTGATTCTGAGCAATCCTAAATCGAGCACGCTGCTGCAATTTCTGTTGATATTCAAATCATCTTCTAATCCAAGGGTGGGCTCCCTTGAAAATCTAGATCTCCAAATCAAGTGTTGCTTCCAAATCCAAGCACGAGCCAAATCTTTCCGCTTTTGAGCACAATCCAGTTCCCGTTTCTGAATCTACCAAGAGCTAAGTCGAATTGAGCCCAATCAAGCCCTTCACTTCTTTTGCTCGAGCAGCCAAGTAGAACCGCTAGGCCCTATTCTTTTTATTATTTCATTTTAAATAAAACTTGTTGTTGCCTCCTCAAGTGTTGGATCTCATTTAGACGACTTCTTTACTTAAACAGCAGAACACATCTTCTCTTGATTTTAGCCTTTTAATGAATTTGGCTTTTGAGTCCCACTTCATGTACTCCACTTTGGCCCTTCCACAATATGAAAACTTGATCTCTGGAAACCTACATAAACAAAATTAAGCTCAGTCTTAGATATGCAATAAAATATAATTCAATAAAAATGATTAATGCATCTAAATTATTTAATTAGAGCAAACTAATTATCAAACCATTAATTACCAAGCTAACACTAAATCACATGCTTTTATTCTTATTTAAAATAAGAAATGACACTAGCAAATAAGTATAAAGGTCTATTCTATATATCAAATACCCCCAAACCTATATTTTACCAGTCCTAGAGCAAAACACATGATAAAATTACTAGAAATGATCTATTATTGTAGGGAACACGATTGTATTTAGCATATGCAATAAGCCTTTAAACCCCTAGGTGTCCCAAGTCGGACAAGTTTTGTCTCGTGAGGGTTTATAGCCATGCTACCTACAGACATGTAACCTAAAATAATAAAATTCTATATATCCCTTCATATACACATAACTACGTTTAAAGAGACTAACCACTAATACTTGCATAAATAAATATTTGAAGCACTGCTCAAATTAGTGATTCTGTTCTACACCTTCATTTTGGAAAATTTTGCCCAATAGAATATAAGTATTGTTCAAAAAGCAAATATGCAGATCAAATAGGCGTACAATCTAAATTTTTGTCTTCCACACATTCTAATGTGACCAATTAGTCAAGTTACAGTCGAGCTCAATAACCCAAAATAATTGCATAGTCTAGAAAGCCTAGCCTGTTAACATTGCTGCTTTATTTGTTATATGATCAACATTAGCTGATTCCCGGCCCGAAGGGGCCCAATGCGATGAATATATTTCAGGAGTCATTGGCTAGGGGATTATTAAACCTAAGTGTTGATGACAACAAAGCATTGCACAACCATAGAAAAAAAAATTGTGGGGTATTCTCCTTTTACATCTGAAATATGTTAGATAGTTGGTTGAGGCGTGTAAGCATTTGTTCTATCATGAACTTAGAGATTGGGATGACATTGTGGATTCTAATGCACTTTGACTAATGGGTCACACTAGATATGTACAAAACAGAAATTTAGAGTGTATTGCTAGAATGTTCTACACTTTACTATTAAAATTATCATGACATATCATGTTGAGCAAAAATCCAAGATGAAGGTGTAGAATAAAACCATTTGCTTGAGGGCATTTCTATATTCTAGTTTATTATAAATGCAATTATATGTGGTTAATTTTCTTAAGTATTACGGTGTGTATTTAAAGAGATAATAGGATTGTGTGTTTTATAGTGTTTAGTTTATTTCTTTCTCACTTAGATAAATAATGTTAATTTTATAAATACATGTTTGTGGGTAGCATGGCTACAAACCCTGACAAGACTTCACTCGTTCAACCAGGGACACCTAGGGATTTAAAAGGCTTGTTGCATATGTTAAATGCAACCATGATTCCCTACGACAGTGGCATTTATTTTTTCAAGTAATTTTATTGTTCATGTGTTTATTTTGTGTTTTGCTCGAGGACTAGCAAAATATAGGTTTCGGGGTATTTGACACACACATATTTTATACATATTTAAACCCTTTTACCAAGTATTTGAGCCTTGATTTTATGACACTCTATGGTTATTTACAAGATATTTCCATTTTGTTGGGTAAAAGGGACTTAACATGTCAATTTGGTTAAATTGCCCAAAGTTAGTAACGTTGGCATGTTATGTTCTAAATCAGTTACTAATGTTATGACATGACTCCGTTAATGGACATTTGGTTTGCACAGATTTGACATAATAAGCTTTGATATGGACGCATGTTGAAGGCTAAACAAATGCCCAGGCCAGATCTGGACCACTTAGGTGGACATAACTGTCCATATTACAGGAAGCTCGCCCATATTAGTGAGGAGCATCAAGAGAAGATATGAGCCGCTGATTTGGATTAAGGAGATGACGTGTTCTACTCTTAATGTGAAAAGCCATCCAAATATGATCAAGGATGAAAGAGTTATGATTGGTTTTGTTCATAAAGTGAATAACCGCATGTGGCAGATCTAACATATGAGAATGAGATGAAGGGTTTTACCTGAACCGAAATGAAATAAAAAACACAACCCGAGCAAAACGAGAAAGAAGAGTGACAGGGACAGTCATGGACAATGGGTTCTGGCTAGACTGCGAGGAGCAGAACACGCACAAGAGGAAGATCGCACAGAGAAGATGCTCGATTTGGAAAGCTTGCGCGCGGGAGTGCCGAACCAGGAAGGTTGAAAGGCGTCAAGGAAGCTTAAATTTCAGATTTGTTTCAGAATGGTAAGCTGCCAAACTTTAGTTCGATTGAAGATGTCAAAGGGGTTTGATTTGGCTCAGATGGGAAATGCTTAATATTTGGGTGCTTTGGCTCTGTTTCGATAAGCTTAAAGTTGGAATTTTTTCTACAAATTTGGACAGGAATCAAATTAATTTGAAGTGCAAATTGCCTGATTTTGGAAGAACTGATGGCAGCCAATTGGAATATTTTTTCTACACGAGAATTTGTTTGGAAAGGACTGGATTTAGGAGAGCTGAGGCAGTCTATAAAAAGAGAGCACCGGAGCAACAGAAAGGATGGAGCCGACCGAGAGTTTTTACATTACAGTTCAATCAAAATTCTATTTTTTCTTTGTTTTTTTCATTCCGACTGCTGTGGCTGCGTTGGATTTGTATCAACCTATGTCGAGTGGTTGCTGGGAGAAGAGGAAACATTGCACATATTGAATTCTCTTGATCTTGAATTTCTTGTAAGTGAATTTGGTTTTAATTGAGATGAATTCCATTGATTTTGTGGTTCAATTAATTAGCATGAGTAGCTAATTTCTTGACTAGGACTGAGATGATACCATGATCAATTGTATGAATATTATTCATGTGATTCAATGGCTCTATAAAATTAATGAACTTTAATGGTTGTTCTTCTCAATTTAGTGCATCGAATTCTAAGTTTAATATGATGTTTGGATAATAGTTGTAATTTATCTAATGATAGATAAAATTAATGATTCAACTTTCATGTATTGATATGCATGAGAAGACGAATTTTACTTCAAAATTTGTATGCTTTCATGCTGACATGTTCCATGACAGAATAGATTTAATTCAAATTCTCTACGAGATAATCCTGAGAATAATTGATGATTTTTGATAATTGCTTCTATAATTCTCATGTGCTGATTCTTATGCCCTAGTGTTTTAAGTATTTGTTTAAACTTATAATTTTTCTTTTTCAATTAGGTTTCTTTCCTTAGATTAATTAATTGTTTTTACATTGGTTGTTTAGTTAAATCGTTCCATCAATTTTAGTCTTCGATTAGTAGTTGTTGTAGTTAATCCAATCAACTTAATCTTTGAAAGAGTAGTTAACTTGATCTTAGAATTTGAGTTCTAGAAATACAAGTCCTTGAAGGTTCGACCTCATAAATCGTACGACCATACTCAAATATGATTCGTACACTTGCGAGTAAATAAAAAAAGAAATATAAAATTACAAGTTTTGTCAAATTATCATGGTCTTAAGAGAGAGGGTCCTTACATGCATGTAAAGAATTTTCTCAAAATTTGTGCAACTTTTAGTTTCACATACTTCTAATATGAGTTTGTTCACCTGCACCTCTTTCTCTTCTCTTTGAAGGACGAGGCGAAGGCATAGTTAAAGTCTCTCCCCGCTAACTCTATCACAACTTGGGATATGTTGGTGAGCAAATTTTTGTCCAAATTCTTCCCAATGACTAAAACTAATGAATTGAAAAAAGAAATCACTGATTTCATTGAAGATGAAAATGAAAAATTCTATGAGAGCTGGGAGACAATCAAAGACTTGTTACTAAAATGTCCACATCACGGGTTTGAAAGATGGAGGTTAATTCAACACTTCTACAATGGTTTAACTCAATCATATTGTAATATGATTGAACCAATGAATGGTGGTGCTTTCTTAGACTTAGGAGGTGAAGCGACATATTATTTATTAGAGCGATTAGCTGAAAGATCCCAACAGTGGGATTTTCCAAGTCATAGGGAGAGACAACATCAATCTCCCAAGAAAGGAGGTCTTTACGAGATCAAAGAGGACGTAGATGTTAAGGTTAAACTCGATGCAGTAAAAAAAAAGATGCCGTAAGCCTGAACCGAAGTATCAATGCTCTTAACCTGAATGAAGCATGCTTTGTGTGTGCTGGCTCAATGCATATATCTCTGAACTGCCCCTCAATAAATACTTATATGGAGTGTTATGCAGAACAAGTTAATGTCCTAAATAATTATGGGAAGCCGATAGGAAATCCCTTCTTTAAAACTTACAATCCAAGTGGGAGAAATCATCCAAATTTCTCTTGGAGACAGAGTCAACCACTTATGAATGTAGGTGGGCATCCCGTGCAACCCATGCCTAATCAGTTTAGGCAGAATAACCCTTCCTATCTAGTTTTGTCCCAAGCTCCCACCCAATACCAACAAGCTTCCACTCAATCTACACACTTATACAAAACCAATCATAATTTAAGGACACTCTCAAATCTTTCATCCAATCTATGAACCATGTTATTCAGTCAACTAACCAAGCTATGTTTAAGATGAAAAACTCTACACACATGAATACTCAAGCAATTGCTAAGCTAGAAACTCAGGTTGGACAGTTGGCCACTTAATTAGCAGAGAGAGAGGGAGATTCCCTAGTCAACCTGTGCCTAACCGAAAGGGCCAATGTTTCACAGAATCAAGAACATGTTTAATCAATTATCACGCTTAGATATGGAAAACAAGTTAATAATAAAATTGAACTGTCTGAAAAAGAAGAAAATGAGAACACTAATCTTGAAATAGAGACTAAAGAAGTTAATTCTTCTCCACATGTTGACAGTGATCCCCCACCTTAGAATTTTGTACATAAGGCACCATATCCGCAATGACTAGTCAATAAAAAAAATGAACAATTTGGAGATATTTTAGAAGTGTTTAAACAAATGTAAATAAATATTCCTTTTCTAGATACAATCCAACAAATACCCTCATATACTAAATTTTTGAAAGATCTAGTCTCTGTCAAAAAGAAAAATAATGTTCTTAAAATAGCATTCCTAGCAGAACAAGTTAGTTCTGTCATTCAATGTAAATACCCTGGTTGTCCTATGCAAGATAGGGAAACACCAAATTGAGCGGGCTTTGTTAGATTTAGGGACGAGTGTTAATTTATTGCTATGCTTTGTGTATGTACAATTAGATCTGGGAGAGCTAAAATTCACTTCAATGACACTTCAATTAGTTGACCGTTCGGTTAAAATTCCTTGAGGTGTTGTTGAAGACGTTTTGATTAAGGTTGATATATTTTATTTCCCTGTGGACTTTATCGTCCTTGATACCCAACTTATTCCGAACCTAAGTGGGTAAATACCTGTTATTTTGGGTCATCTATTTCTAGTCACATCTAATGCTATCATTAATTGTAGAAATGAGGTGATGCAAATTTCTTTTGGGAACATGAAGGTGGAACTGAACATCTTTGATATAAGTAAATAACCACCTAACATGGATGATGTGAATGACATAAACCTAATTGAAACACTTGTCCATAAAACCTTTCTTCAAACATATGCTATTGGTGCCTACTTTTTGAGATGTGATGCTTCTGATTATGCTATTGGTGCTGTGTTGGGGCAGTACATTAATAAACTCCCCCATGTGATTTACTACGCTGGTAAAATCCTTAATGATGCTCAACTTAATTATTCTACAACTAAAAAGGGGTTGTTGACAGTAGACTTTGCTCTAGATAAGTTTACGTCTTATTATTTGGGATCTAAGGTTTATATCTACTCAGATCATGTTGCATTGAAATATCTATTAACTAAAAAGGATGCTAAACCTTGTATTCTCCGATGGATATTGTTGTTACAAGAATTTGATATTGAAATTTGGGATAAGAAAGGTTCTAAAAATATTATAGCCAACCACTTGTCTAGGCTGATAGTTGATTTCACTGATGATTCATTGCCCATAACCGAATCTTTTCCTGATGACCAATTACTTGCGGTGTCCCAGTTGCCTTGGTTTGCGGACATAAATGGTAACTGAACAAATTCCGTCTCATTGGTCTCCACAAGATAGGTTCAAATTTTTGTCCATGGTTAAGTATTTCTTTTGAGATGATCCATACTTGTTCAAGTATCGTCCAAATCAGATTATTAGGAGATGTATTCCTGAACATGATCAACAAATCATCACCTCCTTTTGTCATGATCAAGCTTGTGGCAGCTATTTTAGTTCAAGAAAGACTGCTGCAAAGATTTCGCAGTGTGGATTTTATTGGCTTATGATTGTGATGTTTTTTTACTTATTTTACTTGCAATCGCACGAGCCTAGTTATAGACTAGAGACTACGAGGTCAAACCCAAAGGACTTGGTTTACTTTAACCTAGTTCTAGATTAAGCTTAACTAATTCTAATAAAGAAATTGGATATGTAACAAATAATGAAATGAATTTTAATAAGAAATCTAATTTATGAAGGTACCTAGGCTGCGAATCCACCTCTAAACAAGTAATTACTACTCTCAATTATTATTCATGCACGTATTGATATGACAAGAGAACTATGTCTTCTTGGTTCGACACACGAGTTACAAATGAATGCACTAAATATTCTTGGTTGGACACAAATAATTCATTCAATGAAAATTAATTCATTTAACACTATCCTTGGTGTGGCATAGAGTTAACATAATTCTGTTCCATGGTTAGACATAGAAATTCTTCTAGGATTAAATTTAATAAATAATTCACAAAAGTCTCGGTTAAAGCACTAGGAGAAAATTTATGAAATTGCATTCACGCACATATGAAATAAATCATATCAACTAAAATTAAATAAAACAATTAAGAGTAGCAACACAAGATTAGAGCTTCTTCTAAGCCTTGATAAAAAGTTTAGCTAGACATAGAAGGAAGGGAAAGAAAAACATGTTTTGAAGAATTCATTGGCGACTGCAATCGGAAGTTTAGCTAGACATTAGAAGTTTAGCTAGACCCATTGGAATGCTTCCATGCCATATTGTTTATGGAAAGGCTTGTCATCTTCCTGTTGAAATAGAGCATAAAGCTTATTGGGTTATTAAGCACCTGAACTCTGATCTTAACAAAGCAGGAATGCAAAGGAAACTCCAGTTGAATGAGTTGGATGAGCTTTGTAATGATGCTTATGAGTGTGCGAAATCTTACAAGGATTGCATGAAAAAGGTTCATGACCAAAATATTCTGCGAAAATCTTTTACACAGGGGCAGAAAGTTCTTTTATACAATTCTCATCTGCATCTTTTATCGGGCATGATGAAGTGTCGATGGACAAGACCTTTTATAGTTCGTGTTGTTTATTCTCATGGTGCTGTTGAGATAGAAAACCCCAAGAATGGTGATATATTCAAAGTTAATAGTCATCGTCTTAAACCATTCTTGGAATTACAGAAACCTCATATCGATGAATTGAGTATGGGAGACCCAACTTATCATTACTAAAGCTTTAGTAGCCTATTTTTCTTGTTCATAGTTGATACAGTTTTTCTTACTTGTTATTATTTTTCATTGTTCTCAATCATTAACACCCTTAGGTTCATGATTCTCATGAGACATTTAAATGGCCTCCCTATTCTTACACCTATGGGTGGTGCCTGTATAGTTAGAAGAATTAGTGCATGCAAATCCACTGAGTCTTGACATAGATATCCCTGTCGCCTATCCTTGGGTACCATTACTACCACATCATTTAGTGGCGAGAGTGGATGACCCTTCCATAGTTGAGCTTCATCCTCAGGGGCCCATAGTTGATGTCAATGTTGTCCCCATCCCATATCCTTTTTTGTTCCCTAGAGAGTCTGGGTGGGAGATATGAAAGAGAAGGCTAGGAACATTAATTCGCAATTTGAGAGATTTCACTTGGTCACACTTTTGTCCCCTGTGGTCTAAAGTTAAATCCATGGCAGAAACTGCACCATCAATTAATGGGTGAATTAATAGTTGTGTCTGGCTGAAGATGTTAAACTTAGCGCTACTAGGAGGCAACCAAAGTTTTCAGAGTTTTTCAGTTTTGTGTTTATGTTGGTTACTTTTTATTATGCTATTGTTGTGCTTCACTTGTTCTTTTTATTTTGATAGCTCATACAGCTTTCCAATGGACTAGAGATACTATCTCCCCTTCCCTCATCTATTTATTTTTCTCAGTACTAATTTCTTATTTTTCACATTGAGGACAATGTTTCATGCCGGTTTGGGGGTGTAGGAAGAAATTTGCTTAGGATAACTTAAAAGTTATTTTCTTGCTTATTTTGAATATTGCTCAAAACAACTAAAAAAATTAATTAATTAGTTTTTAAGCTATTTGCTAGTTATTTTCATAGGTTTTGGTAGTTTATCCCTTCATGATGCATACTTCAATTTTTAAGAGGCTAATAACATTGAAAGTGTGAGTGGAATATTGGAGGATAGAGACACTTAAATGAGAAATATCATTCTGTTACAATCCTCTTTGATCGGATGCTTGAACTAATAAAACTGACTCAGCTACATAAAGTAATACCTTCTAGAAATTTGTTGAGTACTAATCTGTAGTGGGATAACTTTGGTCAAAGTTATATGTTGATACATGGTTATTGTTGAGCTTAAATGATCATGATAGACCATTTGCTTAGCTTATGGCAGAGGAAGGAAAGATAGTAGGTTAAAAGTATAATACACCCATGCTAAAAAAAAACAATAGTAGCAAGCATGCTTTCTCTTCTATCACACTTGTGAGACTGTTTAGGTTAAAAGGAAGACAAAGAACCCAATTCCATCAAAGCCATACCTGTTAGTTCTAAACCCCCACCGGATAACCAACCCGAGGGCCAGAAAGAGAGATCTTATATCCCCAAGGTACCATTTCCACAATGCCTGGACAAACCCTCCCCGTTTAGTAAATCTCACCAAAAGATGGAGGAGATGATCGAGGTGTTTAAACAGGTTAAGGTCAATCTCCCATTGTTAGATGCCATTAAACAGGTCCCTGCCTATGCCAAATTCCTGAAAGACCTTTGTACCCAAAAGCGAAAAGCTAAATCTAATGTGACTAAAAAGGTCTTCCTTACTGAGCAGGTGAGTTCCCTAATAACAAACAATCTTCCACCGAAATATAAGGACCCAGGATGTCCAACAATTTCATGTGTTATAGGGAACCATACTGTTGACAGGGCATTATTAGATTTGGGGGCGAGTGTAAATTTGTTGCCTTACTCTGTGTATGAGCAACTTGGGTTGGGGGAATTGAAACCAACTACAATAACACTACAACTTGCAGACCGATCCATTAAAACTCCACGTGGTGTTATTGAAGATGTTTTGGTACAGGTTGACAAATTTTTCTTTCCTGTGGACTTCATTGTCTTAGATACACAACCTGTACCGAACATTGGTAGTCAAATTCCAGTAATTTTAGGACGTCCATTCCTGGCGACATCCAATGCTATTATAAACTGTCGGGATGGGGTGCTGAAATTGTCTTTTGGAAATTTAAATGTCAAACTGAATGTTTTTAATGCCCAACAATAACATCCACCACCAGATGATTATTACGCAGTTCATATGATTGATACTCTGGTGGATGGTGCACCCCCATGGTTTTGTCCTACTGATTCATTTGCTCCTTCTCTCATTAATTTTACTGTGTGTAGTAGGACCACAGAGGGACTGAATGTTGGCTTGAAAGACCCTGGATAAGTTGGACTTAAGGAGTTTCGTCTGGCTGAAGACGTTAAACTTAGCGCTTGATGGGAGGCAACCCACGTATTCAGGTGTATTCTCTCATTTATCTGATTTTCTTTGATTATATGCTCATTGTCATGTTATATTTTGTTCACATTGAGGACAATGTTCATAATAGGTTTGGGGGAGGGAATATTACTTATAAAAAATTAAAAAATCATAAAAATTTTGATAAAAATTTGGTTAGTTTTTAGGTTGTTTGTTAATACTTTTTCTCAGGTTTTGATAGTTTATCCCGTAATAATGCATGTTACAATTCTTAGGAGATTAATTTGCATTGGAAGTGTGAGTAAGTATACTGGAGGATAGATACACTTAACTGAGCATATCTTTCTATTACAGTCCTCTTGGAACAAAGTGCTTGAACTAAGAAAATTCACTTACACACACTAGTACATAAAGTAATACCATCTAGAGATTTGTTGAATGCTAATCTACAGTGGGATGTCTTTAGTCATAGTCATTGGATGATGTGTAGTTATCTGTTGAGCTTAAAAGATCATGATAGACCATTTACTTGGCTATGGCAAGGGATTGGAACCGGAAATAGGTTGAGAGTATAATACAGCCTGGACAAAATAAAGATGTGCTGAAAATATGAATGATGAAAATGAAAAAAATGCGAAATGATGAAAACAAAATGAAAGAAAAAGGGGCTGCCTGACTTTATAGGATTAACTTAGGCTGATGCTCAGGCCCGAAGCGATCTCTTAAAACCTAATGCCCTAAGCCAACTAGCTGGGAGTCATTGGCCTGAGTCATTGTTAAACCTAAGCATCTTGAAGTCAGGCCTTACACAGTCCTAGCGAAAAAAAAAAGTCTGAAAAAAAAAGTCTATGGTGTATTATCCTCTCAAATCTAGAATGTTGGACCCGAAGGAGGCGCGCAGATCTGTGCTATCATGAACCTAAAGATGACGATGACTATGTAGATTCTAATGTTCTTTGGTTAATGGGTAACACTGGATCTGTATAAAACAAAAATTTAGAATGTATTGCTACAATGTTCTACACTTTCTACTATTTATGTTATCATGCTATATAATCTTTGAGCAGAAATTTCCAAGATGAAAGTGTGGAATAAAACCACTTACTTGAGGGCTTCTATATTCCTGTTGATTATGAACCAAGTACATGTGGTTGATTTTCTTAAGCATTGTAGTATGTATTTGTCGGGATAATAGGTTTGTGTGTTTTGCAATGTTTTTATTTTTGATTTTGTTTTGTTTTGTTTTGCTAGGGACTAGCAAAATCTAGGTTTGGGGGTGTGATCTATACATGAATTATGCATTTTATTATCTCCTAAACTGATGATTATGTTAGTGTTTGATTAGAATTTCTACTACTTTAATATAGTTTTTGGTTTTTGAAGGAAAAAAGAGCTTTACACAGAGAAATTTCAGAGTTTGGAAGAGAGGAGAAGCCGCCGAAAAACAGAGCTTTCCGGCGGAGTTTCGGCCGGAAGAGAGAGAGAGGGAGAAGGAGCCGCCAGAGGAGAGGAAGACAGGGCCGGAGGAGGGAAGAAAGCTGCGATTTTTGGGCTGTTTTGAATTTGCTACAGTGCACGGCTGCGCGAGGAAGACGATGAACAGTGCATGAACAGTACCCGTGAACAGTAAATAGTGATTTTTTGGTGAATAGTGCACAATGACACCAACGAATCAACAGCGTTCTTCTCGTCCGATGGCCGGCTAAATTCGCGTCTAAGGCGTAGATGAAGCCCTAGATTTGTGTTATTACTCTTGATTGTTTTATTTAATACAGTTGATATGATTTTGCTTAATGCTATTTCATGAGTTTCTTTTGAGTACTTGACCATAGACTTGATTGATATGCATGAAATTAGATCTTTTCAATTCATATGCTTAGCTAAAAGTAGGCTGGTGTTAATTCTATGCCCGACCAAGGATAGGATCATTAGCCCAAATGATAATTTTATGCCCGACCAAGGATAGAATTATCTACATTAATTTTTAGTGGATGAACTCTCGTGTCCGACCAAGAACGTGAGTGAATTCATTGTGATTTGTGTGTCTGACCATGAACACAAATTATCATATCATGTCAATTTGAACATAATAATAATTGAGAGTAGTAATTGCATATTTAGTGGTGGATTCTCTGCTTTGGCACTTCTCCATATTAGTTAAAATTCATTTTAAAGTAGTTAAATTTTATTGTTTTCTCTAGATTAAATTAAACTGCAACTTTCTTTCAATTGAATTTGGTAAAATATTAGTCCGTCCCTGAGGTTCGACAACCCTTTAATACTCACTGTAGTACAATTGCCTTGTGCACTTGCAAGGGTTTAATTTTAAACGATCAACTGTCACCTCTATAGCACTGACTTGGGTCTCATAATCTAGAAAGCCTAGCCTATTTCACACTTGGGTCTCATAGCACCTCTATTTCAGATAAAAACAACCTTTTTTGTTGGTCACGTGAGTTTTTTGTGGGCCATGCAGGCCAATAAAAATAAGCTTTTTTTGAAATGTACACAATATTTCGGAACATAGGAAGTATGATTTTAGTTTGATTAATGATATCTTATTTCCTATATATTGCATGATTCTTTTATCATTGTGTCACGCACAATTTATCCTTGGGATACCATTAGATGAGGATATGTATATGCCGATGTTTAAATGAATAGATATTATATTTGATCTCTAGTTTTCTACTAATACTGGCAATGCTTAGATGATTGTTTTAGGGCTAAGCTTCATGCTTGTTATGCGTACTTAATAAATTGGAATTAGATTGATATAATTATGGATTTATATGTATTTTATGCCTAGGCTCACTTCTCAGTCCTAGTATTTTACAAAAAGCTTTCAATTACTTTTCTTCTTTCTAATTACTCAATTGTTTCTCTCGCAACAACTCTCTTTGTTAAGAAAGATTTACTTTTAAGTAACTAGATCTAGTGTAGGCTAAATTAAAGTATTCCTATTGTTCATTCTCTGTGATTTGACACTCGGACTCCTGAATACTATATTGCGATAGACAGCCCATTTTGAGGGTATATCAAATTTTGGCACCGCTGTCGGGGAATAACGGTTTATGAATAATTATTTTGAATTAGTTTACTTATTTTTAGCATAGTCTAGTTAATTTTGTTTTATTTGTAGGTAATATGGAGCATTTGGGCTGATAACGAACAAGTTGTCTCCTTGTCCAATGTCCAGCTAAATTCGCGTCGAAAGCATAGGTGAAGCCCTAGATTTATTTTATTATTCTTAATTGTTTAATTTAATAGAGTTGATATGATTTCTTTTATATGCTTAATAGAGTCGAAAGCAATTGATTCATCATTAATAGCCAAGTAATAGCATTGATAACCTGTCAACGCACCCATCGGTCGACCGATATGTGGACCTGGCATTGAAACCCCCAAACCGTCCTACTTACAATGCAATTGCAATTCAAGTCCCTGCTAAAACTTACAATGCAATTGCAATTCAAGTCCCTACTAACTCCAACCATTTAAGCACACTCGAAATCTTTGATCAAGATGTTAAAACAACTCACCGTACTTATCTTTCTTCAATTCTGACTAGTTAATACATATGCACCTCTTTCCACATGAATTCCACGTTTTTCACAAACATAACATATCCAATCTTACTTCCATAACTTATGCATAAGCTAAAACTCATTAATCAATCATAACATGCATTCCTACCTTGTTCAAAACTTCTGACTTTCAAGGATCTGTCCCCCACAACATGGATTTCTTGCTAACTTGGCTTGAATGCTTGATTCCTCCTTTGAGAATCTCAATCTCCACATTCATAGAGCTTCCAAAAGGCCTCTCTTTGGCTTCCATTCCATGAGAACAACCCTTTATATAAGTTCCCAAAGTTACATTGTTGGTGCACCCATCGGCAAGCTGACAATGCATTTTCCTACATTATACTCCCAACTTCAAACACAACTTTTTCTCCCAAACTCCGATTTATGAATTTTTTGAATTGTTGCGAAGGTCTTGACGAGCATTATCCATTCATACCTAAAGGGAATTGATTTCCACAGTATATCATCAGTGGGGCCCACATAGCCTTTATACTTTCCAAGGCTTTCTACTTAGTAGATTGCATATTAACTACCCAGACACCCAGATGGTGCGGCTGTACAAGAACTGTCATATCGTGATCTGATGGTGAGCAATCTATCACAAGTTTTGAGTCCTTTTTGAAGTCGGTTTTCACCCAAACTTGAAATCCTATTTAAGAAAACCATTGAGCATGAAATAATAAGAATCCTAATCCATTTTTTTTAAGAGAAAGAACTAGACAAGGTGGAGAATGCTCATTTCAGAGAACCGGGTGGCAGAGCATCTGACCATGGAGAAGAGAAGGGACAATATTTTATTTTCTAATTTTCTCTAGTCTTTTATGTACTTATGTTAAATATTGTGCTAAATACCTCCATGGGGTTCTAATCATCTCTAGACTAGGTGATCGTTCAAATATAAACCCTTGCAAGTGCACAAGGCAATTGTACTACGGTGAGTATTAAAGGGTTGTCGAACCTCAGGGACGGATTAATCTTTTACCAAATTCAAGAGAAGAAAAAGATGTAGTTTAATTAATTCTAAAGAAAGCAATGGACTTTATTTAATCTAACTGAGATTTAATCAATATGGAGAAATATCAAGGCAGAGAATCCACCACTAGACATGCAATTACTACTCTCAATTATTATTAAGCATACATTGACATGATATGGTAATTTGTGTTCATGGTCAGACACACAAATCACAATGAATTCACTCACGTTCTTGGTCGGATACGAGAGTTCATCCACTAAAAATTAATGTAGATAATTCTATCCTTGGTCGGGCATAGAATTGTCATTTGGGCTAATGATCCTATCCTTGGTCGGGCATAGAATTAACACCAGCCTACTTTTAGCTAAGCGCAGGAATTAAAAAGATCTAATTTCATTCATATCAATCAAGTCTATGGTCAAGCACTCAAAAGAACTCATGAAATCGCATTAAGCATGAATCATAATCAACTTTATAGAATTAAACTATCAAGAGTAGCAATACACATCTAGGGCTTCATCAAGCCTTAAATAAAAGTTTAGTTACACATAGAAAGGGAGAAAGGAAAAGCCTGTTTAAGTAGATCCATCGTCATGAATCCTTCTTCTTCTTCTTTGCTCAAGACTCCTTCTCTTGCTCCTCTCTAGCCTCCAATAAAGCTCTAGTTCTCCAAGGTTGAGTGCCCAATACGTTCTCCCATAAGGCCTATTTATAAGAGTGAAGAGAAACCACGAAGTCCCCTTCCAAATCCGAGTCGAAATAGGTCAAAATCGTGTTTTCCGTATACGGCGATCGATCACTTTTCTGGCCGATCGATCGCTTTGCGATTCATTTTGCAGCACGATTTTCCAATAGTCATAACTTTTCGCTCCGAACTCCGAATTACGCGCGGTTGGTGGCGTTGGAAAGCTGACTTCTTGAACTTTAACATGAGATATGAATCAGTCAAATCCGACATCTGTACACGAAGTTATGATGATTTAACCATTCGAGTTACTTTTCTCCTCATTTCTGTGTATTACTCTTGTTTCCTACAAAAACCAAAAATTATATTAAAGTAGTAGTTATTCTAATCAAACACTAGCATAATCATAAGCTTAGGAGATAATAAAATGCATATTTCATGTATAGATCACATCCCCAAACCTAGATTTTGCTAGTCCCTAGCAAAACAAAACAAAATAAAATCAAACAAACTAAGGAACTAATGCATAAAAGTAAACACCACTTTCGTAGGGAACACGATTGCATTGAGCGTATGCAACAAGCCGTTAAACCTCTAGGTGTCCCTAGTAGGACGAGTGTTGTCTCGTGAGGGTTTGCAGCCATGCTACCCACAAACATGTATTTATTAATCTAATTAACCTAAGTGCAAAAATAAAGCAAAAATTAAAACATAGCAAAACATACAACCTATTATCCTGACAAATGCACACTACAATGCTTAAGAAAATCAACCACATGTACTTGGTTCATAATCAATAGGAATATAGAAGCCCTCAAGTAAGTGGTTTTATTCCACACTTTCATCTTCGAAATTTCTGCTCAAATATTATATAGCATGATAACATAAATAGTAGAAAGTGTAGAACATTGTAGCAATACATTCTAAATTTCTGTTTTATACAGATCCAGTGTCACCCATTAACCAAAGAACATCAGAATCTACATAGTCATCGTAATCTTTAGGTTCATGATAGCACAGATCTGCGCGCCTCCTTCGGGTCCAACATTCTAGATTTGAGAGGATAATACACCACAGACTTTTTTTTTCTTTTTTTTTTTCGCTAGGACTGTGTAAGGCCTGACTTCAAGATGCTTAGGTTTAGCAATGACTCAGGCCAATGACTCCCAGCCAATTTGGCTTAGGGCATTAGGTTTTAAGAGACCGCTTCGGGCCCGAGCATCAGCCTAAGTTAATCCTATAAAGTCAAGCAGCCCCTTTCCTTTTCATTTTGTTTGCATTTTTTCGTATTTTCATTTTCAGCACATATTTTTCAGCAGATCTTTATTTTGTCCAGGCTGTATTATACTCTCAACCTATTTCCGGTTCCAATCCCTTGCCATAGCCAAGTAAATGGTCTATCATGATCTTTTAAGCTCAACAGACAACTACACATCATCCAATGACTATGACTAAAGACATCCCACTGTAAATTAGCATTTAACAAATCTCTAGATGGTATTACTTTATGTACTAGTGTGTGTAAGTGAATTTTCTTAGTTCAAGCACTGGTTCCAAGAGGACTATAACAGAAAGGTATGCTCAGTTAAGTGTATCTATCCTCCAGTATACTTACTCACACTTCCAATGCAAATTAATCTCCTAAGAATTGTAACATGCATTATTACGGGATAAACTATCAAATCCTAACAAAAAGTACTAACAAACAACCTAAAAAACTAACCAAATTTTTATGATTTTCTTTTTAATTTTATGATTTTTTTTATAGAAGTAATATTCCCTCCCCCAAACCTATTATGAACATTGTCCTCAATGTGAACAAAAAAAAATATAAAATAATAACAATGATCTTATAGCAAAGAAAATAAGAAAAGGAGAGAATACACCTGAATACGTGGGTTGCCTCCCACCAAGCGCTAAGTTTAACGTCTTCAGCCAGACGGAGCTATGATCCTCTGTAGGGGCCAGGTTATCAAGTCATCAACCTGGATCAATCAAATGATTGCACGACACACTCCTATCCTTGTTGCCTAAGTATGGAGCACATCGTGGAATAAAAGGATGGAGTGGTGAGTAGGGAAGCTTTGGAAAGAGGGGTCCCTGCATTAACCATGAAAGAAGGTCATCAGATAATTTTAATATAAAGGAAACCTCCTCCCCCACATCAACTATTTTGGCCGTAGGGGCCTCTTCTAGTAACCCAATTGGGAAAGCTTCCTCAATTAGTGACTCAACTAAACAATCTATAAAACAATCTAAGTTACTTTCAATAAACAAAGAGTTAGATTGATCTAGGCAAGGTATGAATGGTGCTTCAGGAATAGAAGGTTCTGTTAATAATGTTGTAGATGGCAACTCCTCATATATAGAAGAAGGTTGAAAATTTGGTTCGATCAACACACTCACTTCTTCTTTAATTTCTACACCCTCTTGATCATTATGTAAAATCCACTCAAGCTCATTGTCAAACCTTTGGGCATTCTGAAGGGATGTAACATCATAATCAGGAGAAACACAAATCCCTTCATCAGAAAATTGGCCCATCGGATATTGGGATTGGACAGGTGGGGTGTACTCTTCTCTCATTTCCTTATATCCAGTTGACAACTT
Source organism: Houttuynia cordata (assembly GCA_039654745.1). Classification (NCBI taxonomy): domain Eukaryota; kingdom Viridiplantae; phylum Streptophyta; class Magnoliopsida; order Piperales; family Saururaceae; genus Houttuynia; species Houttuynia cordata. Next base: position 15,920,562 of record CM077504.1, read on the forward strand.
AGTTAAGGCTGTGAGGATGGCAGATTGGTTGGCTATTATTTGGTTTATTTTATCTTCTAAGGTAGATTGACCAAACTGAGGAGTAGAGGCTGGTTGGTAAGGCAGTTGTTGGCTTAGAAAATCTTGTCTAGGGGCCTGATGAAGAGTGGGCCCAGGGTTGGGTTGTTCCCAAGGGGAATTAAGATGGTCCTCCCACCTATGAAGACTTTGGGCCTCATTTACATATTTGCGTATAAAATCAGGGTACTCATGGGCCAAAGGGCACTCTACTGGGGTATGAATAGGACTTAAACAGAGGGCATATTGTTCCGACATATAAGGAGTTATGTATTGTAGGGAAGATGTGCCACTCCCAAAATTAGAGTGATTATCCCACCCACGGTTGTAAGTATCAGCATATAATGGACGTGGGTGGTAGGGCATTTCATAAGGAAGGGGATCAGGTGTGTGTGAAGAACAATAATCATTAAAGCTCCTATATGGGTTCTCATGGCTAAATCCATAGAAAGGTGAAGACATTTTTTCACCATGCACAATCGAACCAAAATATCACACATCCATAAATCAGATAAACAACCCTAGATATTTACAACTAGCAATCATCAGTCCTAGATATCGACAACTAGCAGTCCTAATAGCCACAACTAACACAACATGCTATCACAGAAAGAAAAGAAAAACACCAAGCACATAAATTAATCTAAAAAGAGAAGGATAAGAGAATGCAAACTAGGGGAAGGGGTGGCCCTTCCACATTGGCAAGAATTCCACGTCTTCTCTTAACCTCACAAAAAAGAAAGAAAAACACAAATTAGGCTACTGACAAATAATCTAAGTTAAGACTCACTAAACTACTCTAACATTAATTATGCTAAGAATCTGGTAAACTATTGTGCCGTCCCCGGCAACGGCGCCAAAAACTTGATCGTTTAAATATAAACCCTTGCAAGTGCACAAGGCAATTGTACTACGGTGAGTATTAAAGGGTTGTCGAACCTCAGGGACGGATTAATCTTTTACCAAATTCAAGAGAAGAAAAAGATGTAGTTTAATTAATTCTAAAGAAAGCAATGGACTTTATTTAATCTAACTAAGATTTAATCAATATGGAGAAATATCAAGGCAGAGAATCCACCACTAGACATGCAATTACTACACTCAATTATTATTAAGCATACATTGACATGATATGGTAATTTGTGTTCATGGTCAGACACACAAATCACAATGAATTCACTCACGTTCTTGGTCGGACACGAGAGTTCATCCACTAAAAATTAATGTAGATAATTCTATCCTTGGTCGGGCATAGAATTGTCATTTGGGCTAATGATCCTATCCTCGGTCGGGCATATAATTAACACCAGCCTACTTTTAGCTAAGCGCAGGAATTAAAAAGATCTAATTTCATTCATATCAATCAAGTCTATGGTCAAGCACTCAACTTTATAGAATTAAACTATCAAGAGTAGCAATACACATCTAGGGCTACATCAAGCCTTAAATAAAAGTTTAGTTACACATAGAAAGGGAGAAAGGAAAAGCCTGTTTAAGTAGATCCATCGTCATGAATCCTTCTTCTTCTTCTTTGCTCAAGACTCCTTCTCTTGCTCCTCTCTAGCCTCCAATAAAGCTCTGGTTCTCCAAGGTTGAGTGCCCAATACGTTCTCCCATAAGGCCTATTTATAATAGTGAAGAGAAACCACGAAGTCCCCTTCCAAATCCGAGTCGAAATAGGTCAAAATCGTGTTTTCCGTATACGGCGATCGATCACTTTTCTGGCCGATCGATCGCTTTGCGATTCATTTTGCAGCACGATTTTCCAATGGTCATAACTTTTCGCTCCAAACTCCGAATTATGCGCGGTTGGTGGCATTGGAAAGATAACTTCTTGAACTTTAACATGAGATATGAATCAGTCAAATCCAACATCTGTACACGAAGTTATGATAATTTAACCATTCAAGTTACTTTTCTCCTCATTTCTGTGTATTACTCTTGTTTCCTACAAAAACCAAAAACTATATCAAAGTAGTAGTTATTCTAATCAAACACTAGCATAATCATAAGCTTAGGAGATAATAAAATGCATATTTCATGTATAAATCACTAGGGCTTCATGAAGTATTGATGAAGCATGTATTTAACTCCTAAATATTTATGATTTTGATTGCTATTTAATGATTGATCTCTTTTAAATTCTACCTTTTGAGTTTTCTTTCAATTATTTTATCATTTGAGTTTTCTTTCAATTATTTTATCATACACAATGATGAATTAGATTATCCTTAGGTGTGAATTTAGGCATTTGATTTATTCTTTAAAGTTTTAATCTTGGATTGTGTGTGATTATTAGATACGTATAATGCTTAGACAATCAACTTTCTTACTAAGATATTATGTATGAATTTGGATTAGGAGTGAGATGCATGTGGATTTAATATGGATTCAATGCCTTATTTTACTGTTTTGATTATATTCTCTTAAAAACTTTGACTCTAGTTGCGTTAATTTTTTAGGAAATCATTCTCTAATGAAATCCAACTGTCACACCCCGGAATTCCCGGCCTCGTAAGAGTGTGGAAGACATCCCTTTTTACAAATAATCTTGAAGCCGAAAACTTGGGCACACGACCAAATACTCGATCAACCAGTCAATTACAACATCACAAAAGGATGCGCAATTGAAAATACTTAGTCTTACGAACCAACATTATTAATCAATATGAAATAAAAGTATACAATCCCAAAATAATCTCCAATACCAAAAATAAGATATCCAATAAAATAAAAATCATTAAAGTTTTAGGCACACATGCTATCATTCCACAATGTCTCAATAATAGATAAAATAAGAAACAACTTGAAAATCTTTTCCAACTGGGATTTGCAACTTTTCCTAGTACTGCAACCTGACCAGATTCATTCCTTTTTCATGCCTGCATCAGTGGATGGAGTGTTTTCTGCAGAAATACCTAGTAGAATGTAAGAACCCACAAAGATAGAATATACAGCAAGTGGAATAGGAAGAAGATTTCACAAATGACATTAAATTGATCACCAGCAATCATAACTGAAATCAGGGAATGACATTAGATTGATCACCAGCAATCATAACTGAAATCAGGGTATCTTACCTGTAGAACATCATAATTCATCAAGAGTGTAAGGAGAAGATATCAATCATACTGACTCCAAGCATCCAAAGTATAAGGAGAAGTTATAATTCATCACTCACTCTAGACATCCATAGTGTAAGGAGATTTTAATTTATGCTCTTAGATCTTACCACTCGCAAGTAGCTACATACCAGATTACCCTAGACGTTCTCTCTTTGGAACCTGGCCATGCATCTAGGATACTAGCCCCATCAGTGCTTACTGATTGTTTAAATATTAAACTCTTGCAAGTGCACAACACAATTGTACTACACTGAGTATTTAGGGTTGTCGAACCTCAAGGACGGATGAATAATCTACCAAACTCAAGAGAAACATTCTGGTTTTGATTTAATCTACGAAAGTAGTAAACTTTAGCTAATTAAATGAGTTGTACTTATGCAGAAAAGGACCAAGGCTTCGAATCTACCACGGAATAAACTAGCTTTATCATTTCTCTCTCTCTTTCATATAAATTCCTAGTTGATTAGCATATTCCTCTTAGACATATACTCGTCAATTCAAAATATCATGCACTCCTCTCGGACGTAACACATAAAGCAATTAAACCATTGAATTGTGTTCTATTTCTCTCGAGCATAGATCAATGGAACTTTATTAATATATAATACCTTAGTCTACTTACGTTCCTCTCGGACACGCAAGTATTCTTCAGATTGAAATTCACAAAATTCACTCTCGCCTCTCTCGAGCACAAAGAATAAATCTCAATAAATTAACATTGAGAATATAACAAAGATTCATACATCAACTAAGATAAAATTAAGAATATAGAAAGAAACGACAAAACCAATCTATTCGGGCTTCATCTACGCCTTGGAAAGAGTTTAGCCGTGCATCGGAGGAGAAACAAACATCTTCATCTTCTTCTTCTTCTCTCCTTTGTAATAGCCGTCACAAACTCTCCACAAAAGAACTCTTCTCTAGCCTCCAAGATGTCTAAGATGTCTCAACATGTTCTCCCTTAAGGCATATATATAGGGGTGAAGAAAAACTACGAAACTCCCTTCCAATTTCGTCTCAAAATAGGTATTGTTTTAAGTTTGCGAATACGACGATCAATAGCTTCATTTGCCGATCGATCTCGTCTTTCCTTCATTTTTTCACTATTTCCTGCGATCGTTCACAGCTACTCTTCATATGCCTATCGATCGCTCAGCTGCCGATCGATCGCGCACTGTGTAACAAAAAACTCCAGTAGATACGATCGATCGCAAAGTCATCTAGCGGTCTCTTCTTTGGGGTCAGGCGATCGATCGCGTATAGTCTTGCGATCGATCGTCTACTGTTCATTCGTCAAAATATATTGCTTCTTTTGCTCTTCTGAAGCCAAAAAGAGTGCAAGTCTTCTTTTCCTACAGAAGATCAAAAACTCATTAAAGCATCACTAAATCTAATTAAACACTAACATAAACATAAGTTTAGGAGCTAATAAAATGCATAATTCAAGTATATATCACTTACGGACACAATGGGCGGAGACTGCAAGACCTTATGTAATATCTCACAGCCTAAAATGTATGTATATGCCTCTCTTTGGGTGGAAATTAGCTAGGTTCCAAAAATATCAGAGATCACTGTGGATCTAGCAATGGCTATCTGAGCATACTATGATTCCATCTCGGAGAGATCCTCGCAAGGACTCTTGTGGAGAAATAATCAATATTTATCTGAGCAAAATTTATCATGACAGAGGTCGCAACACTATGGAATTCAATGTATCATTTCTAACGATTGACTCACAAAAAGACTACCAATGAGATTACAATCTCTCTATCAGCATATGATTCACAAAAGGAGTACCAACGAAATTTCAATATCTCTATCAGCATATGACTCACAAAAGTAGTATCAATGAGATTTCAATATCTCTATTAGCATATGACTCACAAAATGAGTACCAATGAGATTTCAATATCTCTTTCAACATATGACTTACAAAAGGAGTACCAATGAGATTACAATATATTTTATATGTTACACATGCGTAACCCTAGGTAGGAACACCCAAAAAAATCCACTGGGTTCAAGAAACACTTGTCTAGACTCCAAAAGACCACGTTACGGAATAATAGGACATGAGGGTTAGGACTCCAATTGAAGCTCAAACCGATTCAAAATTGCAAGTCAAGTATTAGAGACAGGTTAAATGACAATACACTTTTGGTTACCCCATGATACCAATCCTTATAGCTTAGTCATTCTTACTCTAATAGTCATTGATAGGTCTTATAATGTATAGATAAATTACATTGTATATCTATCTTATCATACCCTCTTGTATTAGTAGGTATTAGGGTTTTTAGACTAATTACAGTTGATATCTATAAAATATACACATTTTACATGCCTTTCTGCCGATATGTTAGTCGCAATTTTAGTTGAAGTAAGGATAATTAATGGTGATTCATGTTAAGTGAGCAATTAGGAGATTAATAAATAAATGCGCTTAATTGATAAATTTAGATGCGTTAATTGAATTTAATAGATTTATATTTTATTATGCGTCTAAGTTGTATCCAAATTTATTTATGTAGCTTTTAAAAGTCCAAATGTAGATCACCAAAAGTGAATGCGCGTTAAGCAGTTTCTGTGACGAGATTAGATCCGGCGATGGAGGTCGCTACAACGGGTTTTGATCCAATGGAAAGGGTACAGATCGGTTCAGTATTTGGTTCAGCCGTTGGTTCGGTCTAAAGAAGAAAAATAAAATAAAAGAGAACCGAGCTCGAGCTCGGGTGTTTACCAACCGAACAGAACAGAGCCCGAGCTCTCTTATGAGCGATGGGAAGCTGTGGGTGGATTTGAGCTCATGGGTCAGACGGCGGCGAGGTACGACGACGGTGACGGTCAACGGCTGGGTTCTAGAGGAGAGACGACGACGATCATGGCGGCGATGGAGAAGATGATGGCAGCCTGAGTTCAGCGGCTGAGGTCGACAGAGACAGACGAGCTCCACGGCAAGAATGAGGTCCGGCGACGGAGATGATCAACGCCGACAGCGAAAAAAAGGATAAAGCAAAGAACTTGGGCTCGTGCCCAGAGGACTTTGCTTCAGCACAGGATTGGCAGGGGATTTGGCCTCAATTAGGAAGTTGTGCATGGATTCGTCCCGGATTTGGAGTAGTGCTCGGAATGGGAACCCTCAACAGATAAGACTCAGATTCGATTTGGCATGATTTGGGTTCATCTAGCACTTGGAAAGGGGCTGTTTTGGGAGGCATTGGACTTTGAAAGAATATAAAAGAGGGCAGTCGACCGGAGAGCTTGATGAGAAGAGAAAAACAGAGAGAAAATAGAGCTTTTGAAAGAAGACTTTCGCCGGAAAAGGTAGCCCCTTTCGGAGCTATTTCTGCCGGAAGAAGAGAGGCGTTGACCGGAAGAAGAGAGGTGAGGGAGGAGAGTCGATCGCTGGGAGAAAGGACTGATTTTTGCGAAAACTACAACTGCTACAGTAATCGATATGCGGGTGCTACAGTGCCTGTGAATTGGGAGGGATGATGAATAGTGCACATGAACAGTGAAATTGCTATAGTATTATGAATAGTGATTTTGTCAGCAGTGTTTCGATGAATCCAACGAATCAGGCTTCTTCTTTCTCTTATTCTATGTCTGGCTAATTTTCTTATCAAGGCTAGATGAAGCCCTAAATATGTATTGTAACTCTTGATTGTTTAATGAAATTAGAGTTGATATGATTGTTCTTAATGCGATTTCATGTTTCATAATTCGATCTAGTGCTTGACCGTAGACTGGTATAATTATGACTGAAATTTGATCTTGATATTTCCTGTGTTTAGATAATAACAGGTTTGTATTGATTCTATGCCTGACCAAAGGATAGAATTAATTACATAATTTATAGTGAATGAACTTTTCGTGTCTGACCAAAGAACGTGTAGTGAATTCACTGGTAATTCGTGTGTCCAACCAAAAAACATGAATTACCATATCATATCATCTTGTAGAAATACTAATTGAGAGTAATAATTGCATGTTTATTGGTGGATTCGATGCTTTGATATTCTCATCACTTGATTTCTTGTTAAAGTTTGCTTCTTTAGTTAATTAAAATCATAAAAATTCAATCTTTCATTAGAATTGGATTAATCTTTCAAGTCCTTTGGGTTCGACCTCGTTTCCACTAGACTATACTGAGTCTCGTGCGATTGCGAGTAAAAATAGTTAAGAAAATTCAATCAATCAATTGGCGCCATTGCCGGGGACTTGGTAACGGTTTGACTTAATTCTAATTAGTTTAGACTTGTCTTTGTAGGATTTTGATATTTGATTTTTTTGTCTTTGAAGGAGTCAATTTGGAGAGGCGGATAGCGACATGTGGATTTCTCTCCAATGCGGAAAGGCCATCCTTTTCCACTGTTTGCCATCTATTACCTCTCTTTTTAGTTTAATTTGGGTGTTGCATGATTTTCCTTTTACTTTTTGTGACAGCGTGCAGTGCTAGTTGTCAACATCTAGGGTTTTTTTGTTATTTTTGTTTGCGTGATTAGTTTATGCAAGGGCGTAGGTCATTGGGTGAAGACTTAGCAGCCTTTGACGGTGAAATCGAGAAGACCTTTAGCGAAAACCAAAGAGGCCAATTAAGTATCACCCACCCTTTGATTGAACCTGAAAACACTGAAAGAATACTACACTCCAAATGCCTATATATCTCCATCCTGCATTCGGGTACCGGCTGCAACAGCCGGTAACTTCGAGATTAAGTCCAACATAATACATATGCTACCATCATTTCATGGGCGGAATCACGAAGATCCATATAGGCATGTGGATGAGTTTTTGAAATCTGCACAACTTTTATATTGAACAATCTTGCAGACAATGTGGTAAGAATGAGACTATTCCCATTCTCCCTTAAGGATAAGGCTAAAGAATGGCTCTACTCTCCAGAACCCGAATCCATTACCTCTTGGGCGAAAATGCAATAGAATTTCCTAAAGAAATACTTTCCCATAGGTAAAACCAACCAAATGAGAGATGCCATCACTACCGTTACCCAACAGCCTTCTGAACAGTTCCATGAGAGCTGGGATAGACTCAAGGACCTTCTGCGGAAGTGTCCTCATCATGCCGTACCTCATTGGCAGTTAGTGCAGAGATTTTATAGAGGATTGACGGATCAGAATCGTCATCTTGCTGATGCTTCGTGTGGAGGCACTTTCCTGTTAAAAAATGAAAATGAAGCATGGGAACTTTTTGAAAACTTGAGTGAAAATTTGTTGCAACATACGATGGCTAATAGGAGTTTAAATGATTCTTCTTCTTCTACCCTCTCTAAAGGTGGTATGTATGAAGTGAAACAAACAGATGATCTTTCTAACCAAGTTGCTACATTATCTAGGAAGATAGATCAAATCTTGAGCCTAAAGTCACAAACTCTTGCACACACTCAAGAAGCATGCGTTCTATGCTTAAGTCCCATGCATTCAATCCTAGAGTGCTCATCTGCCCCACAATTCCCAGAGCTTGTTCAGGAGCATGTCAATGCTGCCCAGACTTACGCTCAAATAAGCAATGATCTATTCTCCAACACATATAACCCGGGGTGGAGGAATCACCTAAATTTGTCCTGGCATCCACAGAACCAGGGTGTCCTTTTACTCCACCCCAAAGAGCCAACTTTCAAAATAACCCACTAAGTTTTTAACAAGCTACCATGCCTTCCCAATTTTCACAACCCTCTAGAAATTCAGAATTTGAGGATAAAGTCTTGTCTGCTGCTCTACAGAGTATTCAAGCCCAGGCACAATCACAAGATCAACTTGTGCATTCTCATACTCAATCCATAGCCAAACTAGAATCTCAAATAGGCCAAATAGCTAATTCGATGAGTAAGAGAGAAGAGGGTCGATTGCCTAGTCAACCAATGAATAATCCAAAGGGTCAGTTTATGGTTGAACAACAAACTACTTCCAAAGAGCATGTTCAAGCTATAACATCCCTGCGGAGTGGGAAACAAATTGAAAACCCGGTTGGTGTTGAGGTGAGAAAAGATAAGGATCAGGGAAAAACAAGCAATCCAGAGAATGATGAAACTTTAGAGACGCCACCTACTCTGAGTCAACTAAGACAGAAGGACACTGTTTCTCCTTCTGAGTCTTCTTTAGGAACCAAGTCTAAGGCCAACCATGAGGTACCTTATGTACCCTGTGCTCCATTTCCTCAATGCCTAGACATGCCTTCCCCTTTCAACAAAAACAAAGCTAGGATGGATGAAGTGTAAGAAACTAGGCATGTGGATGAGTCAATTGCTCAGGATTCTAGTTCAGCATAGGAGAGCCATAGGGTGGACTATGGCTGATCTAAGAGGCATTGATCCTTCAGTCTGTATGCATCGTATTCATTTAGAGGATGATGTCAAACCTTCAAGAGAGAATCAGCGGAGATTGAATCCCAACATGAGGGATGTGGTCAAGAAAGAAATTGTGAAACTACTCGATGCGGGTATCATATACCCCATTTCTAATAGTGAGTGCGTCAGCCCAATACAAGTCGTGCCTAAAAAGTCTGGCATCACAGTGAAGAAAAACTCTGATGGAGAGTTAGTCCCAACCCGTGAAACCACTGGGTGGAGAGTGTGTATTGATTATAGAAAATTAAACACAAAAACCAGAAAAGACCACTTTCCATTACCCTTCATTCAAGAAATCTTAGAGAAACTAGCAGGTCAACAATTCGATTGCTTTCTTGATGGTTACTTTGGATATAATCAAGTCCCAGTGTTTCCGGCAGATCAAGAGAAGACTACGTTTACTTGTCCTTTCGGTACCTTTGCTTACCGAAGAATGCCTTTTGGGCTATGTAATGCACCTGCCACCTTTCATTGGTGCATGCTAGCCATCTTCTCTGATATGGTAGACAAATTTCTAGAAGTGTTCATGGACGATTTCTCTGTCTTTGGACCATCATTTGATGAATGTCTACATAATCTGTCATTGGTGCTCGAGCGGTGTGAAGAGAAAAATCTTGTCTTGAGCTGGGGAAAAAGCTATTTCATGGTGCAAGAGGGAATTGTTTAGGGACATGTCGTCTCAAAGAGGGGAATTGAAGTCGATAAAGCCAAGGTCGATCTCATCACTAACCTGCCACCACCATCTACGGTGAAACAAATTGGATCTTTCCTTGGCCATGCAGGCTTTTACAGGCGCTTCATTAAAGATTTTAGTAAGATTGCTCGTCCCTTGAGTAATTTACTAGTCCAAGATATGCCGTTTGTGTTTGATGATGCATGTAGGCAAGCTTTTTACACTCTTCGTACCTTATTGTCTACTGCACCTATCCTTCAGCCCCCTGACTACTCTCTTCCCTTTGAAATAATGTATGATGCTTCAGACTATGCCATTGGTGCTGTCCTAGGCCAGAGAGTGAATCAGGTTCCCCATGTCATATATTATGCTAGTAAGACCCTCTCTAATACTCAATTGAATTACACCACTACGGAGAAGGAACTTCTAGCAGTAGTTTATGCCCTGGATAAATTTAGATCCTAACTTTTACGATCTAAGATCATAATTTTCTCTGACCATGCTGCGTTAAAACATCTCTTGTTTAAGAAAGACACCAAACCTTGATTGATAAGATGGATTTTACTTTTACAAGAATTTAATTATGAAATCCGAGATAAGAAAGGTGTTGACAATGTAGTGGCCGATCAACTGTCTCGAATCCTTGTTGAAAAATCTCAAGATGAGGAGCCGTTACATGATTCTTTCCCGGATGAACAATTATTTTCTGTCTCCTAAATTAAAACCCCTTGGTTTGCTAACATTGTGAACTACCTTGCCATAGGTCAGATTCCATCCCATTGGACCAAACATGACAAAGATTTGTTCTTTTCTAAGATTAAATCTTACTTTTAGGATGATCCGTACCTATTTAAAATATGTTCAGACCAAGTGATTCGTCGATTGTGTGCCTGAGAATGCGTTTCATAGTATTCTACATTCTTGTCATTCTCAAGCATGCGGGGGACATTTTGGGGGCAAGAAAATGGTTGCCAAGATTTTGCAGAGTGGATTCTATTGGCCAACCTTGTTTAAGGGTGCTCATGAGTTTTGTAAATCTTGTGATAGATGTCAAAGGTTAGGATCTATCTCTCGACGAGATATGATGTCTCTCCAACCCATTCTTGTAGTGGACCTCTTTGATATTTGGGGAATTGATTTCATGGGACCCTTCCCACAATCCTTTGGTTACCTTTACATTCTGGTTGCAGTGGATTATGTTTCTAAATGGATTGAAGCAATTGCCACAAAGACGAATGATCATAAGGTTGTGGTGAAATTTCTGAAAGATAACATTTTTTGTCGCTTCAGGATCCCAAGAACAATTATCAGTGAAGGAGGGAGTCACTTTTGTAATAGACCTTTTGAAGCCCTTCTTCGGAAGTACTCTGTTACACATAAAGTTGCTACTCCATATCATCCCCAAACAAGTGGTCAGGTAGAATTGTCTAATCGGGAGATTAAAAAGATTCTTGAAAAAACTATTAGACCCGATCGGAAAGATTGGTCCTTGCGCTTAAATGATGCTTTGTGGCCTTACAGGACTACATACAAGACTCCCATTGGTATGTCACCTTACAGACTCATTTTTGGAAAAACTTGTTACTTACCAGTGGAGTTGGAACACCGTGCATATTGGGCAATCAAGGTTTTGAATTTTGATATGCATAAAGCAGGATCAGAACGCAAACTGCAACTCAATGAATTGGAGGAGATGCGTCTTGATGCTTATGAGAGTGCAAAACTTTATAAAGAACAGAATAAGCTTTTTCATGACAAATCTATTTTAAGGAAGTCTTTTCAGCCTGATCAAAAAGTTTTGCTCTATAATACACGATTGCATCTATTTCCTGGGAAACTCCATTTTCGATGGTCTGGACCATTCATTGCGAAACAAGTATTCCCCTATGGCGCAGTGGAAATTCAAAACCCCAAGGATAATAGTACCTTCAAAGTTAGTGGTCAACGATTAAAACCGTACTTAGAAGACAATTTTGACCAGGAGATCATCTATCCCCTGGACGACCCAAAGACCCTTAAGTGAATTGAAGGTCGTGGTCTGGCTGAAGACGTAAAACTTAGCGCTCTTGGGAGGCAACCCAAATTTTATGTTCTTGCTTGTTTTATATTTGTTTTTGTTATTGTAGGTTATTTCTTACCTGTGTGGGTGATGTAAATTTTAATATAATACTCGCAAGCGCACGAATCTAATGCAGAATAATGGCTACGAGGTCGATCCCTCAGAGACTTAATAGGATATTCAACCTAATTTTAAGAGCATGTGTAACAAGCAACAATGAAATAAAAAATTCTAATTTTTATTTTCTAATTAAGCAATCAGATGTTCTAAACTTAATACACAAAAATTGACTAAACAAAAGATATAAGAAATAATAAGCCTTTTTCTGCTTTCAGTTCGTTTGCAATCCCGTCCTACTTTGGTCTCTCCCCCACCTTATGCAACAGTCTCTCGACTGCACGCCTCAACCATTCTACTCTTTCTCTCGAACAGAGTAGAATAGTTCCCAATTCCAGCCAAAGTAAAGCAACCCTTTTTTTTTCGATCTCAAATCCACCAGGAACAGAACCGTCTCTCTCGATTAAGTAGCCTGTCTGGTCAGCCGACTAGCCAGCCAAAACCTCCTCTCTCCCTTCTCTGCCTCTTGACAGAGCAGCCACCACCATCAGTTAATTCTGGCTTCCTCTCTCTCGAGCAGAAAATCTCCCCTCCAGCAGCTCTGTTCTCAAATCAGCACAGATCCGGCCTCTCCTCTGAGCAGAATAGGGCCTCCAGAACAGAGCCCTCCTTCTTCTCTCCCTTCTCTCCCCCACAATCCCGGCCTCCTTCTTTCCCTTTTTTGCCCAGCTGGCCGTCCAGTACTGAGAGCCACCCAAATGCAAGCTCCTTGTTTTATAGTCGCAAAATTGAGTCCAAGAAATCCCAACACCTTCCTAATCGAGCATTCTTCATTTCAGCAAGCTCTGCACCGAGTGTATCTCCTTCCTTTCCGGACGCAACCTCAAACTTTTCAAAGAGCTTTCCATCCTTCTGCCCTTCCAAATCGAGCCAGAACCGTCACCCTGCTCCAGATTTCTGTTGTCGATGATCATCTCCTCCATCTCCGGTGACCCATGGCCCTGTCGTTGTCGTCGACATGCTCTATTCTGTTCTACTTCGGCCGCCATTAGCCTCCTCACAACCGAGCTCCTTTGTCCGCTGTTGGGTTGCCGTCGTAGACCTCACCATCGAGCTTCTTCTCCACCAACGGCCGCCCTAACCCATCGCCTTGCCCGCCATTATTGCCAGCTTCATTCGAGCATAGCTCTGCTCTGTTTCTCTGTCGATCACCTCGCTGTCTTCTTCTCTGGCGCCATAGCTCCGCCAACAACCGCATTTCGTCGTCATCGAGCACCAATTGAAGTGACCCACCGCCGTCGAGATCTCCACGGCCCTTTCCGGCATCGCCACCTCCATCGCAGGCGTTCGAGCAGACAGCTCGAACTCTCTATTCTGGGTAATGCCCGAGCCATCGGCTCGGGTCTTTTTTTTTTAATTTCAATTTTCTGGCTGAACCAAACTGTTGAACAGCTAAACCGGTTCAGCTCTCCTTTTCTTTTTCTTTTTTTTTTCTTTTCATTGGCTAGCACCCGTTGGTGCAACCTCATCCGTCGGATCTTCGATATCTTCACATTAGCTGTTTAACGCATTTCACATTCGGCAATCTGATTCTGGAGCTCTAAAGCCTGCATAAATAAAATTAAATCTTAATTAAATGCATAATAAAATATAAATCTATTAAATCCAATTAATGCATCTAAATAACTCAATTAAGCAAATTTAATTATTAAACTCCTAATTATTCACTTAACACTGATAAACATCAATTATCCTGATTTTAACTGAAATTAAGACTAACATATAGGTAGAAAGGCATATAAAAATGTGTATATTTAGCATATATCAAATACCCCCAAACCTACATTTTGCTAGTCCTCGAGCAAAACAAAACAAAACAACAAAAAGAAATCTAACTAATCCACTTCCACAGGAAATCGCGATTGCATTTAGCGTATGCAACAAGCCTTTTAAACTCCCAGGCGTCCCTGGTTGGACAAGTGAAGTCTCGTGAGTGTTTGCAGCCATGCTACCCACAAACATGTATTTATGAAATTAACCTATTTAAACTAAGTGTAAAAAGAAAATAGAAAATCACTACAAAACAAACAATCCTAATATCCCATCAAATGCACACCGCAATGCTTAAGAAAACTAACCACACGTACTTGGATTTATAATCAACTGGAATATATAAGCCCTCAGGTAAGTGGTTTTATTCTATACCTTCATCTTGGAAATTTCTGCTCAATATTATATAGCATGATACTTTATATAGTAAAAGTGTAGAACACTGTAGCAATACATTCTAAATTTTTGTTTTACACAGATCCAATGTTACCCATTAACCAAAGAACATCAGAATCTACACAGTCATCGTAATCTTTAGGTACATGATAGCACAAATCTGCGCGCCTCCTTCGGGTCCAACATTCTAGATTTGAGAGGATAATACACTATAGACTTTTTTTTCTTTTCTTTCGAGACAGTGTAAGGCCTGACTTCAAGATGCTTAGGTTTAGCAATGACTCAGGCCAATGACTCCCAGCCAGTTGGCTTAGGGCATTAGGTTTTAAGATGGACCGCTTCGGGCCTGAGCTTCAGCCTAAGTTAATCCTATAAAGTCAAGTGGCCCCTTTCTTTCTTTCATTTTTCATTTTCTCATTTTTTTCATTCCTTTTTTCAGCATTCATTTTTTCAAGCATCTTTATTCCGTCCAGGCTGTATTATATTGTCAACCTATTTCCGGTTCCAATCCCTTGCCATAGCCAAGTAAATGGTCTATCATGATCTTTTAAGCTCAACTGAAAATTAGCATTCAACAAATCTCTAGACGGTATTACTTTATGTGCTAGTGTGTGAGAGTGAATTTTATTAGTTCAAGCACCTGTTCCAAGAGGACTGTAACAGAAAGATACTGCTCAGTTAAGTTCTCTATCCTCCAGCATACTTACTCATACTTCCAATGCAAATTAATCTCTTAAAAATTGAAGTATGCATCATAAAGGGATAAACTATCAAAACCTAAGAGAAATACTAACAAACTGGGGAGGAAAAATGTGTAGTTAGAAAATACTTTGACTAAAAGATGATGGATGACATGTCAATTAGAGATTAAGTAGTTGAGGTTCAGAACATTGTGGCCAAAATCTTTGGAAAAGGCATCCCAGTTTACGAGGGGCTACAAATTTGAGAACTTATTGACAAGTTGCCTCCCTCATTGTTAGATTTTCAAATTAGCCTTGAGCATAAGAGGGAAGAGTTGTCTCTAGATGACCTTATTATAGCCATTCAAATTGAGGAAAGGCATCGAGGTAAACAAAAGGTGGTTGAGGGCTCCTCTACTCAAGCCAATGGTCTTGCCAATATTGTGGAGGGAAAAACCAAAGGTTTTGAAAAGAAGGGTAACAAGGGCAACAATAAGTTCATGGCAAACTTGGATGAGTCTATGGTGCAACAGAGTCCAAGAACGGAGTTAACAGAGTTACTGAAGACCTCCCTTGGGAACACCCCAAGGATAGACACTCGCCAACTCATGTCAGATGCCAAACTCCATCCCAATCAATCCGAAGACTCGAGGTCAGTACTAGAAAACTCACCAATTATGGTTGGACAGGTGCCATACATGGACCATGGGAAGCACGTATGTGCACATGACGGCTCGCCTTTGTACCTCTCTGCAGCTTCCCCATAACCCCAACAGCTTCATCGGACTAGCACCAGAAAAGGGTATGTATTCTATAAACCCTTTCCATCCAATATAAGATAGTGATGAGTCGACTTCCAAAACCTCGTCTACTACAACAAGGAGAACTCAACCAGCTAGGGTTGTGTCCCAAAACAAAAGCCAAAAGCAAAAAAAGCAGACGAATAAAGCAGGGGCGTCAGCCCCTAAACCCCTTCAATGTCTATTTGTAGTTCTAATATCTGTGGCTTGGGCCACGGGAGTAAAAGGTCGGATGTGCGAGACCTTGTTAGAGATGAAGATGTGTTCCTTCTGGCATTATGTGAAACAAAAATTAAACAAAGACATGCTGATAGAGTTAGTAGGAAAGTTATTGTGGGATGACAATCATTGAATAATCTGAGTTCAGATGAATCGGGCAGAATCCTGGTCCTCTAGAACCCCAATGTTGCTACTATTCATAAGGTACAAGAGACACCTCAGGCACTTCACTGCTTCGTCACTTGTATCCCAGGTGACAATTTCTACTTCACAGTTGTTTATGGTTCTAATGATGTTCAGGAGCGGATGAATTTATGGACTAATCTCTGTAATTCCACCAACATAATTTATGGTCCTTGGGATATGATGGGCAACTTCAATGCAATTCGCAACGAGTTAGAAAAATTGGAAGGGGCTCCGCGCCCCAAACTGACCTTAGAGCTTTCAATGATTGTATTTTATAGACTGAGTTATAGGAGATCCCTTGTTCACAGTCCTTCGCGTGGAGCAACAACTAATCTGGTAACACTCTTACTCTTTGTTGAATTGATAGAGGTTTTGCTGACCCTGATTGGTTAATTAGCTTCCCCACTGCAAGACTCCATTGTCCACCTCCAGGCATATCAAATCACAATCCTATTATTTTTCAGAATTCGCCCTTCTCTTCCAAAAGGCCCGAAACTGTTCAAGTTGTTTGATATGTGTGATAAGCGTAAAATATACACATTTATATGCCTTATTTACCTATATGCTAGTGTAGTTTTTGTGATAAAACATGAATAAAATGGGTTATTTGTGATTAGGGTAGTAATTAGGGGATTAATAATTAAATTACTCTAATTAACTATATTAGATGCATTAAAGAATTTAATGAATTATATTTTTATTATGCGTCTAATTTTAGTTTGGTTTTGTTATTGTAGGTTTGAAAATGCGAATTGCAGATCACTAGCAGACGTGCGCGTTAGACGTGTTTTGAAATGCCAAAGTGTCCCATGAGCTGATATCACGTGCATTGAAGAATCTGAACCATTGATAAGCTACTTAAAAGAAGACGGGCGCGAAATTGTAATATAGACGTGCAGATTCGATTTGGCGGTTGAGATCGTTACGACGGGTTTTATTTGATTAAAAGAAAAGGAGAAAAGGATTAAACAAGTCTTGTCCGGTTCGGGAAAATAAATAAAAAAAAAGAGGAAAAACAACCCGAGCCATCGGCTCGGGTGTTCCAGATGATCGGGGCAGCGAAGCTCGAAACAGAGCGCAGGCAGGATCAGATGGCAGGCCGTCGGGCAAGATCGATGGAGGCGGCCTGAGCTTGGCGGCGGAGCTCGGAGTTGGAAACGACCGGAGCAGAACACAGTGGAGCTTGGCGGCCTGAGCTGGGCGGCGGCATTCGAAGCGATGGCAGAACACAGAGGAGCATGGCGGCCATGGCAACCCCGGCTGTTCTGGGTACCAGAAAAGGGCTGCAAGACGGTGGCTTCGACAAGAGATGACGGCGGCACTAGCGGAATAGAAGAAAAATCGAAGGGAGAAGATAGGGAGAAGGAGAAAGTCAGGTTTTTGGCTTCGGTGAACAGTGAACATGAACTGCTACAGTAACCGGGCATCTGAAGGAGATGATGAACAGTGATTTGCTACAGTACCCGTGAATAGTAAATCGTGAATAGTGTTCCTGCAACAGTGTTTTTCTTAAATGCAATTTATTTCAAATCTAAATCTGATTTTTCTCTTGAACATGAATAGCTAAATCTTTTGTCAAAGCTAAAGGTGACGTTATTTGATTGATATTTCTATGTCTATGAAAAAGTGTTTAATGCTTATTTGATTGAATGCGATGTTTATATAAAGTCATAATCTATATAATTATTTGATTTGTCGTTAACGTAAGGTACGGCGAATGCTTATAATTCCCTGTGATTAGTAGACTATGCTTGTTAATGATAAATATTCGATCGATATTTTTATGTTAATGGATATGATGAACGTGAATGAATTATCTTTCGATTTGATCAAATCATTATTTGAATCTAATTGCGTAATTGAATAGACATAGAGTATTAATTAAATAATTGATCCTTGAGGCTTTGATATCTTCCAATTGATTTATCTTTGCTATCTTTAATTAGTTTTATTTGAATCTTTAATCGTCATTTTAGTAGTTAGTTAAATTACAATTTCTCTACAAAATTTCCAGAAATGAACTTTAATTTGCTAAGCTGAGTAGTTTTAAATTAGTTAGGAATAATTCTACATCATTCCCTGTGGTTCGACCTCGGACTTACCGAGTATATATTACAATTTGTCAACCTTCTCTTGGGTTAGATCAAATTTTGGCGCCGTTGCCGGGGAGTGAAGTTTAGGATTAATCTTCCAATTAGTTTATTTCTCCTAGTGTAGTTTAGTGAATTTCAATTATGCTTAGTTTAATTTAGCTTGTCTATTTTGCAGGAATTCGGAGTCCTATCTGGAACAAAAAGGCTTTTCATTGGATTTTTCATCAAAATTTGGTAAACTCGTTCCATCTCTCTTTGAAATTTCTGTTGCTTGTGTATGCACTCGTGGAATAGAGATATCAGTGGACGATTGGTTAGAAGTAATTCTGCTAATTTGATTGAGAATCCTTCGTTTGAATTTACTGTTCCATCACACACACCTAATCAAATGGCTGATCAGGGTAGTAACCATGATCTTAATGAAAATGAGATTGAACATGATGCACCAATGCGGCCCTTGCGTGATTATCTGCAACCTGCACGCACTAGCACACCTTCTTGTATTATATTGCCTCTACAAGCACATCAATTTACTTTTAAGCCTGGATGATAAACTTGCTTCCCAAATTCCATGGTCTAGATTTTGAAAATCCTTATTTGCATTTAAAGGAATTTGAGGAAGTATGTGCAACTTTTGAGCAGGCTTGTAGTGAAGACATTATCAGGTTAAAATTGTTTCCTTTCTCTTTGAAGGACAAAGCCAAGACTTGGCTAAATTCCCTTAAGCCTAGATCTGTAGGAACTTGGAAAGAACTACAAACGGAATTCCTTAAAAAGTTTTTTCCAGTTCATAGGACAAATGCTCTGAAAAGGCAAATAACAAATTTTGCCCAAAAACAAAATGAATCATTTTATCAATGTTGGGAGCGTTATAAAGATTTGTTAAATTCTTGTCCACATCATGGGTATGAGAAGTGGCGCACCATCAGTTTCTTCTATGATGGGATGACGCCTTCAATGAAACAATTTGTTCAAACCATGTGTAATGGGGAATTCTTTGATAAAGACCCTAATGAAGCTCTTGATTTTCTAGATCAAATAGCTGAAGACTCAGATTCTTGGGATCCCACCGATCCCTCTGATGTTTCTAATAAGTCGAAGTCTTCAACTACTAGTGGGGGTCTGCATTATCTTAGGGAGGAGGATAATTTGAGTGCTAGGCTAGCCTCTTTGGCTAGGAAGGTGGAGGCTATGGAAGTAGGGAAAATTAACGTTGTTAAGTCTGTTGCTACAGAAGAGGCCTGTGGAATTTGTGATGTTATGGGACACCCTACTAATGAGTGCCCTACCATTCCTGCTTTCAAGGAGGTGTTGCATGACCAAGCAAATTCCATGACCCCTTTTAAGAGGCAATCTCCTTATGGAGACACCTACAATCCAGGATGGAGGAATCACCCCAACTTTAGTTGGAGGAATGAAAATGCTGCACAAACACCACCTCCTCAAGCATCTTCCAATTATACTCCATATGTTCCACCTCACAGGAAGACACTTGAGGAGACACTACAAACTTTCATGCAAGGGCAAGCTACTATTAATCAAAAAACTTCACAAGCCATTAATGATATAAAGAGCTCTCTTACTAAATTGACATCTTCTCTAGCTGTTCAAGAGAAAGGTAGGTTTCCTGCTCAACCCCAACCCAACCCACAGGGGCAAGTTCACATGATGGACACGAAACCTTCTGATTCACAATTGGAACATGCTAAGTCTATTACCACTCTTCGTAGTGGAAAAGAAATTGACAAAACAATTCCACTTAAGGCCCAGAAATCTTCTGAGAATGATGAATCAAAACATGATAATGAGGAAATTGAGACGTCTGGGTCAAGTGAAGATGTGAGATGTCCTAGTCCAGCTCCTTTTCCACAGAGGTTGAAACCACCTCAAAAGTTGAACCAAAATGCTGAAATTTTTGAACTTTTTAAGCAGGTGAAAATTAACATTCCTTTGTTAGATGCAATCAAACAGGTACCTTCTTATGCTAAGTTCTTGAAAGATTTGTGTACTATTAAGCGTAAGTTGAATGTGCAGAAAAAAGCATTTTCGACTGAACAGGTAAGTTCTATAATTCAACACAAAAGCCCACCCAAATATAAGGATCCCGGATGTCCAACTATTTCATGTGTGATCGGGAACTTTAGGGTAGACCAAGCCTTACTTGATCTTGGGGCTAGTGTTAATCTTTTGCCTTATTCAGTATACACTCAGTTAGGTCTTAGGGAACTTAAACCCACCACCATTACTCTTCAACTTGCTGATCGTTCTATTAAAATTCCAAGGGGAGTGGTGGAAGATGTGCTTGTTCAAGTAGATAAATTTTACTTTCCCGTTGATTTTATTGTTTTGGACACACATCCTGTTATAAATGCAAGTGCAAATATTCCTGTCATATTAGGTCGCCCATTTCTTGCTACTTCAAATGCTTTGATTAATTGTAGGAATGGTGTGATGAAACTTTCATTTGGCAATATGACTTTGGAATTGAATATATTTAATGTTTGCAAACAACCAGGGGATGATACTGATGTTCAAGAAATGAATTGGGTTGATACCGTTGTTAGAGATCAATTTCATGCATCTCTTTCTGATCCATTAGAATCTTGCTTAGTTAATTCTTTATATGATGAATCTAAAGTGAATTGTGAAGAGGCTGAGATTTGTTCTTTGCTGAATTCTCTACAGGTATTGCAAGTGAATGGATGGAAACCCAAGTTTGAGGAGCTACCATTGCGTGAAAAATTGCCTACACCATCAAGCATTCAAGCACCCAAATTGGAGCTGAAAAAGTTACCAATTGAGCTCAAATATGCATTTTTGGGTGATGGTGAAACTCTTCCAGTGGTAATATCGTCTAATCTTAATCTTATCGAAGAGGGTAAGTTGCTTGATATTTTGAGAAAACATAAAGGTGCAATAGGATGGACAATTGCTGATTTAAAAGGAATAAGCCCTTTAATATGCACTCATCGGATTTATTTGGAGGACAAGGCTAAACCGTCTAGGGAGATGCAACGTAGGTTAAATCCAAACATGAAAGAGGCGGTTAGAGCTGAAGTTCTTAAGCTCTTGGATGCGGAGATCATCTACCCAATTTCTGATAGCAAGTGGGTGAGTCCTACCCAGGTAGTGCCGAAGAAATCTGGTGTAACAGCTGTCAAGAATGATAAGAATGAATTAATACCCACTAGAGTTACATCTGGATGGAGAATGTGCATTGACTACAGGAAGCTGAACGCAGTCACAAGGAAAGACCATTTCCCATTGCAATTTTTAGATCAGGTTCTGGAGAGAGTAGCTGGCCACACATATTACTGTTTCTTAGATGGCTACTCCGGTTACAATCAAATTGAAATTGCATTAGAAGACCAGGAGAAAACTACATTCACATGTCCTTTTGGCACATTTGCATATAGAAGAATGCCTTTTGGTTTATGCAACGCACCTACAACATTTCAAAGATGCATGCTGAGTATTTTTAGTGATATGGTTGAACGCTATCTTGAAGTGTTTATGGATGACTTTTCTGTATTTGGTGATTCATTTGATGACTGTTTGTCTAATTTGCAGAAAGTTTTGAGCAGGTGTGAAGAGAAGAACCTTGTGCTTAATTGGGAAAAATGTCATTTCATGGTCTCTAAAGGAATTGTTCTGGGTCATATTGTTTCCTCCAAGGGAATTGAAGTTGATAAATCAAAAATTGATTTAATTATTCATTTGCCTACACCCAAGACTGTTAAAGATATTAGATCATTTT
This sequence comes from Houttuynia cordata, assembly GCA_039654745.1. Lineage (NCBI taxonomy): Eukaryota > Viridiplantae > Streptophyta > Magnoliopsida > Piperales > Saururaceae > Houttuynia > Houttuynia cordata. The sequence continues at coordinate 15,942,864 of CM077504.1, forward strand.
TGGGTCATGCAGGGTTCTACAGGAGGTTCATCAAAGATTTTATTCTATTTCTAGACCATTATGCAATCTCCTATCTAAAGATACCGTTTTTGAATGGAATGCTGATTGTGAAAAAGCTTTTGCCAAACTGAAGGGAATGCTTACTTCAGCCCCTATTATGCAACCCCCAGATTGGACTTTACCATTTGAGATAATGTGTGATGCTAATGACTTTGCTGTGGGGGCTGTTTTGGGGCAAAGGAAAGACAAGAAGCCTTATGTTATTTACTATGCAAATAAGACCTTAGACAATGCTCAGATGAATTATTAAACAACAGAAAGGGAATTACTTGCTATAGTATTTTCTTTGGACAAATTTAGGGCTTACTTGACCGGATATCCTATTGTTATCTTTACTGATCATGCTGCCTTGAAATATCTTCTATCAAAGAAAGATGCAAAACCTAGGTTGATTCGCTGGATACTCCTACTGCAAGAATTTGATATTACAATTAAAGATAAGAAAGGAGTAAAAAATGTGGTAGCCGATCATTTATCTAGGTTGACTGTGGATGATTCCAATGAGGCTGCTCCAATTAAAGACACCTTCCCAGATGAGCAACTTTTTGTTCTTTCTGATTTACCATGGTTTGCTGATATTGTTAATTTTCTTGTCACAGGTCAAACTCCTTCTCATTGGACAACACAAGACAAGAAGAAATTCATGGTAGAGGTAAGAAACTTCTTTTGGGATGATCCGTATCTTTTCAAATATTGTCCGGATCAAATTATTAGGAGATGTGTACCAAATGAGGACATTCACAGTGTCATTTCCTTCTGCCATTCAGAAGCTTGTGGTGGTCATTTTTCTGCTAGAAAAACTGCTGCTAAAATTTTACAATGTGGATTTTATTGGCCTACCCTATTTAAAGATACTCATGATTATTGTCGTACTTGTGGACGTTGTCAACAGCTTGGTGGAATTACCCGTCGGAATATGATGCCTTTAAACCCCATTTTAGTGATTGAAATATTTGATTGTTGGGGTATTGATTTCATGGGCCCATTTCCACCTTCGTTTGGCTATCTGTACATCTTAGTGGCTGTTGACTATGTTTCCAAGTGGGTAGAGGCCATTCCTTGTAGAAATAATGACCATAAAACTGTTATACGCTTTTTGAAAGAAAATGTTCTGTTACGGTTTGGTATACCCCGTGCAATCATAAGTGATGGGGGTTCTCATTTCTGCAATAAACCTTTTGAGGCATTAATGAAGAAATATGGAATTACTCATAAGGTGGCTACCCCTTATCACCCACAAACAAGTGGGCAAGCTGAACTTGCCAACAAAGAGATTAAACACATTTTAGAGAAAACGGTTAACCCAAATCGCAAAGATTGGTCTCTGCGGTTAACAGATGCACTTTGGGCATACCGTACAGCTTTTAAATCTCCTATTGGTATGTCCCCTTATAGACTTGTTTATGGAAAAGCTTGCCACTTGCCTGTGGAGTTGGAGCATAAGGCATATTGGGCTATAAAGATGTTTAATTTTAGTTTGGATGACGCCAGTTCTGTGCGTAAGCTTCAACTAAATGAATTGGAAGAAATTAGGAATGATGCATATATGAATTCAAAAATTTACAAAGAACGAATGAAGGTTTTGCATGATCAACACATTCATCGAAAAACTTTTGAACCTTCACAAAAAGTTCTTTTGTATAACTCTCGATTGCATTTATTTCCTGGTAAGCTCCGTTCTAGATGGACTGGTCCATTTATTGTTAAAACTGTTTATCCTCATGGAGCTGTTGAAATTGAAAATCCAATGAATGGCAATGTGTTCAAAGTAAATGGTCAAAGACTTAAGCCATTCCTGGAATTGATTCCCTCATAAGTGGAGAGTATTCCTCTGTCTGATCCCACTTATCCTGATTGAATACTCTTACACTCCGTCTGGCTGAAGACAGAAAACTTAGCGCTCCTGGGAGGCAGCCCAGCTTTTAATTTATTTTTAGGATACTTATTAGTTAGATGATGTTTTCTGGTTGGATATTGTGATTGCTCTCATCTTCTTCTTTGTTGATGTTTTGCACTGGCATGGGATTTTAGCAATTTGCTGTTCTCCAGGTAACATCTATCCTTTATTTTCTTTATTTATTTATTTATTTTATCCTTCATTTCATTCTTAACATTGAGGACAATGTTTAGTTTAGGTTTGGGGGTATATAGGAATAACATTGTTTATTTTCAATTAAAAAAAAAAAATTTTAAAAATGAAAAAAAAAACAAATAAAAATTTGATTAGTTTTTAGGTTGTTTGTTAGTATTTTTTTATAGGTTTTGATAGTTTATCCCGTGATGATGCATACCTCAATTTTTAAGAGATTAATTTTCATTGGAAGTGTGAGTAAGTATACTGGAGGATAGAAACACTTAACTGAGCATATCTTTCTGTTACAGTCCTCTTGGATCAAGTGCTTGAGCTAATAAAACTCACTCACACACACTAGTACATAAAGTAATACCCTCTAGAGATTTGTTGAATACTAATCTTCAGTGGGATGTCTTTAGTCAAAGTCATTGGATGATATGTGGTTGTCTGTTGAGCTTAAAAGATCATGATAGACCATTTACTTGGCTATGGCAAGGGCTTGGAACCGGAAATAGGTTGAGAGTATAATACAACCTGGACATGATAAGATTGCTGGAAAATATGAATGTTGATGAAAAAAAAATAATAATGAAAAAAAATGGAAACAAAAAAGAAAGAAAGGGGCTGCTTGACTTTATAGGAATAACTTAGGCTGATGCTCGGGCCCGAAGCGGTATCTTAAAACCTAATGCCCTAAGCCAACTGTGCTGGGAGTCATTGGCCTGAGTCATTGCTAAACCTAAGCATCTTGAAGTCAGGCCTTACACAGTCCTGCTGAAAATAAAAAAGGAAAAAAAAAGTCTATGGTGTATTATCCTCTCAAATCTAGAATGTTGGACCTGAAGGAGGCGCGCAGATTTGTGCTATCATGAACCTAAAGATTACGATGACTATGTTAATTCTGATTTTCTTTGGTTAATGGGTAACACTGGATATGTGTAAAACAGAAATTTAGGGTGTATTGCTACAATGTTCTACACTTTTACTATTATCTTATCATGCTATATCATATTGAGCAGAAATTTCCAAGATGAAGGAGTAGAATAAAACCACTTACTTGAGGGCTTCTATATTCCAGTTGATTATAAATGCAAGTACATGTGGTTGATTTTCTTAAACATTGTGGTCTGCATTTGAAGGGATAATAGGATTGTTTGTTTTGAAGTGTTTATTTTGTTTTTGCACTTAGATTAATAAGGTTAATTTCATAAGTACATGTTTGTGGGTAACATGGCTGTAAACCCTCACGAGACAAAACTCGTCCTACTAGGGACACCTAGAGGTTTAACGGCTCGTTGCATACGCTCAATGCAATCGTGTTCCCTACGAAAGTGGCATTTACTTTTCTAAATTTATTGCTTTAGTTTTGTTTTGTGTGATTTAGTTTTGTTTGTTTTGCTCGGGGACTAGCAAAATATAGGTTTGGGGGTATTTGATAAGCGTAAAATATACACATTTATATGCCTTATTTACCTATATACTAGTGTAGTTTTTGTGATAAAACATGAATAAAATGGGTTATTTGTGATTAGGGTAGTAATTAGGGGATTAATAATTAAATTACTCTAATTAACTATATTAGATGCATTAAAGAATTTAATGAATTATATTTTTATTATGCGTCTAATTTTAGTTTGGTTTTGTTATTGTAGGTTTGAAAATGCGAATTGCAGATCACTAGCAGACGTGCGCGTTAGACGTGTTTTGAAATGCCAAAGTGTCCCATGAGCTGATATCACGTGTATTGAATAATCTGAACCATTGATAAGCTACTTAAAAGAAGACGGGCGCAAAATTGTAATACAGACGTGCAGATTCGATTTGGCGGTTGAGATCGTTACGACGGGTTTTATTTGATTAAAAGAAAAGGAGAAAAGGATTAAACAAGTCTGGTTCGGTTCGGGAAAATAAATAAAAAAAAGAGGAAAAACAACCCGAGCCATCGGCTCGGGTGTTCCAGATGATCGGGGCAGCGAAGCTCGAAACAGAGCGCCGGCAGGATCAGATGGCAGGCCGTCGGGCAAGATTGATGGAGGCGGCCTGAGCTTGGCGGCGGAGCTCGGAGTTGGAGACGACCGGAGCAGAACACAGTGGAGCTTGGCGGCCTGAGCTGGGCGGCGGCATTCGAAGCGATGGCAGAACACAGAGGAGCATGGCGGCCATGGCGACTCCGGCTGTTCTGGGTACCGGAAAAGGGCAGCAAGACGGTGGCTTCGACAAGAGACGACGGCGGCACTAGCGTCGGCAGAATCGTCTTCAAATTGGAAACTTAAAAAGTCGGGGCCTTGATTTGGAAAGCACTGATTTTGATTCAAAGATGGATTTGGAAGGTCGACTTGGGGCAAAATCGAGAAAACAGAGGCGTCCTAGATGTGGAAGCTTGCCTTGAGGAGAGGTATGCTTACCTAGGAAGGAAGATACTTGCAGCTAATGGACTCTTAAAGCTAGAATAGCCTATAAAAATAGAAAAGGGCCGGAAATTGAAAAGCGTGGATTTTTGGCGAAAAGGGGGACAAAACAGAGGACGAAACAGAGGTTCTGGACTCTCTTTTTGACGAAAAAACAGAGCTTTTGCGGCGGTGTTTAGGTCGTGTTTTTCGTCGGGATTTGGCCGGAATCGAAGCGGAATAGAAGAAAAATCGAAGGGAGTAGATAGGGAGAAGGAGAAAGTCAGGTTTTTGGCTTCGGTGAACAGTGAACATGAACTGCTACAGTAACCGGGCATCTGAAGGAGACGATGAACAGTGATTTGCTACAGTACCCGTGAATAGTAAATCGTGAATAGTGTTCCTGCAACAGTGTTTTTCTTAAATGCAATTTATTTCAAATCTAAATCTGATTTTTCTCTTGAATATGAATAGCTAAATCTTTTGTCAAAGCTAAAGGTGACGTTATTTGATTGATATTTCTATGTCTATGAAAAAGTGTTTAATGCTTATTTGATTGAATGCGATGTTTTGATAAAGTCATAATCTATATAATTATTTGATTTGTCGTTAACGTAAGGTACGGCGAATGCTTATAATTCCCTGTGATTAGTAGACTATGCTTGTTAATGATAAATATTCGATCGATATTTTTATGTTAATGGATATGATGAACGTGAATGAATTATCTTTCGATTAGATCAAATCATTATTTGAATCTAATTGCGTAATTGAATAGACGTAGAGTATTAATTAAATAATTGATCCTTGAGGCTTTGATATCTTCCAATTGATTTATCTTTGCTATCTTTAATTAGTTTTATTTGAATCTTTAATCGTCATTTTAGTAGTTAGTTAAATTACAATTTCTCTACAAAATTTCCAGAAAAGAACTTTAATTTGCTAAGCTGAGTAGTTTTAAATTAGTTAAGAATAATTCTACATCATTCCCTGTGGTTCGACCTCGGACTTACCGAGTATATATTACAATTTGTCAACCTTCTCTTGGGTTAGATCAATGTGGCTGCAAGATCCAAGTGTGAGAGGGGTTATTTCCAAAACTTAGGAGATGCCAATTGATGGTCAGCCCCTGTTTATAATGTTCAAAAAGTTGCAAGCGTTCAAAGAGGCTCTCAAAAGCAGGAACAAAGATCACTTTGGGGATATCAATGAAAGATATAGAATAGTTGTCCAGGACCTCTATGCCTTGCAATCTACCTAGCAAAACTAACCCTTTGATGATGATTTGTGGATGCATGTTAATCTGGCTAGACAAAAAGTGTGTCAAGAGGATGGTATAAGAGAAAAATTTTACCGTAAAAAATAAAGAGTAAAGTGGCTCAAAGAGGGAGATAGGTGCTCCACATTTTTTCTTGCTTCCGTTGCTTCTCATAGTGTCTGGAACACTATTCACGAGATGATTGATGACTCGGGTACTCGTTAGGAGACATCTCAGGAAATTGGAGCCAAAGTAGAGACATTTTATAAAAAAACTATTTGCTCCTACCGCTTCAACCCCTTTGGTAACACTCCCTTTCTCCTGGACTCTAACCCAGGATCAATCTGCTTTCTTGTCTAGTGATGCGGGTGATGAGGAAATTAAAGGGGTTGTATTCCAGGTGCCTAATGGAAAAGCTCCAGTTCTGGATGAGTTTAAAAAAGAATTTGTTACTCACTTTTGGGATATCATTGGCCCAGACTTCCTACTAGCAGTGCGAGACTTTTTTAAGAGAGGGTATATGCTCAAGGCTTTAAACTATACATTTCTAACTCTCATCCCAAAAAAGTCAGATTCTAAGAACTTTGAGGATTTTAGGCCTATCACCCTTTGTTACTTCATCTACAAAACCATCACAAAGATCTTGGCAAACAGGTTGGCTCTTGTGCTTCCCAATTTGATTAGTCTCATTCAGTCAACTTTTGTGAAGTGAAGAATAATTGGTGAGAACATTTTGCTTGCTCATGAGTTACTTCGTAATATGCAAAACCGGTTTTGCATAAAAGTAGATTTGAGGAAAGCATACGATAAGGTGAGGTGGGACTATATTTTCCATGTTCTTATGGCCCTTGGTTTCGATGATAAATGGCTCCACTAGACCAATCAGTGTTTATGCACCTCCACTTTTAGTGTCTTGATCAATGGATCGAATTATGGGCACTTCTCAAGTGCAAGTGGTCTTTGGCAGGGCTATCCACCCCTCCAATTCTTATTATGCATGGAAGGTCTGTCGGCTATGTTGAACCAGACCGCAATGAACGGCTACCTTAAGGCACCCAACATTGAGGGAGGTATTCCTATCTCACATTTACTTTTTTGCTGATGATGTTCTCTTGTTCTCTAAGGAGGATGTGCAGTCGGCCGAGTGCATTAACGGAATCCTCTCAGCTTTCGCAGACATGTCTGGTCTTCAAGCGAATATTAGCAAGAACTCTGTCTTCTTCTCTGCAGGGTGTCAATTCAAGCAATCATCCTACAAATGTTTGGATTCCAGGAAGGGTGTTTTCTGATCAAATATTTGGGTATGCCTCTCTCTTCTAAGCGTATTTCTTATTCAGCCTATAAACCTCTTATTGACAGGATCACTGGCCGTGTCAATGGGTGAAAAAGTGCACTCCTATCATATGCAGGGACTGATTAAATCGGTTATTGGTGGCCTGAATATCTTCTAGACATCTTGTTTTAAACTTCCTAAGAAAGTCTGTCGAAAGGTGGAGGGCATCATGGCTACTTTCATATGGAAATGTACTACTCAATCCAATGGTTTTCATAACATATCTTGGCGAACGCTATGTCGCCCCCTCAAAGAAGGAGGTCTTGGGGTTAGACGCATTCAAGACATCAACAATGCAAATCTTTTTTGGAGATGTGTAACATGTAAAGAGTCTCTATGGTGTTTATGGATTCATAGGGTTTATCTTAGAAACAACTCCATCTGGATGGCTAGACCTCATAATTGTTCTTATGCATGAAAATTTATTCTTCAACTGCAAACTTTTATGTAGGAGAGATGCATTTTTAACATTGGAAATGGGCGCACAATATGGATGTGGTTGGATCCATGGAGTGGTCCGCTTCCTCTTGTCCGAAAATTTGGCAACAGAACTGTTCTTGAACTGGGCGACATCATAAATGAACTAATTGCTGACTATTTAAATTTTAAAAAACTCCAAAGTGAGCAACTACTTTCTAGAAGAGGAGATCTTGCTAAGGCGGAAATCCTAGAGAATATACGGTGCTTATTGAATTGGAGGATTCTTATGGGTGGCTCAATCAATCCGAAAAGTTTACTTTTAAGAGTGCTTGGGATGCAAGCAGAGTAAAATCTGGTAACGTGCCATGGCATGATCTCATATGGTTCAGGCATCAGGTGAACCGTTACTCCTTCTGTGCTTGGATGGCATTTAATGATGGGCTCCTCACATTAGATAATTTGAAAAGAAGGGGGATATCTTTAGTAAATAGGTGTGTTCTATGTAGGAAAAGTGAAGAATCAATCAAGCATCTACTGTTCGAATGCATATATGCTAAGGTGATCTGGCGTATATTCCTGTGCAAGTGTAATATTTACCATATAATTGGGAGCTGTTATATGGAATTAGATTGGTTGACTCAGTTCGTCAGAGACAACAAATGTGCAGGCTATATAATCCAAACTGGCTTCACTAGCTTTATCACAATGATCTATGAGGAGAGGAAAAAATGAATATTTGAAGATAAAAAGTTTGAGACTAATGTTTTGGGCCAAAACGTCATCCACTGAGCTAAGGAGATCCTTAGTACCTTCCATCTTAAGGAGATTTGCCTCACACACTGCCCTTTCCTTCATACTCTATGGGATGGGTGAAATCCTTTAGTGAAGAGAGTGTTTGGACCTAGCTGAGACAATGCAGATTTGGTATGATTGGTCTCCTTTGTTTTGCCCCATCAGTCAGCCTCTCTGGTGTTTTGATCCTCCTCGGCATTGATCCCCATCTCGGCTAGTTGCTGTTATATGGCAATCGATCGGCTTCAGTAGCGATCGATTCGCCCAGTTTCAAATGGAGTAGGAAGCCGGGGGGTCCGATCGATCGCCTCCCACCGATCGATCGTATCTACTAGAAAATCTGGATTGCATTGATGTTCGATCGATCATCTCCCCACCGATCGACCGTAACTACTAGAATTTGCTGTAAACCAGGGGCTGCGATCGATCGCCCTCACCTTGATCGATCGTAAATATTGGAAAAATGCAATGGTTGGGTGATCAATCGCCTGCCTTCTCGATTGATCGCCTAGATCAAATGGAGTCGCAAGCTGGAGACGTGATCGACTGCCCCATTCCCGATCGATCATATTTACTGGAACATATGGATTGCTCTAGAGTTCGGTCGCCTTTCACTTGTAATTGATCGCATCGAAAGGCACGATCGATCGCCCACCCTCCGATCAATCGAGTCTATTGGAAAAATGGAATGCTTTGGAGCTCAATTGCCTCCCCTCCCCGATCGATCGAAGCCTAAGGAGATTTTGGAATCCTCTGGCGATCGATCGCCCTCCCAGCGCGCGATCGATCAGCATCCGTCACCATCAGCACTTGTTCCCTTGGCTTTGGCCTGACCTTCCCGTTTTGGGAGGGGTATTCTCATGTGGTGCCTCCTTGGCTATGGTTTTTTAAGGGGTTTTCCTTTCATGCTCTCCTTGAGTTGAGGAGTTGTAATCTTTTATCCTTTGTATCCTCCTTTATTTCCTTTAATAGAAATTCTCAATTATAAAAAAAAAATTGAGGGTAACATGGGATTTGATTTTTTATTGGTGGGTTCCGTAGGGGCTTCCTATTGCGGTGGGAGACTAACAGGGTCAGGCATGGTAGGAGTGGGTTGGTTCGGTTTCTGTAGGGGAGTGTCCCTCACTTGCAATGGATGGGTTCCTAACCTGATTGTCAACTTGTTTACCATTTCTTAGGGTAGTAATGGCTTGCACCAGCTCGTTTGGATAATGGGAACCTTCAAACGGCGAACTTGCCTCTAGGGTTCTGCTATGGTTGGCTGGGCAAGGTACCTACTTCCCTACGGTTCATAGATTGGGCCAGCTGCCCTAATTGGGTTTCTATTTTGGCAATGGATTGTGTATGGGAGTGGACTAGTTGGGCCTGGGTTCTTAGCTCACCTGTCAACTCTCTATGTTTTGTTTCTATCTTAGCATCCATCTTGGCTTCCATCGCATTAAAAGCTGAGAGTAGAGTAGATTGGGTGGCTAGCATTTGGCTCATTTGGTCTTCTAGGGATGGTTTTCTTATTGTTTTGGCCAAATGGGGAGCTGTGGCTGAATGGTAAGACTGAGTTGGGTTTTGGAATTCTTGTCTTGGGACCTGATTGAAATTGGGCCCCTGGTTAGGTTGTTTCCAGGCGAAATTGGGATGATTTCACCCCCCGGATTTTAGGTATGTGAGTAGGGGTTATTGGCTCTAGGATAGGTTTGTGCAAGGTTGACGTGCTCTTGTAAAAGGTCTGGATACTGGGAGGTTGAGGGGTAGTCAACTATGGTGTGCATAGGGCTGGCACAAATCGCACAAGCATCTTGAGAGGTTAGGGTATAAGGTGGGGTTTGAGAGAAAAACCTGTCAAACCTCGGTAAGAGATGCCACTTGGTGTTCTAAACTGGTGGTGGCTTTTAACATCATACATGCCTCCCTTTGAGGCATTTCTACTAGGCATATGTCCTTCAGATCTATAGAGGGTGGCACTGTAGAGAGTTTTTCTCTTAGGTCGCATCATCAGGGGTTTTCTTCATGAATGTGCCTCCACAAGAGGCGTCAATTAGGGTCTTGTGTTGATTGCACACACCCTCATGAAATCGCTGCACTAATTGCCATTTGGGCACATCATGGTGGGGACAGGACCAGAGTAAGGCTTTCATTCTTTCCCAAGTTTCATGGAATTGTTCATTAGGGAGCTGGGTAAAGGTGATGATTTCTTTCCGGATCTTATTGGTCCGCCCCTACAGGGAAATATTTCTTTAGGAATTCAGCCTGAAGTTCCTCCCAAGTGGAAATGGAGTTGTGTGCAAGGGGAGTATAGCTATTCCTTGGCTCTGTCTTTCATAGTGAATGGGAACAACCTAAGGCGCACCTGGTCATCAGACAGTGTGAGTTTGAAAGTTGTGTTAACCTCCAGGAAATTTTGGAGATGCCTATAGGGGTTCTCATTGAGTTGGCCGTGGTATGTGGGCAGCATCTGGATGATGTTTGGCTTAATTTCAAAATTAGCCATGGTTGCAGGTAAGCGAATACTGGAGGGGAAGGTGTAGGTGGTGGGACAGTAGTAGTCTTGTAGGGTTCGGGCATGGGGTACTACCCCCCATCCCAAAGGTTCATATTGTCTGCCATTGGATGGATTTCAGGGATCGGGTTGCTAGGAGTTCTACAGACTCTATAGAGGCGCTCAAGATCAGGATCAAAGTCAAGGTCGGGGTTCAGGGAGCGACGACCATGCATGCACAATAAAAATCAAACAAAACCTGTAACAATCTTAATAGGGACAACTAGCAATCCTAATAGTGACAACTAGCACGTCATGCAAAGAAAATGAAAAACACCAAGTACCCAAATTTACTCTAAAAGAAGGTTAAGAGAGTGCAAACAGTGGGAAGGGATGGCCTTTCCAACGATGACGAGACTCAGCGTGCTCTCTTAATCCTGCAGAAGAAGAAAAATGAAATTATGCTATTGAAAAAAAAAATTAAGTTAAACTACTCTAAAACTAATTATGCTAAGAATTTGGTAAACTATTGGCTTCCGTCCCCAGCAACGCCGCCAAAAACTTGATCGTTTAAATATAAACCCTTGCAACTGCACAAGACAATTGTACTACGGCGAGTATAGAAAGGGTTATCAAATCTCAGGGACGGTTAAATATTTTACCAAACTCAAGAGAAGAAAAGATGTAGTTTAATTTATTCTAAAGAAAGCAATGAACTTTAGCTAATGTAACTGAGATTTAATCAATATGGAGAAGTATCAAGGCAATGAATCCACCACTAGACATGCAATTACTACTCTTGATTATTATTACACGCAGATTAATATGATATGGTAATTCGTGTTCTTGATCGGATACACGAATTATTAATGAATTCACTAACGCTCTTGATCGGACACGAAAGTTCATCCATTATTATGTAATCAATCCTATCCTTGATCGGGCATAGAATCAATCACAAACCTATTCTTGATTAGACACAGGCATTAAAAAGATCTAATTTCATTCGTATCTATTAAGTCTATGATCAAGCACTCAAAGGAATACTCATGAAATATCATTAAGCACAAATCATATCAACTTTATAAAATTAAACTAACAAGAGTAGCAATACACATATCTAGGGCTTCATCAAGCCTTGACAAGGAATTTAGTTACACATAGAGGAAGAGAAAAGAAAAGCCTAGTTGTGTAGATCAATCGTCATGAATCCATTCTTCTTCTTTGGCCTCCACAAGACTCCTTCTCTTACTCTTCTCTAGCCTCCAAGGTATGTTCTTTGGTAGCCAAAACATTCTCTCTGAAGGCCTATTTATATGTTTGAAGAGAAACCACGAAGTCCCCTTCCAAATCCATGTCGAAATAGGTCTAATTTCAATTTGCCGCAATACGGCGATCGATCGCTCAGTATTGCCGATCAATCGCGTAGGGGCAGTGTTTAGGCCAACACATCAACAAAATTCCTCATGTTATATACTATGTTAGCAAGACACTCACTGGTGCACAATTAAATTACACTACCACAGAAAAAGAGTTACTTGCTGTTGTGTTTGCATTGGATAAGTTCAGGTCATATCTCCTGGGCAGTAAGATCATTATTTCATGCAGCCTTGCGGTACCTTCTTTCTAAGAAGGATGCCAAGCCAAGGCTGATCCGTTGGATCTTACTCCTGCAGGAATTTGATTTTGAAATTAAAGATAAGAAGGGGTCTAAGAATGCCGTGGCTGATCATCTATCCCGAATTCCTACTCAGGAATTGCTCAGCCATGAAGCTTTGCGGGATTCATTCCCTGATGAGCAGCTCTTTGCTGTCTCTACCACTACCCCACCTTGGTTTGCACATATTGTGAATTATCTTGCTATGGGTCAAATCCCAACCTTTTGGTCTAAACATAATAAAGAGTTGTTCTTCTCACAAGTCAAACATTACTATTGGGATGACCCTGACCTATTTAAGATATGTGCTAACCAAGTCATACGACGATGTGTCCCCGAGAGTGAGTTTCATAGCATCTGATCTTTTTGCCACTCTCAGGCCTGTGGTGGACATTTCGATGGAAAGAAAACTGCAGCCAAAGTACTTTAAAGCGGTTTTTATTGGCCAACTCTATTCAAAGACGCTCATGCTTATTGTCAATCTTGTGATAGGTGTCAAAAACTTGGAGCTTTGTCTAAAAGAGATATGATGCCCTTACAATCTATTTTAATTGTTGAATTATTTGATGTATGGGGTATCAATTTTAAAGGACCTTTTCCACCATATTTTGGTCATACATATATTCTTGTTGATGTTGATTATGTGTCTAAGTGGATTAAAGTTGTTGCCACTAGGACCAATGACCATAAAGTTGTGCTTGAGTTTCTGAAATCTAACATTTTTAGCAGGTTTGGCATTCCTAGTGCTATAATTAGTGACGGGGTACTCATTTTTGTAACAAGTCTTTTGAGGCTCTTCTCAAGAAGTACTCTGTCACCCACAAGGTTGCCACACCATATCATCCTCAGACGAGCGGCCAAGTGGAGGTCTCAAATCGCCAAAATCGCCAAATTGCCCTGATAGAAAGGATTGGTCCTTGTGATTAAATGATGCATTATGGGCTTACTGGATAGCATTCAAGACTCCTATGTGCATGTCTCCTTATAGATTGGTATACGGCAAAACTTGCCATTTACCTGTTGAGTTGGAACACCGGGCTTATTGGGCTATTAAGGCCTACAACTTTGATATGGACACTTCAACTGAGTGAGTTAGAGGAGATGCGCTTTGATGCATATGAGAATACAAAGTTATACAAGATGAGGACTAAAGCTATACAATACAAAATGATTTCCAGAAAGTCCTTTGAGCCTGAGCAGAAAGTACTACTTTACAACTCTCGACTACACTTATTTCCTGGGAAGCTCCGATCTCGGTGGTCTGGGCCTTTTATTGCGAACGAAGTATTTCCACATTGTGCTATTGAGATCCGCAATCCAAAAGATGGGATTACATTCAAAGTTAATGGCCACCACTTGAAACCCTATCTCGAGGCCGTTAGTGACCTGGATGACACGATGGTGTATTTGACTGCTCCAATAATTATAGCGTGATTGTGGCTCAGTCTGGCTGAAGACTTTAAATTTAGCACTTGGTGGGAGGCAACCCACGTATTCAGGTGTATTCTTTCCTTTTCTTCCTTTCCTTATTATGTTATCATTGTAGTTTTATATTTCTTGCATATTGAGGACAATGTTTATGATAAGTTTGGGGGAGGGGATATTGCTTGAATGAGCAAAATGAAAAAAAATCACAAAATAAAAAACCATAAAAATTTGAGTAGTTTTTAGGTTATTTATTAGTATTTTTCATAGGTTTTGATAATTTTACTCATGATAATGCATGCTTCAATTCTTAAGTGATTAATTGACAATGGAAGTGTGAGTAAGTACAGTGGAGGATAGAGATACTTAACTGAGAATATCTTTCTGTTACAGTCCTCTTGGAACAGGTGCTTGAGTTAAGAAAACTCACTCACACACACTAGTACATAAAGTAATACCATCTAAAGATTTGTTGAATGCTAATTTACAGTGGGATGTCTTTAGTCAGAGTCATTGGATGATATGTGGTTGTCTGTCGAGCTTAAAAGATCATGATAGACCATTTACTTGGCAATGGCAAGGCTTGGATCGGAAATAGGTTGAGAGTATAATACAGCCTGGACAGAATAAGATATATGAATGCTGAAAATGAAAATGCGAAAAAATGAGAAAACAAAAAGAAAGAAAGGGGTTGCTTAACTTTATAGGATTGACTTAGGCTGATGCTTAGGCTCATAGCGGTCTATACTTAAAACCTAATGCCCTAAGCCAACTGTTTAGGAGTCATTGGCCTGAGTTATTGTTAAACCTAAGCATCCTGAAGTTAGGCATTGCACAGTCCCATTGGAAAAGAAAGAGTTTGTGGTGTATTATCCTCTCAAGTCTAGAATGTTAGACCCAAAGGAGGCGCGCAGACATTTGTGCTATCATGAACCTAAAGATTACGATGAATATGTAGATTATGATGTTCTTTGGTTAATGGGTAACACTGGATCTGTGTGAAACAGATATTTAGAATGTATTGCTACAATGTTTTACACTTTTTACTATTTACATTATCATGTTATATCATATTTGAACAAAAATTTCCAAGATGGAAGTGTGGAATAAAACCACTTACTTGAGGGCTTATAGATTTGTGTAAACCAAGTACGTGTGGTTGATTTTCTTAAGCATTGTAGTTTGCATTTGTTGGGATAATAGATTTGTATGTTTTGTAGTATTTTATTTTGTTTTTGCACTTAGACTAATTAGGTTAATAAGTACATGTTTGTGGGTAACATGGCCGCAAACCCTCACGACACACAACTCGTCCTACTAGGGACACCTAGAGGTTTAACGGCTTGTTGCATACGTTCAATACAATCGTGTTCCCTACGAAAGTGGCATTTGGTTGTTTACTTTAGTTCCTTTAGTTTAGTTTGTTGATTTTGTTTTGTTTTGTTTTACTAGGGATTAGGAAAATGTAGGTTGGGGGTGTGATCTATACATGAATTATGCACTTTATTAGCTCCTGAACTTATGTTTATGCTAGTGTTTGATTAGATTTCGTATGCTTTAATGTTATTTTTGATCTTTTATAGGAAAGTAAGACATATCTTCCTTTTGGCTTAAGAAGATAAAAGAAGCAAAATATTTTGGCAAAGAGATCAAAGATCTAATAGTTGAGGACATGTGACGGGTTTCAAAGAGCTTCATTTGTTTAAAACAGTGAGATCGAGGGTAGAAGCAATCTAGAGCCGCTGACGTACATATAAGGAGAAGACGGGTTTTTATCTTAACAAAAGAACCATCAAGATGAGATTGGACGCGTGATAGCAATACGTCGGGTTTTCGCTAAGAGAGAGAGAGAGAGATGATCGCTTAAAATTAAACCCTTGCAAGTGCACAAGGCAATTGTACTACGGTGAGTATTGAAGGGTTGTCGAACCCCAGGGACGGATTAATCTTTTACCAAATTCAAGAGAAAATAGCAGTGTTGATTTTAGACTAAGAAAGCAATGAACTTTAAACTAAACTAAACTGAGATTTAATCAATATGTGGAATACCAAGGCTTCGAATCCACCACGATAAACTAGTGTAAAGTCTCTCTCTCTCTTTTAAATAAAGATTTCCAATTGGCTGGTGTATTCCTCTCAGACATACACCTGTCAATTCAAATTATAGTGCTCTCCTCTCAGACGTAACACATAAATCAATTAAGCATATAGAATTGTGATCTATCTCTCTCAAGCATAAATCAATGAAACTTTATTAACATATGACAAATCAGAACACTCACATTCCTCTCAGACATGCAAGTATTCTTTCAGATTGAAATTCATAAAATCCACTCTTGTCTCTCTCAAGCACAAAGAATAAACTCAATGAATTAACTTTAATTGCATAACAAAGGTTCATACACCAACTAGAGTAAAAATAATATGAGAGAAAAGAAACTACACAACTAGATTATTGGGCTTCATCTACGCCTTCGATAGGAGTTTAGCCAAGCATGGGAAGAGAATCCATCATCTTCATCTTCATCATCTTCTTCTTCCTTTGCTCTAGCCTCCAAGGTCTCAAATTGCTCTCTAGGTTGAATATGTGGTGCCCAAAATGTTCTCCCATAAGGCCTATTCATAATAGTGAAGAGAAACCACGAAGTCCCCTTCCAAATCCAAGTCGAAATAGGTCTTAATTCCGGTTTGCCGCATACGGCGATCGATCGTACATATTGACGATCATTCGCTATCCGATCGATCGCAATTCCTTCGTTATTTTCCTCCGATTGATCGCTTTGCCGATCGATGCCGTATGATACCGATCGATCGTAGTTACTGTCTTGCGCGATTGGAAAATTCCAATAGATACGATCGATCATTTTTATGCTGATCGATCGTTTCCTTCAATACACTGTTTTTACGGCTCTGGCGATCGATCGCATTGATAGCCGATCGATCGTAGTTACTATTCATAAACTTCAAATGACTATAACTTTCTGTCCCGAACTCCGAATTGTGCATGGTCGGTGGCATTGGAAAGATGACTTCTTGAAATTTAACATAAGACTTGAATCAGTCCAATCCGACATTTGTAGACGAAGTTATGATGATATAACCATTCGAGTTACTTTTCATCTCATTTCTGTGTATTACTCTTGTTTCCTACAAAAACCAAAAACTATATTAAAGTAGTAGTTATTCTAATCAAACACTAGCATAATCATAAGCTTAGGAGATAATAAAATGCATATTTCATGTATAGATCACACCCCCAAACCTATATTTTGCTAGTCCCTAGCAAAACAAAACAAAATAAAATTAAACAATCAAATAAAGGAACTAATGCATAAAAGTAAACACCACTTTCGTAGGGAACACGATTACATTGAGCATATACAACAAGCCGTTAAACCTCTAGGTGTCCCTAGTAGGACGAGTGTTGTCTCGTGAGGGTTTGCAGCCATGCTACCCACAAACATGTATTTATTAATCTAATTAACCTAAGTGCAAAAACAAAGCAAAAATTAAAACATTGCAAAACACACAACCTATTATCCCGACAAATGCACACTACAATGCTTAAGAGAATCAACCACAAGTACTTGGTTCATAATCAACAGGAATATAGAAGCCCTCAAGTAAGTGGTTTTATTCCACACTTTCATCTTGGAAATTTCTGCTCAATATTATATAGCATGATAACATAAATAGTAAAAGTGTAGAACATTGAGCAATACATTCTAAATTTCTGTTTTATACAGATCCAGTGTTACCCATTAACCAAAGAACATCAGAATCTACATAGTCATCGTAATCTTTAGGTTCATGATAGCACAGATCTGCGCGCCTCCTTCGGGTCCAACATTCTAGATTTGAGAGGATAATAGACCACAGACTTTTTTTTTTCGCTAGGACTGTGTAAGGCCTGACTTCAAGATGCTTAGGTTTAGCAATGACTCAGGCCAATGACTCCCAGCCAATTGGCTTAGGGCATTAGGTTTTAAGAGACCGCTTCGGGCCCGAGCATCAGCCTAAGTTAATCCTATAAAGTCAAACAGCCCCTTTCTTTCATTTTGTTTTCATTTTTTTCGCATTTTCATTTTCAGCACATATTTTTCAGCACATCTTTATTTTGTCCAGGCTGTATTATACTCTCAACCTATTTTCGATTCCAATCCCTTGCCATAGCCAAGTAAATGGTCTATCATGATCTTTTAAGCTCAACAGACAACCACATATCATCCAATGACTATGACTAAAGACATCCCACTGAAGATTAGTATTCAACAAATCTCTAGATGATATTACTTTATGTACTAGTGTGTGTGAGTGAATTTTCTTAGTTCAAGCACTTTGTTCCAAGAGGACTGTAACAGAAATGTATGCTCAGTTAAGTGTATCTATCCTCCAGTATACTTACTCATACTTCCAATGCAAATTAATCTACTAAGAATTGAAGCATGCATTATTACGGGATAAACTATCAAAACCTGAGAAAAAGTACTAACAAACAACCTAAAAACTAATCAAAATTTTTTTTTTTATTTTTTTTTTCTGATTTTATGCTTTTTTTTTATACAAGTAATATTCCCTCCCCCAAACCTATTATGAACATTGTCCTCAATGTGAACAAAATAGAAAAAATTACAATGATCATATAACAAAGAAAATAAGAAAAAGGAAAGAATACACCTGAATAAGTGGGTTGCCTCCCACCAAGCGCTAAGTTTAACGTCTTCAGCCAGACGTAGCTATGGTCTTGTGCAGGGTTCAGATCCTCAAGAATTCAGTCTGGATCAATTAAATGATTTCCCCACACACTCCTATCCTTGTTGCCTATGTATGGAGCATAACGTCGAATAAAAGGATGGAATGGTAGGTGAGGAAACAATGGAAAGAGGGCTCCCTGAATTAACCATGAAGAAGTGTCATTAGAAAATTTTAGAATAAAAGGCTCTTCCTCCAAATTAAACATTTTGGCCTTAGGGGCCTCTTCTAGTAACCGAATTGGGAAAGCTTCCTCAATTAATGACTCAACTAAACAATCTATAAAACAGTCTAAGTTACTTTCAATAAATAAAGGGTTAGATCGGTCAAGACATGGTATGAATGGTGTTTCAAGAATAGAAGGTTCTGTTGATAGTGTCGTAGAATGTGACTCCTCAAATATAGTGTCGTAGAATGTGACTCCTCAAATATAGAAGAAGGTTTAAAGCTAGGTTCTAGTAAGGCACTCACTTCTTCTTGAATTTCGACACCCTCTTGATCATTATGTAAAACCCACTCAAGCTCATTATCAAACCTTTGGGCATTCTGAAGGGATGTAACATCATAATCAGGGAAAAAATAGATCCCTTCATCAGAAAATTGGCCCTTCGGATATTGGGGCTCAGGTAGAATGTACTCTTCCCTCATATCCATGAACTGGGTCAGTTGTTCTAACTGTGTTTCAATGTTGGCAAGAGCCTGTGTGTGGGAATGGACAATCTGGGCCTGGGTACTTAATTCTGCTCTCATCTCCTTCTGTTCAGTTTTAATCTCGGTTAAGTGTGAGAGGAGCATTTGGCTTATTTGACTCATCTGGTCTTCCGAGGAAAGTCTCTTGTTGCTTTGGCCAAATGGAACTATGGCTGGCTGGTAAGGCTGTTGGTGGCTTAGGAAATCTTGTCTAGGGGCCTGATGAAGAGTGGGCCCAGGGTTGGGTTGCTCCCAAGGGTTGTTAGGATGATCCTCCCACCTATGAAGACTTTGGGCCTCATTAACATATTTGCGTATAAAATCAGGGTACTCATGGGCCAAAGGGCACTCCACTGGGGTGTGAATGGGACTTAAACACAGGGCACATGGTTCCGACATATAAGAAGTTGTGTATTGTAGGGAAGATGTGTCACTCCCAAAATTAGAGTGATTATCCCAACCATGGTTGTAAGTATCAGCATATAAGGGTCGTGGGTGGTAGGGCATTTCATAAGGAAGGGGATTAGGTGTATGTGAAGAACAATAATCATTAAAGCTCCTATATGGGTTCTCATGGCTAAATCCATAGAAAGGTGAAGACATTTCTTCACCATGCATTCATTAACCGAACCAAAATATCACACATCCACAAATCAGATAAACAACCCTAGATATCCATAACTAGCACAACATACTATCACAGAAAGAAAAGAAAACACCAAACACACAAATTAATCTAAAAAGATAAGGAAAAGAGAATGCAAACTAGAGGAAGGGGTGGCCCTTCCACGTTGGAGAGAATTCCACGTCTTCTCTTAACCTTGTAAAAAGAAAGAAAAACACAAATTAAGCTACTGACAAATAATCTAAATTAAGACTCACTAAACTACTCTAACACTAATTATGCTAAGAATCTGGTAAACTATTGAGCCGTCCCCGGCAACGGCGCCAAAAACTTGATCGTTTAAATATAAAACCCTTGCAAGTCCACAAGGCAATTGTACTACGGTGAGTATTAAAGGGTTGTCGAACCTCAGGGACGGATTAATCTTTTACCAAATTCAAGAGAAAATAGCAGTGTTGATTTTAGACTAAGAAAGCAATGAACTTTAAACTAAACTAAGCTGAGATTTAATCAATATGTGGAATACCAAGGCTTCGAATCCACCACAATAAACTAGTGTAAAGTCTCTCTCTCTCTCTTTTAAATAAAGATTTCCAATTGGCTGGTGTATTCCTCTCAGACATACACCTGTCAATTTAAATTATAGTGCTCTCCTCTCAGACGTAACACATAAATCAATTAAGCATATGGAATTGTGATCTATCTCTCTCAAGCATAAATCAATGAAACTTTATGAACATATGACAAATCAGAACACTCACATTCCTCTCAGACATGCAAGTAATCTTTCAGATTGAAATTCATAAAATCTACTCTTGTCTCTCTCAAGCACAAAGAATAAACTCAATGAATTAACTTTAATTGCATAACAAAGGTTCATACACCAACTAGAGTAAAAATAATATGAGAGAAAAGAAACTACACAACCAGATTATTGGGCTTCATCTATGCCTTGGATAGGAGTTTAGCCAAGCATGGGAAGAGAGTCCATCATCTTCATCTTCATCATCTTCTTCTTCCTTTGCTCTAGCCTCCAAGGTCTCAAATTGCTCTCTAGGTTGAATATGTGGTGCCCAAAACGTTCTCCCATAAGGCCTATTTATAATAGTGAAGAGAAACCACGAAGTCCCCTTCCAAATCCAAGTCGAAATAGGTCTTAATTCAGGTTTGCCGCATACGGCGATCGATCGTACGTATTGACGATCGTTCGTTATCCGATCGATCGCAATTCCTTCGTTATTTTCCTCTGATCGATCGCTTTGCCGATCGACGCCGTATGATACTGATCGATCGTAGTTACTGTCTTGGCGATTAAAAAATTCCAGTAGATACGATCGATCATTTTTATGCTGATCGATCGTTTCCTTCAATACACTGCTTTTACGGCTCTGGCGATCGATCGCATTGATAGCCGATGGATCGTAGTTACTGTTCATAAACTTCAAATGGCTATAACTTTTTGTCCCGAACTCCAAATTATGCATGGTTGGTGGCGTTGGAAAGCTGACTTCTTGGAATTTAACATGAGACTTGAATCAGTCCAATCCAATATTTGTAGACGAAGTTATGATGATTTAACCATTCGAGTTACTTTTCACCTCATTTCTGTGTATTACTCTTGTTTCCTACAAAAACCAAAAACTATATTAAAGTAGTAGTTATTCTAATCAAACACTAGCATAATCATAAGCTTAGGAGATAATAAAATGCATATTTCATGTATAGATCAAGAGACAATACACTAGTTTATTGTGGTGGATTCGGAGCCTTGGTATTCCTTTTTCTTGATTAAATCTCAGTTAGTTTAGTTAAAATTCATTGTTTTCCTTAGAGTAATTAAACAAACTGTAACTTTTCTTTTGAATTTGGTAGAGTATTCATCCGTCTCTGAGGTTCGACAATCCTTAAATACTCACCGTAGTACAATTGCCTTATGCACTTACAAGGGTTCTAATATTGAAACAATCAAATGCCTATTAAGGGGGAAATGATGTAAAGTCTCCAAATTTGTATATAGAAATTTTGTTTAGAGGACCCGACCAGTTGAGTTTCCTTTTAGACAATGGTGGTATAAACGTAAAAGGAGAATGAAGTGGGAAGAATCCTAGGATAGTTGGAACCATCCCTAATGTGTAGTGACTAGATATTCATGGACTAGAATTGACTTTACCTATTGCAAGTAGGATTGAACAGTTCCTAAATTAGTGGAACTACTTAAGCTTGGACTAGGAAAGAATCCTATTAGACTAGGAAACATGATCGACATTGATTCCTATTAGGTGCAAGAGATAAGCTCAGTAAAGATTGTATAACATTTCCTTGGGTTGGATTGGAGTAGGATAGACTTGAGAAGAGAATTGTATTGCATGGATTTGTGTAGATGATGTAGGATAGACTTGAGAAGAGAATTATATAGCATAGATTTATATAGTAGTATTAAGGACAAGTTGAATTTCCTGTTTAAAGACACTGAGGGATAGACTTGGGTAGGGAATAGTATATCACCCATTATGGTTGAGCTAAAGTTGGATTATGAAGGACATGGATGATCATGTTCCTAACTCCACAAGGAGTAGGATGCTATGGACATTGGATGAGCATGCCGACCTCTCTTTTCTCTTCACTCGTGCTCGACGCAAACTCCCTCTCTCTCAAATTTCTCTTTCTTCTCACTCCTTGATTGTTCGACCGAAGCGATGTCAAAGGAGAAGCGTGGGATAGCAGTCACGAGGCTGAAGCGAAGGTTTTGATGGACGACTTCAAGTAGGACGGTTTTACAGAATATCCTGTTTGCAGTTGCAATTTTTTTCTTTCTATCCTGGCCATTGACTCTTACTCCATGTTCTAAGTTCTTTTTATTATGTGTTGGAACTTCTATGACTTCATGCTCT
Source organism: Houttuynia cordata (assembly GCA_039654745.1). Taxonomy (NCBI): domain Eukaryota; kingdom Viridiplantae; phylum Streptophyta; class Magnoliopsida; order Piperales; family Saururaceae; genus Houttuynia; species Houttuynia cordata. The sequence goes on from CM077504.1 coordinate 15,965,701, forward strand.
TGTCTATTTGTTTGGTAGTCTCTGTTTGAATTCTCTATTTATTCGCATGAGAATTGCCAAAACCCTTTACTTCATTGTTGTGTCTTCCATATCAATTATATAAATACATGTTCCTACTTACTTCTATTGTCCGACCATGCTTATGACCTATGTATTTACTATATAAGTCTTATTATATGTTATGTAGCACTAGAACCTTATATTTTGTAGTTGAATTCCATATATCTGTATGAACCACTTAATATATTGTTTCAGCCTATTGTATATATGCCCAACATGAAATACCCTATTATGCCGTGACCTTGCTATTAGATTTGGAAAATTGTCACTTTCTTATCTTTCCTGTCTATTCTGCTTATTCAATGTATACCAAATATGAATTCATGTCGTGCAACCCTATTGTTAAACCTTGATATGCAGCGTCACTTTTAATCTTCTTCCTAGTTTTTGCTTAATTCAATTGCATCTGTTCTTCATTGTTCTGCCTCTCGATTTTTGCTTAATTCAATTGCATGTGTTCTTCATTGTTCTGCATTTAATTCTTATAGTAGTTCTATCGGTATTAAAATCAGCCAGAATTAGGAAAGTATGTTTTCAGCGTTACAAGGGTTGTTTCCTCAGGAATTCGCACACTTTCTTGATCTCTGCTTGTTTGAGCTATCATCTTGCCTCCCCTTGCATGAGAGTTAATTCTTTTTCCTTGTTATGATGTTTAACTTGTAAATATTTGCAGTATTGGTCCTCGCACAGACAAGATTCAATGTGAGATATATATTGAAGAGTTCCATAGATATTGGTATCTTTATCCTTTTACAAATGTTGAATTATTGAATCATAATATACTCACCAAAAAGCCATGATCGCACTAGAGATCCATCTGGTCTCTGCCATTGGGACCTGTTTGGCTCCTTCCCTTTATAGGCACCTCACACGATTAAATTAGATTCTTAAGCATCATAGAAGGCCTATACAGTATTTGACCATTGTGTCCATGAACACTGATGGTACCCACATCTCTAGAACTCATGGCAGTGTTATATGAGAACCCTTAAAGGCGTATGGGCTATGCTGTTTTTCTAGTAGCCGCACTAATTAAGAGCATAAATTCATTTACTCTTAGCATTGTTCAAAATTTTTCATGTTATTGAATCCAATCGTTTTGCTTAGGATGTTAGCAATTCCCGGCGTTAGAGTTGAAGAGTATCTATCGATTGATCTATGATTTGTTGGTAGTTTGTGTTACTGAAACTGTCTCTTATGCTATTTACATTTATTTTTTTGCTTCATATTCTTCTATTATGGTTTTACCGTAGCAGATAAAGTATAGTGGATTGCGGTTTCGAACGGAACACGACAAAGATGTTCGCAGCATAGTTATAGAAACATTCTGTTTAGTTTAAGAACTCTTGTAATATGGTTTTACCATCATAATACTTCAGATTATTATTATTTTTTATTTTGGATTTATCTACAAATAGTTTATCATATTTGATTGTCATTGCATATTTTATGTGCAACCATCATGTCATGAAGCCAATCCACATATTTGGAAAGGTGCATGATGAATATGATGACGTTGAATCTCTTTATCATTGTCCCCTCTTCAGAGGGTTGCGTCAGGAAGGGCATCCGGCGTAAAAAACTTGCCACTATATTCCTTTGTATGGATTTTGTACCATTTTGATTCTTATAAGAGTCAAATGCGGTATATAATCCATGCCGCCAACTCCAAATAGCTGGGATAAGGCGTATGATGTGATGATGATAATGATTGATGTGAATGACGATGTATCTGTGACGCCTCAAGTTTTTAGCATTTAAAAATATATACTCCGATTTGTGGCTAGAAATTTGGGGTGTGACACTTTGTACTACTTGGATTTGCGTTAACTAATTTGATTTGATTACATTGTTCTATGGGAGTTGGAAAATATGACTGTTGGTTGATGGATTTAGGTTTAAAATTTGGTTGCTCGTGCTTTTTTGGTTGCCTGTTTATCTGTCAAAAAAGATTTTAATTGGGATAGTGTGGGTGCAAACGTGAATGTGAAAGACTAAGGTTTGAAACCACTTTCTCTGAGAATTTATTCTTGTGGAGGGAAAGAATGGATTGCCCTGAGTCGTGTTTGTTGTTTAATTTTGTTGATGTTCATAAATTTTGATTACTTTCTGCCTTTGTTCTAGCAATGAGTTTTGGTGTTTTTCCACAATTGCAGTAGTCTTATTAATAATTGGATGTTTTAACGAAGAGTCTTTATCTTTGAAGCTTTCTAGTGCCTGGACTTGCGTTAATTAATTTGATCACTTTGTTCTATAGAATATGAAAAAACGATTGTTAGTATTGTATTTTAGCCTTGTCTTTAAAAAAGATTTCAATTGGCGATAATGAGTTTGTTTGTTTAATCTTGTTTATAATCTCATTACTGTTTGATGTTGAGGGAAATTCAAGTGCCCTCTTAATATTTGTATAATCTTGTTTAAAATCACATTGTTTAAGTGCTGTCTTCTTTTGTTATTATGAAATTTTTTTTCTGGTTTCATTGGATCTCTCCATTATATTACTTGTAGCAGCATGTATTGTACCTTCTTTTGTAATGAATTTGCTCTATCCTTTTAACTTGTAATAATGGAGATCTAAATAAAGGAACGTTTGTTAACAATGATGAGTAAATATTATGAGTAAATATTATTCCATGAGTATCATAGGCTCTCAATTGGGTAACTTCTTATGTAATTTTGTTTAGTTTTACTTTTCAGATTTGTTACATTAGGACGTGATTTGTAGCCATGGGTAAGGAGAAGGTCCACATCAACATTGTGGTCATTGGCCACGTCGGTTCTGGCAACTGGCCAACTGATTTGCAAGCTTGGTGGTATTGACAAGCGTGTGATTGAGAGGCTTGAGAAGGAGGCCGCTGAAATGAACAAGAGCCCATTTAAGTATGCTTGGATACTTGACAAGCTCAAGGCAAAGCGTGAGCGTGGTATCACCATCGGCATCTCCCTATGGAAGTTTTAGACCACCACGTACTACTGAACTGTCATTGATGCCCCTGGCCATTGTGACTTAATCAAAAACATGATCACTGGCACCTCCCAGGCAGATTGTGTTGTGCTGTTCATTAACTCTACAACTGGTGATTTTGAGGTTGGTTTCTCAAAGGATGGTCAGACCATGTGAGCATGCTCTGATTGCCTTCACCCTTGGAGTCAAGAAAATGATTTGTTGTTGCATTAAGGTATGGTAACATGCATTATTGATTGATTTGTTTGTGTGATTTGTATTTAGCATCCTTGTATATCCATGTTCTCAATTTTGTTCTTATCTTCAAAAGCAATGGTCACCTTGTTTGTTTGTGCTCCTTTCTTTTTTTGGTAGTTCACTGATTCCTTATGCATCGAAATATGTTTTGTTGGAACATGGATATTATGACTTGATTGAAGCTTGTATGAAGCTATATTAGTATATTAGGAGTTAATTAAGCAATGGTTGTCAAGTGATCATATTAGTTTAAGGCTTGCCTGAAGCTGCATTTTGGTTTATGTAGTGATGTTATCCATCCTTTTATATATGTTTTAGGTTAGATGCATGATGTTTAATTATATATATATATATTATATAGACTAATGCTTCATTCTCAATTTCATATGTTAAATATCAAACCACTACCCTACTCTGATTACACGCTCCAAATACAGAACGACAAAGGCCTATTTTTTAAACCCGTGTAATGTAATACTCCCTCCATTCCGAACCGAATTATTGTGTAGATTAAAAAAAAACTTATTTTTATTGAACCATGGGGCTCACAAGAAACTCACGTGACCTTTAAGAAAATTTACGCCAAGAGTAGAGTGGTCGGTCTCTGGCTTTCTGCTTGAGCTCTAGCTCTTCTCCATGCCCACTGCTCTCTTCCTCTTTCCTCTCCTGCCCGCCTCGCCATCCACCTGCCTGCCATCTCCTCCTTCCTCGCTTCCACAGACTTCCTTAAATCCGGCCATGCTTGCTCCGCCACTTGCCACATGTTTCCTCTCTACTGGGCCGTTGCCACAAGCTTCGGCAACCTCTAGGATGAAACCCCTGCTCTTCACTTCCTTAAAAATCCCTCCTTTCGTAGAACGCCGACTGCCCCTTGGATGGGCTCTCCCCTCCTCCCTCCTGATGAGGTGCTTGACCTCTCCAATACTCGCCGGGAGATGGAAAAGAAGAAGAAATCATATGGCAACGAGTTCGATTGGTCATTCATGCATGGAATGAGAGGCGGGAGGAGCAGGCTTGCAATGCAACAAATCCTGCAAAGCATCAATAAGCTTCAACGATTCCAGCAGCTGGGGGTGCTCGCCCTGTGGAATTCTCAGAAAGCTCATAGGAGAAGTCTCAATGCAGGCAGCTGGACGGCCTTTTGGAAAGAATTCAAATTGCCAGCATTGAGAAGAGGATAAGAAGTTGGGTAATAAGAGGAAAGAGGAAGTCACGTGATTAGGGCAAATGTACACAATACAATGATAATTTCCAAATGTATACAGAATTTTGGAATAGAGGGAGTCTTTCATAACGAGTAATATCCCATTAGGGTGGAGAAATTATTAGGTACAAGCGCCAGTCCACGTCATTTTTATGGCCACCAATCAGAAGCAAACACGTCATCATTGGGACCCATAGTCACAAACGGCTAACGTGACCCAACGGAAGTTAACTTCTCAAACGGAGTTCTCTTCTCTCCTTCCCTTTCACACGTGAGACTTCAAATTCTGCTTTCCTTTCCCCCTCCCTCTCTCTCTTCATTTAATGTCAGCCAGCTTCCCTCCCTCTTCATTGACTTCAGTTTACCTTCCTTTCTCCTCCCCTGTGCTTCCATAGCATGACTTCATTCCTTCCGCTTCATTTAATGCCTTTACCACAACACGGCTGCCTGAAGCCTCAAGCCCTCAAGTCGATCACTCACAGTCGACGGCCACGACGACGGTGAAGCCCAACCGCCCAAGTCTCACGGTGATCACAGCCGACGACGAAGATGATCACAGTCAACGGCGATGACAGTCACTGGTCAGTGCCTGAGCTCCTTCCCCTGCTTTTCTTTTTGTGTCTTCACCACCATTTTCATCTTAAATTCGCTACCGAACACTCTGTTTTGGGAGCTTTTTATTTCAGGTTTTTGAACTTTTCCCTAAAATTGAAGATGGGGATGGGTTGTATAACCCGTTTGGCACGGGGCTTTTAGATTTAGGAGAGGGCTCCCTTGCCGGGACGTCGGGCTGTCCCCTTCTTCCTCCCTCCTCCTTGCTCCTGCTTCTCTCGGTTGGTCCTCCACCGAGATCGGACCACCACCGCTCTCCGGCCCTCGCCGCTACTCGTCCTCCCGTCTCCACCTCAGCCTCCACCTCCTCAGTCCGCCATGCTTGCATAGTCGAAGATTTGAAGCCCAAGTCTCACCCCAACCCCATTGTATGAGTGGGGTGACCTGTGACCCTAACCAAGAAAAGGCCAACCTTGACAGCAATATTCGATTCCACAGTTCACTCGTCAACTCAAGGTGAGACACTCTCGCAGTCTCGGTAGGTGCGTAGGTGCTAAAATTAGTGATATTGTACATGCGTGCTCAATGTTTGATGAAATGCCTCTCTGAAATTCTCATAATGAAACTTATATAATGGAAATAGGCTGCTCCAAAATTTTTGGTGTTTCAGTTTGATTGCCTTACTGATTCAGCCTGGTTTAAAAGCCATTTGGGTGTTTCAAATGTATTTTGCTGTTGGCTACTTTTAAACTCTTATGAATTCTCTTCAGTCACGTGTGTTGGATGGGCCATTTTGAATAAATATGCTATACATAAGCAGAATTAACTTTATTTTGCCAAGTGAGGAAAATGAGAATGTTTGGTGAAGTTTATTTTGGGGGAATGGGATGTTTAAAGTTACAGTCTTTCTATGCTTAGTTAAATTTGTGTTTGAAGTCTATGGGTGGGTTGTTTATAGGTGCTTGATACTGTGTTCAAACTTTTTGAGGAATTATGTACCTAGTTTTCAATTATTTTTCTGAGTGATGATCCGATTATGTAAATAGGGCATGATCATATTCTGACATTTTTTTAGCTAAAGGGGTTTTGACGTTCATACTCATTTTTAACTCAAACAACCTGCTGTCTTGTATTAAAAAAATGCCTACTACCATATTAGCTTTAAAAGAAGCTTGTAAATGTATCGAATTGATTAGCACTTGTTGCCAAAAAAATGATTAGCACTTGAATTTGAGCTGAAAAAGCATCCGCATTTTATTGTCAATACCCTTTTTTCTCTAAAAAAAGAATCCTCTTTCTAGCTAGGTGTCAAGATTCATCTTTGTGATGAGCGGATGCATTGATGCAAAAAACAATGATATTGATGGAAAAAAAATGAGCGGGTTGATCATTAGTCTATTTGATTTGATATTTATTGTAACCAACAAGGGAAAATATACACACTACTAGTCTACTACTATGATTGGTTGCTTGCATGTACCAAAAATAATAAGGCATTCAAGTTCAGTAGGCAAACAAGGTTTTCTTCGAGGCCTGTAGCGAAAAAGCAGGTACAATACCTTTCTGCATGTGGAAGAAAGTCCGAAATACCTTTGATGCCTTTCTAACAATAAGAAAAAGTCAAACATATAGATAAATGCCTAAATTCCTCTCGAGGTGTAAATAATAAATGAGGTATATATTTGGTAAAAACAAACCAGTAGGGATATTGATTGTAGGACGTTGAGTTGTTTTTGTTTGAAAAGTTTGGAGTTAAAACTTGTTGTATTTAATTGAAGCGCTGCCAATTGTGTTTGTTTTAATTTTTCTATAGTAGGATCTGTTCGGTACTGGAAAATGCTTGTGAATTGTTGGATGAACAAAATATTCAATGTATTAGAATATGCTTTTGAATTATTCAACAACTTTATTATCAACTTATACTTTACCATAACATTAGTTGTTGTTTTTTTGCATGTTTGTAGGTGTTATCTTAAATGGCAGAAAATAGTTTAGAAACGTGGAGAGGGGTTTCTCATGCACAATGTTCAATGAAGTATATTGAACATATTCAAGAGAACTTTAGAAAAAATAAAAATAGGATGCACATTTTTAAAGAATCATGTTTTAAAAGGTTGATCGATTTGCCTCCATTCACATATGTGGGACCAATAGTTCATCATATATTAGTTAGAAATGTGTATGAAATGACATTTACAATAGGTAACACATCCATTGAGTTCTCCCAGCTTGATTTTGCTCTTATATTGGGGTTAAGGTTTACTCCAGGCAACATTAACATTCAGCCTATGCCACAGAGTCCTTTGAGAGAACAATTTTTAAAGGCAAGAAAAAGGTTCTTAAAGAGGATGTTTTTTTAGCTTTTAAGTGTTGTAAGTCTGATGAAAATGCAGTCAAGCTTGCGCTACTTTTATTCGTAGAATCTTTTCTACTAGGGTTTGCGGGCGGGGTTTGTGTGCATGTAGAGTTCTTAGATTTACTACATGATCTAAATGCCTTTAACAAATATCCATGGGGTTTGATATCATACAATCGGACGATACAATCTTTGAAAAAAGCAATGGACAAGCAAAGGTGTGGATGCCCATTTGTATTTCAGGTATTTCTTATTCTGATTGCTCTTACACAATCATCTCTAGTAAGTCAAATATTTTAACGTAAGCCAAATGAACTTGAAAAAACATTGCAGATTTGGGCACTTGAGCATATCCCATCTTTGGGAAAGTATGTTGCATCAAAGGCAAAACAAGTTTCTTTCCCAAGTATCTTAAATTGGGAAAATATTAAATCACGCATCTATGATAGTCTTACCAAAGATATTTTTAAGCCAGATGTGAGTGTATCATTGTAGCCTAATCTATTAGTCCTATGTATACAAGATTATTATGCAACTCAAAAGATATTTCTTTATTTTATTGTTGTAGTTCTTTATAATTGTGGAGAAAGATCTTGAACTCACTAAGGAGGAAAAAAATTGTGAAGTGATTAGAGATCTTCTAACAAGTCTTGAAGGTGATAGAGACAAGGTTGGATCGTCAAATACTCAAATTGGAAATGGGTCAGTTGATGATCATAACAAAGATGTGTATTTGTTGGTACAAAAGAAATTTGAGATCATGGAAAAATCGCAAAAAGACTTCATGAAGACTATGAATAGAAAGTTAGATCATTTGACTGAAGATGTTGATCATTTGAAACTGAAGTTTAATTCATCTAATGTGAATAAAGGAGTTGATGAAAAGGTAAATTTTATGTTATAGTATGCATTGACCTAATTAGTTTGAAGTTTGATTAAGAAATTTTACCTTTGCTTACAGGTTGATATGTTGGAAAGTACGAATGGTGGTGTTGATTCATTTAGTGCAGATAGAGACGAGAAGGTGCAAGTAAGTATATGTATAAAATTACTTTTTAATGTAATTTTATTGTGGTCACTCTTTTATAAATTAGCCACCTAAATTTTTACAACATGGTGGTGAGATGGAAAATAAACATGATAAGGAAGAACTGGTGTCCATGACCCCATCTTCTATCAAAGAAAAACAACTTCAACAGATCTACATGAGGTTTGTAGATTTTCTTTACATATTTTTTTAATGTAATGTATTATTCTTCAATATTAATGTATAACTTATTTCTATAGGTTGCTGTCTTTGATTCAAGTTCAAAGAAACATAAGTCAAAATTTGAATTGATCAAGCGACCAAAAAGGATAATAGTTCCTGCTGCAGTCTTTTACTCCCCATTTACTGATCCTAATAAAAAAAGACAAAGGAGAGATAAGGGATCTACTACAACAACAATTAGTATGAAGAGACACTTAAAGAGAAAACATGTGGTTGCAATGGACAAGTGGACAAAATCACGAAAAGGCAGCGCACGTGAGACATTTGATGAAATTACAATTACTGTTGATCTTGTGAAGAGGCTACTCAATCCAAGAGGTTGGATTAAGGACATTGTAAGTACATGTTGATCATACATCTTTTTTTTGGGATTTGACAATATATCATTATTTGACATTAGAAATTCAATCTAAATATGTAGGACATTGAAGCATATTGTGCTATGTTACATAGAAGACGTCAAACATATCCTCACTTGTACCCTCAACGTTGTGAATTTGTAAAGATTTGGTTTGGGGTAAGCACACGACCCTTAGTTCATTTGTCAAGTAAGAACGTATGACTAATTTTTTATGAAATTTTCTAATATTACACAGCCAATATGTGCAAGTGAATGGGTTAAGTATTCGGAGTTTAAAGAGAAATGTCACAATGATTGTGTCCCAGAAGTTAGTATTTCATCCTTGTATGAATGGAATGAGTCCTTAGTCAAAGCTCTAAAGGGTATATCCTATCCTTTGTGGGATTGCGAATATATAAGTATTTCAATGTGTATTTTTTGTTTTAAGTTGTTATAGTAACTCATTGTAATAGTTTTATATTCTTCTTATGTCATTTGTAGGTCTACATTCCTCTCAATGTTGGTGAAAATCATTGGATTCTGTTAGTTTTAAACATTTCTGAAAAGCAGATATGTATATTGGACTCATTTAAATCAAACGGACATTATGACGGTGTGGAAATTATGGATGTTATACCTCCTTTGGTTGCACATGTCTCACAAACAAATTCATTTACGGAGAGATGGACAATATGTGTCATTTCAGAACTTCCAATGCAGGACAATATGTACAGACCTTGCCCTTTCCTTACATCTCTCTGCCTTTACGTGGACTGACATTGTCTTTTTTTTACAGCCATGATTGTGGGATTTTTGTGATGAAATACATAGATTGCATGTGCTCGAAACAAAATTTGGAATTTACACAGGTAATTGTCCTTTATGTACTATTGTGGACTTACACTTGTTAATTATGTTGTCTAAATAGGATGTTTTTCATGTATCTCAGGCTGACATGCCGTACTTTCGAGAAAGAATCGCTTTAGAGCTTTACACGGGTGAAGTTGCCTCATAGGTACCGAGAATTAAGCTTAACTTACCAAGTGACACCACTTGACTTGATTAAGCTTAACTTACAACTGATTTTGTTGAATGCAGCTTCTATCTCAACTTTTATTCCTTGAATTAAGTATATTATTGAACTTTAAAATGAATAATGCCAGTGTTCCGAGACACCACCATCTCTATCTGTTATATGGCCTCTTGCCAATTGTTGCCTCTTTTGATACTTCTGTCTTACACATGAATAAAGTAAGTTTGTTGATGATCCAGTGTATATATCATTGATGGCATCCTCTCCTTCTCTCTCACAACTCTCCCTCATTTCTTCTTAGTTCTTCAACTAGGGCACTAATGCAGCCTTATTCATTATGTCAATAAATTGTTCATTTGAGGTTTAGACTCAACTTAATTATGTACATTATTGCAGTTTAAAATGAATAGTGCCATAATGTTCTGAGACACAACTCTCTAGATCTGTTATATGACCTCTTTTGATTTTGTTGCCTTAAATATGAATAAAGGACAGTTTATGCTGATGATTCATTGTATTAATTATTGATGGCATCCTCTAATTCTCTCTCACATTTTGCCCTCATTTTTCTTAGTTCTTTACATTAACACTGATGCAGCTCTTATTCATTATGAGAATAAATTGTTCGTGTGAGGTTGAGACTCAGCTTGAGTTTTAATGACTTCTTTAAGAACTAAATTGAAGAACTGTGATGTTTGTGCTGCTTTCTTCTGCACACCTACTGCATGACATTCCATATTTATTACAAAACAGATCATTGTTTGGTTTATATCTTTAACTTGAACTTCCATATTGCACTTATTACGGAACATATTAAGTTCAAATCATTCCATATTGCACTTCCCACATATTTTTTTTCTATAGATTTTGCTTTGGTTATGATATGTTGGTGGTAGCAGAAAGCTGAAATTGGAAGATGGGTCTTTTGTTTTGGTGTGAAGTTGGATGTGGAACATGGGTCTTTGTTTTTTTGGAAGATCTCTGCCCTTTCTCTTTACTAAATTTATTGTGTTCCCATCAACACCCGCCCCCACACAACGAGTATGTCTTTTTTTTGTCTTTTGTCACTAAGTTTGGTTGATTGTGTTTGCAATATGCGAGTAAACATTATGTAAATTCTTGCTGAGACATTAAATCATGAAGAGGAGGCTTCTAGTAGCATACCAGTGCCAGTCTCTCTGCTATGAACTTCATACCATTATCACTATGGTCTTCAACTAATGAACACCCAAAGTCATTTACTTAGGAATGTAATGAAAATTTTTGTATGATACGAGATTCTTGACCATACCCAGAAACTGCTATGAATTTTAAGCATTTCTTTAAGCATTGCTTACTACCCTTGAAGGTTGATGCCCAGTTACTATGTTCAATGTATTGCTTGTGTGTGTCAATATAAGACAACCTAAATCTGTACTCTAAATTAATAAACTAAAAATGAAATAGAATATTAATTCTTTTTGCTTGTACTACTCTGTGATGTTACCACATAACCATACTACGTGATGTTTTATATAAGTTTTTTTGACATTCTTTTGGTCTCCTTTTCACAGGACATCTGAATCATTTTCGCCAATATGTTTGCCCAGATATAATCCCATGGCTTTTTTGTATGCTTATGTTCATTACTTAGATGTAAGTGAGTTCCATCTCAAAAGCTGTTCTCTTTTGTTGAAATAGTAATGGACCCAAAGGTTTCTTTTTAAGACTGCTTTCTGATAAAATCTGCAGTCAACATATGATTCATAACTGTCCTTTTTGGCAGGTTGATACATACTTGATATTGCTAACAACTAGTTCCGACTCCTTTTATCATCTGAAAGATTGCAGGTAAACTTTTGCTTCTGGTTGTGCATGAACATACATCTTTGTGGCACCCAATACACAAAACATTATGGGACTAGAGCCCCATGTTCCCTCTAAGTTATTGTAATTCTCAGACTTTGATGCATCTCCTGTAAAATTGCAACTTGTGGAATTCAGCTAGACTGTGTAAGTAATGTGCTTATTATTTTGAATTTTAAAGATTGGTCACTTCTATATATAGGATTCGCATTGAGAATGTCCTCATCAAGTCGAATGTTCTGAGTGAAGCTCAAAGATCGATGATTGAAGGTGGACTTTTTTTGGAAGATCTGCCAGTTGACTCCTCTCTTCATGCGACCTCTTTGTATCCTAAGTTGAGACAGGATAGACTTGCACCTGAATCCCCAGAGAGATTTGAACATTTGTATATAGGGATTGGTGGTCCTGCCGGACTTTGGTACTTCATGTATAGGAGTATTTCCTTTTTATTCAGTCGGCAATAGATAAATTGGATATATGAGTTGAGTGATGAAAAAACTATCTTCAACGGCGGCCACTTTTATTGCGTTTACTTTATCAAATATATGACTTTTGTTATGCAAACGCCACCAGAAGGGCGGAGTGGCTTGCTTTGAATGCTTGCATTGACTACTCAACGAACCATTGGTAAAAACAACAGAAAGACCTTTATTTGATGAGAAAAAATATTTGGCACAATATAGTGGAACAATAATTTCTCTCTTCCAATTTGCATTTCGGGAATGAATAGTTCAATACATTCTGTGTACAATTGAGAAACTGTTACTTTTAGTTATTCTTTGGCAAAATAGAAGGTAATCCATCTTAGCTACATTAAAATTCGTAAGTGATGAAACTACTTCATGACACTCTGGATTGTTGGGGCCCAAAAACGTGGGCTCCAGTGATCCCCTTTGGACCCTGTTGAGGGTTTAGACTTTAGGGGGATGGGTGTGGACATACACATGTATCAAAAACAAAACTAAATACAACTATTAAACCCTGTAGGCAATAACTCAAGAACTTGGGACCACAAAGGGACATAAGTAGGCTTCCTAGTATATACATGGTGGAAGAAGTGTTGACTGCACACTGGAGAGTGAAATTTCTAGCGAACAGGGTTGAGTGGATTTTTGGAATGGAGCTGAGACTTGATTGTGAAACGTCATTTTTTTCTTTTTGGTTCTCAAATCTGTTTAGCTTGTTGCCATTTTTGTGCAGATTGTTGAGACCTTTTGGGTGATTTAAAACTGGGTTTCTCATAGTGGAACTGTAAGAAACATTTTTGAAACTGGGCTTCTCATAGAGAAATTATAAGAAATATTTTTTTAAAACCGGGTTTCTCATAGAGAAATTGTAAGAAACATTTTTAAAACCGGGTTTCTCATAGTGAGATTGTAAGAAACATTTTTAAAACCGGGTTTCTCATAGTAAAGTACTTCAAACAATATCGAGGACTTTGCTTATTATTGAAAAATCTTACTTCTTTTTCTATTTCATAACTATTATATATGAGAAGCCGAGTTTCTCATAGTGAGATTGTTATGTTTCTAACAATCACCTTTTGAGAAATATATGAGAACCCGTGTTTCTGATATGAAACTTGTGAGAAACATTTACGAGGTATTTGTTTCTAACAATTGACATATGAAAAACAGAACTCAACCAAACTTTCTTACATATAACCTGTCAGAAACAATCTTGAGGCCCTTTACACCAACATGTAGATATCCTACTTCACAAAATAAAATTTGCATTTGACCTTGATACGTTTACCATTCATATTAATTTGACATATTCCCAAAACAAAATTAAAATTTCTTACATTGACTTTTGACACACTCAAAAAATACATATGCATCATTCAACTTTACACATCCTCCGCCTCAAAATATAAACTTTGTCTTCTATCATTACAAAGTTTTTATACCTAATTCAACTATGTCACTATGATGCACGTATTACAAACATCATTATTTTCTCCCACCTTTGAGTATATCATTAGTATCAACAACCTACAAAAGAGGATGAACCTTTAGGCATATAGTTATAATAAATGCACCATACAATGATAACAATTTCTCTCCTTACCGGATTGTCAAAACCAGCAATCATAGGTAGAATAAATGGATATAATGTTGGGTTAAAAGTAATTGGAATTTACTGTTGGTTAAAAGGTTGATTTGTAACACCTAACTCCCTTACTTGCATGGGTTCACCTGTACAATGAATTTGTTGTGATTGAAGAATTGCTATATTTGATGCTCTTTTCTTGCGACTCCCTGAACCCCCCTTACACCTTGTCTTGCCTGCACAATTAAATTTACATAAGCATGAATCTACTTCACTCTAGTAATATGTTGAAATTGATAAACACAAGAAAAAACTTACTAGACGTCACAGGATTTTCAGCTTGCTTCTGCTTAAAATAATTAACAATACTTTGGCACCATCCCCTGACTCAATTAATTTCAGCCTTTGGTTATGTAAATAATTATGACAATCTCGTATTGTAAACCCAACATTTTGACTCCCACCAACTTCTTTTGCCAAGAAAGAATATGCACTAGTCGCTCTAATGCCAGCTTTAGCCATAGAACTAATGACATCTGCACTAGCATCTATTAGTTTTCGGCCAGATCTTAGCAAGTGCCTTTGCTCCGATTTAGTAAGAGGATGATTGTGCTCGGAAATTAACTGAATAATTTCAAATGCACCATTTTCAACTCTAAATACCACACGCTTACTACATCCAGTCCTAGTTATTAACCGCCAAATCTTTTTGCTTTTATGAGGACAAGTTTCTTCTCTACTAAGTCCCTCACATGCACAAACCAAAGTTTGTTGTCGTAGCTCACCCATGCGATTGTATCTTCTTTTATCTTTGTGCACACTAAACCCCTTACTTATGGCATAACTATTGTACATTGCATAAGCTTCATCTTCATTTTTCGCTAACATTCCAACTTTTAATTCAAACTTGTCAGTCAAGCATTGCACAACAGAGGGACATCAATAGTATCACGTATATTTTCTTCACTACCCTCCATATCAACGTCTACAATTAAGAACATAAGTTGAGCACAAAATGAAAATGAAATATAATTATCCTTCAACATTATTATTTCTTCCTTCTACTTGTACAGGAATCTAGAAGAGTCTATACATGCTTACCTTCTTGCATAGTATCTTTGTCTAGATTGCTGGCTATTGCACTACTTCTCTAGAAGTTATCAAGTAATACCTGAGGTTGGAAAAACAAAATAAGTGTTAAGCTACATGAAAGTTGAAAAAATTTCACTATATTTCTCATATGTAATATCTCAGAAACAATCCATTATACTCTGTTTCACACATTAGAAGCATTAGATATTTTTATATTAGCTTATGTTCATACTTTATATTAGCTTACATTTCAAGTTTGGGTATGAAAAAATGTTTCAAATGATAGAAATACCATAGATTTAATTAAAATTCATACTTTATAAATCTCACCCTTTAAAGAAATAATGCCCATAGACCAAAGTATTATTGTTTCTCCACTTACACCTCAACTTCTTCATACATCAAACTACATGTCATAGTTAAGTCACTAGAAAATATGTTACCTTATACATGCTTTAAAAGAAAAAAATTACATGCAATGAAATGGGTAGCTAAGTTTAATAACCAAAACCTCAAATTTTTTCTATAACAAAATTCAATTTTGGAGGATGGAAATGTACCTTGCACATTAAGGAGCTGAGGAGGCCAAAACCTCAAATTTTTTGGATAACAAAATTTAATTTTGCATGATGGAAATGTACCTTACACATTAAGGAGCTGAGGAGCCCAAAACCTCAAATTTTTTCTATAACAAAATTCAATTCTGCATGATGGAAATGTACCTTACACATTAAGGAGTTGAGGATCCTGTTGCAACAGATTGTCCATAGAAACTAATGAAATAGAGTCCCTCTCAAAAATTAAAACCATTCCATAAAAAAGGCGCCAACCTCTTCAAAAAATGGTGCCAGTTTTTTAAGAGAGATATGGGATGGGATTTATTAAATGAAGAGAGATGGAGGGAAGAAAATGAACAGTTGAGAGAACGAACTGAAATTCAGGAGAGGAGAGAAGGAAAGGCAATTAATGAAGAGAGAAGGAGTGAAGCTGCCTGGTAAAGGGTATTAAATGAAGAGAGAGGGGGGAGAGGGAAAGGGGCAAGAGAGTTTAAATCTCTCATGTGAGGACATAAAACTCTGTTTGAGGCTTTAACTTCCGTTGGGTCACGTTAGCCATTTGTGATTGTGGGTCCCAATGATGATGCGTCTGCTTCTGATTGGTGGCCATAAAAATGACGTGGGCTGGCGCTTGTACCCAATAATTTCTCCTTACGGTGAAGTAAGTTGGGAGACGTGGCGTGAAATGAGATTTTCTCAGGACGTACGTGTAGCCGATACGCTCTCGCTGAAGAGGCCGCTGGCAACCTTGTGGCTCCGGCCTTTTCGGTTATTATCCTGCTTCCATGAGAGTCGATTCTTGGCTCTGGTTTTCGATCGATCGGACTGAGGGTGCCATCGATATGGACTTCTCCACTTGTTCCATTTATATCCCTTTGTTGATAGCGACGGTGATGAAGAAGACGAGGATAGTGATGATGAACTTGGATGATGAAATGGATCTTTATAGCTTCCCCTTTGACATCGCCAGTCGCGGGCAATTTGTCGACCTCAGACTTCGGGGCTGTGGATTGGATGTTGCCAAGGACATTAAATTCCCCTTCTTGAAGTGTCTCTGTTTGTGTAGTGTTAATGTGCGGCAGAAAGAGTTTCATCGTCTGTTTTTGGCGTTCCGGATGCCCGAGGAATTGACACTGGACGAATGTCGCAGTCTTCTGCATGTGAAGATTGTATCCGACCGGCGGAAAAAGCTGCAGTTACAACTGTGGGAATAGCTAGCTCGATTGAGGTACGGGCTGTCACGGACGAATATCGGTTTGATGAGGGGTTGGTGTCTCTGGTAGATGCTGAAATCTTCTTTTACCACATTCAGAAGTCTCTTAAGAAATGGTGTATGGTTTTGGAGCTACCAAGTCATGTGAAGAGGCTCTTTCTGGTGAATTACGTCGATCAAGTAAGAATTTGTTCTTTACGCTTTCTGTGTTTTTGTACTTAAATTATGCCTTTTTCTGTTGCATTCTGTTCGACTTAGAACTTGATAAATTGGTAAGGAATTGATGAATTCCCCTCTCTTTTAGAGGCAAGGAATATGTTCATCTCTAAAGGAATTTGACCTGTTGCCAGCGCCTTATCGGCATTGCATTGTGTTGGCCACAACTTACCCCTGAAATTGAGTGATTTGTATCTTTGACAGCCAAACTGTCCTACAACAGCTAAAAATAATTTTGCACTTTAAGCAAGGATTGCAGTTGCTGCCCGCCGACCACCACGAGCTTCCACGTGACAGCGCTGGACAGCCTCGTCAATGTCAACTCCCTCTTCACGGTGGCGGTCTTCGTCGGACTCTCCCTGGCCAACACAGCCTCGAGGGCCGGATAGCCTGCGACGCCGGCATCACCGAGGCCAGGGGCCTCATCGTCTTCGAGGTGGTGCCCTTCAGCTTCTTCCTCTGCTTCAGCCTGGTGGCGTAGGGTCTCAAGCTCGCCATCAACCTACTCAACAGCAGGAGGTCGATGAGGCCTTGGCAGCATCTTCTTCCTCCATAGCCTCTCTGTTTTCCGGTGTGGGCTGATCTGGGTGGAGGTTGACCTACTCAACAGCATGGAGGTCGATGAGGCCTTGGCAGCATCTTCTTCCTCCATAGCCTCTCTGTTTTCCGGTGTGGGCTGATCTGGGTGGAGGTTGACTGGGATCGATTTGGTCAGAGAGGGCTTGAGGTGGCGGAGCAAGGCAGAAAAAAGCTGAGACTGGGCAGATTCGAGCAGAGAAGGCGGTCACACACGAAGTTTTTTTTTTTAGAAAGATTAGGTCCATTTTACTCTCTAATTTTTCTGGTGACATTTTGTATAACGACTGAATTCAGCCACTTATTTAACAAGTAAAATAAATACACTGAAAAGTTGGCTTATGGAGAGCTTATCAACCACTTATTCATTTCAGCCCTGAATAAGACAAAACAAACGGACCTGAGTCTCACCCTTAATGTTTACCATGAAAATGTTCACATTTTTCCAAACTCTCTCGACCCCGCACGTGAGTTCACTCTACACGTGTCTCCCAATCTTATCCTCTCCTCCTCCCATCATGGCCCAGCCCCCCCACTACACCAATGGCCATGACCTCCCTCCTCCTCCCTCTCCTGTTCCTCTCCTCCTCAGCCTACTCCCTCGCTGACCCACCTCCCACGCCGACCCCATGGCCGCACCAGTTCCACTCCATCCTCATCGTGAACTACAGCGGGGCCCTGTCCCTCATCGACCTCTGGTACGATTGGTCCAACGGCAGGAACTTCAACATCATCCAGGACCAGCTCGGTCGCCTTCTCTACGACCTCGAATGGAACAACCACACCTCCTTCTTCTACACGCTTGATGAAAGTGACCACTATTGCCGGACAGTGCAGATGGAGGTGGGCATCCTCCGCCCCAACTGGCTCGACGGCGCAAACTACCTTGGACAGAAGAGCGTTGATGGGTTCCTGTGCAATGTGTGGGAGAAGGCGGATTTTCTCTGGTATTATGAGGATGTGGTCACCAAGAGGCCTGTTCACTGGCTTTTCTACACAGGTGAACTACTACATTTGACAAATTTGCACTAAATTGAACTTGCATAAGCTTCTAAGTTTTCGTATATGACAATTTCAGTTTTTTTTCAAGATTAGTGTGTTTCTTGTTGTGTGTTGTGTATGATTCATTCATCACTTTCTGTTGTTTCTTCTGGCATTACCAATTGCACTCTATTAATTTTCTCTATGACTTTTAATAGGAGCATTCTTATCATTTTTATGCATATTTCTATTAAAAATCATATGTTGATTCTCGCTTCTCCATCACATATTAATTGTCTGGATTTGAAAAAAAATGTCCCATATATTATTGTCCTACAAGGGCCAAATTTGGTGTAGTTGAACTTGTATAAGCTTCATTTATTTTTTATTATGTCAATTTCAAGTCCCTTTCAAGATTAGTGTGTTTCTGTGTGTATTAAGTTTGTATCATCTCTTTTTGTTTTCTTCTGCCATTGCCAATTGCCATCAATTCTAATTCTCTGTGAGTGTTCTCTTATTTTTGTGTCAATGTTCTTGTTTGTTGTTATTTAAACCATGGTTTGATTCTTAGTATCCTTTAATGTGTCAGGAGACCATTATGAAATGTATTTAGTAATGTGTGCAGTGCAATCTCTTTCTATCTCTGACAGTTGATACTGGTTTATAGAATGCTAGCTTTAGCAATGACTTTCTACATGAATATTCTTATCATTCTTATTGCATAGTGTTATTAAAATCATACGTTGGTTCTTGATTCCTCTGTCCCATAATAATTGTCTGGATTTCAAAAGACAATTGTCCAATAGTAATTGTCATATTTCATTTTTTTCCTTCTCATAGTAACTGGTGGATGGAGTAAAAAGGCGGGTGGTTTTGTTTCCTTAAATATCACATTTTGTCAAATGTGGGTGATTATTATGGGACGGATGGAGTATTACCTTAAATGTGTCAGGAAACTGCTATGTGATGCATTTCTGAATGTGTGTAGTAACAATGTCTTTCTGTTACATCTCCAATAGTAGCTAGAGGTTTTTTTTTTTCTTCTTGAAATTGCTATTGATTTTTTTTATGGTATTGGCTTAACTGAGTTCTTGGGAGAGTTGGAAAAACAATTGCAAGGGAAATGTTATATTAGTTAATTTTATTGGTTTGTGGGGGAATTTTATATTGATATTAGTGTAATATAATCCCTCTTTTTGTGTGATTTTATCCCCTTTAACTAATTAATTTGTTTGCTTCAAAAGGTTTCTTCTTCTTAGTTTCTCCCTTTTGTAGATGCACAAAGGGTCCATTTTCTTTTTGATAACAAGGGGTGTCCGAGTCCTTGGGACCCAACTAGAAGTTGGGCAAGGCAAATGGCCTCTTAGAGTACCGTATCCTGCTGCCAATCTCCTCGGGCACGTACAAGGCCAAACCATCTTACACACTGGGTATATCGAGATAGATCCCAGGTGGATGGCCAACGGAGCGGGGATTCAAACTCAGGACCTATGCTTCAGATAAGCATGGCCTGGCCATAATGACAACATGCCTTTGTATGAAGGTTCCTTAATAGCTCTCAATTATGAACTAATGGCTCTCAACTATGAACTAATGTATAAATAGATACCAGTTGTTTTAATTATTGATTACTTCTATTGCTGCTTCTAATATATCTTCTTCTTGCTGTCTTCTGACCTATGACTAGTTACGCAGATCAAAAAACACAGAAATACATCTTAGGACTTAGATATATCCTATCCATTCTTAGACTTACCTTTTTTTAATTTAAAGTTTGACTTTTCTTTCTCCATGGATGAGAAATCTAACTTAAAATGACTCAGATATATGATTCTCTGTGCATGAATGGTCTGGTAATGTAGTCTATTGATTACTGTTTTCGTTAGCCCTTTATCTTTTCTATTGCTTGGGATATTGCTGATATAGCCACATGCACAATTGGGTGATGACTGATGAGAGGCTGAATTGGTTGCATGAAGTATGAGAGATCTAGGTTGTTTCTATTTGTTCATCTCATGTTATGTGAAAGCTCCATAGGCACTGAGATCTACCCATTGTTTCACTGTGGTTCCTTTCCATCTATTTGAACTTGTTTCATTTTACTCTCATCTAGTCCTTCAGGCTATATCATCTCAGCCACTTTTCTATCTCCTTCTTTTCAATGTTAAGGGACACAATTGGAAAGAGTCAAATACTCTACCTGCCTTTCCAATATAGTTAAACCAAGCTGGAATGCCAAACCTGCTTGAAATTTCAGCTACTAGTATTTGAATTTTTCACACCCTGGAATGTTGGATTTGGATGTAGAGTGTTCTGCTTTCAAATTGATTGTGAAATATGTATTAAAAGAAGTTGAATTTGGGTCATGTGTGTTCCTTTTTATAGAACACAGTTCTCTTGCACAATCGACCAGTGAGCCTCATGTGTCTAGATTTTCAACCTTTATACCATTGTCACCTGAGTTCTCGCCAAATTATCCTTCACGGATTTTTACTGC
This sequence comes from Houttuynia cordata, assembly GCA_039654745.1. Lineage (NCBI taxonomy): Eukaryota > Viridiplantae > Streptophyta > Magnoliopsida > Piperales > Saururaceae > Houttuynia > Houttuynia cordata. Next base: position 15,986,747 of record CM077504.1, read on the forward strand.
TGAAAGAAGGGGATTTGTTTCTTTTTATCATAACATTCTTTAGTGATTTCTTTATATCCTTTATTTTAATTATTATTATCATTATTATTATTATGCTATTAATGTTTTGTATTTTTTATTTGATGTGAAATTAGCATCTCATGGATCCAATCCATATAATTGGAAAGGCGTAGTGTGAAGATGTAGATGTTGAACCTTCATCCCATTGTCCCCTCTTTAGATGGTTTTCTTGGGAAGGGCTTCCAGTATAAAAGCTTTGCTATGTTTCTTTACGAGGATTTTGTACCGTAATTTTGACCCTAATAAGAGTCAATGTGGTTCTGGAATTCATGTTACATAGATGAAGCATATGATGGGGATAATAAATGTTGGAACCATATGTTGCTTTCTTTTGTTTATTTTCCATTAAAATATCCTTAATCTGTGTTGCGTAAATTTTGTAGGAATGTCTATTCATGTCATGACATTTAAGGTTGGCGCATATTTGGTGGATGAAAATTGGCAAGCGCCAGTCTATTGTTTTGACAAGGAGGAAAGAAACTCTAACCTCGACTCTTCATCTGTAATACCTGAAAGTTCTCTAGAATCTTTGATGAGAACTAGAGCTTCCATAAATTTTATGGGCTTATGAAGAGAAGCATAGGAGAATAAATTTGTAAAATTTTTTTTTTCGCTGTTAGATGTAAGCAATTGCAAACTTTGTTGGCGATGACACTGAGATGAGGTTCAGTCTTGGACTCACAAATGTAAATCAGTTCAAGATCTCTAAGTGGTTAATCCTATGTATCAGATTGAATACCAGTGGCTAAGCCTTTTCATGACTGGCCGATCTGGAAGGTATGGGAAATGGTTCGAATCTGACATCTTATGGTAACTGATTCATTTAGTTTCAGTGAGAAAGCAATTTGTTTGGGTCAATAGCAATTAGAGTTTCGTTTTCAACTTGAAGGAGCAAGCAGATCTTGTAATATCAATGGAGGGTTTCCAAGTTCTTGGAGTGGATTAATTTTTTATTGGAACGTGAAAATCATGACTTGATTATTGCCTTTGTGCCCCTGCTGTAGAATTGGGTCTTTAAGTATTGTGCAATTATGGTCATGTTTATATTATTGATTGGATGCAGAATTTATGGATGTTTGGATTATTAAGCAGAATTGTATGAGACCGGTTAGATTGAAGGGATTTCTATTATCTTTCTTTTGGTTGTAAATGAAACGTCTATTTTCAATCATGTCAGTTATCTCCTAATTAACTTACTGAATATTAAAATGTGCATCATTGATCTGCTTGTTGCTTATGAGACCACTGATACATCAAGCGTTAGGAGAACATAGTGATGTCAATGTTGTTGCTGGTTGATTCGTGGTGCAGATGACCTAGTGCTTTGAGTAATCAAGTGTTTCAGCTTGAGTGCCGAATTTATGAGGTCCCAAATGCCCGATAATTCAGTTAAGTAGCCTTCTACCTGAATAAGGGGCCGTTTGGGGCGTGAAAAAACCAAAACATCTACTGTGGATATGTTTTATCTCATAATTGACAAATTGGTGGATTAACATCTATGCATCCAATATTTTGATTTTAATCCAATTACTTCAGGTAAAGATTATTGTTTGAATGAAAATGTTAGAAAAAATTTTCAAATATTTTTTTTTGGCAGGGGGCGGGGGGACATTTTTTTTGCAGCCGGACTCCAATAAATTTCACCCATCCAGACAGGCTTCATTGGACCGAGGGAGTACTTCAATGAAAATGCATGAAAATGCTAAGACCGCTCACATTTCACAAGACTTGAAGAACGACCACGTGTAGACCTCATGTTGATACCACGCCTGGGCCCATAGTGGGCGAGCAACCAAGTGGTTATAGCACTAATCTTTACCTTTTTTGAATTAATTTTTTAAAAAGAGTCCCGGTAGCCTGCAATCGAGCGGAGAGAAGCTCTCTCCGCTCGATTGCTGTTATAATCGTCCGATTAAATCGGATGGCTATGACGGGTTTTTTAACCCCCCCCCCCCCCCCCCTCTCGCCCTCACCCCTCCCCCGAATGCCCCCTCGCCCTCGTCGCCCCTCCTCCGCCCTCGCCCTCGTCCTCTTCCTTCCCTCGTCGCCAAGCAGATCGTCGCCGCCCTCTTCACCCGACTCCCCCATCACCCATTCTCCGCCCTCCTCGACTCCCCCATCGCCTCTCCTCCCCTCTTCACCCGACTCCCCCGTCGCCCCTTCTTCGCCGTCCTCGACTCCCCCATCGCCCCTCCTCCCCTCTTCACCCCACTCCCCCGTCGCCGCCTCCTCACCCTCCTCCAGAATCGGCCTGGCAGCTGGGCGCCTCTTTTCCGAGGATTTTGGTGGGGGCACCTACGCCATCGAGCGGAGGATTTTGGTAGGGCTGTGACTTCTGAGGCTGTATTCGACAATGGTTGGTTTTCCTCTTTGGATTTGTAGAATTGATCGATCACTGAGTTCATGCTGATAATTACAATGATTAGTGCTAAACAGATAATCAGCATGCTAAATAAATCTATAGACTTTCTTAAAAAGCACAGTTTTATAGCTATCGTTGTAGTTTTACCTTTTTCGTCAACTAGAGCTTAATAATTAATAATTATAAGTAACTGATTTCATGTGAGGCACTTGAAGACATATTAGTAGGGAGGAGATAGAGTACTGTGAAAGAAATGATGCCTTGTTGATTTTCCAAATTATCAATTTTGAAAGGTTCTATCATTAGCTAGAAATATATCTAATCATTACTTTCAACTAGATTATGGGGTAGGAGATGTCTCTAAAAGGCTCTTAGCTTATGCTTGGTGTATGCCAGAATGATTGCTTGAATTACTTGGGATGTATGGCTTGTGTGTGCATATCTTGTATGGGGTGAATTCCAATAGACTGGCTTGTGTGTGCATGTCTTGTATTGTTCCTTTTTTTCTTGGAGTTAGCTTAGATTGATGTTGTCCAGACCTTGATCTATTGTAATCTTATATATTTAATAATTTTGCATAAACAGGATGCACCATGGGGGTTTTAAAATTGAAAGATTGAGTAGGTTCTGAGGTTTTCATGGATAGTTCCTGTGTAGCTTTATAAAGATTGAGTTATTAATATACAACTTACACTAGATGTGACTAATGGTGAAAATGTAGGGTTAAAAGAGGTAGCAAAATATTGTAATACAGGTCAGGATTATCACATGTTTATAGTGTGTAGCATATGGGAAAAATATAGCAATATGGTAGGTACTTTGTTATTCCTTGATTGTGTATGTTTGTGATTATGCTTGCACTTGGGAATATGTGTATGACTGTGCTTAATGATGCCAATTATATTTATTAAAATTTGTCATTATGGTGAAGGTTTGATTGATCGGTTGTTAAATAGATGCTGCAAATAGATGTGAAGAATCTATATGGCAATGAAGAAAATGCATTTCATGAGAGTAATATGGGTGAGGACCACACTGATATGAGGATGGCACCATGTGAGGGGATGGAGTTTTCGTCTACGGAGGAGGCATATGGATTTTATAATGCATATGCAGAAGTAAGAGGCTTTGGCATTAGAAAAAACTCATCAATTAGATCGCAAAAGAGTGGAGTAATTTTCAAAAAGGTATTTGTGTGTGAAAAAGAAGGATCTAAGAGAACAAATGATCCTCGGGAAGCAGGAAAAGAGGTTAAATGTCGTGCTGATAGTCGAGAGCAATGTAAGGCCCATATGGTTATTAAAACAGATGGAAAGGGAAAATGGGTAGTGGTGAATTTTCAAGACATACATTCACATGCACTTGCAACTCCATCCAAGGTAGGAATGACCCGATCGCATAAAGGGTGCGTTTGAAAAGCTGAAAAACCAATATTTTAGCCCTGAAAGGTGAAAATTTTCACCTTTCAGGGTGAAAAGTGTTTGGAAGCTGAAAGGGTGAAAAATGGTCGGTGACGGTGATAGGTGAAAATTTTCACTCTTTCACCTTTCAGGCTTGAAAAGTGTTTGTTTACTGAAAGGCCAAAAATTGGCCCTGAAAGGTGAAAAGTGATAATTTTTCACCTTTCACCCTGAAAGGCTGATTCTCACCAAAGTGAGAATCAGGCTGACGAAGCGATCGTCGCACCTCTTCAACGAAAAAAAATCAACTCTCTCCCTGAGGTTCGTCCCCCCTGTGAGTACCCCCACCCCGATGGTGCCCCATTGAGCTAAGAGAGTTTGTGCCCCTCGTCCCCGTCGACGCTCGTTGAGTCCCCCTCCCCCCCGGTCGCCGCCGCCACTGATTGAGGCCCCCACCTCGTCGCCGCCGCCCTGTTGAGCTGAGGGAACCCGTGCCCACCCCTCCTGGGTAGCTGCTCGGGTCCTCCAAAGCTGGTCACCCCGGTATTTGCCCCGACGCCTCCGCTGCCACACCGTTAAGCCGAGGGACCCCCCTCCCCGTCATATCTCTATCATTTTTAGTCCACTTTTCGACATTTTTTCATCATTATAAGAAAGAACACTAAAATTGAGGAAGAATGAAAAAAATGGGCCAAAACGGATCAGAAATGAGTAAGATACGCATCGTTGAAGTTTATCACATTAAAAAGTTATCGCATAATTGATTACTCGGTAGCCAGTACTATCGTGTAACCAGTTACTCGATAACCAGTACTATAGTGTAACCAGTTACTCGATAGCTAGTACTATCGTGTAACCAGTTACTCGATAGGCAATACTATAGTGTAACGAGTTACTCGATAAGCAGTACTATCGTGTAACCAGTTACTCGATAGCCAGTTATATAGTGTAAACAGTTACTCGATAGCCAGTACTATCATGTAACCAGTTACTCGATAGCCAGTACTATCGTGTAACCAGTTACTCGATAGCTAGTTTTATAGTGTAACCAGTTACTCGATAGGCAGTACTATAGTGTAACCAGTTACTCGATAGCCAGTACTATAGTATAACCAGTCTCGATAGCCAATATTATTGTGTAAACTTCAACAGCTAATATCTCCCTCATTTTTAGTCCGTTTTTGGCAAAAAAATTTTTGTTATTCCTTATTTTTTATGCTCTTTCTAATCATCATGATATCCTAATGACCTTAATATTTTATTCAAAAAAATCCAACAAAATCTACCATAAATAGTACGTGGTGGCTCAACATCTTTATGATATCATCATTATAAGAAAGAACACTAAAAATGAGGAAGAATGAAAAAAAATGGGCCAAAACAGATCAGAAATGAGTATTAAACGCACCGTTGAAGTTTATCCCATTAAAAAGTTATCGTGTAATCGATTACATGATAGCTCTTCATGTCGTGTAATCAATTACATGATACCCGAAGCTGACGAATATTCATATCAGCGTGATTTATTTTCAGTTCCCAAACATATTTCACCTTCCACAAATTAGGCCTGAAAATTTTCACCCTGATGCCTTATTACTTTCAGCTTCCAAACGAGTCGTCACCAATTAGGAAAAAACACCCTTGATTATTTTCAGGCTGCTATAAATTTTCACCTTTCACCTGTCAGCTTCCAAACGCACCCAAAAAACTTACGTCAACTTCAAAAGAGTTGATAAGTGCATTTCATGAATGCGGAATAGGACATTCGAGAATTGCAAGGGTATTAAATGTTACAGGTAGTAGTGTGGATAACATGTGCATCTCCTCTCAAGATTGTAGAAACCATTTAGGGAAAGCACGCCAGAATAATGTTGGCCAACAATGTATGAAGGTTGTTGAATATTTCTAATGTAAGCATGCTATTGAGGATGGTTTCTTTTCTGCAATGGAGGTTGATGAGAATAATCAATTGCGAAGTTTTTTTTGGACTAGAACAATTAAAATCAATTGAAAGCCAAAAATATGGAGTTCAATGATGATTACGAGAAATTGGTATACAGTGATAACACTAACGAATGTGAAGCTCAGTGGGCAACCTTGAAAGAAAAATATGAAAATCTCAAATGGATCATGGTTGCAAACCATGTACAATGATCGTCATCATTGGATGAAGTGAAAGCATTAACTCATTTTTTAATGGATTTGTGAGTGCACAAACTCCATTAAGTGAGTTCGTCCAACAATATGATAATGCTGTTGCATCTCGACGAGAAGAGGAGGCTTCTGAAGACCATAAGTCAATGCATACCAACCCAACACTAATTTTAGGCCACCGATTAGAGGAACAAGCAAGCAGATTTTAAACAAGGAATTTATTTAGCTTATTTCAAGAACAGTTCAAACAAGAATTAACTTACATGTGTAGTACAATGGAATGTGAAGGAGAAATGACTATATATAAGGTGAACAAGGATGTAGAAGGAAGATTTCACATTGTGACATTCAAAAATGAGCCTGAAATTTGTGGAAATTTCAGCTGTAAAATGTTTGAGTCGAAAGGCATTTTGTGTAGGCACATACTTTGGGTTTTTTTTCCAAAACAATGTACAAGATCCTCCCGAAAAATATACCTTATTCTGTTGGAGAATTGTTGCTAACTATTCAGGTTCTGCAACCATGAGTGGCAGTGTCTCATCAGTTAGCACATCCACAGTCACGCCATATATGGTATATTGCATGCGTGATATGTTATATAAGATTGGAGAATTGGGGTTAACTTCTTTAGATCAATGGAATCTTGTCATGCCTCCACTTAAGATGATATTCCATAAACTAGCAAATGTGAGTACATCATCTACTGTTCAAAGGGAAGACACAGTTCCAAGTCTATCAGAAGCAAGTGCCAACCGAAAACCATACATGCCAACAATCACAGTAAGAGATCCATCTAAGATTAAAACCAAGAGCCGCCCAAAAAAAATCTCGAGGGTAAAATCTGGACTAGAACAAAACATCCAATCTCAACCAAAGAAGAGGAAGTGCGGAAGTTGTCAACAAATAGGCCATTACAGGAGTACTTGTCCATAAAATAAGGTACACACTTTAATCTCTGTATTCGACATTTTTACTTCATAACTCCAACTGTTATGTGAACTTGCAATGCAGGGAGATATTCCTTATGCAAATCATGGTGAGCAATCACAAATGGATCAAGTGGAGCAAAGTGTTGACGAAATGTTATTTCAGGTGATTTAAATAGTTAATATTCTGCTATCATCAATGTGTTTGTCGAAGCTTATTGTATATTATACTGCTCATTTTTTCATTTCTAGTTACAATTACAGGGGGAGAACCTGTCGCAATTCTAGCTAAAACTGGTACCGAGAGAAAAAGGACGTTGTGTTTTTTGTGAGTTCCAGAAAAAAACCCCTTTATATTGATTGATATTCCGTAAGATAGAAAGGTTTATATTGATTGATCTTGTTTATTCATTAGACTAGAGAGACCATGTGTATTGCTGCATGTGTATGGCATACATGACTGATCAGATGGAAGAAATTCAGTATATGTGAAAATGGTTGAAACAAATTGAGGCAAATGTTTACTTGTTTTACGAATTTTTATGAGCTTGCAACCATCTTATTATGATCTCCAAATTTGGCAGGAGCAGTTGGGGCCTCATATCAGTCATATCCGGAAACTTGTAGATAACTTGAAGAATCAGAAACACAGTAGCTGAGGCTTTGGATGACATCACTACTCTTTTTTATCACTGCTCTTTTGTATTTCTGCCACTAGGGTTCCTATGTTGCCAATTGCAGTTCGTGGAATGCTTTGGCGAGGGATGGATATGTGAATCTCCAGTTCAACCCATTTGTAATATCATTTTGTTCTTTTGCCTAGATATTTGGGCTCGTAATATATTTGAAAGTTTCACGCCCAGAGAATGTGAAATCAGTGCATGCCCAAATCCATTGAAGGAGTGTGGCTGATGAAGACCTGACTATGATTGGGTCCGTTGAAAGCTTGTGTGCACGACCAACACATGGGAATGATCAGGGTTCTACTTTGTGTTCCGAAGCTTATGGACATTATCTAATCATGTGCTATTCTTCTTTTATTCTTGTAATCTGATTGGCTGAACACTCTCATGTATTGCTTCTCACATTCAGAGTAAATTTGATCATCACAGTCGCAGTTGTTCCTCTTGCATTTATTCTTTCACGAGGGGTCTGTTAATCATATTGTGAGTTGTGTCTGTATGGCCTTGTTGCACTGTTTGCAGCTATATGAATGAAGCGTACCTAACTCATATTGTGAGTTGTGTCTGTTTGGCCTTGTTGCACTGTTTCCCAATTTTTTATTGTGATATCGTTTTTGGTTTGCATTATGAGTGTTGATGAAGACTCTGATTAGTCATTCATCATAGATTTTTTGGGATGGCATCTATGCCTGTTCCATGTCTTGCTTGAAGGTAATGAAGTGGCCTACCTGATGCTAAAATGTCAGGTTCTTCCAAAGCGTTTGTACGCTATTAGAACATGAGGGTGCTGGAAAAACACCTACGCAGACTAAAGGCATCCAAACCTCCAACCTCGTCTCGGCATAGATAAGAACATCATCTATATGCAGCTTTGGGAGGTTTTAGCATGTTACAACAGAAGCATATACAAGTCTAGCAACCGATACATTCAACAAGAGTAATGTCATTAACACAGTCAATTTAACAGTCCTTAACGTGGTTGATCATCAATCACTCTCCATCACAAAGAGAGGAAATGAATAGTGAATAATACTCAACCTCATCAATTTAACGTGGCTGCTTATTCACCTAGTAAATTCATGGAAGAATTCCAAGTCATGGTAAGACAAAGTTCACAACAATTTCCAAGTCATGGCATAAAAGTAGATAATACTGGATGACAAATCAAAGTAGATAATACATGACACGTAGTTATAAGTATTACATTGTTCTCATCCATCATCCTCTAAATATAACTAACATCAGACATATTATTAGAAATATAAATAACATAGTCATCCTGATATTATCTCTAATGTACTCTTCCACCACAGATGTTCGATTTCTGGTGTTATCCCTAACATAGTCGTCCTGGTGTTGATTAGGCATGTTGGAAGGCACTCCTGGATGAACTCTTGTAGCAGTTGGATGTTTTGGCTGCTTGTTTAACCACCTGAAGTACCCACAGCCTGCCTCCCCCTGCCAATATCAGTTAAAGTCTAAATATACCAAGGATACATATAACATAGAATTAATTAAGGTTTGAAATAACTTACATATCGATTCTGACATTTCAAAAAAAGCCTTTCAGGGTTTTCATCAGTATGAGAAACATAAAATGTCATGCGGTGGCCGAGACAACGAGGGCACAATTCCCCCATTCTCATGCTATTACTACTAGATGCATCCATTTCTGAAAATTTTAAAAAATGCAGATCAACCCAAAATGCAATAGAGAGTCCTAATCGAAATACAATGAACTAGTCCAAAATCTAGATACCGAAGTTCAACATATACCAACTATAATCAAAAGCTCATCAGAAAAACCTCCTTCTGTCCCATATCAATAGCTCCTTTTAAAAAAAAAAAAAACCACTTCTGTCCCATATCAACAGACAACTTAAGCACCACATCGAAATACAATGAACTAGTCCAAAATCTAGATACCAAAGTTCAACATATACCAGCTACAATCGAAAGCTCATCGGAAAAACCTCCTTCCATCCCATATCAATAGCTCCTTTTAAAAAAAAAACCTCCTTGAGTCCCATATCAACAGACAACTTAAGCACCACATCGAAATGCAATGAATTTCGAAAATTGAAGAAAAAGGAGTAACCAAGATAGTAAGGGCGACGATCTGCTTGGAGACGAGGGCGGCGACGAGGGAACACTACAACAAAAATAGCCTTTAGCGACGGCAAAAACCGTCGCTAAAAGTGCCTTTTCCGTGGGTATTACTATTGTTGCGACGGACACATTCCGTCGCGAAATCCATCGATAATACCCGCGCCGCAATTGTTCAGGAACGACGGACAAAAGTGAACGGTCGTTAAATAGTTTTAGCGATAGATATAACGACAGACATTAAACGATCGCTAAAGATTCTGCGACGGAAGATTAATCCGTCAGTAAGGTTATTAGCGACGGAAGTTTATGCTTTTACGACAGTTTTATTCTGTCGCTAGAGCCATGAGTAAACGTCCGTTAACTGTCTACTACGACGGATTTTTTCCGCCGCTAGTGGATTTTAAAATTAAAAATAATTGTATATGTTGCCAGTTACTGTTTTTCATTTATATTATCCAGATTTTCTATGTAATCAGAAGAAGAATACATGACCAAGAACATGAGCTTTTTTCGTCATTAAAATAAATGTTACTTACATTATATAAAACAGATACAAAGAAATGTGCAGTGAAGTAAGAGTGCATGATTTTTCAATTATAATAAATTACACCCATAGTGTGTTTATTATCAGAGCCTCCAGCTGAATAGCTCTCTCCTAAGTTTTGTCGCTTCTCTGAAAGAAATGCTTTCCCCCCGGGTCTATTTGCTGAAGCAATTGTTACAGAAAGCATTCTTCCAACAGCATGTTGTCTAAGATCCACTGGTGGTAACGAGTAACATCGGCGTCTTGGCTCCACCATAGTCTTCACTAAGGTGTCAGTAAAAAATTTTACCTGAGAAAAAGATGACTCAACTTAAATACAGTTTTTTCTTAACCACTTTGATTGCTTTAATCATAAAACTCAAAGTCTGGCTGCACCATTTCTGGCAAAATCAAGCACCCATGTAAAGTATCAGGTATTCTACATATGACCCCAAACCAGCTTCCATAGTTCAATTCTCCTCAACAAATTAAGGAAAAGTATGTTAACACAATATGCAGGTGGAGGGGGCAGTGGCTGAGGGAGGAAGAAGCCCAAGCATCTGGGACAACTTCACCCATGCAAGTCACATTTCTTTTGCTTTCGCCTCTTCTTGAAACAGCCCGTGAATAAGAGGTTATGCATATGATGCACATATATGAGCATAAATGAGCTTAACGATACCTGTATGCTGCCTTGAAGGCATGTGCCAGAGCAATTGATGCCTTCTTTTCTGATGATGGCATAAGATCATGACAACTATATTCCACTACATGCAGGCCCAGGTGACGAGCAACATATCTTACGATAGTCCTTTTTCCACTTCCTGTAAAATATAACTATCAGCACTCCGACAAGCATCTGGACATAACTTAGCCAAGAAAACAATAGATTACATAGGGACAGCTCCAGATAACCTATGCTTAGACCAGCATTTCACCCATGGTTCCTATAATGTGTAAATAAGCTGCAATCATTTTGAGCAGCCACTCCACCATTACCATTTCACTAGAAATACTTCACAATCTGCTACAAGTGGCACATGCTTGGTTGGATCAATTTATGTCATGCCTCACCCAACCATAGAAAATCAACAGCAAAAGAAGAAACAGCATGCATGCATTGCACATTGGGCCAATTTTGTAATACAATTAAGAACTCATGGTGGATGCCATCCCGACCGTGCATTATGGAAAAAGCAATCCATCACAATGTTGCACTAATATCATTGCAAGAAGCAAGAATATAACTACGTTGAAATAGTACAGTGTACCTTCAAGACCGTGCAGAAGCACTGCAACCTGAGTTTCGAAGAAAGTGCTGACGGGCACAGCATGGTTGCAAGGACAGAGGTTAGAGTCTTTACCACATCGCCCTGAAAAGGCATCAAATCTTCGGAAGCAGAAAGAAGTGAACAGGGAGGAACAGCAGAAGCAATATTTGGTGCATGTCGAAGCTCTGTTTGATTTCCAAGATTTTGCTTGACACAAAGAAACGACTCAGAACTTGCTTGACACAGAAGCATATTGTTCAATTTCTGAAAGTAGTAATTAGAGAAATCAGTACCTCCAAAGATGGAGCCTTTCTGACCCAAACCACAAAATCGCACCAAAATCCAACGGATCCACACCCCCAAATCAGCCTACACACCCAAATTAAACAACCTACACAAATCAACAAAACCCTGGCCACAAGAAACCCGCGCCATACCTTCTTGCAGGTCAAAGGTTAGGCGAGGAAGTAGACGAGGCCGTTGGTCGCAATGGCGCCGGAACCCGCGAGTTTCGCCTGTCCATGATGTCGCCCCGCCAATGACGATAGGGGACGAAAGGAGGGCGGCCCTTCCGATGAATGGCCTTTGGCCGCTGAAGGAGGAAGCCGGCGGCGGCGGTGGCTCCGCTGCCATGGCCCATGGCTGCTGCCACAAAAGGATTAGGTCATCCTCGCAAAGGAGATGACCAAAAGGAGATGACCATTAGGAAGTAAACCGGACCAAACCACGGTTTATTTTAACCACGGATAAAAACTGTGGATAATATATATTATCTATGGTTTTTTTAACCACCGATAAAACAACCGTGGAGAATAGTTACCAATACTGACCGTTTTTTTTTTCTTTCGTAAGAAACCGTCGCAAATGCTATACCTTTATCCACGGTTTATTTTCTGTTGTAAAAGTATATCTTTATCCACGGACCTTTTAGCGACTGAAAAAAAACCGTCGTTAATGCCCGATTTTGTTGTAGTGGAAGGGCGAGGGCGGAGGAGGGGCGACGAGGGCTCAGGCGAGGGGGACCGCGAGGGTGGAGGAGGGGTGAGGGTGAGGGCGAGGGGGTATTCAGAGGAGGGGCGAGAGCGAGGGGGGTGGGTGGGGTATTCGAGGGGGGGGATGGGTGATTGAGGGGGGGAGGGGGTGATTAATAACCCGACATAGCCGTCAAAGACAGCAATCGAGCGGAGAGAAATCTCCGCTCGATTGCAGGCTACCTTTTCCCTTTTAAAAAACACACAGGAATCATTGGCTTTAGAAATCAAGACACATACATTTTTGTGAGAAAGGATAAATAAAAAGATTACACCATAGGGAGCTATGGACTGTAAGATATTTTATATTCCATGTGTCTCTAGCCCACCTGATACTTTAATGGTCAATATAAAAGGATAAATCTTTGACTTAAGATATACACGTTGATAAAACATATAGTCGAGAGTGATTATTCTGAACGTGTAGATAAGGATAAATACAGTTATATTCGTATTATGAACTAGTCATTTATCTACCTCTAAAAGAAACATAATGTATTGTATTGGTGGGAAACTAGTTTCCCTATTATAGGCTTGGATCATATTCGAAGTTCTGCTATAGTTCAAGGTATGATTTCTAATTTATATGAATACATAAAGTCTTATAGATTTATGAATTATGAGTTGAATGTGATTTAATGTTAAAAATTCTAACAATTGACATCGCAGGAGTTTCAATTCTGGGATATCGCAGGCTTCTGCTACAGACTCATTGGTCCATCATTGACCGAATGGCGAATGTGTTGCTGGCGACGTAGATGGTTTAGCCGGATATCGGCTAGACTAATCACCGGATCAGGATGAATTTAAAAAAGAAAGAAAGAAAAGGGCCGTCTTTTGGAGCCGCCGGCATCGCCTTTGCCATCGGGCGTCCATGACCAACGGCAGGTGCTTCTAGAAGAGCGTGGTGAGCGCAGCGGTGCAGCCGGCCAGGATGGTGGTGACGGCGGTTCGGCCCAACTTGTTCCACTGGCCGTAGTATACGCTGGTGCCGTCGTAGGCGACGAGGATCTTCTTGATCGAACCAGAGGAGGAAAGTACCAAGGATGACGAGGGAGGTGGAGTGGTTGCGGAGGGCGACAGAACGGCCGGGGAATTGGCCAAACGCCGCCGCCATGACTGCAGAAAGAGAAAGGGCGGCCTTTTCGGCCGCCACAGTAGGAGGAAGAAAGGGCAGCCCTTCAGCTGCGGCAGCATCGTCCATTGGTCCTTAAGTATTTTATCAAACAAACTAAATTGCATCTCCCCCTCAGAATAACACAAACCCTGGCCAAACTATTGTCCGGTCTGCAGTAGGATGATGAACAAGTACATCAAATTCATCTAATGACAGAGATTGAGGCCCGTAAAGCTCCCCGTTTCCATGTGTGTTTAGACAGTTTGTAGACAATACAATAAAATACAAACAAGATAAACTACCAAACTAGAGAACTCGGGAGTGGAAGGTTAGAACAAATTCACAGAACCAGATAGCAGTGAAGCATTATCTTCATTGTTTGCGTTCTCCAAGCAAATATCTTATTGGCACTCTTCGACAAGCTCAGTTAAAAAGCTTGGCACCCTTGTAGATGATTGTCTACAATCTTGGAGATGTTGACTGACCTTCACACAATGAAACATCATATCTTTAGCTTTCTAATAAATCAAGTAAAACAAAAAATGAACAATTTCAGAAGAAACATGGTGAACTGAGAAAAGATGATCTATAACGTTCCACAATTTAATGGAATCAAGATGAGCAATTTGGATCACCCATCACCTTTGGTGACAAGGAGGATCAGAGTGTTTGAGAAGCACTCATAAAAAGATCTTTCTGCCCTGGCAAAATGGAGTTGGACTCTAATAAAAGCACCAACCTGCAAGTCATCCGCATGCAATCTTGGTGTCGAAGCTGCTTAGGCACATTGCAAATGCCTGACATGCGGAAAGCGGATAGCGATAATCCATGGTGAACAAGTCCTTCCCCACTTTCCTGAACTGGAGATGGACCTTTCCATGTTCTGGTCAAGCAGGCCCATTTTCAGATGAAGCAACAAGCTGAAAATTCTTCACTGATGCTACTGTTACCCAACCTCGGAAATTTTGGCAGCAATCTCCCTTTCTTTTCAAGCCACTCAGGTGTAAGCAAAGCCTGGAAACCCAACTTGCTGTAGTAAACTCTCCTAACATACCCATCTGCCACTTCCACAGCAGCCTTTGCCCAAACTGTTAATAATCGCATAATTCACACACACACACACACACGCGCACACACACACACATATCTATAGATATATATATATATATCTATAGATATCCACCCTCCGATCGGAATCTAACGGCAATAAAGATTGGCCTCATGCTCCTTATATGAGAACGATCTCATGTAAACTTATCTCATAGAGGGAAAAGTTTAAATATATATATATATATCCTAATACTTTAGTTTTCTAATCCTAATTATGAGTTATTTAGGTTACTTAATAATTATTTAGGTTAAACAAAGAATTAAGATTTTATATTAATTTAATAATTAATTATGCTTAATTAATTTATTTAGATACATTAATGAAATTAATGAAAATATATTTTAATATACATCTAAATTTAATTTAATTTTATTTATATAGATTTCAAAAGTTCAAATTGTAGATCATAGACTAATTATACGTCAAATGGATTTATATGCAAAGAGATTAAGTTCTAGAAGATCTAATCTTACGAAAGGCTAGAGCCAGTTTTGAAGGCTCAACTCGTATTATAATAGTTAAAATTCAGAGAACAATAATCTAAGCCGTTGATCTACATTAAAGGCAAAGACAAGTTATATTCTTAAAGTGCAAGAGACATTCATCGTAGATCAGACGATCAAGAGCAATAAAATGGGTTCAATTGAAACAAAAAAAAGAAGAGAAGAGTGGCCCGAGCAGAGTGTTCGAGCTCATGCCCGAGTGGTCAGAAGCAGCAGAAGAGGAGCCAAGCGGCCAGAGGAGCAGGCGAAGAATGGGGCATCACAGAGGGCTCAACCGTTTTGCCAGAGAGGAAAACCAGGCTTTTTGCAAAGTGGAGGACGACTAGAGACGTGCACAGAAACGAGCAAAGGGTCATTATTTCAAGTCCTATGTTTTCTCTTGTCCTTTATGTTCTAATGTTAAAAATTGTGCTAGTTAATTCTATGAAGTTCTAATTTTTTTTATGCCATGGCTAAATGAAGTGCTATTGATATTTATATTGTACACCTAAACTCAAATATGCAATTTTTTATTAATAGTTTGATTTTACTCGGATCCTTCTTGGTGATCACATCCTTTATTTATTATGTCAAGTACATTTGATTATTGGATTTGTTATTACATTGGGACTCAAGCTTGCATGTATATGCTAAAAATCGATCTTTGATTACTCGTGATTGCTAAAATACATATAATGGTTAGATGGATTATTTTAGAGCTAAACATCCATGTAGTTCTTCATGAATTTGAGTTAGGGCAGTGGTATGTATGAAAATAGTTTGGATTCAAAGCCGTGGTTTACAATCGCATCATTTTCTCTAAAAAATTGTTATTTTATTTCTTCTAGACTTTCACTTCTCTTTTAGAAAAAAAATCTTATCTATAATTTCATCTCTTGATAGCATTTGTGACTAGTAGTTTAGATTGGGATTCCCCCCCCAATGGTTTGACCTTGGACTCACTGAGTTAACTTTATTGCTTCGCTACTTGAACTTGGTAAACAATATTTAAGTTGTAGAAACAATATTTAAGTTGTAGCAACTATCACCCTGGATACCTGCAAGTTCCCAAATTGATTCAGATGGCTAAGCATTTCCAGACATGACAAACATATTAGTTAGTGTGACTAGCATTGCAGAATACCTCTTGTTTTATCATTCTCAGGTGTTACAGTGCTTAGAAGTGTCAAATTACATTACCATATTTCGTGCAATGTAATGAACTTTATTCACCCACTTCTAGGAATTACAGTGTTTAGGATAATTATCAAATTATATCCATACACATTATTTATCATGTAGTATAGCCAAGTGGGAGTTTAACAAAATTATTATCCCCTTAAATAAGTTTAACTTAGACCCAATCACATTAAAAAAAATTCTATAGTATCCGGCCTCCTCTCTTCTTCTCTCCTTTCTTGCCATCCCTAATCAATTCTCTTTCTTCTTATAGATGAGCACCTTGCCTTCAAAACCAGTAGCTTTCCTTATTGAATACCAGCCAAATGAGCCCCAAACCAGCAGTTTCCCCATTCTGGCCAGCTCTTTAGCCTTCATACGAATTCCTTCTTTCCTTGTCTCTACTACCTTCCAATTTGAGCACAAATTAATCTTGACCACTAATTTTACCCGAGCGCCAAACCTTATTCGAATATGTGATCTTGCTAAGTGCAGACCAACCTTCTAATTCAAAGTTCCTTCTTATTTGAGCTTTTTTGAACTAAGAATGACTTTTATCAATTTGGGCATAGCTGTCCGGAAAGATAGTCCATATCTGCTTCATTCCACATCTTCATTTGGAAACCTGCTCAACTTCTATAGAGTTGTCCATATCAATTGTGAAGAAGTTTGCAGTGCAGATAACAATGTCCATCAGTAAATCTTATAGTTATTCGAATATGTTCATGACAAATGTTCAACTTTAATAATTTTTCTCATTTTTACCAAAGTAAAGAAATTACTCTTAAATATTTAAGACTTCAATGAGCATAGTCATGGTATTTGAAAACAGATAATTATGTTATTTTCGTAACAACATAATCATGCTGTTTACGATAACATGTCACAACCTCGTTCCGCAAACCATTAACTTGCTTGGGGAGAGGCCTCACATTCTCCAGAAAATTGAGGGTTTTTGTTGTATGATAAAAAATAAGGAGAAGGATGATTTTGACAATCCTGGTAATTCCTGATAGAGGAGGGGAAGTCTCTTGACACCCAATCACATTAGATATGTCTTATTTGTTGCAGACAATGTGAAAGCTGCTGACGAATGAATAGGGTACCAACTTGAGGAATCATGACTTGCTTTTCAATAGGATACTTAATGGAGGAATCTTGAGCTAATTTAAAGCTATACTACTATTTTGATTCAGTATCAAATGTTCCTTGTTTATAAATTCTTTTTTAGCTTTTTACACAAAGAGTCATAGTCTAATCAAAAATTGCTAACAAGAATGCACAAATAAGGCAATATCAGCGTAAGTATTTCTTCCATGATCAAGCCTTAATTTACCACTCCTAATTTTTCCGCATATGATACATTATAGTGCTCCTTAACAATGAAAATCCAGAGTGGTTGCAAAAAGGAAAATAAACCAATACAAAATCCACACGGATAGGAACTTGATAGAAGAGCTAAATGCATCTCCTCACAGATGACCTAGGTATTGCAACTACATCAAACGTGATTGTATAATTGTTTCATGGTAAAAGGTATATTCAGAGCTCAAGTGAAGCAGGTAGTCATCCACTCGTGCCTCTTTTGTACCGCAGTAAATAAATCAATAACCTTTACTTTAGCAAAAAATATTTGACCAAACATCAAACCTTTTTACCTTATGTAAATTTGTGGAACACAGATGGTGGAGGGAGGATGAAGGCAAGGTCGGAGGGGCGGGTCGGTGATCATCCTAAAACGACAGGTAAGAGCTTTCATGGAGCCGTAAGTTGCAGGATTTAGAGTTGGTCGGGTGGGTGAGGCAGTTGGAGCGCATCCTCAGGTGGGTTTTAGTTAAACGAAGCTGCTGCTTCTGGGGAGGTGATAAACAAGGGCGGTGGTGGATCAATTCTAGAAGCGCGTTGGGCAAGAAGAAGCTACAGCGTGACCACAGGCGGGTCGATGAAGACCTCTTTGCCGACGGTGATGGCGGAGATCTCGGTGGCGGGGTGGTGGGCGGCGACGTTCTTCTTGACCCAATAGTAGGCCTGAGACGGGTGCTTGGCGACGCCCGAGAGAGATCGTTCGGGAAGATAACAACAACGGAGATGCTAGTGGAGGCGAGGGCGTGAGATGGAGTCGGCGGACGGGCAGAGGGCTTCAAGGATTGCTGTTCTGAAGACCTGATGGCCCAACGGGGTTAAGTTTGGGGTTTCCGTACGACAGGGGAGAACTAATTGAGGTGGTGAGTTTTGAATGGTAGCTAATGGTCTAAGGAAAGAGACTGCCGCATACGATTCAGGGGCCGTTTGGGGCGTGATAAAAAGCAAAACATGCGCAGTGGATATTTCACTTTACTATTTTTTCTGATTTTTTCAATTTCAGCTGAAACGTGTTTCAGTTATCTACAGTAAGAAATCCAGAAATGAATAGTGAAAGTGGATTTGTTACTGTGGATGTTTTGGATTAATCACGAACGAAACGGCCAACTCGCTCTCTTTCTTGTTTGAAATGATTACTCAGCGCTGTGAATTTAAAATGGTTGTAAAACAGCATTTGGAGCCATCCAGATAGTCACTAGAATTGATATCTCCATTTTCCTATCTTCTTATTCTTCCGTAGAATGGTTTTTCTGTCAAGGCATTCGTTCGAATGGGGGTTAGAGTAGGAAGGATTTAAATATTGCACTCCCTCCATGCCATATTAAGAGGAACATTCCAAATATGTCCCATATTAATTGCTATATTTGGTTCAACTTAAGTGGCTTGGTGCTTAAAAAAGCATTCTTACAACACAAATTTGCAATAAAAAAACAAACATTAGAAGCACATGAGTTGTAAGAAGCTTGTGAGATTCTTTTTTAAGTAGCGAGCTGAACTTTTACCAGTCTTTTTTAATTATCCCAAATGCAGCCATCCATATGGGATGGATGGAGTATTTTTTAAGGTGATTTTTGCTCATGATTCTGAGTAATTAAATCATTGATAAAAAAAGAGTAATTAAATCAAAACAGTGTTGTATGGGACGAATTGAGTATTTTCTCCTGATCTGATTGGGCTTTACGCGTGCCTTTGGTGGCTTTTGTTTGCGGTGGGTTCAAGACTTGGATGTTGCAAATAGGTGGGGATGGGCGGCCTATCCAATCCCAAAACTTACTCCTATGGCACATGGTTAACACGAAATTCCTGAAATGTACCGCCCGTATCCTTTATTGTTACTTATTTCTTATATCGATCGAAGTAAAAGTCACAGACAAGTTTTTGTCACGCATAGGATTATCTATTCACTTACACATTTACATAATGATATTCCCTCCATGTGAAATTAGTTCATTCATCTAAAAATCAAATGGGTTGGAAGAGGGAGTAGTTTGTAGGGTCCACATTTTATATAGACTAATCATTATGATGAGCCTAATACACTGGCCAAGGGTTTAGCTTATATAGTTGTTCTGACATTTTTCAACTAAAATTTGATTTTACTTATAATTGACCCCTCTTATCCAACAAATACATGATGCGGATCTAAAAATCATATTAGATCCCCCCTCATCAACATGTGCTTCTTTCTAATATCTTTTGATTACTTACAAATTTTTTCCATTTATTATTATTTTAAAAAGCTTGTTACAATAATATTTATTAATTTGAATTATTTTAATCTATTTCGGCTCGTAGTTGTGTACCATCAGTGTGTACCTGTATCAGTAATCATCAATAGTGTCATTGATATAGGTATGACCATCCATACATCAGAGTCAACAATCACACTCCAATGCGTGCTGTTATCATGCAACTGCAATTAGTCAGTTTGAAATACCTAAAGATTTTTTTTAAATAAGAGCACTTTACATAAGAAAAAACTTAAGGATGCTTAAAAAAGGTATAATTTTCAGCACCCTAGTTTTTCTTAGTAACAACACATGCTCAGTATAATCCAATTTTTTTTTACAGTTGCTGAGTAGCACCACATTATTCTCGTTCACAATTTTGTGGGTAAGACTCACTATCAATTATTGAGGATTCTGACAGTAGCTTACCGTCAAATATATAACGGTGGGCATTTCTGTTGGTGGAATATTGTAGTCAAATAGTGATATTTTTATTGAACGACATCAAATGTTAAAATGTAACATTGGAGTGTTACATAGCATGCTAGAAAATATGATTTTTTTCTAACCCTTTTTTACGAAAGTGGGTGTTACTGAGAAATTTTAGGTGTACCCCTTAAAAAATGCTCATAAACAAGCCATGTAACTTTAAACGAGGCTAATCGCTTTTTCAATGGATGCCTTCCATAAGAGCTTGCAAACTAAAATACAGTTGATCCACAACCAAACCGGCCAGATACTTGTCTTGCTACTTCAATCTTCTGCAAGAAGTTGTCATAAGGCACGAAAATCCTTCATCTGATGATTTTTGTCTATTGATGCAGCCGAATTTTCTTATGAGTTTCTGTTTTTTTTTTTAAAGAGGCGAGCAGCACCAATTCTTGTACTATGCTACTTTTTAGTAATAAAGTCCTGTAGTCCTTCGGGGGCTCAGTGTTCCCCAGAAAGAAAAAAACATGTAGGAGTTTCTCTCTTTTTTTTTCCTCATGAAGACGATGATGATGAGAAGACTCTACGTGCAAAGTGGATCTTTGTCTTTTTCTAATTCGTGACCGACAGTGCATTGAAGACAGAATGCAACAAACTTGTCAATGCTTGATGAAATCCGAACGGATGCATGGTACTTGGTAATTCTTGCTGCCCAAAAAAAAACTGCCGGATGTGTATGAACCTACTTTTTTTACCCAGAAAAGACGAAATTTTTTTTGTACGTCCGAAAAAAGCTAGTTGCGATTAACAGTTCATGAATCCCATGGCACAGGTTGCCACTAGTGCAGACCATGGTTTTCAAAACCGGACCGGACCGGCCGGTCCGACCGCGGAGAACCGGAACCGGGCTGGAAACCGGTTCGGTTCACCCGGTTTACCCCGGTCTGGTAAACCGGCCGATTTTTTTCAAACCGGCCGGTTTGTCTTAAACCGGACCGGTCCGGACCGGTCACGGATTTTTTTTTTTTTTTTTTTTGAAAAAAGTTGTTGTTTGAGGGGGGATTCGAACCCCCCCCCCCCCCCCTCCTCCCAAACCAACAGCCTTAACCACCTGGGCTACCTGGGCTCTTGTGTTAATATGATACAAATTAACTATTTAATATATATTTACCATTTATACTTCAAAACCGGGTCATTCCGGTTTGACCCCGGTTTGACCGTGGTCAAACCGCGGTCCAACCGGACCGGCCATCGATCCGGGTCGATGGCCGATCCGGTTTTGAAAACCTTGGTGCAGACCCAGTTGGCTACTGGCCCTGCAGGGCCCTTCATTATTTGCTGCAAAGATGAGGCCAAGAGGACTGACTGTCTGTGTCTCTTAAGCCTAACGAAGGACTACCTCCTAGTTTGAAAAGGAAATTACAAGGAATCCCTTCAATGCAACTCATTATTTTTTTATTATACATTCAATGCATCACATTATGGTTAAACGATATTTGGTATAGGTTTTTGATTATCTGACCAAATGTTGTGACCCAGCAGGGTCACGAGGGAAAGCCTTAGCGGCAAGGAAGAAGGAAGAGAAGAATAATGGAAGAAGAGTATTTCTTATTGCATAAGCTTCTCATGAGGAAGACGATCTCAATATAAAGGGATCAGATGGCGCATATGACTAGGGCGCCATCTGTCTACTCTAATCGGCCATTAATTGGCGCTACTCTGATGGGCCACTAACTGGCGCTAATTATTCTCTATCAGCCCATTTCCTAATAATTAGCCTAAACGCGTGATGGCCTACTGACTATGGCCTGCTGACGTACACCACCCCATGGGCCTGTGGACGTTGGGCTATTGGCATTCACAACACTCCACCACGCTCCGCTACCGCATTGTCCTCAATGCGACCACGACGGAAAACGAATCAGAAACTCATCCTCAAGGACCCACTCCGCGTCCTCTAACAGCCGGCCCTGCCAAGCGACTAATACTTCTGTAACAATACGTCCAGCACGACGCACGCGATGTTTATCAACAAGAGAAGCTGGCACTCGATCGCCAGTGTTAGTGGACCCCATGAGGGGCAATGGGGGAACAGTAACTACCAGCTGAGGGTCGCCCACAAAATGGCGGAGACGCGATATGTGGAACACCGGGTGATCCAGGGACCCGGTAGGCAGAGAGAGACGATAAGGTACCAACCCGACCCGCTCCACAATGACATAGGGCCCATGAAAACGAGGGGCCAACTTCTGATCAGCCCGAAATAATGAGGTCTGGCGCTGAGGCATAATGGAGACGTATATGTAATCACCCACCTGAAACTCTCTATCAGAACGCCGCTTATCATAGATCTGTTTCATCCTGTTCTGGGCTGACACGAGATTGGCTTTCAACTGCCGGAGGACTTCATCACGTGTCTGGAGCATGTAATCCACCTCTGCAATGGAGGAGCGATTAGGCACATAAGATAGAATGGTGGGGGAGGACGGCCATAGACAATTTCAAATGGTGTGAAGCCGGCACGTGTGTGATAGGCCATATTGTATGACCACTCAGCCCAAGGAAGCAATTGCAGCCAGCGGCGGGGCTGATCCCCTACAAAGCAACTTAAGTATTGCTCAAGACATAGGTTCACAACTTCAGTTTGGCCGTCTGTCTGCGGATGATAGGCTGTACTCATATGCTGTTCGGTCCCATGTAACTTAAAGAATTCCCACCAAAACTGAGAAATGAAGATCTGATCACGGTCAGAGACTATAGTTCGCGGCATGCCATGAAGCTTGGCAACATCTCGCACATAGGTTTCAGCAACCGTGCAGGCCGAGTATGGATGACTCAAAGCACAGAAATGGGCGTACTTAGAAAGTCGATCGACCACCACCATAATCATCGTCTTCCCACTGGCGGCAGGCAAGGCCTCAATAAAATCCATGGATATATCTTCCCAAACCTTGTCCGGGATAGGAAGTGGCTGCAGAAGGGCCGCAGGGGAAGATGATGCAGATTTGGCCCGTTGGCAGACATCACAAGCAGCAATATAATTATGCATGTCCTTCCGGAGACCGGCCCATAAAAAACTTTGATTGACATGTTTGAACGTGCAGAAATCGCACGCCGTCGGAGATTTGAAGAAGCCGGCACCCATAACCGATCCCTCCATAACAAAAGATTATCCCGCCACACGAAGGGGGGCTCAGCATGGGGATCAGCCTGCAATCGACCAATCAAGTCCTTGGTGTCCGCATCATCACTATAGGCACGTTTGAGCTTAGGAAGAAAAGGACAGCCAGGAATAGAGAATGCATACAATGTTCCGCCGGCAGATCGACGCGATAAAGCATCTGCGACTGTATTTTCGACCCCCTTCTTATAGGTAACTTCATAGTCATAACCCAATAATTTGCTGACCCAACGCTGCTGGGAGGGAGTAGAGACCCGCTGGTCCAAGAAGTATTTTAGTGGTGATCAGTCCGAATGAGGAATCGTCAACCGAGCAAGTAGGGCCTCCACTTTGAGATAGCGTGCACAATAGCAAGCATTTCCTTTTCATAGGCCGAGAGTGTCAAAGATCGACCAGACAATGCTTTACTGTAGAAGGCAATAGGTCGCTCTTTCTGTAGAAGGACAGCCCTGAGACCCACATCAGAAGCATCTGTCTCAATGATAAAAGGCAAGGAGAAATCTGGGAGCGTCAGAACAGGGGCCTGGCCCATGGCCTGCTTTAATAGATCAAATGCCTCCTGGGCCTTGTCAGACCACATAAAAGCCCCCTTTTTGAGTAAGGATGTAAGTGGGTCAGTAATAACCCCATACTTCGCAATAAACCGCCGGTAATAACCCGTGAGGCCCAAGAACCCACGAAGAGACTTGACACAGGTGGGTCACGGCCAAGAGAGCATGGCGTCCACCTTAGATGGATCAGTAGCCACTCCAGCATGTGAAATAATATGGCCCAAGTACTCGACCTGTAGGCTGCCAAAGGAACACTTCGATCTTTTCAAAAATAATGAATGCGCACGCAAGATAGTGAATACGGACCTCAGGTGGTCGATATGGTCTGCTAACGATGAACTGTATATCAATATGTCATCGAAGAAGACGAGTACAAATCAGCGGAGATAAGGGCGGAATAAATCATTCATGAGGCTTTGAAAGGTCACTGGGGCATTCGTCAGGCCAAAGGGCATAACAAGAAACTCATAATGGCCATCATGCATCCTAAAAGCCGTCTTGTGAATGTCATGAGGCTACATTCGAATCTGATGATATCCCGACACAGGTCAAGTTTGCTGAACACCGCTGCTCCCACCAACTCATCTAATAACTCCTCGATTACCGGAATGGGATACTTATCTTTGACTGTGATTGCATTAAGAGCCCGATAATCCACACAAAAATGCCAAGACCCATCCTTTTTCCGAACCAATAGTACCGGGGACGAGTATGAACTGGTACTAGGACGAATAATGCCGGATTGTAACATTTCCTGGACCAGCTTCTCAATCTCCGTCTTTTGCACATGAGAGTATCTATAGGGCCGAACATTGGCTGGTGGAGCCCTAGGCATGATAGTAATGCAGTGGTCATGGGCCCTTGGTGGCGGAAGACACGATGGCTCGAGGAAGAGGTCCGCATGCTCAGCAAGGAGATCGATCATGGCCGTTGGTAGATCCGGTTGGTGCACATCGACCATAGCATGCTGTTGTAAAAAGAAACCTTGAGGTGAAAACCGAAATAAGGATCCTACCTCCTGTGTCGTGTGCAAGGTGCCCGGTTGCGATCCATGCAGGTGGATACGCTGGCCGGACATCTCAAAGTCCATCGTCAAATCCCGAAAGTTCCATATCACATCCCCTAAGTCTTGCAGCCACTGGACGCCGAGAACTACGTCCGCCCCTTTTGTGGGTAATAAAAATAAGTCAGTAATAAAAGAATGCCCTTGGATCACCAGTGTTACCTACGAACAAACCCCCATGCTGCGGAGATGCTTGCCGTCCCCAATCAATATGTCAAAGGGCTTAGAATCAGAGACATAACATCCTAGACGCTGGGCCACCTTGTCATTAATAAAATTGTGAGTCGACCCACTGTCAATCAGAACTGCAACATTTTGGTGTTTCAGCTGGCCCTGGACGCACATGGTCCTGGGAGTGAAAGTGCCCGAGAAGGCATGAACGGATATCTCTGGCTGTACCTGGACGTAGAGGCCAGTTACCTTGTCATACTCAGCTATCTCCCCATCGTCCGCTTCTTCTATGAGTAGACTATCGCGAACAGAGCAGCGATGTCCGTGCACGTACTTCTCATCACACTTATAACAAAGACCCTTGGCACGCCTTTCCTCCATCTGGGCTTGTGTCAGGCGACGGATGGGAGGGTTATTGGAACTTGGCAAGAGAGGCCGACTTGGGCCAGAGCCAGTGGCTGGAATCATGGCTGGGGTATGGCCAGTGTATGGTCTCGGAATCACCCCCCCTCGACCCCCTCTCCGTTGCCGAATCAACTTCTCCTCCTCGATTCGGGCATGGCGCACAACATCCCTCATAGTGTGGCACGAAAAGTGCCTCATTTCGTCAGCAATCTCAGGCTTCAAACTGCGCTTGAAGGTGCCCACCAGGGCCGCCATCGGCCAGTCGGGCAAGCAGTTAGCAATTTTCATAAATTCAGAGTAATAAGCCCATACCGTAGTAGTTTGGCGCAAGGTTGATAGCATCTCATTAGAGTCTTGAAACTCATTTGGGCCAAACTGGATGCATAGCTCGTCAGAGAAGGTCATCCACGTGGGGCAGCGCACCTCCTTCTCATAAGCCCGAAACCAAACTGAGGCATCTCCGTCTAAGTGAAACGAAGACGTTCTTCATCAGAATATGTACCTTGATAAGCGAAGAATTTATCGGCCTTGTAAAGCCATTCAACAGGGTCCTCCTCTCCACTGTATAGTGGGAACTGTAACAGGCCAATCTCGTCTCGCTGGCCCCTGCGAGCCTCAGAGAACTCCTCCATATCATCCTCCATCTCAAACTGCATATTGCGAGGGTGTGTGTTCATTGAGGAATTAATACGAACACCTTCCAGACTTCGTGACTCCTGGCCGTTATGGCCCCCATCAGCGTCTAAGTGCATAGATCCAATTTGCATACCTCGAGGAATAGAGTGACCGATAGGATTACCCAGGATTGATCCGCCCATTGTCTGAGAGCCCCCTGGCCGCTCTTGGCCTCCAAGCCCTCCTGCGGATGGCGGTGGAGTGGTCTTGAGGGTAGCCTGGGTTGCGATCTCAGCCTTCATCTGTGTCTGGGTGAGTTCGACATGCTGCAATCGCATGTTAATCGAATTGAGTAGAAAAAGCATGACATCTTGTGTAGAATCAGCATTCGCCCGTGGACTGGTAGCCTCTTGCGTCACGTCTGGCTCTGGCTGGGCGCCAGCACCCATAGCTGGCTGCTTGCGGGGAGGCATGATCGCCCCTGGATCAGAACTGCTCTGATACCAATGTTGTGACCCAGCAGGGTCACGAGGGAAAGCCTTAGCGGCAAGGAAGAAGGAAGAGAAGAATAGTGGAAGAAGAGTATTTCTTATTGCATAAGTTTCTCATGAGGAAGACGATCTCAATATAAAGGGATCAGATGGCGCATATGACTAGGGCGCCATCTGTCTAATCTGATGGGCCATTAATTGGCGCTCCTCTGATGGGCCACTAACTGGCGCTAATTATTCTCTATCAGCCCGTTTCTTAACAATTAACCTAAACGGATCTAATTACAATAAATCAAATATCCTAATGGCTGGAATAACGCGTGATGGCCTGCTGACGTACACCACCCCATGGGCCTGTGGACGTTGGGCTACTGGCATTCACAACACCAAATCTTGATTAACCAGCATTTAGCGCCTTCCAAGCGGTGGGATTTTGCTTATGTAGGTTAATTAAATATCCACAATTCCAGGTACAAAAGGCCAACATGATGACCACTTTTTCCTTAAAAAACTAGGGTGCCCGAGTCTTAGGACCTCAATAGAAGGCGTAGGGAAACCGACCTCTTAGTGCACGGTATCTTGCTGCCAATAGGCATATACACTGCTCACACTACATATGCAGCGGCTAAATCGAGATAGGATCTCCTAAGGTGGCCAAAGGAAGTCAGGACCTCTCCTTCATGGGGCAGCATCCTGCCATCTCCCACCAACATCGAACTCTAAAATTAATTTTATCAAGCTAAAATTAATTTATCACAAAAACTGGAGCTAATAATTAGCAGATTATGAGTTTACACAAGCACATTATAATTGTAGGAAACCCTAGATGATGGTGATCAGCATCGACCCACATAAAGCTCAACTATCACCTTTCTGGCGGGTTGCAATCATGCTGGGACCGTCACTTTTTTTTCTGATAAAAATGCTGGGACCGTCACTGATACAACATGCGAGTGCATGCGTCGTATCTTACTGGAAATGAGAGTAATTTTCTAGTGGAGGTCTCAAAAGCTGGAAGAGTAGATGCAATGGGGCCACGCGTTGTACTCTCCCCTTTTGTTTTTTGGCTACAACTAATTAATCAATGCAGTGGACAACTCACAACAGAACACTAAGTGTTCTAAACCCATGAAAATGAACACAAAGAAAATGTTGGTTCTCTCATGCAAGAGATTGTTACTAGACTAGTTACAAAAACAACTAAACATTACTAGAGTAATGCTTGCTAGTTTATGCATTCACCTGCAAGCACACACGATATCTGCTACACTCAAACTGAGTTATTTTAGTTGTATCGGGATGCCACTTTCATAAGCTTCTCCATGAATTCACTATGAGGTTTTCCTAAATGCTGATTGGGCTAGATGCGGGTACAAAGGCTCTGTGGTGCTAATTTATCTTTTCTCATGGAGACCCAGACCCATTTTAAGTTCTGAAGATAAATGGAGTCCTCGAATTACTTCAATGACGTCTGTTCTCATTACATTTTCTTCTTTCTTCAATATTCTGCAAAAGAGTTCTGTTTATATGAGACCAGGGTCACGCGTGTCTGCGTGAGCTGCGATGTTCTATACCCTAGGACTTTGATCCAGTGGCGTGCATTAATATAGGGGCGGGCAGTTTTTAATTACTTCCCTCCCTGTGTGCTGTCAAAACTCAATCCAACAGCTCAGGCGTCTCGGTTCATACAAACGCGCATCTGGGTGAGGTCGACCGCGTATAAACTTCTTCCGTAGCAGATAAAGAAGACGATGAAAAGCGTAGAGAGTGGTTCTTTGTCTTCTTCTTTAAAGGAACCGACAACATCACTGCCAAGAAAAGAAAGATTTGCGAGGAAGTACTCCTTCAATGCATCACTCCAAAAATATGCTTATTTCTAGATGGATAAACATTCGGTCTGTGTATTTGATACCTTGAAAAATTCTTGATTAACTAGTCCTTAGTGCATTCTAGTTTGGTCCATGGAGCCATTGATGGAAAAACCATGGTTATAGATGAATTTATAGAAGATCTATGTTAACGAGCCAAGTCGAACCCAGGTTGGGCTTGGATCAGCTTGAGTTCGAATTCTGAAAATCTAGCCCGAGATCAGCTCAGCTCACACGACGCTCATATCTTCATAACTCAGGCTCGGCTCATTAAGAATTTTGTAGCAGAGGTCGAGCTCGAGTACCCACTACAAGGAAGCTCGGTCCAGGCTCAACCCTGACTCGAATAATTTTTTCCTTTGCTGTTAGATCAAGATCTAACGGCTACGACATGAACTGACCTCATATAAGCTATATGAGAGTGATCTTAGAATCCAACCAGTCAAAAGATTGGCCTCATGCTTCTTCTATGACAATGATCTCATATATAGAAGATTGATTTATATATGAGATCATTGTCATATATATATATATATATATATAAGTTTAAATGAGATTGCTCTCATTTGGCTTATATGAGGCAACTTCAAGTCGTAGCAATTGGATCTTGATCTGATGGCTACAAGGGTGAGTGCCCATTGACTTGATACCCATCGTTGGATCGGAATTCAACGACCCAAAAGACTGTTCTCATGCCCTTATATGTAAACGATCTCATATAATCCTCTCTCTCTCTTTATATATATATATATACATATATATATATATATATATATATATATATTTGTATTCATATACTCCATTTAACATAGATATAAGCATACCACTATATTTATTGTATATTTGTATTTGTAAAAAGATAACGAGTTGAGCCCAAGCCAATGTCGAGTCTAGTGTTGAGCTTTCTTCAAGCCGAGTAGTAACGACCCAATCTGATCTGAGTATCACTGTGCTTGCACTCGGCTTGAAGTGGGATGAGTTCAAGCCGAGTTTATCATGAGCCGAGTCAAGACTCGAGCCGATCCAATCCGAGTCATATCAGCTCACGAGCCGGCTTGAATAGTTAACACCCTTAGTTGTAGGTAGAAGTTGTAAGTACAACAAGCATTATAAAGCTCAAATTAGTGCCACAAACAAACCAGCTAAACACTCACCTTTTTTAGGGACACCATTAATAGAACATGCTAGTGGATGTTTCGTAACCTACTGGAAACCTACGTTTTCTAGTGGTCTCAAGGAAGGGTAAAAGGGGGGGAAGGGGAGATGCATTTGATCCTCACATTGCAAGTTGAGTTCAATTACTTTGTCTAGAAGAAGTCTGTTGGTTGAGGAGCTTTTAAGGATTCATTCAACAAAGAAATGCAGTTGGGCAAGTTGGCAGCCACGGTGTGATTTTAGTAGTACGACTTGCTTTTTTTTTTCCATACTCTTATGGATCAGACTAGCTCCAAACAAAAGTCATCGACACAAGTTTCCAAGCTCATTGATTCTTCTTCCCTTATCCGTACTGCAGGAGACTTGTTAAACAACCAAGTTTCCCAAGAGCTTTGTATTGTTGTGTTTTAATTACTCGCAAGCGCACAAATCAATTTTGAGTTTAGATAGGCAAATTGCAAGGTCCATCCCTCAAGGGCTTGTGTATGGGAAAAAAAAACTAATCTTAACTAAACTAACCCTTTGATTAATTTGATTATCTAAACTAACGGAAAATAATTAAGTGGGCAAAAAACAAAGCAAACTATATTATCAAAATTACTTCAACTAAATCATGAGAATTTCAGACAAACTTAAACTGAGTAAGTAATTTAAATTGATAAAGAGGCTTAGGTAAAATATCAAAGAGACTAAGGTTGTGAATCCCCTCTTCTTAATATATAGAAATTCACATCCATATTCATCTCCCATCATATGACTCATACTAATTATGAATTCAATCTAATTACTACGCAAAATATCATCAATAGGATCTTAATTAAAATATCTAAAATTATGTTCTTCTCACTTCAAAAGATTAATCTCAAGTCATTCAATGTATCCACACATGTAAATTACAATGAATACCCAATCTGAATGATGAGACATACAATTCCAAACATTTAATTAGTAAAAATCAACTAAAATCATGGGAAGAGCATTACTAGACCCATATCCAAACTAATATCACTAATTAAAATGGGATAGATTAATTAATCATTAATGCATAAAAATTGGGAACTGTTGGTACCCGACAGTCTTCCTAAATAGAGATACAGAGCTTCTCTCTTTCCTTGTTATTGAACTACTTCCTTTTGTCGTTGAAGTAATTAACTTACAAGACTTTAAGTAAGAAAAGCAAATAACTTAGACACTCCACTCCGGCCCTTCAGCACTCACCCTTCTATCTCAAAGCTGCTCGAATTTTAGAAAAGTGAAGAGTTCCTCCTGTCTATCCAGAACACACTGCTTTTTATAGTCTTCAAAGCCAACTGCCCCAAATCGAGCCCCAATTGAACATGCCCATGTGCATTCCAAATTCCGATTTTGCTGAGCACGAATATGTGAGTTTCCAAGTCGAAGATGCCTCTAAACCTTCCCATTCGAGTTGATTCGAATCCCGCATCCAAGCTTTCAGATTATGGACAGATCCTCTGCTGATTATGAGCAATCCTAAATCGAGCATGCTGCTGCAATTTGTGTCGATATTCAAATCATCTTCTAATCCAAGGGTGGGCTCCCTTGAAAATCTAGATCTCCAAATCGAGTGTTGCTTCCAAATCCAAGCACGAGCCAAATCTTTCCGCTTTTGAGCACAATCCAGTTCCTGTTTCTGAATCTATACCAAGAGTTAAGTCGAATTGCACCAAATCAAGCCCTTCACTTCTTTTGCTCGAGAAGCCAAGTAGAACCGCTAGGCCCTATTCTTTTTATTATTTCATTTTAAATAAAACCTGTTGTTGCCTTCTCAAGTGTTGGATCTCATTTAGACGACTTCTTTACTTAAAACAGCAGAACACATCTTCTCTTGATTTTAGCCTTTTAATGAATTTGGCTTTTGAGACCCACTTCATGTACTCCACTTTGGCCCTTCCACAATATGACAACTTGATCTCTTGAAACCTACATAAACAAAATTAAGCCCAGTCTTAGATACGCAATAAAATATAATTCAATAAAAATGATTTAATTAGAGCAAACTAATTATCAAACCATTAATTACCAAGCTAACACTAAATCACATGCTTTTATTCTTATTTAAAACAAGAAATGACAGTAGTAAATAGGTATAAAGGTATATTCTATGTATCAAATACCCCCAAACCTATATTTTGTCAGTCCTAGAGCAAAACACATAATAAAATTACTAGGAATGAGCTATTATTATAGGGAACAAGATTGTATTTAGCATATTCAACAAGCCTTTGAACCCCCTACGTGTCCCAAGTCGGACAAGTTTTGTCTCGTTGGGTTTACGGCCATGCTACCCACAGACATGTAACCGGAAATAATAAAATTCTATATGTCCCTTCATATACACATAACTACGTTTAAAAAGACTAACCACTAATACTTGCATAAATAAACATTTGAAGCACCGCTCAAATTATTGATTGTGTTCCACACCTTCATTTAGGAAATTTTTGCTTAATATAGATATATAAGTACTGTTCAAAAAGCAAATATCTAGAACAAATAGGCATACAATCTAAATTTTTATCTTCCACACATTATAATGTGACCCATTAGTCAAGTTACAGTCGAGCTCAATAACCCAAAATAATTGCATGGTCTAGAAAGCCTGGCCTGTTAACATTGCTGCTTTATTTGTTATATGATCAACATTAGCTAATTCCCAGAGGGGGAATTCAACCCAATGCCTTGAATATATTTTAGGAGTCATTGGCTAGGGGATTATTAAACCTAAGTGTTGATGACAATAAAGCATTGCACAACCATAGAAAAAAAATTGTGGAGTATTATCCTTTTACATCTGTAATATGTTAGATAGTTGGTTGAGGCGCATAATCATTTGTTCTATCATGAACTTAGAGATTGAGATGACATTGTGGATTCTGATGCACTTTGACTAATGGGTCGAACTAGATATGTATAAAACAGAAATTTAGAGTGTAATGCTAGAATGTTCTACACTTTACTATTAAAATTATCGTGACATATCATATTGAGCAAAAATTTCCAAGATGAAGGTGTAGAATAAAACCACTTGCTTGAGGGCTTCTATATTCTAGTTTATTATCAATGCAATTTTATGTGGTTAGTTTTCTTAAGTATTATGGTGTGTATTTGAAGGGATAATATGATTGTGTCTTTTAGTGCTTAGTTGATTTCTTTCTCACTTAGATAAATAATGTTAATTTTATAAATATATGTTTGTGGGTAGAATGGCTACAAACACTCAAGAGACTTCACTCGTTCAACCAGGGACACCTAGGGGTTTAAAAGGCTTGTTGCATATGTTAAATGCAGCTATGATTCTCTACGATAGTGGCATTTATTTTTTGAGTAATTTTATTGTTCTTGTTTTTATTTTGTGTTTTACTCGAGGACTAGCAAAATATAAGTTTCGGGGTATTTGATACACACATATTTTATACATATTTAAACCCTTTTACCAAGTATTTGAGCCTTGATTTTATGACACTCTATGGTTATTTACAAGATATTTCCATTTTGTTGGATAAAAGGGACTTAACATGTCAATTTGGTTAAATTGCCCAAAATTAGTAACGTTTGCATGTTATGTTATAAATCAGTTACTAATGTTATGACATGACTCCGTTAATGGACATTTGGTTTGCACAGATTTGACATACTAAGCTTTGATATGGACGCATGTTGAAGGCTAAACAAATGCTCAGGCCGGATCTGTACCACTTAGGTGGACATAACTGTCCATATTACAGGAAGCTTGCCCATATTAGTGAGGAGCATCAAGAGAAGATATGAGCTGCTGATTTGCATTAAGGAGATGACGTGTTCTACTCTTAATGTGAAAAGCCATCCAAAAATGAACAAGGATGAAAGAGTTATGATGGGTTTTGTTCATAAAGTGAATAACCGCATGTGGCAGATCTAACATATGAGAATGAGATGAAGGGTTTTACCCGAACCGAAATGAAATAAAAAACACAACCCGAGCAGAATGAGAAAAGAAGAAGAGTGACAGGGACAAAGTCATGGACAATGGGTTCTAGGTCGACTGCGAGGAGCAGACCACGCACAAGAGGAAGATCGCGCAGAGAAGATGCTCGATTTGGAAAGCTTGCGCGCGGGAGTGCCGAACCAGGAAGGTTGAAAGGCGTCAAGGAAGCTTAAATTTTAGATTTGTTTCAGAATGGTAAGATGCCAAACTTCAGTTCAATTGAAGATTTCAAAGGGGTTTGATTTGGCTTAGATGGGGAAAGCCTAATATTTGGGTGCTTTGGCTCTGTTTTGATAAGCTTAAAATTGGAATTTTTTCTACAAATTTGGATGGGAATCAGATTAATTCGAAGTGCAAATTGCCTGATTTAGGAAGAACTGATGGCAGCCAATTGGATTATTTTTCATACACGAGAATTGGTTTGGAAATGACTTGATTTAGGAGAGTTGAGGGCAGTCTATAAAAAGAGAGCACCGGAGCAACAGAAAGTATGGAGCCGACCGAGAGTTTTTACATTACAGTTCAGTCAAAATTCTATTTTTTTTCTTTGTTTTTTTCATTCCGGCTGCTGTGGCTGCGTTGGATTTGTATCAACCAATATCGAGTGGTTGCTGGGAGAAGAGGAAACAATGCGCATATTGAATTCTCTTGGTCTTGAATTTCTTGTAAGTGAATTTGGTTTTAATTGAGATGAATTCCATCGATTTTGTGGTTCAATTAATTAGCTTGAGTAGCTAATTTCTTGACTAGGACTAAGATGATACCATGATCAATTGTATGAATATTATTCATGTGATTCAATGGCTCTATAAAATTAATGAACTTTAATGGTTGTTCTTCTCAAATTAGTGCATCGAATTCTAAGTTTAATATGATGTTTGGATAATAGTTGTGATTTATCTAATGATAGATAAAATTAATGATTCAACTTTTATGTATTGATATGCATGAGGAGATGAATTTTACTTCAAAATTTGTATGCTTTCATGCTGACATGTTCCATGAGAGAAAAGATTTAATTCAAATTCTCTACGAGATAATCCAGAGAATAATTGATGATTTTGGATAAATTGCTTCTATAATTCTCATGTGCTGATTCTTATGCCCTGGTGTTTTAAATTTTTGATTAAAGTTATAATTTTTCTTTTTCAATTAGGTTTTTTTCCTTAGATTAATTAATTGTTTTTACATTGGTTATTTAGTTAAATCGTTCCATCAATTTTAGTCTTTGATTAGTAGTCGTTGTAGTTAATCCAATTAACTTAATCTTTCGAAAGAGTAGTTAATTTGATCTTAGAATTTGAGTTCCAGAAATACAAGTCCTTGAAGGTTTGACCTCGTAAATCATACGACCATACTCAAATACTATTCGTACACTTGCAAGTAAATCAAAAAAAGAAATATAAAATTATAAGTTTTGCCAAATTATCATGGTCTTTATAGAAAGGGTCCTTACATGCATATAAAGGATTTTCTCGAAATTTGTGCAACTTTTAGTTTCACATACTTCTAATATGAGTTTGTTCGCGTGTGCCTCTTTCTCTTCTCTTTGAAGGACGAGGCGAAAGCATAGTTAAACTCTCTCCCCGCTGACTCTGTCACAACTTGGGATATGTTGGTGAGCAAATTTTTGTCCAAACTATTCCCAATGACTAAAACTAATGAATTGAAAAGAGAAATCACTGATTTCATTAAAGATGAAAATGAAAAATTCTATAAGAGTTGGGAGACATTCAAAGACTTGTTACTAAAATGTCCACATCACGTGTTTGAAAGATGGAGGTTAATTCAACACTTCTACAATAGTTTAATTCAAACATATTGTAATATGATTGAATCAATGAATGGTGGTGCTTTCTTAGACTTAAGAGTTGAAGTGACATATTATTTATTAGAGCGATTAGTTAAAAGGTCCCAACAGTGAGATTTTCTAAGTCATAGGGAGAGACAACATCAATCTCCCAAGAAAGGAGCTCTTTACGAGATCAAAGAGGACGTAGATGTTAAGGTTAAACTCGATGTGCTAAAAAAAATAGATGCCGTAAGCCTGAACCGAAGTATCAATGCTCTTAACCTGAATGAAGCATGCTTTGTGTGTGTCGGCCCGATGCATACATCTCTGAACTGCCCCTTAATAAATACTTATCTGGAGTGTTATGCAGAACAAGTTAATGTCCTAAATAATTATGGGAAGCAGATATGAAATCCCTCCTTTAAAACTTACAATCCAAGTTGGAGAAATCATCCAAATTTCTCTTTGAGACAGAGTCAACCACTTATGAATGTACGTGGGCATCCCATGCAACCAATGCCTAATCAGCTTAGGTAGAATAACCCTTCATATCTAGTTTTGTCCCAAGCTCCCACCCAATACCAACAAGCTTCCACTCAATCTACACACCTTATACAAAACCAATAATCATTAGAGGACACTCTCAAATCTTTCATCCAATCTATGAACCATGCTATTCAGTCAACTAACCAAGCTATGCTTGAGATGAAAAACTCTACATACATGAATACTCAAACAATTGCTAAGCTAGAGACTCAGGTTGGACAGTTGGCCACTTAATTAGCAAAGAGAGGGAGATTCCCTAGTCAACTTGTACCTAACCGAAAGGGCCAATGTTTCACATAATCAGGAACATGTTCAATCAATTATCACCCTTAGATCTAGAAAACAAGTTAATAATAAAATTGAACTGTCTAAAAAAGAAGAAAGTGAGAACACTAAGCCTGAAATAGAGACCGAAAAAGTTAATTCTTCTCCACTTGTTGACAGTGATCCCCCACCTTAGAATTTTGTACATAAGGCACCATATCCGCAATGACTAATCAATCTAAAAAAAAGTGCACAATTTAGAGATATTTTAGAAGTGTTTAAACAAGTGTAAATAAATATTCCGTTTTTAGACACAATCCAACAAATGCCCTCATATACTAAATTTTTTAAAGATCTAGTCTCTGTCAAAAGGAAAAATAATATTCCTAAAAAAGCATTCCTAGCAGAACAAGTTAGCTCTATCATTCAATGTAAATACCCTATAAAATATAAGAACCCTAGCTGTCCCACAATTTCATGCAAGATAGGGAAACACTAAATTGAGCGGGCTTTGTTAGATTTAGGGACGAGTGTTAATTTATTGCTATACTTTGTGTATATGCAATTAGATCTGGGAGAGCTAAAATTCACATTAATGACACTTCAATTAGCTGACCGTTCGGTTAAAATTTCTTGAGGCGTTGTTGAGGACGTTTTGATTAAGGTTGATACATTTTATTTCTCTGTGGACTTTGTCGTCCTTGATACCCAACTTGTTCCGAACCTAACTGGGTAAATACCTATCATTTTGGGTCGTCCATTTCTAGTCACATCTAATGCTATCATTAATTGTTGAAATGAGGTGATGCAAATT
Organism: Houttuynia cordata; assembly: GCA_039654745.1. Lineage (NCBI taxonomy): Eukaryota > Viridiplantae > Streptophyta > Magnoliopsida > Piperales > Saururaceae > Houttuynia > Houttuynia cordata. The sequence goes on from CM077504.1 coordinate 16,024,075, forward strand.
TCTTTTGGGAACATGAAGGTGGAACTGAACATCTTTGATATAAGTAAATAACCACCTGACATGGATGATGTGAATGATATAAATCTAATTGAAATACTTGTCCATGAAACCTTTCGTCAAATATATTCCCAGGATCCCTTAGAGGCCTACTTAACAAACTTTGACTGTGAGTTTAATATAAATCAGTCTATTGAAAATGTTAACTTATTGCTTGAGTATGTACCTGATCGTTTAATATTTAAACCCTTGAAAGTGCATAAGGTAATTGTATTACGGCGAGTATTAAAGGGTGGCCGAACCTCAGGGATGGATTAATATTTTACCAAATTCAAAACAAAGCAACAGTGTTGAATTAATCTAAGAAAGCGATGGACTTTAACTAATCTAACTGAGAATTAATCAATATGGAGAAAACAAAGGCTTCGAATCCACCACAATAAACTAGTGTATCATCTCTCTCTCTCTCTCTTTTAAATAAAGATTTCCAATTGGCTGGCATATTCCTCTTGGACATACACTTGTCAACTCAAAATATAGTGCTCTCCTCCAAGATGTGACACATAAAACGATTAAAACATTGAGTTGTGATCTATCTCTCTCGAGTATAAATCAATTAAACTTTATTGATATATAACACCTCAGTCTACTTATGTTCCTCTCGAATACGTAAGTATTCTTGAGATTGAAACTCACAAGAATTCACTCTTTTCTCTCTCGAGTACAAAGAACAAACCTTAAATGAACTAACTTTGATTATACAATAAAATTAATACACCAACTAGAGTAAAAACATAAGATGAGAGAAATGATACTACACAACCAGATTATTGGGTTTCATCTAAGCTTTGAAAAAATGTTTAGCCTCGCATTGGAAGAGAATCCATCATCAAGTTCTTTATCTTCTTCTTTTCACTCCTTTGCTCTAGCCTTCAAACTAGCTCAAGATGGTCTCCAAGATTCCCAAAACGTTCTCCCATAAAGTCTATTTATATGTTTGAAGAGAAACCACGAAGTCCCCTTCCAAATCCGAGTCAAAATATGGCTTATTTCAGTTTACCACACATAGCGATTGATCGCTCCGTATTGTCGATCGATCGCTTCCTGATCGATCACAATTCCTTCGTTATTTTCTGCCGATCCATCGCTGTGGCGATCGATGCCGTATGATTCCGATCGATCATTGTTACTGTATTGCGTGAACCAAAAACTCCAATAGATATGATCGATCATTTCCTTCAATAACACTGTTTTGCGGTTGAAGCGATTGATATATGCAAAATATACACATTTTTATGTGCCTTTCTACCTATTTGTTAGTCGTATTGTTAGTTAAAATAAGGATAATTAATGTTTATCTGTGTTAAGTGAGTAATTAGGAGATTAATAAACAAATGTGCTTAATTGATTAATTTAGATGCGTTAATTGGGTTTAATGGATTTATAATTTATGATGCGTCTAAATTATATTTAACTATATTTATGCAGGTTGTAAAAGTCCTAAATCGCCAAAGAGAATGCACGTCAAATGGTTTCTGTGCCGAGATCGGAGATTGGACGCGCGAGATTGATACGACGGGTTTTAAATAAGAAAAAGAAAAAAAAAAGAAAATCGAAAAGCACCGGAATTGGTTTGGGCGGTTCAGCATCTGGTTCGGTTCAAAAAAAATAAAAAAAAAGGAAAGCAACCCGAGCCCGATGGCTCGGGCGCTGGGCGTCTGGAACAGAAGAACAGAGCATGCTCTGTTCGGCCGGAGGGTGGAAGAAGAAGTGGAATTCCGGCGACCGCCGGCGGTGGGTCATGCTTCCGTCGACTTGGCGGCCAGGCTACGGCGATCGTGAGGAGGTTGGTGGCGGCGGATTGAAACGCCAGTGCGACGGTGGGCTCGAGATCTCGACCGTGACAGAAAGAGGGCGCTGCTCTGCTCAAGCGCCGGAGGATGAGTCGCCGGAGATTGCAGACAATGGGTCTCGGCCGTGGCGTCGGCGGCAAATGGGCGACGGTTTTGGCTTGATTTGGAAGGGCAGAAGGATGGAAAGCTCCTGTTTTGGATGGTCTTGAATATGGAAAATTGTTGGGTAGCTGTCTCTATAAAAGCAGGACATTGTGCTGATCGGAAAAAAAAGGAAAGAAAAGGAGGGTTTTGGTGGCGGCTCTGTTCCGGCAGGGGGTGGTTTTTGGGTCTGTGGCGACCGGAAGAGCGGATTAGGAAGGAGGCGACTCTATTTTTCTGGGCTCTGCTGGAGGGAGGTGCTGGTTGCTCGAGAGAGTGTCGGCCGTGCTGTGGTCAGGAAGGGTGGCGGCGGGATTGCTGACGGGAGTTCTGTGCTGTTGGTGGTTGGTGGTGGATCTGTCGAAAGGGCGGCTCTGTCTGGTGGTGGTAGTCGCCGGCTTTGTCTGTGGAAGAGGGTCGCTGGCCGTGGTGGAAGGGAGGTTCTGTTTGATTCTGGACGGTCGGCCGGGCAAGAGGAAGCTACTGTGGACGGCTGGGCTGCTCGAGAGAGAGCCGGCTGTTGAGAAAGGAAAAAAAAAGGGTTCTGTGTGGTGAGAGGGAGGTGCTGGTTCTGTTGGAGAGTGTTCGACTTGGGAGAGAAGGAAGGTGCTGGCTGGGCAGAGAAGAGGCTCTGTTTTGGTGACGGATCTGAAGGGAACTGCTGGGTTCCATAGAGAGGGGATATCACGGCTGGTGATCTGTTAGCTTTGTTTTGGCTGGAATTGGGGACTATTCTGTTCTATTCGAGAGAAAGATCAGAACGGTTGAGGCGTGCAATCGAGAGATTGTTGCTGAAGGTGGAGGAAAGAGGAAAGCAGGACGGAATTACAGACAGACTGAAAGCAGAACACAGGATTTTTCTTTATTATTTTATCTTTTGTTTAGTTAATTTCTGTGTTTTTAGTTTAGTTGAACAATTGATTGCTTAAAAAGAAAATAAAAATTAGAACTTTACATTTCATTACTACTTGCTACGTACTCTAGAATTAGGTTGAATATCTTACTAAGTCTCTGAGGGATCGACCTCGTAGCCACTATTCTGCTATAGATTCGTGCGCTTGCGAGTATTATATTAAAATTTACATCAAGTTTTTGGCGCCGCTGCCGGGGACTACGTAGGATAATTTACCAAATTCTTAGAGTAGTTTAGTTTTAGTTTAATTTTTGTTGCTTATCAGTGTTTTGTCTTTGTGTAGGAGTAAGAGAAGACGCAAAATTCTCGCCAACGTTGGAAGGGCCACCCCTTCCCCTCGTTTGCATTCTTTTACCTTCTCTTTTAATTTTTCTAGGTGTTTGGTAATTTTATATTCTTTTCTGTGATTGCATACTTGTGTTAGTTGCGATTTTTAGGTTTGTTCTAGATATTTGATTTTTAGTGTCGTTAATTAGTGTATGCTTGGTCGTCGGTCACTGGGTGAACAACTTGCACCTCTTGACCTAGAAATTGAAAGAACTTTCAAAGCAAGATTAAAACATACAATGGATGTTACACATCAATTAGGTAACATGGAAAATGAGAATGTGAGGAAGACACTAAAAGATTATTCATCCCCCATTCAATTCAACTCACCTTCCTGCATAGTGTTGCCGCTCACCACGGCACACCACTTTGAGTTGAAACCAGGGGTGATGCAACTCTTGCCCACATTCTATGGTTCCAATAAAGAAGATCCCTATAATCATGTTAAAGAGTTCCTTGACATTTGTGCTACATTTAAATTCCAAAATTTCTCTGATGAATCTGTTAGGTTGCACCTCTTTCCCTTTTCTTTGAAAGAAAAAGCAAAAGCATGGTTGAACTCTTTAGAAGTTGGAACAATTAGGAGTTGGGATCAATTAGCTGAAAAATTTTTGAACAAATTCTTCCATGTTCATAAAACTCATGCCCTTCGTAGAGAAATTACAAATTTCATGCAGAAGGAGGGTGAACACTTTTATGAGTGTTGGGAAAGATGGAAGAATTTGCTCCTTAAGTGTCCACACCATGTATTTTTAAAGTGGCAACAAGTTCAATTTTTCTATGACGGTTTAACACCTCAGAACCGTCAAATGGTTGATGCCGCTAGTGGTGGGTCAGTGATGATGAAGAGTGCAGAAGAAGCATGGGACTTTATTGAGACTCTATGCGAGAATTCTCAGCAATGGGATTGCTCAAGTAGAGTTGACAGAACGTTTCCTTTTCAAAAGAAAGGAGGCGTATATGAGGTAGACAATAATGCACATTTGATCTCAAAGATAGACAGCCTGACACAACGCTTTGATGCGTTGATGTCTGCTGGTGGGCCCCAAATGCCATCACATGTCAATGTGTGTGCTATTTGCTCTAACCCCTCCCATGTCACGCAAAACTGTCCTTCTAACACCTCTGGAGTGGAATACAATAGTGATCAGGCTAATGCTATAAATGCCTTTCCTCGACCTGGCAATAACCCATATTCGGAAACTTATAACCCAGGTTGGGCAAGGCATCCCAATTTTTCATGGTCCAAAGGACCGCATTAAGGAGGACCTCCAGGGTACCCTCCTAATCAATCTTACCCTCAACAAGTTCAAACATTCCCTGCACAACCCAAGAAACCATCTCTTGAGGATACTTTGAATTTGTTCATGCAAAGCTCTCTACAATTTCAAAAAGATACCCAACATTCGTTACATGCCAACTCGCAAGCAATTGCGAAGCTGGAACTTCAAATGGGTCAATTGGCTTCTGCATTAAATGAGAGGGAAAAAGGTAGGTTCCCTAGTCAACCTGTAGCTAATCCCAAAGGACAATTTGAAGTGGGATCTAATTCTTGTCAAGACCAACTTCCAGCGCAAATAAAAGCCATAACTACACTTAGGAGTGGAAAACAGATTGACAACAATGTTGAACCACCTAAGACTGCCATAGACAGAACCGCTAGAAAGGGTGAGGACCAAGAGAGCACCACTAGACCAGACGTGAGTCCTGTTACATCGAAGAAGAGCCTAGAAGCTTCTTCGTGTCCTGAGTCTAGTCATATGCCACCCTACATACCCAAGGTACCTTTTCCCCAAAGACTTGCAAAAACATCTCAAGGGAACAAACTTGATGAGACAATGGAAATTTTTAAGAAAGTGCAAATCAATATTCCATTGCTCGATGCTATTAAGCAAGTTCCCGCTTATGCAAGATTCTTAAAAGACATGTGCACCCAGAAAAGAAAATTGAATGCACACAAGAAAGTGTTTCTCACTGAACAAGTTAGCTCAATTCTTAAGCATAACACTCCTCCTAAGTTTAAAGATCCAGGTTGTCCACAATTTCATGCGTTATAGGAGACCATAAGGTGGAGAGGGCATTATTGGACTTAGGAGCTAGTGTAAATTTGCTACCATTCTCTGTTTATGAGCAACTTGGATTAGGAGAGTTGAAACCGACTACCATAACACTGCAACTTGCAGACAGATCAGTTAAAGTCCCACGTGGTGTTATTGAGGATGTTCTGGTTCAGGTGGATAAATTTTACTTCCCAGTAGACTTTATTGTCTTAGACACCCAACCTGTGCAGAATCCTGGTAGTCAGATTCCTGTGATTTTGGGAAGGCCATTTTTAGCCACATCCAATGCCATAATAAATTGTAGACATGGGGTTATGAAGTTGTCTTTTGGCAATTTAAAGGTCAAACTCAATGTCTTTAATGTTAGACAACAACCCCCGGAGACGGATGATTCTTTTGCAGTGAATATGATTGAAAGTTTGGTAGAGGAATCCCTGCAAACTGTTTTAAATGATGATCCCCTCCAGACATGTTTAACTCATTTTGGCTTAGACTTTGACATCGATGGGTCTATTAGAGACGTCAATGCATTGCTTGACTCTACCCCTATATTGGACCCGACCAAATGGACAGCCAGGGTGGAACCTCTTCCAGTTCCCGAGTCTAAACTTGTACCATCTATTGAAAAACCACCCCAACTTGACCTAAAGCCATTACCAGATACACTTAAATATGCGTTTTTAGGTTCTTCTGATACCTTGCCTGTTATCATCTCTTCAGACCTTGATTCAGAACAGGAAGGTAAGTTGCTTGATGTTCTTCGCAAACATAAGACAGCTTTGGGGTGGACAATAGCAGACATTAAGGGTATAAGTCCTGCTCTGTGTATGCATCACATTTACCTTGAGGAGCATGCAAAATCTTCCCGTGAAATGCAACGCAGACTTAACCCTAATATGAAGGAGGTTGTCAGAACCGAGGTGCTAAAATTGTTAGATGTTGGCATCATTTACCCCATATCAGATAGCACTTGGGTCAGCCCCGTTCAGGTTGTTCCTAAGAAGTCAGGAATCACAGTAGTCAAAAATGATAATAATGAATTAGTCCCCACCCGAATGACCACTGGGTGGCGGGTTTGTATTGACTACAGAAAGTTGAACTCGGTCACAAGGAAAGATCACTTTCCTTTGCCATTTATTGATCAGATGCTTGAGAGACTTGCTGGGCATAGCTACTATTGCTTTTTAGATGGCTATTCAGGTTACAATCAAATTCCCATTGCTCCAGAGGATCAAGAAAAGACCACATTCACTTGTCCTTTTGGAACATATGCCTATCGCCGCATGCCATTTGGGTTATGTAATGCACCCGCCACATTCCAGCGGTGCATGATGAGCATATTTTCAGATATGGTTGAGCGATTTCTTGAAATTTTCATGGATGACTTCTCGGTGTTTGGATCCTCTTTTGATGAATGTTTACACCACTTGTCTCTTGTCTTGGCAACGTGTAAAGAAACAAATCTTGTGCTAAATTGGGAGAAATGTCACTTTATGGTTCGTCAAGGGATAGTTCTGGGGCATGTTATTTCTAATAAAGGAATTGCAGTTGATAAGGCCAAAGTTGACTTAATTTCAAGTCTGCCTCCACCAAAATCAGTAAAGGAGGTTCGATCTTTTCTTGGCCATGCTGGGTTTTATAGAAGATTCATCAAAGACTTTAGCAAAATTTCAAGACCTTTGTGCAATTTGCTTGCTAAAGAAACTCTTTTTGTCTTTGATGATGATTGTTCTAAAGCGTTTGATCAACTCAAGCAATTTCTCACATCTGCACCCATCATCCAACCACCGGATTGGAATTTACCTTTTGAGCTTATGTGTGATGCATCCGATTATGCGGTTGGAGCTGTCTTGGGGCAGCGGGTGAATAAGATACCCCATGTCATCTATTATGCAAGTCGAACTCTCAATGATGCTCAGCTCAATTATTCTACTACAGAAAAAGAGTTGTTGGCTGTAGTTTTTGCTTTAGACAAGTTCCGATCATATCTCTTAGGATCCAAGGTCATAGTGTTTTCAGATCATGCAGCTTTGAAATATCTTCTTTCAAAGAAAGACACTAAACCTCGTTTAATTCGTTGGGTCCTATTACTTCAAGAATTTGATATTGAGATAAGAGACAAGAAAGGTTCTGAAAATGTTGTTGCCGATCATTTGTCTAGACTTATTGACGAGTCTGCTGAGGAACACTTACCTTTGAATGAGTCATTCCCTGATGAACAACTTTTTGTTGTCTCTCAATTGCCTTGGTATGCTGATATTGTTAATTATCTTGTCACAACTCAACTTCCTGAACATTGGACAAAACAAGATAAATCCAAATTCTTCGCCGAGGTTAAGCATTTCTTCTGGGATGATCCATACCTGTTCAAGTATTGCCCAGATCAAATCATTAGGAGATGTGTGCCGGAGCATGAAGTTGATAGTTTCATTTCTTTTTGCCATGCTCATGCATGTGGTGGCCATTTCGGTGCGAAAAAGACTGCTGCAAAAATTTTGCAGAGTGGTTTTTATTGGCCTACTTTATTCAAAGATACTCATGAATTTTGCACAAATTGTGACAGATGCCAACGTATGGGTACACTATCACGTAGGTCCATGATGCCCCTTACTAACATCCTGATTGTTGAACTTTTTGATGTTTGGGGTATTGACTTCATGGGCCCATTTCCTCCATCGTTTGGTTATCTCTATATCCTCGTTGCTGTAGATTATGTTTCCAAATGGGTAGAGGCCATTCCCTGCAAAACAAATGATCACAAAGTGGTGGTTCGGTTCTTGAAAGAAAACATATTTTCTCGTTTTGGAACCCCTCGAGCAATTATAAGTGATGGTGGTACACATTTTTGCAATAGAGCTTTTGAATCACTTCTGAAAAAGTACTCCATTACTCATAAAATTACAACTCCATATCATCCGCAGACTTGTGGACAAGTAGAAGTTTCAAATAGGGAAATTAAACGCATTCTTGAGAAAACGGTTCGTCTCGACCGAAAGGATTGGTCTGACAGATTAAATGATGCATTGTGGGCTTACCGTACTGCTTTTAAGACACCAATTGGAATGTCTCCCTATAGACTTGTATTTGGAAAACCTTGTCATTTACCTGTGGAATTGGAACATCGTGCTTACTGGGCCATCAAAACTTTTAACTTTGATATGGACAAGGCTGGAACACTTCGAAAATTGCAACTCAATGAACTAGACGAAATTCGTAATGAGGCTTATGAGAATGCGAAGATTTACAAAGCGAGGACCAAATTTTTTCATGATCAGTCAATATTGAGGAAGTCATTTGAGCCCGGTCAAAAAGTTTTGCTCTATAACTCCAGGTTACATCTCTTCCCAGGAAAGCTCCGTTCCCGATGGTCTGGACCTTTCATTGTGCACAAAGTATTTTCCCATGGAGCGGTTGACATTCAAAACCCTAAAGATGGAACTGTTTTCAAAGTTAATGGGCAAAGATTGAAACCATATTTAGATGGTATTACTGAAAAGGAGGAGATTGTTCTAGATTTGGATGAACCTAATGCTCCTACATGATTTTTGGTTATGTCTGGCTGAAGACGTAAAACTTAGCGCTCTTGGGAGGCAACCCAAATTTTTGGTTTTGATAGTTTTTTATATTTGTTTAATATTTAGGTTGTTGATACATGTGTGGGGATGCTACAATCTAGGTTTGGGGTGTATTTTCTTTTTTCATATTTTGTACTAACTCCTCATTCTTAGTTTGTGTGTTTCAATGCTCTACATCTACCATGAAGCATCTCCATTCAGGTGATTTCTTTTCTTACACTCCTTTTCTTTTTACTCGTCATTGTGATATTTATTTTGGTAAACATTGAGGGAAATGTTTCGTTTAGGTTTGGGGGTGTAGAAAAGAAAAGTAGTATTTATTAAAAAAAAAAATTTGAAAATTGAAAAAAAAATTTGAAAAAAAAAATAAAAAAAATAAAAAAATCATAAAAATTTACTTAGTTTTAGGTCGTTTGTTAGTATTTTTCTTAGGTTTTGATAGTTTATCCCTTTATGATGCATACTTCAATTTTTAAGAGATTAATTTGCATTGGAAGTGTGAGTAAGTATACTGGAGGATAGAGAACTTAACTGAGCAGTATCTTTCCGTTACAGTCCTCTTGGAACATGTGCTTGAGCTAATAAAACTCACTCACACACACTAGTTACATAAAGTAATACAGTCTAGAGATTTGTTGAATGCTAATTTACAGTGGGATATCTTTAGTCAGAGTCATTGGATGATATGTGGTTGTCTGTTGAGCTTAAAAGATCATGATAGACCATTTACTTGGCTATAGCAAGGGATTGGAACCGGAAATAGGTTGAGAGTATAATACAGCCTGGACAAAATAAAGATGTGCTGAAAAATATGAATGATGAAAATGAAAATGCGAAAAAATAAAAATAACAAAATGAAAGAAATAGGGGCTGCTTGACTTTATAGGATTAACTTAGGCTGATGCTCGGGCCCGAAGCGGTCTACTTAAAACCTAATGCCCTAAGCCAACTGGCTGGGAGTCATTGGCCTGAGTCATTGCTAAACCTAAGCATCTTGAAGTCAGGCCTTACACAGTCCTAGCGGAAAAAAAAAAAAGAAAAAAAAGTCTGTGGTGTATTATCCTCTCAAATCTAGAATGTTGGACCCGAAGGAGGCGCGCAGATCTGTGCTATCATGAACCTAAAGATTACGACGACTGTGTTGATTCTGATGTTCTTTGGTTAATGGGTAACACTGGATCTATATAAAACAGAGATTTAGAATGTATTACTACAATGTTCTACACTTTTACTATATAAAGTATCGTGCTATATCCTATTGAGCAGAAATTTCCAAGATGAAGGTGTAGAATAAAACCACTTACTTGAGGGCTTCTATATTCCAGTTGATTATAAATCCAAGTACATGTGGTTGATTTTCTTAAACATTGCAGTTTGCATTCGAAGGGATATTAGGATTGTTTGTTTTGTAGTGATTTTCTATTTCTTTTTACACTTAGATTAAATAGGTTGATTTCATAAATACATGTTTGTGGGTAGCATGGCTGCAAACCCTCACGAGACTTCAGTCGTCCAGCCAGGGACATCTCGGGGTTTAAAAGGCTTGTTGCATACGCTAAATGCAATTGCGATTTCCTGCGAAAGTGGATTAGTTAGATTTCTTTGTTTTGTTTTGTTTTGTTTTGCTCGAGGACTAGCAAAATGTAGGTTTGGGGGTATTTGATATATGCAAAATATACACATTTTTATGTGCCTTTCTACCTATTTGTTAGTCGTATTGTTAGTTAAAATAAGGATAATTAATGTTTATCTGTGTTAAGTGAGTAATTAGGAGATTAATAAACAAATGTGCTTAATTGATTAATTTAGATGCGTTAATTGGGTTTAATGGATTTATAATTTATGATGCGTCTAAATTATATTTAACTATATTTATGCAGGTTGTAAAAGTCCTAAATCACCAAAGAGAATGCACGTCAAATGGGTTCTGTGCCGAGATCGGAGATTAGACGCGCGAGGTTGATACGGCGGGTTTTAAATAAGAAAAAGAAAAAAAAAAGAAAATCGAAAAGAACCGGAATTGGTTTGGGCGGTTCAGCATCTGGTTCGGTTCAAAAAATAAAAAAAAGGAAAGCAACCCGAGCCCGATGGCTCGGGCGCTGGGCGTCTGGAACAGAAGAACAGAGCATGCTCTGTTCGGCCGGAGGGTGGAAGAAGAAGTGGAATTCCGGCGACCGCCGGCGGTGGGTCATGCTTCTGTCGACTTGGCGGCCAGGCTACGGCGATCGTGAGGAGGTTGGTGGCGGCGGATTGAAACGCCAGTGCGACGGTGGGCTCGAGATCTCGACCGTGACAGAAAGAGGGCGCTGCTCTGCTCAAGCGCCGGAGGATGAGTCGCCGGAGATTGCAGACAATGGGTCTCGGCCGTGGCGTCGGCGGCAAATGGGCGACGGTTTTGGCTTGATTTGGAAGGGCAGAAGGATGGAAAGCTCCTGTTTTGGATGGTCTTGAATATGGAAAATTGTTGGGTAGCTGTCTCTATAAAAGCAGGACATTGTGCTGATCGGAAAAAAAAGGAAAGAAAAGGAGGGTTTTGGTGGCGGCTCTGTTCCGGCAGGGGGTGGTTTTTGGGTCTGTGGCGACCGGAAGTGCGGATTAGGAAGGAGGCGACTCTATTTTTCTGGGCTCTGCTGGAGGGAGGTGCTGGTTGCTCGAGAGAGTGTCGGCCGTGCTGTGGTCAGGAAGGGTGGCGGTGGGATTGCTGACGAGAGTTCTGTGCTGTTGGTGGTTGGTGGTGGATCTGTCGAAAGGGCGGCTCTGTCTGGTGGTGGTAGTCGCCGGCTTTGTCTGTGGAAGAGGGTCGCTGGCCGTGGTGGAAGGGAGGCTCTGTTTGATTCTGGACGGTCGGCCGGGCAAGAGGAAGCTACTGTGGACGGCTGGGCTGCTCGAGAGAGAGCCGGCTGTTGAGAAAGGAAAAAAAAAGGGTTCTGTGTGGTGAGAGGGAGGTGCTGGTTCTGTTGGAGAGTGTTCGACTTGGGAGAGAAGGAAGGTGCTGGCTGGGCAGAGAAGAGGCTCTGTTTTGGTGACGGATCTGAAGGGAACTGCTGGGTTCCATAGAGAGGGGATATCACGGCTGGTGATCTGTTAGCTTTGTTTTGGCTGGAATTGGGGACTATTCTGTTCTATTCGAGAGAAAGATCAGAACGGTTGAGGCGTGCAATCAAGAGATTGTTGCTGAAGGTGGAGGAAAGAGGAAAGCAGGACGGAATTACAGACAGACTGAAAGCAGAACAAAGGATTTTTCTTTATTATTTTATCTTTTGTTTAGTTAATTTCTGTGTTTTTAGTTTAGTTGAACAATTGATTGCTTAAAAAGAAAATAAAAATTAGAACTTTACATTTCATTACTACTTGCTACGTACTCTAGAATTAGGTTGAATATCTTACTAAGTCTCTGAGGGATCGACCTCGTAGCCACTATTCTGCTATAGATTCGTGCGCTAGCGAGTATTATATTAAAATTTACATCAGCGATCGATCGCGTTGAATGGCCGATCGATTGTAGTTACTGTTCATGAATTTCCAATGGCTATAACTTTCTGCTCCGAGCTCTGAATTATACGTGGTTGGTGGCATTGGAAAGCTGACTTCTTGAAATTTAACATGAAGCTTGAATCAGTCCAATCAAATATTTTCACATGAAGTTATGATAATTTAACCATTTGAGTCAATTTTTACCTCATATCTGTGTATTACTCTTGTTTCCTACAAAAACCAAAAACTATATTAAAGTAGTAGTAATTCTAATCAAACACTAGCATAAACATAAGTTTAGGAGATAATAAAATGCATATTTCATCTGTAGATCACACCCCTAAACCTAGATTTTGCTAGTCCCTAGCAAAACAAAAAAATCAAAATCAAACAAACAACTAAAAGAACTAATGCATAAAAGTAAACACCACTTTCGTGGGGAACACGATTGCATTGAGCGTATGCAACAAGTTGTTAAACCTCTAGGTGTCCCTAGTAGGACGAGTTTATCTCGTGAGGGTTTGCAGCCATACTACCGACAAACATGTATTTATAAACCTAATTAACCTAAGTGCAAATACAAAGCAAAAATTAAAACATTGCAAAACACACAACCTATTATCCCGACAGATACAAACTACAATGCTTATGAAAATCAATCACACATACTTGGTTCATAATCAACGGGAATATAGAAGCCCTCAAATATATGGTTTTATTCCACACTTTCATCTTGGAAATTTCTGCTCAAATATGATATAACATGATAATTTAAATAGTAAAAGTGTAGAATATTGTAGCAATACATTCTAAATTTATAATTTACACAGATCCAGTGTTACCCATTAACCAAAGAACATCAAAATCTACATAGTCATCGTAATCTTTAGGTTCATGATAACACAAATCTGTGCGCCTCATTCGGATCCAACATTCTAGATTTGAGAGGATAATACACCATAGATATTTTTTTAAATATAGGACTGTGTAAGGCCTGACTTCAAGATGCTTAGGTTTAGCAATGACTCAGGCCAATGACTCCCAACCAGTGTGGCTTAGGGCATTAGGTTTTAAGTAAACCGCTTTGGGCCTGAGCATCAGCCTAAGTTAATCCTATAATAGTCAAGCAGCCCCTTTCTTTCTTTTTGTATTTTTTTCTTTCACATTTTCATTTTCAGCATCCATATTTTCAAGCACATCTTTATTCTGTCCAGGTTGTATTATACTATCAACCTATTTCCAGTTCTAAGCCCTTGCCATAGCCAAGTAAATGGTCAATCATGATATTTTAAGCTCAACAGACAACTACACATCATCCAATGACTCTAACTAAAGACATCCCACTGAAGATTAGTATTCAACAAATCTCTAGAGGCTATTACTTTATGTACTAGTGTGTGTGAGTGGGTTTTCTTAGTTCAAGCACCTGTTCCAAGAGGACTGTAACAGAAAGGCATGCTCAGTTAAGTGTATCCATCCTCCAGTATACTTACTCACACTTTCAATGTCAATTAATCACTTAAGAATTGAAGTATGCATTATCACGGGATAAACTATCAAAACCTAACAAAAATGCTAACAAACAATCTAAAAACTAATCAAATTTTTATGATTTTTATTTTTATATAAGCAATATTCCCTCTCCCAAACCTATTATGAACATTGTCCTCAATGTGCACAAAACAGAAAATGACAATGACAACATAACAAGAAAAAGAAGAAAATGAGAGAATATAAGTGAATACATGGGTTGCCTCCCACCAAGTGCTAAGTTTAACGTCTTCAGCCAAACTGAGCCGTGTATTCAACTTATCCGGGATCTTTCAATCCAACATTCAATCCATCTGTAGTCCTACTGCGCACATTAGGGCTAATGAAAGAAATCGCAAATGGATCATCAGAATAAATCCATGGAGGTGCACCATCCACCAGAGTGTCAATCATATGAACTACATAAGGATCATCTGGCAGTGGATGTTGTTTTTGGGCATTAAAAACATTAAATTTAACATTCAAATTTCCAAAAGACAATTTTAACACCCCATCCTGACAATTTATAATAGCATTGGACGTCGCCAGAATCATAGGAATCTGACTGCCAATGTTCGGTACAGGTTGTGTATCTAAGACAATGAAGTCCACAGGGAAGAAAAATTTATCAACCTGCACCAGAACATCTTCAATAACACCACGGGGAACTTTAATGGATCGGTCTGTAAGTTGTAGTGCTATAGTAGTCGGTTTCAATTCCCCCAACCCAAGTTGCTCATACACAGAGTAGGGCAACAAATTTACACTCGCCCCCAAATTTAACAATGCCTTGTCTACAGTATGGTTCCCTATCACACATGAAATTGTTGAACATCCTGGGTCCTTATACTTCGGTGGAGGATTATGTGTTAATAGGGAACTCACCTGCTCAGTAAGGAAGATCTTTTTAGTCAAAATAGATTTAGCTTTTCGCTTTTGAGTATAAAGGTCTTTCAAGAATTTGGCATAGGCAGGTACCTATTTTATTGCATCTAACAATGGGAGATTGACCTTAACCTGCTTGAACACCTAGAACATCTCTATTTTGTGGTTGGATTTACTAAACAGGGAGGGTTTGTCCAGGCATTGTGGGTATGATGACCTGGGAATATAAGATCTCTCTTTCTGGGCTTCGGATTGGTCATCCTGCTAAGTTTTAGAACTAACAGGTATAGCTTTGATTGAATTGGGTTCTCATTCTATCACAGGAGCAATGTTCGCACTCAAGGTACCTTGGGCCAAGTTCTTAACCCTATTATCGATTTGCCTACCACTCCTCAAGGTAGTTATGGCTTGCACTTGTTGAGGAGGGTAATGGGAGGCCTCAGCTACAAACTGGCCTCTAGGGTTTTGTTGGGGTTGGCTCGGCAAGGTTCCTGCTTATCTACGGTTCATGGATTGAGCCAGCTGTCCTAATTGGGTCTCTATCTTGGCAATAGATTGTGTATGGGAATGGACTAGCTGGGCCTGGGTCCTCAGCTCACTTTTCAGGTCTCTGTGTTTGGATTCTATCTCAGCTTTTATCTCAGTTTTCATCTCGGTTGGAGTTGCTAACATCTAACTCATTTGGTCTTCAAGGGTCGATTTCCTGTTGGGTTGGCCAGATGGAAGAGCTGAGGCTGGTTGGTAGGGCTGAGGTTGGCTATGAAACTCTTGTCTTGGGGCCTGATTAAAAGTAGGCCTTGGATTGGTTGCCTCCAAGAAAAATTAGGGTGATCATGCCACCCAGGATTGTAAGTGTTGGAGTATGGATTGTTGGCTCTAGGAATAGTCTATGCACTGTTGACGTGTTCCTGTACTTGATCTGGATACTGGAAGGCAGAGGGGCAGTCAACTATAGTGTGCATAGGGCTCGCACAAATGGTGCAAGCATCTTGAGAGGTTGGGGTATATAATAGAGTATGAGAGAAAAACCTGTCAAACCTCTCGGTTAGAGATGCCACTTGGTGTTCCAAATTGGTGGTGGCTTTGACATCGTACATGCCTCCCTTGAAGCATTCCTACCAGGCATATGGCCTTCAGGCACTGTGTAAAGAGTTTTCGCTCAGGTCCTCTAGTAGATCCCAAGCATCATCAAGGGTTTTTTTCATGAATGTGTCTCCACAAGAGGCATCAATTAGGGTCTTATGCTGATCGCACACACCCTCATGAAATCTTTGAACTAATTGCCACTCGGGCACATCATGGTGTGGGCAGGACCAGAGTAGGGTTTTCATTCTTTCCCAACTTTCATGGAATTGTTCGTTAGGTTGCTAGGTAAAGGTGATAATTTTGTTGCGGATCTTATTAGTCTGCCCTACAGGGAAATATTTCTTTATAAATTTAGCCTGAAGTTCATCCCAAGTGGAAATCGAGGTGTGTGCAAGGGAGTATAGCTATTCCTTGGCCCTGTCTTTCAAAGTGAATGGGAACAACCTAAGATGCACCTGGTCATCAAATAGTGTGACTTTGAAGGTTGTGTTAACCTCTAGGAAATTTTTGAGATGCCTATAGGGGTTCTCATTGAGTTGGCCGTAGTATGTGGGCAGCATCTGGATGATGTTTGGCTTATTTTCAAAATTAGCCACGGTTGCAGGCAGTAGGATACAGGAGGGGGAGGTGTATGCAGTGGGACGGTAGTAGTCTTGCAGTGTACGGGCATGGGGCATTAGTGGATTCTGGTTTAGGCCATTCCCACCGCCAAGGTTCATGTTGTCTGCCATTGGATGGATTTCAGGGATCAAGTGGCTCGGAGTTCTACAAATTCTATAGAGTCGCTCAGGATCAGGGTCAAAGGCCAGGTCGGGGTTCAGGGGACGGCGACCATGCATGCACAATAAAAATCAAACAAAACCTGTGCAATCCTAATAGCGACAACTAGCAATGTAATAGCGACAACTAGTACGTCATGCTGTCACAGAAAGAAAGAGAAATACCAAGGACCCAAATTATTCTAAAAGAAGGTTAAGAGAGTGCAAATAGTGGGAAGGGATCGCCTTCCAATGTTGGCAAGAAGTCACGTCTGCTCTTAATTCTGTAAAAGAAGCAAAACAAAATTAAACTCTTGAAATTAAACTAGATTAAAACTAACTATTCTAAAGTTAAACTATTATAATTATGCTAAGAATTCAGTAAACTATTGTGCCATCCCCGGCAACGGCGCCAAAAACTTGATCATTTAATATTTAAACCCTTGCAAGTCCACAAGGCAATTGTACTACGGCGAGATTAAAGGGTTGTCGAACCTCAAGGACAAATTAATATTTTGCCAAATTCAAAAGATAGCAGCAGTGTTGAATTAATCTAAGAAAACGATGAACTTTAACTAATCTAACTGAGAATTAATCAATATGGAGAAGACCAAGGCTTCGAATCTACCACAATAAACTAGTGTATCGTCTCTCTCTCTCTTTTGAATAAAGATTTCCAATTGGCTAGCATATTCTTCTCGGACATACACTTGTCAATTCAAAATATAGTGCTCTCCTCTCCGATGTAACACATAAAACGATTAAAACATGGAGTTGTGATCTATCTCTCTCGAGTATAAATCAAGGAATCTTTATTGATATATAACACCTCAGTCTATTTATGTTCCTCTCGGATACGCAAGTATTCTTCGGATTGAAACTCATAAGAATTCACTCTTGTCTCTCTCAAGTACAAAGAACAAACCTTAAATGAATTAACATTGATTATACAATAAAATCCATACACCAACTAGAGTAAAAACATAAGATGAGAGAAAAGAAACTACACAACCAGATTATTAGTTTTCATATATGCCATGGAAAAGTATTTAGCCTCGCATTGGAAGAGAATCCATCATCAAGTTCTTCATCTTTTTCTTCTTTTTCTCTCCTTTGCTCTAGCCTTCAAAATAGCTCAAGATGATCTCCAAGATTCCCAAAATGTTCTCCCATAAGGCCTATTTATATGTTTGAAGAGAAACCACGATGTCCCCTTCAAAATCCAAGTCGAAATAGGGCTTATTTTAGTTTACCGCACAGGGTGATCGATCGCTCCGTGTTGTCGATCGATTGCTTCCCGATCGATCACAATTCCTTCGTTATTTTCTGCCAATCGACTGCTGTGGCGATCGATGCCGTATGATTCCGATCGATCATTGTTACTGTATTGCATGAACTAAAAACTCCAGTAGATACGATCGATCATTTTAAGTGCCGATCAATCGTTTCCATCAATAACACTGTTTTGCGGTCGAGGAAATCAATCGCTTTGAATGGCCGATCGATCGTAGTTACTGTTTATGAATTTCCAATGGCTATAACTTTCTACTCTGAACTCCGAATGGCACGTGGTTGGCGACATTAGAAATCTGACTTCTTGAACTATAACCTGAGCTTGAATCAGTCGAATCAGAGATTTGTTCACGAAGTTATGATGATTTAACCATTGGAGTCAATTTTCACCTCATTTCTATGTATTACTCTTGTTTCCTACAAAAACCAAAAACTATATTAAAGTAGTAGTAATTCTAATCAAACACTAGCATAAACATAAGTTTAAGAGATAATAAAATGTATATTTCATGTGTAGATGAGTACCTTTGATGAATACTAAAAGGTGGCAACCAAAAGTGGAGCCTCTTGCCTTATCATCTTCACCAACAATTTCATCCATTATTAAGCCACCTAAGTTGGACTTGAAACCATTGCCTGATACTCTATAATATGCTTATTTAGATCCTTCTGATTCTCTACTTGTCATTATTGCATCTGACTTAGATGTTGCTCAAGTGCGTAAATTACTTACTGTTCTTGAAAAGCACAAAGATGGTATAGGGTGGACCATTGTTGACATTAAATGCATCAGTCATTCTGTTGTCATGCATAGAATTCATTTGTAGGATGATGTCAAGCCTTCTCGTGAATCCCAAAGGTGTCTAACCCTGTCCTACAGGAAGTGGTTTGAGCTGAAATCCTTAAGCTTTTGAATGTAGGAGTCATCTACCCAATCTCTTACAGTTGATGGATAAGCCCTGTTCAAGTTGTGCCAAAAAATTCTGGCATAACTGTTGTAAAAAATGATGTTGATGAGTTAGTTCCAACTCGAGTTCAAATAGGATGATGTGTTTGTATCGATTATCGAAAGTTGAATGCTTTGACAAGAAAAGATCATTTTCATCTTCCTTCATTAATCAAATGCTAGAGAGGTTAGCGAGACATGAGTATTATTGGTTTCTTGATGGTTATTCTAGTTATAACCAAATTCCCATAGCCCCTGAAGACCAAAAAAAGACCACTTTCATGTGTCCTTTCGGTATCTTTGCCTATTGTCATATGCCTTTCGGGCTATGCAATGCACCTACTATCTTTCAAAGGAACATGTGGAATATCTTTGATATGGTAGAGCGGTTTCTAGAGGTGTTCATGGATGATTTTCCATCTTTGGGTCTATTTTCGATGAGTGCACCACCTATCATTAGTGTTGGTGCGGTGTAAAGAAAAAAATCTGGTACTTAACTAGGAGAAATACCACTTTATGATTAAAAAAAGAATCGTTCTTGGGCATATTATTTTACATAAAGGCATTGAGGTTGATAAAACCAAAATTGATTTGATTTTCCGTCTCCCACCCCCGCGAACTGTGAAAGAAATCAGATCATTTTTAGGCCATGTTGGATTTTATAGAAGATTCATTGAAGACTTCAGTAAAATTTCAAGACCCTTATGTAACCTTTTTGCGAAGGATGCCCCATTTGTCTTTGATGATGCTTGTAACCATGCCTTTAAGAAACTAAAATCAGATTTAATATTTGCACCTATTATTTAGCCGTCTGATTGGAGCCTACTTTTTGAGATGTGATACTTCTGATTATGCTATTGGTGCTGTGTTGGGGCAGCACATTAATAAACTCCCCCATGTGATTTACTACGCTGGTAAAATCCTTAATGATGCTCAACTTAATTATTCTATAACTAAAAATGGGTTGCTGACAGAAGTCTTTGCTCTAGATAATTTTAGGTCATATTTAATTGGATCTAAGGTCTATATCTACTCAGATCATGCTGCATTGAAATATCTATTAACTAAATAGGATGCTAAACCTTGTATTCTCCAATGTATATTGCTGTTACAAGAATTTGATATTGAAATTTCGGAAAAGAAAGGTTCTGAAAATGTTGTAGCTGACCACTTGTCTAGGCCGATAGTTGATTTCATTGATGATTCATTGCCCATAACCGAATCTTTTCCTGATGAGCAATTACTTTCGACGTCCCAATTGCCTTGGTTTGCGAACGTATCTGGTAACTGAACAAATTCCATCTCATCGGTCTCCACAAGATAGGTTCAAATTTTTGTCTATGGTTAAGTATTTCTTTTGAGATGATCCGTACTTGTTCAAGTATTGGCCCAATCAGATTATTAGGAGATGTATTCCTAAACATGATCAACAAATCATTACCTCCTTTTATCATGATCAAGCTTGTGGTAGCTATTTTAGTTAAAAAAAGACTGCTGCAAAGATTTTGCAGTGGGGATTTTATTGGCTTATGATTGTAATATTTTTTTACTTATTTTACTCGCAATCGCACGAGCCTAGTTATAGACTAGCGACTACGAGGTCAAACCCAAAGGACTTGGTTTACTTTAACCTAGTTCTAGAGTAAGCTTAATTAATTCTAATAAAGGAATTGGATATGTAATAAATATAGAAATGAATTTTAACAAGAAATCTAATTTATGAAGGTATCAAGGCTGCGAATCCACCTCTAAACAAGTAATTACTACTCTCAATTATTATTCACGCATGTGTTGATATGACAAGAGAACTATGTCTTCTTGGTTCGACACACGAGTTACAAATGAATGCTCTAAATGTTCTTGGTTGGACACAAATAATTCATTCAATGAAAATTAATTCAGTTAACACTATCCTTGGTGTGGCATAGAGTTCACATAATTCTGTTCCATGGTTAGACATAGAAATTCTTCTAGGATTAAATTTCATAAATAATTCACACAAGTCTCGGTTAAAGCACTAGGAGAAAATTTATGAAATTGCATTCACGCACATATGAAATAAATCATATCAACTATAATTAAATAAAACAATTAAGAGTAGCAACACAAGATTAGGGCTTCATCTAACCCTTGATAAAAAGTTTAGCTAGACATAGAAGGAAGGGAAAGAAAAACCTATTTTGAAGAATTCATTGGCGACTGCAATCTGTTCCTATCATCTGCAATTTGAAATAATTCTCTCTTGCAAATCAACTCCCTCGAGCAGCACCCTGTTTCTTCTCAGCAGTTCAGTCTCTCGATATAACTGTTTCTCTTTTCTTTTGCAACAGAGCAAAAGCACTCGTCCCAAATCGGGAGTCTCCTTCTCCTCTCGTCCCTATCTCGTCTCTTTTTTCAACTGACCCGTCGTTCCTCCCCCCGTGTGCTTTGTTTTATAGGGACAATTTGGAATAGATCTGAATTTGAAGCTTCAATGACGCTTCACCACCTTCCCGATTCGGCTCAGTTTCACGCGTCTTCCCAAATCAAGAGCTATTTTTTTCTTCTGTTGCTTGCAGTTGAGCTCCTTGTTGTCGATTCCTCTGTTTGCATAGTACTGGAACCCATTACCATGCCGTCGTCGTTAACCGCCTAACCCAGGACCACCGTCGCTGTTGCCCATGGTCGCCTTCTGAAACAAACACCCTAGCTTGAGCTCGGGTTTCTTTTAAATTTTTTTTTTCAAACCGAACCAACCTCTGAACCGGTCAATTCAGGTTCTATTTCTTTTTTTTTCTTTCTATTGGACAAAAACCCGTTGCAACGACTTCACCTATCGGATCTTTGATCTCTTCACATAACCTATTTAACATACTTCACTTTTGGTGATCTCCATCTGGAACTCTTAAAATCAACATAAATAAAATTAAATCTTAAATTAGACACGTAATAAAATGTAAATCTATTAAATTCAATTAATGCGTCTAAATTAATCAATTAAGCATATTTATTTATTAAACTCCTAATTGCTAACTTAACATTAATAACCATTATTTATCCTTATTTTAAGTAAAATTATGACTAATATATAGGTAGAAAGGTATATAAAAATGTGTATATTTTGTATATATCAGCCTACCATCTTTAAAGATTGTCATGCTTATTGTTCAGCATGTGAAAGATGCCAAAAGTTAGGAGCACTTTCACGTCATAACATGATGCCTTTAACCCCAATCCTAATTGTAAACCTTTTTGATGTATGAGATATTGACTTCATGGGCCCTTTCCCTAACTCTTTTGGCAATCTTTATATCAGTGTGGGGGTAGACTATCTTTAAGTGGGTAGAGGGTGTAGCATGCAAGACCAATGACCATAAAGTGATGGCCCAATTTTTGAAAGACAATATTTTTGCATGTTTTGATTCCCCCCATGCTATCATAAGTGATGGGGGTAAATGATTGATTGATTTTTTTATTATTTACTCGCAATCGCACAAGACTACGTATAGGCTAGTGGAAATGAGGTCGAACCCAAAAGACTTGGACTAATTCAACTTAATTCTAAGATTTTGTGTAACAAGTGCTAATAGGATGAAAAGTTCTAATTTTTAATGAAGCAAGAAAATTTATGCAAAGATAATAATCTAATGAGAAATATACTAAGACTTCGAATCCACCCAAACTAAATAGTTATCCTCTCCGTTAAACTCGTACAATTCCAAGTGATCAATTATCCGTGTCCCTATCGAAGTCACGAATAATCGTAATGTGTGCAGCCCTCTCGAACATGCAACTAAACAAATAAATTTAACTTAACTAATCTCCCTCTCTCGAGCAAAGATCAATCATAAAAATGTAATCTTTATTCAAATAATACCTTAGAACTCACTAAGATCTCTCGGACATTAACAAACTCTTAGTTTAATTTCACTAACAATCAACTCTACCATCTCTCGATAAGTAGAACAATCATAGGAAAATTTATTGAACATATGGAATAAAATTGACTACTTTAGAATTGCAAATAAACATCGAGAATCAAACAATTAAGCAGGGTTTCATCTAGTCTCAGTACAATAAAATTAGCTAGACATGGAATAAAAGAAAGAATAAGCCTGGTTCGTCGAAGAAGTCATTTGCAGGAACACTGTTCACGCGCATTGTAGCACTGTAGCACTGGTTCATCGGAATCCGGCGAAAATCTCCTCCAAAAAGGCTCTCTATCAAGCTCGTCCCCTCTCGAGCAAGTAGCAAGACCCTCAGAACAAACCTTCTTTCTCTCTCGAGCAAAAGAGGTTTGTTATGGAATCAGCCCTCCTTTTCAACTGCAGCCCAGAACAGTCGACTCTCTTTTTCAAACTAGACAGAACCCCCTTCTCACGAGCAGCAGCACACCTCTTCACCACTGTTCTCTCCCAGCCAGCAGACCCCTCTCAAGCAGCACCGAACGCTCTGTTTTATATCAACTGCAAGTCAGTCCCTCCTCAACTCAAATCAGAGCAATCTTCCAACCAAATCTCGTACCAAAAATTAGAATTTTCAATTGCTTGTAATAAGTTCCTCTAAATCCAGCAGTCTCCGTTCGAATTCTCGTCCAATTGCAACAAAGATTCCAACTTTAGGCCTTCTCGATATAGAGCCAAATCGCCCAAAATAAAGCTTCTAAATCAGAGCCAAAATCCACCCTTTTCGTCATATCAAATCGAATGGGTACTTACCATTTTAATCACAGTCGAGCTGCATCTTCCCGATTTGGAATTTTCTTTCCCAAATTGCACTTTCCAAACTCAGGCATTCCAAAAGTAGACCGTTCCAAATCGCAATTTCTATTCACGTTGTTCACCATCGCCGTCGATTCCTCCTCTTCTCTGGGGCTGTCGAGCTCTCTTCTGTCGGTGGTTGCCTTCGCCGAATAGAATCGCCGTCGATCTTCGTCGATCGCCGTCCACTACCATCCTAAGTCGCCGCCAGATTTTCCTCTAAGGCCCAGCCGTCGCCGTCGTAACTGATCGTTTAAAATTAAACCCTTGCAAGTGCACAAGGCAATTGTACTACGGTGAGTATTAAAAAGGGTTGTCGAACCTCAGGGACGGATGAATGATTTACTAAATTCGAAAGAAAGTAGCAATCTTGATTCTAGACTAAGAAAGCAATGAACTTTAACTAAACTAAATGAGATTTAATCAATACGGAGAAGACTAAGGCTTCGAATCCACCACAATAAACTAGTGTATTGTTTCTCTCTCTCTTTTGAATAAAGATTTCCAATTGGCTAGCATATTCCTCTCGGACATACATTTGTCAACTCAAAATAAAGTGCTCTCCTCTCAGATGTAACACATAAAATAATTAAAACATGGAATTGTGATCTATCTCTCTCGAGTATAAACCAATGAAATTTTATTGATATATAACACCTCAGTCTACTTACGTTCCTCTCGGATACGCAAGTATTCTTTGGATTGAAACTCACAAGAATTCACTCTTGTCTCTCTCGAGTACAAAGAACAAATCTTTATTGAATTAACGGTGATTACACAATAAAATCCATACACCAACTAGAGTAAAAACATAAGATGAGAGAAAAGAAACTACACAACCAGATTATTGGGCTTCATCTACGCCTTGGAAAGGTGTTTAGCCTCGCATCGGAAGAGAAATCACCATCGTATTCTTTATATTCTTCATCTCCTTCTCTCCTTTGCTCTAGCCTCCAATTTAGCTCTAGATTCTCCAAGGGTTGAATATGTGGTGCCCAAAACGTTCTCCCATAAGGCCTATTTATAAGTTTGAAGAGAAACCACGAAGTCCCCTTCCAAATCCAAGTCGAAATAGGCCTTATTTCGGTTTTTCGTATACAGCGATCGATTGCTCCGTATTGACGATCGTTTGTTATCCGATCGATCACAATTCCTTCGTTATTTTCCTCTGATCGATCGCTTTGCCGATCGACGCCGTATGATACCGATCGATCGTAGTTACTATCTTCGGCGATTGAAAAATTCCAGTAGATACAATCGATCGTTTTGAGGTCCGATCGATCGTTCCTTCAATATACTGCTTTTGAAGTTGTGGCGATCGATCGCATTGATAGCCAATCGATCGTTGTTACTGTTCATGAAATTCAAACGGCTATAACTTTCTGCTCCGAACTCTGAATTGCACGTGGTTAGTGGCGTTGAAAAGCTTACTTCTTGAAATGAGACTTGAATCAGTCCAATCTGACATTTGTACTCGAAGTTATGATGATTTAACCATTTGAGTTACTTTTCTCCTCATTTTTGTGTATTACTCTTGTTTCCTACAAAATCCAAAAACTATATTAAAGTAGTAGTTATTCTAATCAAACACTAGCATAAACATAAGTGTAGGAGATAATAAAATGCATATTTCATGTATAGATCAGTAACCTCACCGCAATCGAGACCCATCGGCGCCAGAACCCATCTCCATCGGACGTCAATATCACCTGAGCAGAGCATCTCTGCTTTCCATTCTGTTAAGGAACACCCGAGCTTCGGCTCGGGTTAACCTTTTTTATTTTTTTTATTTTCTTCAGATCAAACCAAACCATTGAACCAGATTTATTTTCATATTTCCTTTTGATGGGGTTAAAACCCTTTGTAGCAATCTCTACGGCCGGATCTAAAATGAACGGATCTTCTCGTAAAATCAAAACCCGTCTTCTTCCTTAAACGTACGCCAACAACTTAGATATTTTCTGCGCGTGATGTCACTGTTTTAACTAAATAGGCTCTTCAAAACCTGTCAGCATCTCCTTACTCGTTAGATCTTCAATCTTTTCACAGAAGTTGTTTGACGTGCGCTCACTTTTGGCAATGTGACTCTGAAACCTTAAAACCTGTATGAATAAAATTAAATCGTAATTAGACGCATAATAAAATATAAATCTATTAAATTTAATTAATGCATCTAAATAACTCAATTAAGTGCATTTATTCATTAAACTCTTAATTATTCACTTAACACTAATAACCATTACTTATCCTTATTTTAACTAAAAATACAATTAACATATAGGTAGAAAGGCATATAAAAATGTATATATTTTATAGATATCAATAAACATTTTTGTAATTGGGTTTTTGAACAATTAATGAAGAAATATGGCATAACCCACAAAATTGCTATCCCATATCACCCCAGACAAGCAGTCAAGTTCAGATATCTAATAGGGAGATTAAACATATTTTAAAAAAATTGATTAATCTTAATCGTAAATATTGGTCCCTAAGACTGACAAATGCTTTGTGGGCTTACCGTACTGCATTTAAGACTCCCACTGGAATGCCTCCATGCCGTATTGTTTACGGAAAGGCTTGTCATCTTCCTGTTGAAATAGAGCATAATGCTTATTGGGCTATTAAGCACCTGAACTTCGATCTTAACAAAGTAGGAATGCAAAGGAAACTCCAGTTGAATGAGTTGGATGAGCTTTGTAATGATGCTTATGAGTGTGCGAAATCTTACAAGGATCGCATGAAAAAGGTTCATGACCAAAATATTCTGCGAAAATCTGTTACATAGGGGCAGAAAGTTCTTTTATACAATTATCGTCTGCATCTTTTCTCAGGCAAGTTGAAGTGTCGATGGATAAGACCTTTTATAGTTCGCGTTGTTTATTCTCTATCCTCCAATATTCCACTCACACTTTCAATGTTATTAGCCTCTTAAAAATTGAAGTATGCATCATGAAGGGATAAACTACCAAAACTTATGAAAATAACTAGCAAATAGCCTAAAAACTAATTAATTAATTTTTTTTAGTTGTTTTGAGCAATATTCAAAATAAGCAATAAAATAACTTTTAAGTCATCCTAAGCAAATTTCTTCCTACACCCCCAAACCGACATGAAACATTGTCCTCAATGTGAAAAATAAGAAATAAGTACTAAGGAAAATAAATAGATGAGGGAAGGGGAGATAGTATCTCTAGTCCACTGGAAAGCAGTATGAGCTATCAAAATAAAAAGAACAAGTGAAGCACAACAATAACATAATAAAAAGTAACCAACATAAACACAAAACTAAAAAACTCTGAAAACTTGGGTTGCCTCCTAGTAGCACTAAGTTTAACGTCTTCAGCCAGACACATCTATTAATTCACCCATTAATTGATGGTGCAGTTTATGCCATGGATTTAACTTAAAACCACAGGGGGACAAAAGTGTGACCAGGTGAAATCTCTCAAATTGTAAATTAATGTTCCTAGCCTTCTCTTTCATATCTCCCACCCAGACTCTCTAGGGAGCAAAAAAGGATATGGGATGGGGACAACATTGACATCAACTATAGGCCCCTGAGGATGAAGCTCAACTATGGGAGGGTCATCCACTCTCGCCGCAAAATGTTGTGGTAGTAATGGTACCCAAGGATAGGCGACAGGGATATCTATGTCGGGACTCAGTGGATTTGCATGCACTAATTTTTCTAACTGTAGAGGCACCACCCATAGGTTTAAGAATAGGGAGGTCATTTAAATGTCTCGTGGGAATCATTAACCTAAGGGTGTTAATGATTGAGAACAATGAAAAATAATAACAAGTAAGAAAAACCGTATCAACTATGAACAAGAAAAATAGGCTACTGAAGCTTTAGTAATGATAAGTTGGGTCTCCCATACTCAATTCATCGATCTGAGGTTTCGATAATTCCAAGAATGGTTTAAGACGATGACTATTAACTTTGAATATATCACCATTCTTGGGGTTTTCTATCTCAACGCAC
Source organism: Houttuynia cordata (assembly GCA_039654745.1). Taxonomy (NCBI): domain Eukaryota; kingdom Viridiplantae; phylum Streptophyta; class Magnoliopsida; order Piperales; family Saururaceae; genus Houttuynia; species Houttuynia cordata. The sequence continues at coordinate 16,051,640 of CM077504.1, forward strand.
ATTTTTACAAGTAATTTGATACGCACATATTTTATACATATTTTAAACCATTTATTTTTTCGAGTAATTTTATTGTTCTTATTTTTATTTTATATTTTGCTCGAGGACTAGCAAAATATAGGTTTCGGGATATTTGATACACACATATTTTATACATATTTAAACCCTTTTACCAAGTATTTGAGCCTTGATTTTATGACACTCTATGGTAATTTACAAGATATTTCCATTTTATTGGGTAAAAGGGACTTAACATGTCAATTTGGTTAAATTGCCCAAAATTAGTAACGTTGGCATGTTATGTTCTAAATCAGTTACTAATGTTATGACATGACTCCGTTAATGAACATTTGGTTTGCACAGATTTGATAGACTAAGCTTTGATATGGACGCATATTGAAGGCCAAACAAATGCCCAGGCCGGATCTGGACCACTTAGGTGGACATAACTATCCATATTACAGGAAGCTCGCCCATATTAGTGAGGAGCATCAAGAGAAGATCTGAGCCGCTGATTTGCATTAAGGAGAAGATGTGTTCTACTCTTAATGTGAAAAGATATCCAAATATGATAAAGGATGAAAGAGTTATGACGGGTTTTGTTCATAAAGTGAATAACAGATGAGAATGAGATGAAGGGTTTTACCCAAACCGAAATGAAATAAAAAACACAACCCGAGCAGAATGAGAAAGAAGAAGAGTGACAGGGACAAAGTCATGGACAATGGGTTCTGGCTCGACTCCAAGGAGCAGAACACACTCAAGAGGAAGATCGCGCAAAGAAGATGCTCGATTTGGAAAGCTTGCGTGCGGGAGTGCCAAACCAGGAAGGTTGAGAGGCGTCAAGGAAGCTTAAATTTCAGATTTGTTTTAGAATGGTAAGCTGCCAAACTTCAGTTCGATTGAAGATTTCAAAGGGGTTTGATTTGGCTCAGATGGGGAAAGCTTAATATTTGGTTGCTTTGGATCTGTTTCGATAAGTTTAAAGTTGGAATTTTTTCTATAAATTTGGACGGGAATCAAATTAATTCGAAGTGCAAATTACCTGATTTCCCAACAGATGGAAGGCTCCTAGTAAGTTGGCTTGCAGCCAGAACGAGCATTGTTAAAAATGAGATATAGTAGATAGACCATGGAATTGTTCCGGACACGGGAAGAGCTAGGTGCCGGAAACCTTTGAACCTTCCCAGGGTAGATGGAATTGGACCCTCAAGGCTGTCGTTTGCAAAAGCAAGACATTAAAGATAAGAAAGGTTGTCTGTGGAAGGTGGGATTGTTCATGTAAGATTGTTTGTAGAAGGTGAATGACTACAAGGCCCGGAAAGGGGAAGGTGGTAAGATCAGCATGTATTTTCCCATCTCCACAGTTGTAGTCCAATGACCCTGAGGAACAAGTTGGCAGGGATCTCACCTCCACTATTATTGTAGCCAGGATTGAGATATTGGAGGCAAGCTACTGTCTGAGCTGTGGAGGAGGGTGGCCATGGAAGTTGTTGTAATCAAGGTTGACTCCTTCCAGGCCACGACCATGCAGGTCCAACTATGTGACTGTTCAACAGGTGATATCCTTCCACACACAGAAGTGGGTGGAGTCATCCATGAACTCAGAATTTGCTCAGAGCTGAAGGATAGCCCGGCTTTGAAACAGTTCAAGGCAGCTTAATTTGTCGGTTGTATTACCCAGCATGGTTATCAAACTGAGCTTTTTTTTTTGCTAGAAAGGTTATCAAACTGAGCTGAGCCTGACAATGCTGATGAGCAAAAACAACGTAACTGCTATGAGTAGAACTGTAGATTGAAGAACATGTATTTGATTGGCAGTCGTGCATGGTAAATCTGGGAGTGCCGATGGTAGCGGAGACAAAAGAGAAAGAAGCGATTAGAGAGGACGGGTTATCCTTAGTAGAGTGAAAAGAGTTTTTTTTCTTTTTCTAAATTCAGAAAACAGACTATGCTTAGTAAATCTGGGAGCTACCCGACTTTATACCTTGCCAAAAAATATGATTCCTTTTCACTCACTGACCGTTGAATACTCAGTTGTTTCACCTTCGATCTAATTGAAGTAAAGTAAAAACCTTTAGATGCATTTTAATCCATGGAAAACATTTTTTGTGGAGCATTCATAACCTTGTTTAATTATTTGAGTCAATCTAAATAATGTTCTTCAGTCATGCGGCAAGATGTAACTTCAAAGGAAGAACTGGGTTGGGGGATTTATGGACTCTCTTACCCCATAATTAGTGCAGTGAAAATACTGAACGGCATATGCTCTCAGACTGCATCGTATACAACATGCTCGAATTATTGCATGGACATTTCGTAGGGGTCAAGCGTGGGAGTGCTGGGTATATGTTCCTATCTGCGAGCACACGGTTGAGATCAAGCTTTCAGGGTATTGAACGCAATAAACATCAACTTCGGTTGATGGCACTAGTTATCCTCTGAAAGCGAAACCTTCTGTCAGAATTCAATCAAGAACTCCTCGAAAAGATTTGATAAACTGGCCGTGGCCCAAGTTCAGTTAGTAGGTTTTCCTCTTCAACTGGCCGCCATCCACATATAGTTGTCTCAACTCTAGTTTTAAGCGGAAGGCATAACTGAACTAATTGTATGAGCCCGAATACATAATGGTGTATACAAGATCCTTTTGGTAACATTTCTTCACAATTAAGCCCAGCCTGAAGGGTCTACAAATCCTCTATGTGAAAAATGTCAAAACTTCCCGTGAAAATAATCCGAACGTAGAAATCTAATCAGCAAAATCATAGTTAAAGTAAAATATTAAACCTAACAAAGAATTCAGTTTCTTGTAAGACTGGTGCAACTTCTCATTACAACTTCGCATAGGCTCTCTTCTCTGGAATATTGGGCAGCAAATAGCACTACAATTGGGTGGAATTCAGTCCAATACTTAAGCTCGTAAAAAAAAAATTATAGGTTACACATTTATGAAACACATTTGTTCAAGTGGTACACTGCTTTAAACAAGTCTTCTGTGTTATTCATTTAAAACCGGTACTTGGGGTGAAAGAACTGCCACCACCATGTGCTAACTGGGCGGACCAAGATTAGCAAGTTAAAAAAAAAATTTCACCATGAAAGACTATACGCCTCATATTTTATGCTTTAGCATTAAGACAAAAACCTGGGATATGTATGAAGACTGACAGAGAAGAGTAGCAGCCATAAAAAAGAAAAAGAAAATTTGTTTCTGAACCTCATTTGCACTAATAACACAAAAACCTACACCTTAGCATGGTAAAGGGAAGTTTGAAAAGAATTTAAGGGAAGCTTCACCATTCACCTCTATATGGCAAGAACTCTATAAACTGAACACTCGATGCTAAGTCTCAAGTAATGACAGTTGGTTTCTCCCTTCCAGTAAATTCCTTCAGCTTAGAAACCGACAAAGCTAAATCTGACACATCATCACGCCCAAATCAATAAAGTGTGCTAAATCTAAAAACAGATAGTGGATATTAAATTCTTAAAGAAAACTAAACAAAGTTCAACATTAACTTATTAGCGATTTCAGAGCTGATTGGGCATCCAAGCCATGCTTTGAAACATCAGGTTCATATTGTTCCACGTAAATCCGGATAGTTGCACCAGCAGAACCAGTCCCCTGATACATTTTAGTAATAAGCCAAGAAAATACAAGAGAGAACTGAATGAGTAGGACTGGGATTACATGCATTAGTATCAACATTGTCCATGTTTTGACCTCTTATTACCACAATTCTGAAAAAGCTCCTAATCATGCAACTTATTACGCCAAGCACCTTCATATTTTTATAGTTTTATAGTATGTCAGATTGCCCATGCACCGCCAGTAGAACTACTTTACCCTAATGAAAGCCAGATTTGTACATACGTAGTACAAGATTCCACCCAATCACAGGATCAAAGCACCCTTTTTAGATGGTGGCCATGTTTAATGCTTGGTTTTTTATTTGGGATAAGAGCTTCTTTCATTGGCAGTGCTACAATAATATGTATAGTCCAAGATTAAAAAAACCATGTTGGTTTTCCAGATATATGCTACTGAGAGAGATTTGATGCCAGGTCAAAGCACCCTTTAAAAAGACATAAAAATTGGTAGTGCAACAAGAACCTAAGAAACATTCGTAGATTTGGAAGCCCTTAAGGTTCAAAAGGAATACTCCTGAACCACAGATGGGAGGTCCTTCAAGGGGAAACAGCAACATCCATAAATTTAGTGCCATGAATCAAAACGCTTTCCTTTCTAACAGTCCATCACAATAAGCTGAACGAAGACAATATGAGGATGTTTACCGATAAGCGGAATATTATTCTGGACCCATCAATAAAGACAAAGTGAACGCCCTGTTTGGATGCTACACTTCAATTGGAAGTTTGTAGTCTAATTAGTCCCTCATAGCAAGGGTCTAGCACTTTTTTAGTTCGTTAGTTATCTTCTTGCTGATTGGAGCTTCACAAATTGCTTCAGCCTCTAGACATTGATGATGATGTTGTATATTATCTTTTTATTGGCGTGAGAAGTGGACGATATTTATATTTCTTGGTTACATGTTAATTCACTGTTGACCATGGTCGTGTGATATCTGACAGGAAGTTATGAGCTTCAGTTTGCTGATGACTTTGGCTACACTGATCCGGTATGAGAAAGCAGCGACTATACAAAAGAGCTTTGCAATTGTTTGAGTATCATTATTTCCCAATCACTCTGGTTGACCTGACTCTAGTAATGCCAGTTGAAAAGGAGAATCAGTAAGAATACATTTTATATAACATGAAATATGACGATCAGAAGAAAAAAGTAAACCTCATGTTGAACAAACAATAAACTGTTCTTTACAAGGTTTACGTAGACCAGCAAGGAATTTGAAAGATTTGATGTGCACAAAAGCCGTGTGGATAATTGAATAATATTTGTAAGCGGTAGTCCTTATTCACTTTTAAGATTTCTCCAATATGATACTGCTGTTTTTTTCTTATGAAAGATACTGCTGTTTCTAAGTGACGCATTTAGCATGGAACCACAGGTCCAAATTGTAGGGATGGAGATCCCAATATGAGCCTAAGTCCAAACCTTTATTATTATGAAAGATACTGCTGTTTCTAAATGATGCATTTAACAGGAACCACAGGTTCAAATTCTACGGATGAAGATCCCAATATGAGCCTAAGTCCAATCCTATAACCTATCAAAACCTTATTAGCCTCACTGAGGCATAGCCAGTCAAAAGACTGAGAATTACAACTCCTGTCATACAAGAAATAAACAAACGAAATAAAGAAAGGAAGTGATAAAAGAGCGAAAGAAGATAGCACGAAAATAAAAAGGGTTTGTGAAGCAAACTCAAAGACTCTCAGCCCATTATTGCTGTAGATTACCAATATGCATTGATATTAAACACTAATAAGAATAGGGTGCTTCATCTAATTTTCATAGTCCCAACTCCCAAGATAAGCTAGCACATCACAGTCACTCAACATTTCCATATTTAGCATTTTTAATCAAAGATGTTACTTATTTCCTATTACTCAATCTTCATCAACATCAAAGGAAAGATATTTAAGTTTTCAAGAACAAGACTAACCATATTTTTCACCCGGCTTGCTCTTTGCTACCAACTCTCTCAGATGCCCAATCATTTTATTGGCACCATCAGATTCACATTCCCGGAGAAACACATTGCATACGTTATTAGAGAAGAACCTCTTACCGCATTCTTTTTAGACAAAATCCAAGAAAGTCACGAAAGGCTAAGAGATACAATTTCTTTTACCTCATAGTCATAGCGTGAAAAGAAGTTCCTTCCAAAAGTTGCCCAATGCACCTTAACAACATCTTCCACAGAAACCAGTTCTTTGCCTACTTTTGTGTCTTTATTTCTATAAGCAACAATGGATAGCCAAGCCAAAACAGCCCTGCAAATCAGCATAGATGAATTGTCATGACAAATGGAAGCAAGTGTTGCTCAAAAAGGTGAAGAAAGAATAAGCAATTGAGACATGAAAATAGTAACAAATAGGACAATGCAAGTAGGAAACGAATAAACTTTTTCACTGACAAAAGATGGTGTTTGCTTCACAACTTTAAGTTAATGGCGCTGACTTACCATATGCCATCTTTCTCACGAATATGATCTGAACCTGTGCCAAAGCTTTCTTCGCCACAGATGGACAACTTGCCAGCATCCATAAGATTCCCAAAGAACTTCCAACCGGTAGGAACCTGCTTTCATTTAAATGTAGCTAAGAAAGGCTGAGGGATTCAGGTGAAAAGTATATTTTTATACATGAAACATTGGTATGGAACCAACACAACTACACTTAAGTAGATGAGAGAGAGCTAAACCCGATGGTGTTTGCACCTCAAAGAACGGGAGATTCAGTTTTTTGGCTACACGATCAAGAGCTCCACTTTTTGGCATAGACCTTGCTAGACCCTAATAGCAAGTAAGCAGGATTAAAGAAATATACATAAAATATACATAAGTTTCATAGTTATAAATTATAAGATAATATAAAGAAAACTACAAAGTTATTTCCCTTACTTTCGGCCCATCCTTAAAATATGGAATTGCATCCTGTGCATTGGCAGCTATTAGTGCAACAGAATCTGAGGGAGTTACAAAAAAGCCCTTACCAAGAATCATGTTCCTGTCTCCATCTCCTGAAACAAGAGATTCCCACAATTAGAACCTTACTGATTGCACCAAAAGTTAACACACTCCCAGGGCAAAGTTAGAGGGAAATAATAGAAGTGGTGCTAAAAACAGCACAAATACTCAAAGACATGCATGAAAATATATGCATTGCAAGATACAAATGTGAAAGTTAAATAAAATTTAGCTTGGATTCCTTGCATGGAGACCAAATTTTGGGCTGAGACGGGTGGAACCGAAAAGTTCCTCAGATGGAGGGTAGGGCCAACATTTAAAGCAGACCACAGCTACCATTAAGCATTTGTGGGCTGAAGGACAAGAAAATAGATAGTAGTATATTCACAATATGGTTTGGATCCATGTAAATCGTGGTCGGTTGTGAAATGGCACCACTATTCATGCTCCACCCCTGTTTTACGTTCTACCCATCTGATGAAAACTAAAACATGGATGATCCTCCAAGAGAGATAGTTATATGCATTTACACAGTTTCTAAAATATAGAAAGGTAACTCCAGAAAACTAAGACGTCAGTTTCATTAAACAGTTAACACTACATGTGGAGGAATTATTACCGTTTATGATTATTAAAGAAAAAAGATACCTCATAGAACACTGTTGGCCAGTATTTAAAAAAGTATGTGGCAAGACAACATCCAACAGAAGAAGAGGTGTAAGCATTGAGGTAGAAGCATGTTATACAGTATTCTTGCACATATATCATGGGAAAAAGAAATTATGTTTGACACAAAAAATTGGACCAAAACATACAAAAGAAATTTAACATCTCACTTCCTCAAGACACGTTAATGAATTTAAGTTGTGCCTCAATATAAAAATATTCACTTTTTGAGCACCTCATGGGATGAGGCATACATATCAAGAGCAATGAGTCTTTGTGTTAATGCATCTAGTGTGTCTACTTCACAACTCACCTTGAAACACACCTCAAAATTCCTTTCAAATAATATTGCTGACTGCAGAATGGTTGACAACTCTAACTGGTACAGATTCTCGAATTTCATTTTTAAAATTTGACATCTCGTAGCAAACTGTTAACCATATAAAGGGCACTAAAGAATGGCATAAGAGCATTTCAAAGAAAGATGGTAAGCTGAACTAGAAATGATTTAGTACTCTCTACATATAGTTTAACCACACCTATGACACATTTTCTACTTTTCAAGGAATTTCCTAATGAAACTACCACATGTAAACGAAAACACACCACCTCAAAGGAATTACACTCCATACATTCAGAGGTTGGTTTTTAAAATTAAACTGATCCTGATTTTGTACAGGTAAACAGCACCAATGAAATGGTCCAAAGCATGATTTGAAGTTTCTACGGGATTGATAGCTCTATCTGTACAGAGAGTGTACTAACTTAAAGCTACAAATCAAGCTAGAATAGCACATAACGGCTAGACTAATATAAAAAGGCTTTGGCATCATAAACATAATACAAAATGATAAAATAGAGATGCTCTGTTCCTTGGGTAATCACAACATTTAACATGTGAGATTAAGGGTGTAAACGAGCCGAGCCGGCTCGCGAGCTGCTCAGCTCGACTTTAGGCTCGGCTCATGCTGGGCTCGGCTCGGCTCAGCTCGAGCTCGTCTCAATATGAGCCGAGCCCGAGCCCAATGATACTAGGCTCGGCTCGGCTCGGCTCGTTTAAACTCGGCTCGAATAAGCTCGCGAGCCGGCTCGAGCTCGGCTCGTTATATTTTATATATATATATATATATATACAAATATAAAATATTAGTATGTATAAATATCTATTTATAAAGATGTTAATAGAGGAAAAAAATCACATTCTTGTTCACACAGGAAGATATAGTACATACTACTTGGGTATGAAGTTTTAGAAGAGAAATAGAGAGGCTTCAAGCTCAATATGTGCTTAGAAGTTAGAACCATTTATTAAAAATGTGGAATAATTAGAGATAATTAAATTATTTTACTATTTCCTTAGTAATTAAGTGTCTTTATTAAGACAAATTTTGCCTTATACTAAACATTGAATTTATTTTTTTCCACTTCATCATAAATTAGAGAAGCTGATGTTTGATAATTTTTTTAAAATATGATGATTGTTCTTACAATCAACTCTATAAGTATCTTGAAATTCAAGAATTACTGCTAGACATGGTTGATGGGGCCCATACAAGTGAATTTAAAATCTACCTGACTCATTTTAGTGAGCCAGTCTATAGGCTTAAAAGACAATTAGGAAATTCTTTTGGCTTCCCTTGAGTGGAGGCCTCGAGGAAGGTGGAGGGGTTAAAGCAAAAGACTGTCAGACATTTGAGTTGTACGTGTATTGGCCTTGCATCATATGTCTATGTTGTCCGTTTGATATCACGCAATATATTCGCAGGATCCTTGGCCAAAGCACACAGAAGCACCAGAGAGCGAGTGAGTGGTATAGAAAGGTCTGTCATTTTTGAGAGACCGTCAGATTACAGAGCCCCATTGTTTAGTCTAGTCTTCAGGCTCACACTGCCTACAAAAAAAGAGGGAGAGAGAATAAAAAGAAAAGAACCTCTCAATCAGACAAAAACTATCTCGTAAACATTGGAGTGACATTGACCCCCTTCTTCCTCATCACATGCCTATTTGGATTTTTCAATTTCAATTTTTTTTTATGATTCCCTCATTTCTCCAATGGACAGTTTTGGTGGGCTTTTCCTATTTTGTGATTTGTCTTTGTTTTGTAGTTATACCCTTTCTTTGGAGAGGATCAACTACACGTATGTGCAGAGGAAATCCACTAGACGTAGGCTATTTTCCTCATGCGTATCCTTTGTATGTAGGCTATTTTATATACGTTATTTTCTTGTGTTCTCTACACGTGGCTATTTTCCTGACGCGTGTCCCTAATATAGCGAACACGGGAAAAATTAGTAGGCACGCGCCGCTTAGGAGAAAGTCATGCTCACCACCATGTGATTGACATGACTCGCCTACTTGTCATAATGGCCCACAAAGGATCCACAAATTGAATTGACACGACTCCTCTCGGAACAGAGGGAGGGAGAGGAGGAGGGAGAAAAAGGAGGGGGGGGGGGCTCTGGCGCGGCGACGGCGAGAGGAGGGGGGCTCTGGCGTGAGGCGACGGCGACGACGAGGTGAGGGCCGAGGGGAATTTGGGGGGCTCTGGCACGACGGCGACGGCGAGGGGGGCTCTGGCGCACGGCGGCGACGAGGTGAGGGCCGAGGGGAATTTGGGGGGCTCTGGCACGACGGCGACGGCGAGGGGGGCTCTGGCGCACGGCGGCGACGAGGTGAGGGCCGAGGGGATTTTGGGGGGCTCTGGCACGACGGCGACGGCGAGGGGGGCTCTGGCGCACGGCAACGACGAGGTGAGGGCCGAGGGGATTTTGGGGGGCTCTGGCACGACGGCGACGGCGAGGGGGGCTCTGGCGCACGACGACAGCGAGGTGAGGGCTGAGGGGATTTTAGGGGGTCTCTGGCACGGCGACGACGAGAGGAGGGGGGCTCTGGCCCGCAGCGACGACAACGGCGCTGGAGAGGTGAGGGCCGAGGTGAATTTTTTTAGGGGGGTCTCTGGCGAGGCGGCGGTGCCGGGCGAGGGGCTCAACAGGGTGGAGGCGGCGTCGGGGGGGGGGGGGTGCTCTGGCCGCCCCTAGCAGTTGCTGGGGGAGGGTGCGACGCTGGTGAGGCGACGGCGGCACCGAGCGATGCGACGGCGGCGGCGCTGGGCGTCAGGTGAGGTTCCATCTCCTTCTTTTCCGGCAACTAAAAATTTGTTTTTTTTTGTTTATTCTGATTTCTGATCCGTCACAGCCTGCGACAACATCATCGGTGCCTCGGCCGGTGATGCGCCGGCGAGCCGAGCTCGAGCCTGGTCCGTGCCTTCCTGTATTAGGCACTCGAGCTCGAGCTTGAGCCGAGCTCCAGAATCCTGCTCGAGCCGAGCTCGAGCTGGGAGGGACCGAGCTGTAAACGAGCCGAGCCGAGCTCGAGCTCGATTTTAAAATTTTGAGCTCGAGCTGAGACATGCCCAAGCTCGGCTCAGCTCGGCTCGTTTACACCCCTATGTGAGATCATTTCTTTGCACGTACATACCATCACTTGCTGCCCCAAAGTCAGGTGCACTTCCACCGTACATGATATCAACCAACTCCTTAGCATACCTGCTCCAAGAGACCACATATTATAAACTTAAATCCTAAACAAGATACAACATTTTTACGTTATTCTTTCTTACGTGAGATTAGGATCTGGATGGCCATGCCCAAAGTCTTCCAGTGGAACCCCATTTAAGATCAATCCCTTATGAAAGCATCCAGCACATTAATAATGGATAAGTCAACGCTACATAGGGATGCCTCCGGTAGTGGCATACATTTTAGCAGTCGCATTGGAAAGGAAAATATAAAACGTACTGGGTCTGCTCTAAGTTTATCAACAAATATGGGCTTGGCGTAAGCACCAGTTACAGCATGCATTGCATCGAAGACAAACCTGGAAATTGCAATCACTTTGAATTCTTTATATGGACAAAGTCATGGGGTGGGGGTGCTGGATTGAGTATTTGCTAGAAATACCAAGGACTACAATGTTCTAGACATTAAATAAGAAAGTTGCCAAGCACGTGCACAAGGCCTTATGTCTTTGTTTCCATTCAAGTCCCCATGGGGCTTGAACCTGTTTCCTCTGTTTCTAGAATCCCTCTACCAGTAGTTCAATCCATTTCAGGAAAAGAAAAGAAAAAGAAAACCAAGAAACTAAATCTGGCACTAATGAGTACAAAAGAAAAACGTTAGTAACACTTCCATCACAGTTTTATCTATTTGACTTACAGATAGCCAGATTTTCAAGTTTGGCTTGCAGGGTTTTACATCATATCCTATAAGCACACCCACAACTGTTCTAACGTTGAACCCACATATGGATCAATATTTCAGCTATATGACAGAACAGATTAAAAGAAAACCAAAATGCCTCATAAAAACATACCCCTACCATCAACGTTGATAAATCTCTATTACTAAACCCAATCCAATCCCCCTTCCCTTCCTGGATTTGATTTTCATAAATACTATGGATAACATATTATCATCATACGCCTTATCCCAGTTATCTTGGGTTGGCAGCATGGATTCCATACCACATGTCACTCTTGTCAGAATCAAAATGATGGTACAAAATCTACCAACCATACAGATCAACAAAAATGCCCATTTGATAATGAAAGATTAACATGTCGTCATTAATTGAACACGTTCATATTTGTTTTTGGATTGTATACTTGTGTGGGTTATTATTTTCTACATTGAATTCTCAATAGAGTATTTCCACTCTTTGGAAATTTAATGACTTTCATTAAAGCCTTCATTACTTGCATGTACCTCTGGCTGTCAAAAGCGCTGGTCCACTGGTGACCGATTGTCCTAATTATACTATTCCGGTAACTTAGTAGTCATTGAGATCATTGAAAAATTGGAGTGAGCAACAAAGACGGAAATATATGGCTAAAGCATTTTTCTCGATTCAAGGAACTAGACTAGCTGCGGTAACATACCTGAAATCTGCTCGAGACAAAAGATTCTTGATGAGATTGAAGTCGAACACTGTCTGCCAATGGATTTTCACTATTTAGCAAAAAGAGTTCATAAATAATCTTTCAAACGTATAAATAAATATTCCACACCTTCATCAGTTCCAAGTAATCCGAAATAGGATCTATCACTTCTACTTGAAATTTTCCATATTCTGTAACTCCTAAAAGAGAAAGATCAATGTCTGGGATATCAGCCATCTTTATTTCCGAGATCTAGCACAATAATCCCAATGTCACATTTAGAGACTCGCAAGAACCAATTCTAGAAGATAGTAAATGTGAAAAATGTTGTCATATTTGGTATGGAAATATAATTAAAGCAATTAGATCACACGTACAATGAAGTAGGATATTATTTCAAAAGTGTGTTTCTTTTACATGGGAATGAAATTGCAAACACATGCACACACAAAAAAAAAACTTGTAAAGTTAATTAATGTCATATCCAGTAGTAACTACTCTCTAAATGAATTTGAAACATAGTGTATCATATTGACCATGTTTGAAAAAAACAGGAAACGATCCTAAGGAACTAGAGCTGTACACTGTTTGTGATACTCATTTGAAAAGGAAATAACAAGAACACACACAAAAAGAAAAACAAGCATCTTGTAATTTTATCTCATGTGCAGCCATACCTAGTTTAAACAAAAATTTAAACACAATATGGCTAACTGATCATGTTCATGTCAGAAAAAGTACAGAAACCCGTCTTAAAAGATTTAATCCATACACTATCTGAGATACTTATTTGTAAGAACCAATCAATGGAATAGGCATAATAGAACCATAAGGGTCGCTAATAATATACCATCACAGTCATATATCTGATAGACATTAGGAACTTACAGAAATAGTGTTCCCATATATTTTATCTGTAATTGATTCTGGTGCTGGCTGACCGCTGCTGTAATTGAACTGCAAACAAGAAAAGGACTTTAACTACTAATGATAACTTAAGTGAAAGCACAGAGGAGATAGAAACTGCAAGACTCTAATCCACTTAAGCAATGATCAACCAGTATGTAACCTTGGTCCCCCAGTCATATTCAGGTCCGCCAGGATTATGACTTGCACTCATTATGAATCCACCATTTGCCTATAAAATACACAAATTGAAGTCAGACTTGTCACTCCAGAATAGGGCTAAACTTTTTAGGATAAAAAATTTATTGGCTTGCGTTTTCAAATGACAGCAGAAACAGCTGGGGTGGACAGAATGCCATCCCTGCATATCAGAAACAACAATTATTTGTTCATTTGTATACTAAGTATATATACGCCACAACATAACAAGAACTGTGAAATTAAACAGAATAATTTCATTCCTCCATTCTAGTAGTGGTAAATGATAAACGGGCAACAGGGTATACACCATTTAACAAAAATGTTGAAATTAACCTCTAGAATAAAATCAGTCCTCCATTCTAGTAGTGGTAAATGACAAAAGGGACAACATAATGATAAACAAGATCTTTGCTCTTGAGATACAGATTGCAGATGAATTTTTAATGGTTACACACCTTCCAACCAGGATCTTGCCAACACCATTTCCCGCAGCAATTTTGGTAATTATCTTCATAGCATTTAACAGCCCACCAAAGAATACAAAGAATTATAGACATCTCTGGCCAAATGTCATCAGAAATAGAGTTCATTTAAACTGGAAAGATAGAAATAGACCTGAGCAGCCTCTCGATTGAAGTAACGTCCATCACCTCCCAATACCAAGACTCCATTTTTATAGTCTTCCGGTGGCAATGAATCAAACAAAGCCTACAACCATCCCAGGAACCATACTTTTAAAAGAAAAAGAGAGAAAGAAAATAAAATTCACCAAATTCTACATCAGCCCAATATGAAAATACTCAGAGAGCACCAAACCTGAATCCAGTTAGCAAGATAATTCTCCTGCAAGAAGACCTTGACCTACAAAAACAGACCACACAAATATCCCAATGTAAACACCAAAATAAAGATCAAATTCAAATCCAATACTGCCTTCTACATAAACACTACTCCCTCCGGTCACTTTTAATTGAAACTGTCACATAATTGATCAATTTTATTGAGATGTGGAGTCCATAGTAAAAGGCTAGTCTTTCCGAGCGAGCTGAGTCATCTTTCATCACGGAAGCATCTCGAGTCTCGACCTCGACCTAGGGTCGCTGCCTGGCAGTTGTCGTCACCATCTCCGGCCACCCGGTCAGTGAATAATTAAAAAACGGTATTATCTAATTCTGATACATATACTTTTACTAATTGTCTCAATTAAAATTAACCGTAGGGAATAATTGATTACCTTCTTCCTGAGTCCACTTGTCCCTGTCTTCTGGCCTTCAACCGGCGTGGTAGGCACGTAGTTCATCTGCAAAACAGAGTCAAAACCCGTTACTGCATAAATAAAAACAGAACCCATAATCCATATTATCTGAAAAAGGTACTACTTTGATCCCCTCAGGCTCAGCCACAGCAGTGGAGGCAGAGGGAGAAGAAGAGGAGGCCTTGACTCTGGACATGAGCCTCCTGGACGGTCTAAGATAAGGAAGAGACAAACTAAATGAAGAGGGAAGAGATGGGCATGGTTGGAAAGAAGATGATCTGAGCGAAGAAGACAAGAGGGTCTCCAACCTCAGTGAGCCAGCCATCAAGACCCCCTCCAAGTTACAATGCAGGCCTGAGTGGACTGTGGAGGAAGTGGAAGTGATCAGATGGAAGTGGGAAGAGAAGAGAGACAAGCCGATGGACTGGGGAGCTGACAGTGGAAGCACTTGACTGGTGAGGTTGCTTCTGTTTTGGGACTATGGAGTTTTGGCATTGTTTTGGTTTTGATTCGGAGAGTATCGGCATGGCATTGGGCTATTGGAGAGGGAAGGGGTGGTGAGGTCTAGGAGGGATTTCACGTACTTGGGATTTGGACCAATGACCAGAATCAAGAAGCTGTGGACACCGTGGCCTGACATTGCCTCTTCGTTTGATGGTGTTTAGCCGTGTGTAAAGATGTTAGGGGATATGTCTTTATGAAAGGAGGATTTGACTAACCCTTCTTCTAAAGCACAGAAATTTGTTCATCATGAGATAAAAGGCCCCTCACTAGTGAAACTATCGGAACCTTTTCACAATTATCAGATAACTGTTATAAACATACTCCTTTCATCCACCTGTCTAAATAAGAAAACTCAGAGTTCCAACCAGTGACAAGTAATATACTCCCTCCAGGCACTTAGAAAACTCAGAGTTCCAACAAGTGACAAATAATATACTCCCTCCAGGCACTGTTAATAGTTACAGTTGATTTTCATATAAATTTAAAGTGCCCAGTGGGAGCCGTTAACTTCTGATCGTTATTGTGATACCTGTGGATATTTTGCTCATTTTATAGGGGCCGTTTGAGGCATGATTAACGTGTTTCATCTTGAAAGTGAAAAAAACTTGAAATAAATAGTAAAAGTGAAACATTCAGTATAGATGTTTTGCTTTTAATCATGCCCCAAACGGCCCCATAGTATGCAAGTGTGTCTTCTCATGTGCTTAGTGAGTATTTTACGAATTGTTTGTCTGTGTTTTAGAACTTCATTAGGATTTGAGTGAAATCCTCGTGGAAATAGAAGAAAAAGAAGGGAATGTATTCTTTTGGGGGAGGGGTACACAAAATAAGGGGATGTCAGCAATATTAGTTGATGTTAACATTTTCATTTTTTTAAGAATTACATGGTTGTACCCTTAAAAAATAATATGTGGTCTTGATTTTGGCTTTCTTTAGCTAGTGACTATAATTGGGCATTTCAATCGCTCGATGCTAGATTTTTAGTTGGTGTAACACCACTATTTTTCTAAATTCATTTTAATGAAAACTCAGACCAACAACCTTGCTGAAGACATTAAAACATCGATCAAAATCATCATAATTGCCTTATCTCGAGCCATTCACATTCAAAATATGACTATATGTATAATAAGGACATCCAATCTGATCATTTTTTAACAATAATAATTTGAAGTTCATACTTCATAGTTTTCACAAACAAATAACGGTTAAAAAGGATCCCAAGTTGATGCATCGCACACTCCAAAATGAACCTAATAATAATTATAGTAAAATTATCTTAGCTTGCACCCTTGCCAATTATCGTATTTAAACAAGAATGTAACTAAAGAAAAGTCTGCCTACTTTCTCCTAGGTAGCTATTGCCCGCTTCCCGATCTCCCACTCTTACTCTTCCTCGGAACCGATGGAAGAAAAACAAGCCGAGTATGGGATATTCAGTAGAAAAGAATATAACCAACAGACACCGCAATTCGATAATCATAAGAGTTAATGATATTTCTAAAAAAATACAATCGATTCAATTCATTGATGTTCATACCCTAAGTAAGCCTCATCTTATGCTCAAGGTGTTTCTTACAGGAACTATCCTTTTGTGGAATCTTAATTGCTATGCTCATTTAAGGTTTATTCTCTTGTAGAATTCATAATCATAATCAAGTAGCGCCTTTTTTCTAACTATTTGGGGTCGGCGACATGGATCTTACTCCTCCATTCAGGCCTGTTTTGGGCTACTTCTTTTGTAAGAAATAACAAAGCCAAATCCTTGTATATTAACTGCATTCAAGTTCTCTTAGGTCTCCCTCTCCCTCTTTTAGTATCATTTACATGCATCACTTCTAATCTTCTCACAGGGGCATCTATTGGTCTTTTTTGTATTTGCTCATACCAACGCAGCCTACATTCCCTCAAGTTTTCCCCTAAAGGAGTTACCCTTAAACTCTCATGAATATATTGTTGTGCACCCTAGATGGATGCACAATAGCCGGCGGCTAAGAGCAGGAAAGGGGGATGAGAATAGAGAAGAAGGAGGTGAGAAACTAGGGTTTAATTCATTCATAATCCAAATAAGATAGGGCGTCCCCTATATATAGGCACTAAACCATGATGGGCCTTATGGGCCATAAAGACATAAGTAATGAAATAAACTATTCCTATAGCTACGGCCCACATGGCCTTATTAACTCATGAAATAAACTACACGTAAGGAACATAACATTCCACCACGCTCCGCTATAACCTTGTCCTCAAGGCACAAAGGTAGGAAATCAAGCATAAAACTTGTTCTCCAACTCCCACGTCGCATCGTCCAATGAATGGTCATGCCAAGCAACCAGCACCTCGATCACTAATCGACCCGAGCGGCGAACCTGACGGCGATCCAATATATATGAAGGAAGGTCAGGAGGATTCAATGGAAGGAGTAACGGCGCAGGCACCTCACTAGAAAGGCGAGAAGGATCCCCCACAAATTGCCGAAGGCATGATACATGAAAAACCGGATGGACCTGGGAAGTAGGCGGCAACTGCAGACGATAAGCAACCGGCCCGATACACTCCAACACCTGATAAGGACCATGAAATCGATGTGCTAATTTGGCAGAAGCAACGGCCCCCAAAGAATGTTGCTGATGGGGCAAAAGATTAACATAAACCATATCCCCAACTGAGAACTCCTAATCCATATGAGAGCGATCATACACCTGCTTCATCCGGTTATGGGCAGCTGTGAGGTTAGCCTTAAGCTGATGCAGGACTTCATCCCGCACTTGGAGAGCATAGTCCACCTCGCTCACAGAAGAATAAAAGGCAAGTACCGGATCACTGTAGGCGGAGGTCGGCCATAAACCACCTCAAAAGGAGTGAATCCTGTAGATGTATGATAAGCAGTATTGTATGACCATTTAGCCCAAGGAAGAAGTTGGAGTCACCGACGAGGCTCCTCTCCGGCAAAACAACGCATGTACTGTTCCAGGCAACGGTTGATGACCTCCGTTTGTCTATCACTCTGTGGATGATAGGCAGTACTCATGTGCAACTTAGTATCCTACAAGACAAAGAACTCTCACCAGAAAATAGAGACAAATATTTTATCCCGATCTGATACAATCGTTCGTGGCATACCATGCAACTTGGCCACTTCTCGAATATAAATTTCAGCTATTACTTTAGCCGTATAGGGGTGACCAAGAGCGCAAAAATGAGCATATTTAGATAGGCGATCCATGACCACAAGGATAACTGATTTACCTTGGACCGCAGGTAGAGCCTCAATAAAATCCATAGAGACATCCTCCCATACACGATCAGGAATAGGGAGGGGTTGCAGAAGGCCAACTGGAGTAGTAGTAGATACCTTGACGCGCTGACACACATCACAGGCCACCACATATGAATGGAACGCCTTTTTTATTCCGCGCCAAAGGAAATTCTGACTCACACGCTTGTAGGTGCGGAATGAACCTTCATGACCAACACTAGGAGTGTCATGAAAGAAGGAGATAATAGTCTGCTAGAGTGCTGGGCTCGGAGGAACCCATAACCGCTGCTTCCACAAAATATAATCACCCTGCAAAACAAAAGAGGGTAAGCACGTCGGATCAGCCCGGAGTTGTTGTAAGATGTCCACGGCCTCAAGGACATCCCGATAAGTCTGAAGCAAGTCAGACATAAAGGGAAAGGTAGGGACAGATAGGCCAATGAGGGCCACCTCTGCATCTCCCCTTGATAGAGCATCGACCACGGTATTATCGGACCCTGGTTTATAAACCATATCATAATCATAGCCCATAAGCTTAGTTACCTAGTGTTGCTGGGCTGGGGCAGAGATCCGCTAGTCATTAAAATACTTCAGAGGCTGATGGTCCATCCGAATAATAAAGTGCCAACCCAATAGATCTGGACGCTATTTCGTAATGACGTGCACAATAGCAAGCATCTCACGTTCGTGGGCCGACAAACGGAGGGAGCGCCCTGATAAGGCCTTGCTAAAGAAGGCAATGGGCCGCTCAGCATGTAGAAAAACAGCTCCCAATCCACTATCAGAAGCATCAATTTCCACCAAAAATGGCTTGGAAAAATCCGACAAGGCTAGGACTGGGGCGGTAGACATAGCCTGTTTCAGAGTGTCGAAGGTCACCTAAGCTGCAGGACTCCATTGGAAGGCCCCGGCCTTCAGCAAGGCAGTAAGGGGTGCGGCCAGAGTACCATAATGGGCAATAAAGCGCCAATTGTAGCCCATCAGCCCAAGAAATCCACGTAAGGCCTTCGATGATTTAGGAGTTGGTCAATCGAGCATGGAGGCCACCTTGGTTGGATCAGTAGAAACTCCATGTTCTGCAATAATATGGCCCAAATTATCAACCTGAGGCTGGCCAAAAGAACATTTCGACCATTTCAACAGAAGAGAGTGGTCGGCCAAGATGTCAAAAACTATCCGTAGATGGCGGATATGATCTTCCCATGAGGCACTATATACCAATATATCATAAAAAAACCAATATGAACTGGCGCAAGAAAGGCCGAAAAATATCATTCATCAAACTTTGAAAGGTGGCCGGTGCATTAGTCAAACCAAAGGGCATAACAAGGAACTCATAATGACCATCATGTGTACGAAAAGCGGTCTTGTGGATATCAGCTTGGTGCATCCGTATCTGATGATAACCAGAACATAAATCAAGCTTAGAGAAGTACTTCGCACC
This sequence comes from Houttuynia cordata, assembly GCA_039654745.1. Taxonomy (NCBI): domain Eukaryota; kingdom Viridiplantae; phylum Streptophyta; class Magnoliopsida; order Piperales; family Saururaceae; genus Houttuynia; species Houttuynia cordata. Next base: position 16,071,422 of record CM077504.1, read on the forward strand.
TGACAATTCGTCGAGAAGCTCCTCAATGACAGGAATGGGATACTTGTCCTTCAGTGTGATGGTATTTAAAGCATGATAATCCACGCAAAATCGCCAAGTCCCATCTTTCTTCTGGACCAGCAATACCGGAGAAGAATAAGAGCTAGAACTGGGATGAATGATACCTGCCTCAAGCATTTCAGCTACCAGGCACTCAATCTCAGCTTTTTGCACATAGGGGTAACGGTAGCTAGGGCCGAACATTAGAGGGGCTCGATCCTGGAAGAATAGGAATCTGATGGTCGTGCCCACGTAGGTAATTCCGATGGCTTCCCAAAGAGGGACGCATAGTCAACTAGGAGGGTTGTCAAGTCGGCCGGTAGAACTGGCTAATCCATGTTGGATACGGTCATTAAATGCAGCAAAAATCCATGGGTTGAGTGCCGAAATAAGGAGCCCACGGCCTGGGCCGATTGAAGGGCTCTGGGAAGTGACCCCTGTAGTCGGACCTGCTGATCAGCCACCCCAAAGGACATAACCAAGTCTTTGAAATTCCACACCACGTCCCCAAGCTCTTGGAGCCAAATACAATATCAGCCCCTTTTGTTGGTAATAGATGGAGATCCACAACAAAGTCATAACCTTGAATATGCAAAGAGATACGCGGGCATAGTCCCTTACTGCGCATGTACGTACCATCACCAATAAGGATGTCAAAAGCACACGTGTGAGCAATGTGGCAGCCCAGATGTTGTGCTACCCTGTCATTAATAAAATTGTGGGTACTCCCACTATCAATCAAAATAGCAATAGGCTGGCATTTTAACTGACCTTGCACTCGCATAGTGTGAAGCGTGTATTGTCCCAAAAAAACATGAAATGAGATTTCAGCTATAGAATCAACATAACAATCCTCGATCGGCTGTTCGGGGAGCTCGTCCACCTCAAAGCAGGACTCTTCCAGAATGAAAGCCGTTGGCGGCATGCGATAACGGTGCCCGGCAATGAAATGCTCATCACAGTTAAAGCAAAGACCTTTGGCCCGTTTCTCGTCCATCTGGGCTTGGGACAGCCTGCGGATAGGAGGATTCATAACAGGTGCTACTGGTGGTCCGGTTCTAGAGCTGATTGCTGCCCCATTGGTTGGTGATCGTTTATAATTAAAACCCTTGCAAGTGCACAAGGCAATTGTACTACGGTGAGTATTAAAAAGGGTTGTCGAACCTCAGGGATGGATGAATGATTTACCAAATTCAAAAGAAAGTAGCAATGTTGATTCTAGACTAAGAAAGCAATGAACTTTAACTAAACTAAATGAGATTTAATCAATATGGAGAAGACCAAGGCTTCGAATCCACCACAATAAACTAGTGTATCGTTTCTCTCTCTCTCTTTTGAATAAAGATTTCCAATTGGCTAGCATATTCCTCTCGACATACACTTGTCAACTCAAAATATAGTGCTCTCCTCTCGGATGTAGCACATAAAACAATTAAAACATGGAATTGTGATCTATCTCTCTCGAGTATAAACCAATGAAATTTTATTGATATATAACACCTCAGTCTACTCACGTTCCTCTCGGATACGCAAGTATTCTTCGGATTGAAACTCTCAAGAATTCACTCTTGTCTCTCTCGAGTACAAAGAACAAATCTTTATTAAATTAACGGTGATTACACAATAAAATCCATACACCAACTAGAGTAAAAACATAAGATGAGAGAAAAGAAACTACACAACCAGATTATTGGGCTTCATCTACGCCTTAGAAAAGTGTTTAGCCTCGCATCGGAAGAGAAATCACCATCGTGTTCTTCATGTTCTTCATCTCCTTCTCTCCTTTGCTCTAGCCTGCAATAAAGCTCTAGATTCTCCAAGGGTTGAATATGTGGTCTACTTTCTAATGCCCAAAACGTTCTTCCATAAGGCCTATTTATAAGAGTGAAGAGAAACCACGAAGTTCCCTTCCAAATCCGAGTCGAAATAGGTCTTATTTCGATTTTTCGTATACGTTCGTTATCCGATCGATCGCAATTCCTTCGTTATTTTCCCCCGATCGACCGCTTTGACGATCGACGCTGTATGATACCGATCGATCGTAGTTACTGTCTTTGGCGATTGAAAAATTGCAGTAGATACAATCGATCGTTTTGAGGCCGATCGATCGTTTCCTTCAATAATACTGCTTTTACGTCTCTGGCGATCGATCGCATTACTAGCCGATCGATCGTAGTTACTGTTCATAAACTTCAAATGGCTATAACTTTCTGTCCCGAACTCCGAATTGTGAGTGGTTGGTGGCGTTGGAAAGCTAACTTCTTGAATTTAACATGAAGCTTGAATCAGTCCAATCCAATATTTGTACACGAAGTTATAATGATTTAACTATTCGAGTTACTTTTCTCCTCATTCCTATGTATTACTCTTGTTTCCTACAAAAACCAAAAACTATGTTAAATTAGTAATAATTCTAATCGAACACTAGCATAAATATAAGTTTAGGAGATAATAAAATGCATAATTTATGTGTAGATCACACCCCCAAACCTAGATTTTGCTAGTCCCTAGCGAAACAAAATAAAATAAAATAAAATCAAACAATCAACTAAAAGAACTAATGCATAAAAGTAAACACCACTTTCGTAGGGAACACGATTGCATTGAGCGTATGCAACAAGTCGTTAAACCTCTAGGTGTCCCTAGTAGGACGAGTGTTGTCTCGTGAGGGTTTGCAGCCATGCTACCCACAAACATGTATTTATTAATCTAATTAACCTAAGTGCAAAAACAAAGCAAAAATTAAAACATTGCAAAACAAAGAACCTATTATCCCGACAAATGCAAAATACAATGCTTAAGAGAATTAACCACATGTACTTGGTTCATAATCAACAGGAATATAGAAGCCCTCAAGTAAGTGGTTTTATTCCATGCTTTCATCTTGGAAATTTCTACTCAAATATAATATAGCATGATAATGTAAATAGTAAAAGTGTAGAACATGGTAGCAATACATTCTAAATTTCTGTTTATACAGATCCAGTGTTACCCATTAACTAAAGAACATCAAAATCTACACAGTCATCGTAATCTTTAGGTTCATGATAGCACAGATCTGCGCGCCACCTTCAGGTCCAACATTCTAGATTTGAGAGGATAATACACCACAGACTTTTTTTTTCCGCTAGGACTGTGTAAGGCCTGACTTCAAGATGCTTATGTTTAGCAATGACTCAGGCCAATGACTCCCAGCCAATTTGGCTTAGGGCATTAGGTTTTAAGAGACCGCTTCGGGCCCGAGCATCAGCCTAAGTTAATCCTATAAAGTCAAGCAGCCCCTTTCTTTCATTTTTTTTCTTTTTTTTTCACATTTTTATTTTCAGCACATATATTTTCAAGCACATCTTTATTTTGTCCAGGCTGTATTATACTCTCAACCTATTTCCGGTTCCAATCCCTTGCCATAGCCAAGTAAATGGTCTATCATGATCTTTTAAGCTCAACAGACAACTACACGTCATCCAACGACTATGACTAAAGACATCCCACTATAAATTAGCATTCAACAAATCTCTAGATGGTATTACTTTATGTACTAGTGTGTGTAAGTGAGTTTTCTTAGTTCAAGCACTTGTTCCAAGAGGACTGTAGCAGAAGGGTATGCTCAGTTAAGTGTATCTATCCTCCAGTATACTTACTCACACTTCCAATGCAAATTAATCTCCTAAGAATTGTAACATGCATTATTACGGGATAAACTATGAAAACCTAACAAAAATACTAACAAACAACTTAAAACTACTCAAACAAATTTAACTCCTTTGTTTTTTTAATTTTCTTTTTCTGATTTTACAATGAAGCACATCCTCTCCCCCAAACCTAATATAAGCATTGCCCTCAATGCACAATAAAGACAAAACACAATGATCACAAAAGGTAAAAAGAGAAAGAGGAAGGAAAACACCAGAGAAAGAGCAGACTAAGAGTCCTGGTCATCGCCGTCTGCACCACCCCAAGAAGGGAAACGCCAATCATGAAGAAAATCGACTATGGAGTTGAGGCATTCTGTAATAGCATGCTGAGAATCTTGAAGTGCCTGCTGGGCTGCCCTAATCTCCTGTTGTGATGCCCAAATCTCCTGCTGAGATTGCCGCATCTCCTGCACATGTCCAGTGAGATCGGTGATCTGCTGCTGCATAGTTTCCCAAGGTGGTTGCCGATCCTCAGGTATCTCTTCAGGACAGTGGACTCGTGGCCAAGCTTTGCGACGTGTGTGGCCCATCATACGGTTATAAGCATCAATTCCAATGGGGCCAAGTCCGCGAGATAATCGTGCATGATCTGGAAAGCGCACCCAATAGGTCTGAAATACCCACTCCAGAATAAAGGGATATGGAAATCGCTCATCTTTGCGCCCCACCATCATCTGCTTCATCCGCCCAAAAACGAATGAAGGTAAATCAAGATCACCACGTCTAGTATCGTCACTGAATACATATAATAGATCAGTCATAGTGAGATCGACTTTCTCCTTCCGAGCCGACCATACATCATGCTGTAGAATCAAGAAAGCAAAATGGAACTCTGGTAGCATGCTGATGGCTGAAATATATGTCGTACACCCAGGACCTACTGCTGACCCCGTCAAGCGACCGGTAACACTGCGATGCGTAGGAAATTTATATCCAGTGAAGTCGGGATGACGAATTGTACCTCGTTCGCAGCCCATGGCCCTGGCTATTGATCGTTTAAAATTAAAACCCTTGCAAGTGCACAAGGCAATTGTACTACGGTGAGTATTAATAAGGGTTGTCGAACCTCAGGGACGGATTAATGATTTACTAAATTCAATTGAAAGAAAGTTGCAGTTTAATTTAATCTAGAGAAAGCAATAAAATTTAACTACTTTAAAATGGATTTTAATTAATATGGAGAAGTGCCAAGGCTTCGAATCCACCACACAATAAACCAGCTTATCGTCTCTCTCTTTTGAATAAATTCCTGATTGGCTAGTATATTCCTCTCAGACATATACTTGTCAATTCAAAATATTGTGCTCTCCTCTCGGACGTAACACATAAGCAATTCAAAATATGGAACTGTGATCTATCTCTCTCGAGCATAAACCAATGAAATCTTATTCCTTTATAACACCTTAGTCTACTTACGTTCCTCTCGTACACGCAAGTATTCCTCGGATTGAAACTCACAAGAATTCACTCTAGCCTCTCTCGAGCACATAGAATAAACCTCAATAAATTAACAGTGATTCTATTAATAAGATTCATACACCAATCAAGGTAAAATTAAGGTTAAGATAAAGAAAACGATACACCCAATTTACTCGGGTTTCATCTACGCATTGGACAAGGATTTAGTCGGCCATCGGACAAAGAAAACGCTGTTGATTTGAAGGAGTCATTTTACACTATTCACCAAAATACTGTTGCAGAATCACTGTAACAATTTACTGTAGCAAAAATCATTGTTCATGCGTAGGTACTATTCATCGTCTTCCTCGCGCAGCCGGTTACTGTAGCAAATGGAAAATCCAGTCTTTTCCGGCCAAAAATCCACGCTCCTTCTTCCCTCCTCCGGCCTCCTTCTCCCTCTCTTCTCTTTTCCGGCCAAAGCCACCGGATTCAGGCGACAATCGCACCTCCAAAAGCTCTGGTTTTTCCGGCGACTTTGGCTGGAAAAACCAGTCCTATGTTCCTCTTTTGGCCGCTTCTCCAAAGCTCCATTTTTTATAGACTTTCGTCGTTTCCTAATCGAAGAAGCAATCCTAAATTGATCCTAAATCGAAGAGCTTCCAAATCGAGCACACCGGTTTTTTTTCGTTTCCATTTTCTGTTTTTTTTTCTCAGTCGAAATCTGTTCCTCGCCTCCGGCGGCTCCTCGACTGTCCCCGCCGTTTCTTTCCGCCGTCAAGACCGCCGCCGTCCGAGCCCATCCTCGCCGTCTTCGACTGTCACCGCCGGCGAAGCTCAGCCCACGCCGGCCTTCTCCAGCAGAGCTCGAGCTCTGCTTCTGGACGAAGGCCCGAGCTTTGGCTCGGGCTGGTTTTTTTTTCTTTTTTAACTGAACAGGACCAGACTCTGAACCATTGAACCGGTTCAGGTCTATTTCTCTTTTTTTTATTAAACTAAAATCCGTTGTATCGATCTCATCCGTCCAATCTCATCTTGACGGTTCTTCTCTTAAATCGTGTCTCTTTCGCGTGCAATATTTCCAATGATCATAACTTTTTGCTCAGAACTCCGAATTGCGAACAGTCAGTGGCGTTGGAAAGCTGACTTCGTGTACTTTAACATGAAGCTTAAATCAGTCCCATTAGAGATATGCAATCGAAGTTATTAATATTCAATCATTAGAGTCGCATTTTACCCCATTTCTGCATTTTACTCTTGTTTCCTACAAAAACCAAAAATTATATTAAAGTAGCATAAATTCTAATCTAATACTAGCAGAAACATAAGTTTATGAGATAATAAAATACATATTTCATGTATAGATCAGCTATATCACATACCATACTGTTAATGGTCACCTATTCTGGATCTTCATTGTCTTCAATGGTGCCATTCAAATAGAACTCTCGTACTGAATCTTCGTGCACCATTTGATACACATTCTGATGCTTAGATGCAATATGGGTGAAGTAATGCACCCAATCTGGCTGGGTCTCTATCCATCTTTGTGTCGACAAATCAGGAATGCCGGGATTAAGGACGACTTGTCTCTCATACTGAAGCGGCCGGGGCAATGGAGGAGTCGTAGGTGCAGGAGTGGAAGGAATAGGACGTGAAGTAGAAGCTTCACCTCTTGAGCGTTTGTGAGCGACTGATTTCTGAGGCATTGTACCTGAAAAACAAGGATAATAGTGAAAACCACAGTAAATACAATTATTTCAGCATGTAATTTCACTTCATCATCATAGCAATCATATAACAATAAATGACACAAGACGGCAGATCTACTTTGAAGTTTTCGATTTTTTTTGAAAATAAAATAAAATAAAATAATAATAATAATAAATCAAAAAAAATAAAAAAAATAAAAAAATAAAAAAATAAAAAAAATAAAAATAGAGATATCAGCATGCATATTAATCAAAATCATCAATCCAAGAGTATGTATGCAGAGATATCCCGGAGCTTCATTTCGGAATTTTTTTTTTAAAAAAAAAACACTATTCATTGCCTGAACACAAATCCTAAAAATTAAAGAAAACACCTAAAATCGAAGAATCAGAAGCTGAAAGTCATGCATAAGCATCGCAATAATCAATATAGGTTAATGCATGAGAGTAATCGCAAGAATATCTACCGGAAACTAAGAAAAATCGAGTTTTTAAGTTTCGGCTTACCGGAAGAAAAAGGTACGATGAAAGGAGTGGGAAATCACGGAAATAGACACCGGATATGGATTCTACGAGCAAAAATCCTTTGGGGGCCGGAGTTTCAGCTCAAACAAGGGTCAGAAACGGCGGCGGCGAGCGGAAATAGATTTCTCTCGCCGCGGCCGCTTGGATTTTAAGCGCGAGGAAGACGGCCCGTGATCGATCGCTCTTTTAGCCGATCGATCGTTATGTAAATCGATAAATAGCGCCCATTAGATTGAAGATGAACGGTGTCGATGTACCGCAGCGCGATCGATCGCAAATAGAAGACGTCGATTGGATAGCAATTGATCGTCGATATCCGATCGATCGTATCTACTGTTCTTCTTCTTTTTTTAGCATATCCTCTCCCCGAAACCTAGTATGAACATTGTCCTCAATGTGAACAAAATATAGCATGACAATGAGCATATAACAAAGAAAAACAGATAAAGGAGAGAATACACCTGAATACGTGGGTTGCCTCCCACCAAGCGCTAAGTTTAACGTCTTCAGCCAGACGTAGCCACGGTCTTGTGCAAGGTTCGGATCCTCAAGAATTCAACCTGGATCAATTAAATGATTGCCCCACACACTCCTATCCGTGTTGCCTAAGTGTGGAGCATATCGTGGAATAAAAGGATGGAGTAGTGGGTAGGGAAGCTTTGGAAAGAGGGGTCCCTGCATTAACCATGAAGAAGGGCATTAGAAAATTTTAAAATAAAGGGTTCCTCCTCCAAATTAATCATTTTGGCCTTAGGGGCTTCTTCTAGTAACCCAATTGGGAAAGCTTCCTTAATTAGTGACTTAACTAAACAATCTATGAAACAATCTAAGTTACTTTCAATAAATAAAAGGTTAGATTGGTCAAGACATGGTATGAATGGTGTTTCAGGAAGAGAAGGTTCTGTTGATAGTGCCGTAGAATGTGACTCCTCAAATATAGAAGAAGGTTGAAAATTTGGTTCTATCAACACACTCACTTCTTCTTTAATGTCTACACCCTCTTGATCATTATGTAAAACCCACTCAAGCTCATTGTCAAACCTTTGGGCATTATGAAGGGATGTAACATCATAATCAGGGGAAAAACATATCCCTTCGTCAGAAAATTGGCCCAACGGATATTGGGGTTGGACAGGTAAAGTGCATTCTTCGTTCATATCCATGACCTGGGCCAGTTGTTCTAACTGCGTTTCAATGTTGGCAAGAGCCTGAGTATGAGAATGGATAATCTGGGCCTGGGTACTCAGCTCACCTGTCAACTCTCTATATTTGGTGTCTATCATAGTGTCCATCTTGGCTTCCATCGCACTGAAAGCTGAGAGGAGAGTAGATTGGGTGGCTAGCATTTGGCTCATTTAATCTTCTAAGGATGGTTTCTTATTAGTTTGGCCAAACTGAGGATTAGAGGCTGGTTGGTAAGGTAGTTGTTGGCTTAGGAAGTCTTGTCTAGGGGCCTGATTAAGTTGTGTCTACGGGGAATTAGGATGGTCCTCCCTCCTATGAAGACTTTGGGCCTCATTAACATACTTGCGTATAAAGTCAGGGTATTCATGGGCCAAAGGGCACTCCACTGGGGTATGAATGGGACTTAAACAGAGGGCACATGGTTCCGACATATAAGGAGTTGTGTATTGTAGGGAAGATGTGTCACTCCCAAAATTAGAGTGATTATCCCACCCACGGTTGTAAATATCAGCATATAAGGGACGTAGGTAGTATGGCACTTTATAGGGAGGGGGATTACGTGTGTGTGAAGAACAATAATCATTAAAGCTTCTGTATGGGTTCTCGTGGCTAAATCCATAAAAAGGTGAAGACATTTCTTCACCATGAATTCATCAACAACCGAACCACACTATCACACATCCACAAATCATAGAAACAACCCTAGATATCCACAATTAGCAATCAGCAACCCTAGATATCAACAACTAATAATCCTAATAGCCACAACTAGCACAACATGCAGTCACAGAGAAAAAATAAAAACACCAAACACACAAATTTATCTAAAAAGAGAAGGATAAGAAAATGCAAACTAGGGGAAGGGGTGGCCCTTCGACGTTGGCGAGAATTCCATGTCTTCTCTTAACCTTGCAAAAAGAAAGAAAAACACAAATTAAGTTACTGACAAATAATCTAAGTTAAGATTCTCTAAACTACTCTAACACTAATTATGCTAAGAATCTGGTAAACTATTATGCCGTCCCCGGCAACAGGGCCAAAATCTTGATCGTTTACAATTAAAACCCTTGCAAGTGCACAAGGCAATTGTACTACGGTGAGTATTAAAAAGGGTTGTCGAAACTCAGGGACGGATGAATGATTTACCAAATTCAAAAGAAAGTAGCAATGTTGATTCTAGACTAAGAAAGCAATGAACTTTAACTAAATTAAATGAGATTTAATCAATATGGAGAAGATCAAGGCCTCGAATCCACCACAATAAACTAGTGTATCATTTCTCTCTCTCTTTTGAATAAAGATTTCCAATTGGCTAGCATATTTCTCTCGGACATACACTTGTCAACTCAAAATATAGTGCTCTCCTCTCGGATGTAACACATAAAACAATTAAAACATACAATAGTGATCTATCTTTCTCGAGTATAAACCAATGAAATTTTATTGATATATAACACCTCAGTCCACTCACGTTCCTCTCGGATACGCAAGTATTCTTCAGATTGAAACTCTCAAGAATTCACTCTTGTCTCTCTCGAGTACAAAGAACAAATCTTTATTGAATTAACGGTGATTACAAAATAAAATCCATACACCAACTAGAGTAAAAATATAAGATGAGAGAAAAGAAACTACACAACCAGATTATTGGGCTTCATCTACGCCTTAGAAAATTGTTTAGCCTCACATCGGAAGAGAAATCACCATCGTGTTCTTCATGTTCTTCATCTCCTTCTCTCCTTTGCTCTAGCCTCTCGGCAGCGGCGCCAAAAACTTGATCGTTTACAATTAAAACCCTTGCAAGTGCACAAGGCAATTGTACTATGGTGAGTATTAAAAAGGGTTGTCGAACCTCAGGGACGGATGAATGATTTACCAAATTCAAAAGAAAGTAGCAATGTTGATTCTAGACTAAGAAAGCAATGAATTTTAACTAAACTAAATGAGATTTAATCAATATGGAGAAGACTAAGGCTTCGAATCCACTACAATAAACTAGTGTATCGTTTCTCTCTCTCTTTTGAATAAAGATTTCCAATTGCCTAGCATATTCCTCTCGGACATACACTTGTCAACTCAAAATATAGTGCTCTCCTCTCGGATGTAACACATAAAACAATTAAAACATGGAATTATGATCTATCTCTCTTGAGTATAAACCAATGAAATTTTATTAATATATAACACCTCAGTCTACTCACGTTCCTCTCGGATACGCAAGTATTCTTCGGATTGAAACTCTCAAGAATTCACTCTTGTCTCTCTCGAGTACAAAGAACAAATCTATATTAAATTAACGGTGATTACACAATAAAATCCATACACCAACTAGAGTAAAAACATAAGATGATAGAAAAGAAACTACACAACCAGATTATTGGGCTTCATCTACGCCTTAGAAAAGTGTTTAGCCTCGCATTAGAAGAGAAATCACCATCGTGTTCTTCATGTTCTTCATCTCCTTCTCTCCTTTGCTCTAGCCTCCAATAAAGCTCTAGATTCTCCAAGGGTTGAATATGTGGTCTACTTTCTAATGCCCAAAACGTCTCCCATAAGGCCTATTTATAAGAGTGAAGAGAAACCACGAAGTCCCCTTCCAAATCCATGTCGAAATAGGTCTTATTTCGGTTTTTCGTATACGGCGATCGATCGCTCCGTATTGATGATCGTTCGTTATCTGATCGATCGCAATTCTTTCGTTATTTTCCCATGATCGATCGCTTTGATGATCGACGCCGTATGATACTGATCGATCGTAGTCACTATCTTCGGCGATTGAAAAATTCCAGTAGATACGATCGATCGTTTTGAGGCCGATCTATCGTTTCCTTCAATAATACTGCTTTTACGTCTCTGGCTATCGATCGCATTACTAGCCGATCGATCGTAGTTACTGTTCATAAACTTCAAATAGCTATAACTTTCTGTCCCGAACTCCGAATTGTGAGTGGTTGGTGGCGTTGGAAATCTGACTTCTTGAACTTTAACATGAAGCTTGAATCAGTCCAATCCAATATTTGCACACGAAGTTATGATGATTTAACCATTCGAGTTACTTTTCTCCTCATTTCTTTGTATTACTCTTGTTTCCTACAAAAACCAAAAACTATGTTAAAGTAGAAATAATTCTAATCGAACACTGGCATAAATATAAGTTTAGGAGATAATAAAATGCATAATTCATGTGTAGATCAGTTGGAGCTGGCCGAGGGCCCAGAAGTCTTGGAGGGGGCCAAGAGAATGGCCGGACCACACGCCTTTGCCGATTCAACAGTCCTTCAGCAACTCGAGCATGCCCAATGATATCCTTCATGGATTTAGGCCGGAATTGACAGATGTTGTCCGCAATATCAACCCTCAAGCCATGCATGAAGGCCCCACTAATGCCGCCTGATCCCAATAAGGCAGCCGATTAGTGATGCGCATAAACTCTTGATGATAGGCGTGCACCGTGGAAGTTTGACGGAGGGATGCCAGCAATTCATTAAAATCAGCATAATCATTCAGCCCGAATTGCACGCATAATTCATCCACGAAATCAGGTCATGTAGGATTGATCAAATCCAGCTCAAAATATTGAAACCAGACTAATGCGTCGCCCATCAGATGAAAGGCAGCGATTTGTAGTTTATCAATTTCTGATTCTGTGCCATGATACTCAAAAAAGTTATTAGCTTAATAAATCCAATCAATAGGGCTATCCTCTCCACTATACTTAGGAAACTGTAGCCGGGCTAAGCGCGGTTCAGCCGACGGCCGGCCGAAGGCATCATGAAGCGAGGCATATGAATTACCTGTCGCGAAGTCCGTGGAGCCATGGTATGTCGTTCCTCCAAAGGCTGGCCCATAGGGTGGAACATCCATCCGTGCTTGGTGAGGCCTGGCGGTCTAATGGGGAAAAGCACGAAGATAGGTGCCAGCTGCCCCTGGCGGCAAGATATTGGTCAAATCAAAAGAGCCCAGCGGCCCTGAGGTAGGAAAGGCACGATCTTGCTGATGAAGAGCACCCTGCGCTGCAGCAAGGGACTAGCCTTGCAACGCTGAGTGCTATAGAGGAGGCACATGCAAATGAGCAGACGAGTACTCTGGGAAGGAAGGAGTCAGGAGAGGAGAACCCTATGCAGCCGCAGAGGAAGACCTGGCCGGTGGTCTGCTGGTGATCCCCCCAAGCTGTTGGTGGTGGTGTCGGCGCTGTCATGTGCTCAAGCATAGTCCGCTGCATGGACTGCATAGATTGCATGGTTGCCGAGATGTCTGCTAGGGCCTTGAGCAAGACCGAATCCATGGCTGTAGAGGGGTGACCTGGGCTTGGCCAATTGGAGCCTCCTCATCAAACTGGGTCGAGGGACCCTCCATAGTGTCCGTAGTCTTCTTCCGAGCTATAGCATCGGAAGTCAGGAGTCGATTGCTCTGATACCAGTGTTGTGCACCCTAGATGGATGCATAATAGCCGGCGGCTAAGAGCAGGGAAGGGGGATGAGAATAGAGAAGAAGGAGGTAAGAAACTAGGGTTTAATTCATTCATAATCCAAATAGGACATGGCATCCCCTACATATAGGCACTAAGCCAGAAGCTGATGGGCCTTATGGGCCATAAAGACATAAGTAATGAAATAAACTATTCCTATAGCTACGGCTCACATGACCTTATTAACTCATGAAATAAACTACACGTAGGGAACATAACATATATTCATTTCTAATCCTATCTCTTCTAGTTAGTCCACTCATCCACCTTAACATTCTCATTTCGACTATATTCAACTTATCTATACGACTACTTTTTGGTGCCTAGCACTCCGCTCCATAGAGTATTACAGGCTTAATGGCTATCCTATAGAACTTGCCTTTAAATTCTCTTGTGGAATTATCTTTTCTAAATTCTTCATACATGATTTATTATCTTGTCCAATTAACCCTGCTAAATTATTCTCTCATTCGACTCCCATCAACCACGCCTGATAGAAAATCATGAAGGGAATTCGTGGTTTCTTATGGTTTGGGTTGCGGGCACCATGAACTTTGCCGTAAACTTTCATGCTCCATGATCTCTTGTGGATCTAAATCCTCAAGTCGGCCAACCTTGGTATGGGCTTGTGCCTTCCAATTGGCACAATTGCTCTTGTAGCATGTTGTTGTTTTAATTAATCTCTTAATTTTACTCCGAAGTGTACGAATCGTATTTGGAGTGTAGTCGCACAATTTTACGAGGTCGAACCCACAGAGACTTGTATGGCGAAACTCAAATCCTAAGATCAAAATTAATTACCCTTGTTGAAGAATTAAATTGATTCGATTAACTACAGCTACAACTAATTAAATACTCAATGCAATTAAACAACTTTAACTAACTAACTAATATAAAAGTAATTAATTAATCTAGTGAAAAGAGACTAATTTGACAAATAACAATTGAAACTTTTAACCAGGAATTTAAAACACTAGGGCATAAGAATCAATATATGACAATCATAGGAATAATTATCCACAATCGACAATTGTTCTCACATTTATCTCGTAGAGAATTTGAATTCAACCTATTCTCCTACGGAAGATTTCAGCATGAAAGCATATAAATTTTAAAATAGAACTTGTCTTCTCTTGCATATCAATAGATGAGATTCAAATCATTAATTGTATCCATCATTAGATAAATCACAACTAATATCCAAACAACATATTAAACATTGGAGTTCAATGCAATTAAATTGAGAATAACAATCATTAAAGCACGGTAATTTAAAGAGAACAATTGCATCACATAAATCTTACTCTTACAATTAATCATGGCTTCATCTCAGCCATAGACAGGAAATTAGTTACTCATGCTATGGGATTGAACTGCAAAGTCAAAGGAATTCATTTCAATTAAAATTAAAATTTAGCTTACAAGACTTTTGGAATAATAGAATATTAACCAAGTGCACTGTTCCTCTTCCCAGCAACTGTTCGGTACAACTCCAAGCAGCAGCAAACAGTAGATTAAAACCAAAATGAAAATAGAAAACATAAAATTTGAAACTGAAAAAAAAACGCATGATGAACTGTCTGGTCATCTGTCGTTCGGCCCGACTGCCCCCTTTTTGCACCCGGTCCTCTATTTTTATAAACGCCAAAGAAGACAACCCTTTTCCACATTGAGGATAAACCCGAATCCAACACACCAACACACCAAATCCGTGGAAAGAATCCAACTTGAAGCAATCCAAACCGAGCACGATTCCATTTGAAAATTCCGTATCCAATTGCAACTTCCTCTTCGAGCTGATCCCCTCACGCATTTTTTTTCTAAATCGAAAAACTTTCCAAAGCAAGACTCTTTCGTTCTTCTATTTCTTCTCTTCTCTCGGTCGCCAGAATCCTCTTTCCCGAGCTTGAGCCCAGTCGTCACCGCCGTCCTCGCCCATGGACTTCGCCCGATCGTGCTCCTTCGCTCCCATGGCCACTGTCGCTTCTTCTAGCCCTCAGTCCACCGTCGTCAGTTTCACCATCGTCGTGCCTCAGCCTGACTCTGCCTCCTCCGTCTCCGTCGAGTGCTCTCGCCGGAACCGTCGTGACTGCCGTGCTCGAGCTCCACCGTCATCTCTCTGTCGCAGCCCAAAGAGCTTCATCTATTCTGGCTGAAACACCCGAGCATTGGCTCGGGGTGTTTTTTTTTCTTTCTTCAAACCGAACCGCTGAACCGGCTCGGTTCAATATTTTCTTTCTCTTGTTCTTCTTTTTTTTCTTTCGATGAAATAAAACCCGCTGTACCAATCTCATTCATCAAATCGAATCAGAATGTCTATCCTTTAATTCCACGCGCCCATATTCTTCGTCAGTGAACATCAACGGTTTAGATCTTTTCTACGCTTGATCTAAGCTCTTGGGTCACTTTGGCACTTCAAAACACACGTAATTGCTTTACTTTGGCCGTTCTGCAGTCCGAACACTTGAACCTATACAAAATAAAATATGTCCCATATTAGATGCACCAAACATTCATAAAATTATGGAATACATTTAAATTGAGCCATTTAAAGAAAATTACTTATTCAATTCGTAATTACTAAACTAATTACTAAAACTCACTTTATTCCTTATTTTAACTAGAAATTATGACTAACAAACAGGTAAAAAGGCATATAAAATGTGTATTTTTCATGCGTAACAAATATCCCCAAACCTAGATTTTGCTAGTCCTTGAGCAAAACACGAAATAAAAATAAAAATAATAAAAACTACTCAAAAATAACTGCCACTGTCGTAGGGAATCACGATTGCATTTAGAATATGCAACAAGCCTTTTAAACCCCCAGGTGTCCCTGGATGGACAAGTGAAGTCTCGTGAGGGTTTGCAGCCATGCTACCCACAAACATGTATTTATAAAAAGATTATTCTTTATCTGAGTGAAAAATACTACAAAATACACAACCAATTATCCCTTCAAATACACACTGCAATACTTAAGAAAACTAACCACACGTACTTGCATTTATAATCAACTAGAATATAAAAGTGATCAAGCAAGTGGTTTTATTCTACACCTTCATCTTAGAAATTGCTGCTTAATATGATATTGCATGATACTATAAATAATAGAAAGTGTAGAACATTGTAGCAATACATTCTAAATCTTTGTTTCACACAGATCCAATGTTACCCATTAACCAAAGAATATCAGAATCTACATAGCCATCGTAATCTTTAGGTTCATGATAGCATAAATGCCTGCACGCCTCCTTTGGGTCCAACATTATAGACTTGAGAAGATAATACACCATAGACTTTTTTTAATAGGATTGTATAAGGCCTGACTTCAAGATGGTTAGGTTTAACAATGACTCAGGCCAATCACTCCCAGCCAATTGGCTTAGGGCATTAGGTTTTAAGTATAGACCGCTTCGAGCTCGAGCATTAGCCTAAGTTAATCCTATAATAATCAAGCAGTCCCTTTCTTTCTTTTTGTTTTCTCATTTTTTCGCATTTTTTAGCATATATATTTTCAAGCATTTTATTCTGTCCAGGCTGTATTATAGTCACAACCTATTTCCGGTTCCAAACCTTTGCCATTGCCAAGTAAATGGGCTATCATGATCTTTTAAGCTCAACAGACAACTACATATCAACCAATGACTCTGACTAAAGACATCCCACTGAAGATTAGTATGCAACAAATCTCTAGAAGGTATTAATTTATGTAACTGATGTGTGTGAGAGATTTTCGCAGAATATTTTGATCATGAACCTTTTTCATGCGATATGATTTCGCACAATCATAAGCATCATTACGAAGCTCATCCAACTCGTTCAACTGCAGTTTCCTTTGAATTCCTGCTCTATTCAAATCAAAATTCAGGAGCTTAATTGCCCTATAAGCTTTATGCTCAATTTCAATAGGAAGATGACAAGCTTTCCCGTAAACAATACGGTATGGAGACATTCCAATGGGAGTTTTAAATGCAGTACGGTAAGCCCACAAAACATCAGTGAGTCTCAGTGACCAATCTTTGCGATTAGGGTTGACTGTCTTTTCTAAAATATACTTAATCTCCCGATTAAATATCTCAACTTGACCGCTTGTTTGGGGGTGATATGGGGTAGCAATTTTGTGGGTTATACCATATTTCTTCATTAACTGTTCAAAAACCCTATTACAGAAATGTTTTCCCCCATTACTTATGATCGCACGGGGAGAACCAAAACATGCAAAAATGTTATCCTTCAAAAATTGGACCACCACTTTGTGGCCATTTGTCTTGCATGCTATAGCCTCTACCCATTTAGAGACATAGTCTACCCCCACAAGGATATAAAGATTGTCAAAAAAGTTCGGAAAAGGTCCCATGAAGTCAATACCCCATACATCAAAAAGGTCTATAATAAGGATTGGGGTTAAAGGCATCATGTTACGACATGAAATTGCTCCTAACTTCTGACAATAGTAGGCCACATGCTGAACAATAAGCGTGACAGTCTTTGAAAATAGTAGGCAAATAAAATCCACACTATAAAATCTTTGCAGCAGTCTTTTTCAAACTAAAATGGCCGCCACAAGCTTGATCATGACAAAAGAAATGATGCTTTCTTAATCATGTTCAGGAATACATCTCCTAATAATCTAATCAGGACAATATTTGAACAAGTATAGATCATCCCAAAAGAAATACTTAACCCTGGACAAAAAATTGAACCTAAATTGGGAAGACCAATGAGATGGAATTTGTTCAGTTACCAGATAGTTAACTATGTCAGCAAACCAAGGCAACTGGGACACTGAAAGTAATTGCTCATCAGGAAAAGATTCAGTTATGGGCAATGATTCATCAGTAAAATCAACTGTCAATCTAGACAAGTGGTCGGCTGCGACATTTTCGGAACCTTTTTATCCCAAATTTCAATATTAAATTCTTGTAGCAACAATATCCATCAGAGAAGACGAGGTTTAGTATCTTTTTGAGAGAAAAGATACTTCAATGCAGCATGATCCGAATAGATATAGACCTTCGATCCTAATAAATAAGACCGAAACTTATTTAGAGCAAAGACTACTGCCAGCAACTCTTTTTCAGTTGTAGAATAATTAAATTGAGCATCATTCCTTATTTTACTGGCATAGTAAATCACATGGGGAATTTTATTAATTCGCTGCCCCAACACAGCACCAATAGCATAATCAAAGGCATCACACATTATCTTAAAAGGTAGGCTCCAATCAGGCGGCCGAATAATAGGTGTAGATGTTAACTCTAATTTGAGTTTCTTAAAGGCATTATTACAAGCATCATCAAAGACAAATGGTGTAACTTTTGCAAGAAGATTACGTTACACAAAGGTCTTGAAATTTTACTGAAGTCTTTAATGAATCTTCTATAAAATCCAGCAAGGCCTAAAAATGATCTGATTTCTTTCACAGTTCGCAGTGGTGGAAGATGTGAAATCAAATCAATTTTAGCTTTATCAACTTCAATGCCTTTATGAGATATACTATGCCCGAGAATAATTCTTTTTTGAACCATAAAATGACATTTCTCCCAGTTAAGTACCAGATTCTTCTCTTTACTAATGATAGGTGGTTCAAACATTCATCAAAATTAGACCCAAAGACATAAAAATCGTCCATGAACACCTCTAGAAATCGCTCTACCATATCAGAGAAAATACTCAACATACACCTTTGAAAGGTAGCAGGTGCATTGCATAGCCTAAAAGGCATGTGACGATAGGCAAAGTTACCAAAAGGACACGTAAAAATGGTCTTTTCTTGGTCTTCAGGGGCGATAGGAATTTGGTTATAACCAGAATAACCATCAAGAAAGCAATAATATTCATGTCCCACTAACCTCCCTAGCATTTGGTCAATAAAAGGAAGGGGAAAATGATATTTTCTTGTCAGAGCATTCAACTTCCTCTAATCAATACAAATTCGCCATCCTGTTTGAACTCGAGTTGGTACTAACTCATCAGCATCATTCTTTACAACAGTTATGCCAGATTTTTTTGGCACAACTTGAACAGGACTTACCCATTTACTACCTGGGATTGGGTAGATTATAAGCATATTTCAGAGTATCAGGCAATGATTTTAGGTCCAACTTAGGTGGCTAAACACTAGATGGAATTACTGGTGGTGATGATAAGGCAATAGGCTCCACTTTTGGTTGCACTGTTCAGTACTCATCAGAGGTACAGACTCAAGCAATGAGTTCACTTGTTCAATTGATTGATCAATGTCAAATTCACAACCAAAATGTGTTAAGCAGACCTCTAAGGGATCTTGGGAATGTGTTTGGAGAAAGGTTTCATGGACAAGTATTTCGACCAGGTTTATTTCATTCACGTCATCCATGTCAGGTGGTTGTTTACTAATGTCAAAAATGTTCAATTCCACCTTCATATTCCCAAAAGAAATTTGCATCACTCTATTTCTGCAATTAATGATAGCATTAGATGTAGCTAGAAATGGACGACCCAAAATGACAGATATTTGCCCACTTATGTTTGGAATAGGTTGAGTATCAAGGACAACAAAGTCCACAGGGAAATAAAATGTATCAACCTTAATCAAAACATCCTCAACAACACCTCGAGGGATTTTAACCGAATGGTGAGCTAATTGAAGTGTCATTGAAGTGGGTTTTCGCTCTCTCAGACCTAATTGCACATACACCGAGTAAGGCAATAAATTCACATTTGCCCCCAGATCTAACTAGGCTCACTCAATTTGATGTTTCCCTATCATGCATGAAATTGTGGGACAACCAGGGTCCATATATTTGGTAGGAAATTTACATTGAATGACATAGTTGACTTGTTCTGCTATTAATGCTTTCTTAGGAACATTGTTTTTCTTTTTGACATAGACTAGATCTTTCAAAAAATTTACATATGAAGGCACTTGTTGAATTGCATCTAGAAAAGGAATGTTTATTTGCACTTGTTTAAACACCTCTAGAATATCTCCAAATTGTGCACCTTTTTTAGGATTGACTAGTCTTTGCGGATATGGTGCCCTAGGTACAAAATTCCTAGGTGGAGAATCACTGCCAACAATTGGAGAAGAATTAATTTCTTTAGTCTTTATTTCAGGCTTCGTGTTTTCACTTTCTTCTTGTTCAGCTACTTCTGTTTTATTATCAACTTATTTTCCAGACCTAAGAGAGATAATTGATTGAACATGTTCCTCATTTTGTGCAAAATTAGAGCTGCTGCCAATGGAGAATTGTCCCTTCTGGTTAGGCACTGGTTGACTAGGGAATCTCCCTCTCTCTCTTTTAGCTAATTGAGTAGCCAACTGACCAATCTGAGTCTCTAACTTAGCAATTGCTTGAGTGTTCATGTGTCTAGAGTTTTTCATCTCAAGCATAGCCTAGTTGGTTGACTGAATAACTTGACTTCTAGATTGAATGAAAGATTTTAGAGTGTCTTCTAATGATGATTATTTTTGTGTAAGACCCTGAGATTGAGTGACAGGTTGTTGATATTGGGTGGGAGGTTGAGACAAAGCTGGATAAGGTGGGTTATTCTACCTAAACTGTTTATGCATGGGTTGCATGGGCCGCCCACCGACATTCATAGGTGGTTGATTGTCTCCAAGAGAAATTTAGATGATTTCTCCATCCTGAATTGTAGGTTTCAGAAAAAGGATTTCCCATTAGCTTCCCATAATTGTTTAGAACATTGACTTGTTTTGCATAACACTATGGATAAGTATTCATTGAAGGGCAGTTCAGAAATGTATGCATCGAGCTAGCACACACAGAGCATGCTTCATTCATGTTGAGGGCATTGATGTTTCGGTTCAAACTCAAGGCATCTATTTTCTTGGTTAGCGCATCGAGTTTGACCTTAACATCTACGTCCTCTTTGATCTCATAGAGACCTCCCTTCTTAGGAGCTTGATGTTGTCTCTCCCTATGACTTGCAAAATCCCACTGTCGGGACCTTTCAGCTAATCGCTCTAAGAAATTATACGCAGCTTCACCTCCTAAGTCTAAAAATGCACCACCATTCATTGATTCAATCATATTGCGATGTGTTTGAGTTAAACCAATGTAAAAGTGCTGAATTAACCTCCATGTTTCAAACCCATGATGTGGACATTTTAGTAACAGGTCTTTAAATTTTTCCCAGCTTAATAAAATTTTTCATTTTCATCTTCCATGAAGTCATTGATTTCTCTTTTTAATTCATTAGTTTTGGCCATTGGGAAGAATTTGGACAAAAATTTGCTCACCAACATATCCCATGTTGTGATAGAATCAGCGGGTAGAGAATTCAACCATGCCTTATATAACACCCGGGAAATTAGTAAGTATATTAAAACCAAAATTTGACGGCATATTGAGCCGATCGATCGCCTTTCAAAACGATCAATCGTAGTTACTGTGATTATTGATTGTTTTGTTTCGAAGAAAATGATCGATCGGCAAAAATGGCGATCGATCGGCTGTAACGCGGTAGTTTAGAAAAAGGCTTGCGACGATCGATCGCTGTATTGCTGATCGACCGTCGGTCGCGGTTTTGCAATTTCTAGCTTAATTTTGGGGCGGATTTTTCTGGGAAAGATACCAAATCCCAAGTGGACTTAAATTGCACGTCTCTAGAAGGATCTTGAGGCCTTCTCATTGGTGGGAAGTGTCCATGATATGGAAAATTGGTTTAAGAAGGGATTCCCCCCAAACTCTATATAAACCCTAGAGAGTTGGCTCGTGCTCTTGGAAAACTAGCCCTAGAACGTCCAAAGACCTTTTTCTTCTCCTTCCCATGTTCACCCACCTCCTATAAGGCTTCTTCTTGTAGGAGTTTTGCAAGAGCTTCGAGCGGGAGCTTTGGAGGAAGCGGAGGAGACAAGCAATGCGTAAAAAGGCAGAAATTTCGGTGAATTAAGAATATGATGGTTTTCCCCTCTCTTTTCTTCTTTCTTATGATGTTTATATGTGTCATCATTCAGTAAATTAGAGTATTTCTTTGATTCTTGTGAGATGAATGAATTATGTCATTATTTTTTATGCTAGATGGGAATTTCTACCCAAAGTCGGATGCTTTATTCATTTTACAGAGACTAGAAGTTCTGATATTGCTTTTTTTACTATGATCCATGTTTAGTACCTTAATTATTTTCTTACATTAATTGTCTTGTTTGGGATGTATAAATGACTAAAACTGTGTTATATGTAAAGAGACATAATAAAAGGGTGTACTTTGGTAATTCCAGATAATCCTAGGGTCTGTAATTAGTCTAGGAGGGGAGTATATGGTCTGTTAATGATATATTATCATCTATAAATTGTTATTAAGTGAGATAATCAAGTTTAATTAAGAATCTTAATCTTGGCTAGAAATATTTTTGTGCTTACAGTCTGTAATAAATAATTCGTAACTAATTCAAATAAAATCGAAAAAATATAAAATCAGTGGGGTTAGAAACTAGACTCATGAGGGTATTACAAATAAAAATTTTAGAGGTTAAAAACTATTGTACACAGCACAGTAGCCATCGGAAGAGGACTGTTATGCAGAAGGCAGTAAGCTGAATCTGAGAGAAGATACTAAGTATGCAATAACATCAGGTAATATGATATGATAATGTTTAACATGTAAATACCAGTAATTGGACTATATAATTATGGTATATCACAGTAAGAATTGGGTTAGAAGTAATCCAATTAGGAGGGATAATCCTTTGATCAAGTGATTTATAACTATCTACCTTGAAGCGTTGATGTCAGTTTGATGTTCCACTTGGAATTCAAATCATCTAAGATTCTTTGGTATTTTTTATCTCTGATATTTGTATTATAAAATTCCAATACATATGAGGGATTCCTATCTAGGGCTGAGCATGAAAGATATGTATTGATTGTATGGTACTCCTCTGGTAAGTTGTTATTATTTGAAGTGTTTGGGTTGTCTTGTTATTCCAAGAGTGATTTGCATGCCTTTAAGAAGCTTGCTATTCTATGCTACTCCAATGAGTGAGTTATTTATTGGCCAAAGACCTTGACACTTATATCCATACTCCATGAGAGAGTCTATTCGTAAGAGATCCCTTATGATCTTAGAGTATTGCGACCTCTATTCCTTTGAGATATTACTCATATTGATTACATGATTGTTTCTTCCACTGGCGATCTTACGAGACTCTCCCCATGGTGGATTCATAGTATGCTCAATTAAGCCATTGCTAGATCTTGCGAGGTTACTTATATTTATGGAGTTGAATTCCATACCGCCCGAAGGGAGGCACTATACGTACGTTAGACTATTGACATTACGGAAGGTCTTTAGTCTCTGCCCATCGTGTCCGTAAGCACTGGTGGGGCCAGCATCCTAGACGCATGGCAAGGTTCCAAAAGAGGACCCTGGGGTGGTTCTGGTATATTATTTTAGTCACTTGCGAGCGACCAGTTCAGCGACCAGAAATTATAACTCCTTTCACTATAGATGTCTGGATCCTTTGTTATGATTGTTATTCTCTCCTTACGCATATGTTGGTTCGGAGTCTTTGTAACATCCGGAAAATTAGTAAGTATCTTAAAACTGAAATTTGACCCTCTTAATGATTGATTTGACGTGTGGTGCTTTGTTTAAATTAAAGTTGGTGGGAAGAGCTTTCCAACGACACCAATTTTGTGTGATTTGGAGTTCGGACTAAAAAGATATGGGAAATTGAATAAACACGATCGATCGCGCTAAAAACGATCGATCGGCTTATGGAACACGATCGATCGGCTACGATCGGCGCCATCGCGCAGTTTGTAAACAGCGCAGGACGATCGATCGCCGTATTGCACGATCGATCGCCAGTTGCGGTTTGGCGAATTCTAACCTAATTTTGAGGCGGATTTGATTGGGAAAGATGTCATATCCTAACTAGACTTGTATTGCACGTTCCTAGGGTGATTTAGGGACTCTCCCATTGGTGGAAAGTGCCCAAGATATGGTAGAATTGATTGGGCAAAGATCTTCTAAAAACTCTATATAAACCCATAGAGTCTAGGCTTGTGCTTTTGAAAACTAAACCCTAGAACGTCCAGAGGCTTTCCCCTCTCCTTCCCACGTTCATCCCTCTCTTAGAAGACCTCTTCTAGTGGGAATTGCTCAAGAGCTTGGATCGGGAAGCTTTGAAGGAAGCGGAGGAGACGAACATCGCGTAGAAAGGCGACGTCTTTTGGTGATAAAGAGTAGGATGGTTTTTCCCTCTCTTCTTATTCTTTTCTCACATTATATGATGAGTATTCTTACTGATTTCCTTGGAGTATTGCTTTGAATCTTGCGGGATTAATGATTTATGTCTTGTTTTCCATGTGTATTGCGATACATGCATATATGCCTTCATACTTCATGTCTAGATGGTAAATCAGATCAAAGTTGGATGCTTTATTAATTTTACAGAAGATAAAAGTTCTGATATTGCTTTGATTATGATGTCTAATGATTGAGTCTTATGCTTTAATAATCGTTTTGCTTAAATCGACTTAATTGAAAGATATTTGGTCTAAGATTGTGTTATATGGGGAGAAACATGATAAAAGGGAATCTTTTAGTAATTCTAGTTAATTCCAGGATCTGTAATTAATCTAGGAGGGGAGTACTATCATCTATCATGAGTAAATTATCATCTATAAGTGGTTCGGAATAAGAATATTAAAGTTTAATCATGTGTTTCACTTTCGGCCAGAACTGTTTCTGCACGGACAGTCGACAGTAAATAATTCATAACTAATTCATATAATATCAGAAAAATATAAAACCGATGGGGTTAGAAACTAGACCCACAAGGGTATTCTCAGTAAAAATTTCAGAAGATAACCTCAACTGTACAGTGTCTGGGAGCCGCCGGAAGGGGACTGTTGTACAAAAGACAGTGAGCAGAATCTAAGTGAAAATACTAAGTACTTAAGTAAAACTACTTAATAAGATGTGAAGATGGTATGACGTGCTAGTAACTAATACTAGACTATATCCTTATGATTATTACAGTAAGGTTGGGTTATGGTTAATATGATAGATGGGTAATACCTATGTTAAGAAAACCGTAATCGTGTATTTGAAGATAAAGCGTTTGTGTCGGTTTGAGGTTCCATTTGGAATCCAAATCATCTAGGACTCATTAACACCTTGTCTCTGATTTATATATATTTCAATAAGACCTATATGAATTTCCATCTAGGGCTGAGCATGAACGTATGTATGGATTGTGTTATTCTCTTTGTGTGACGTTTCTACTTATACTCCGTATGAGAGTCTATTCCGGTGATTGATACCTTATGTGGTTAGAGTGTTGCGGCCTCTATTCCTTTGAATTATTATTCATCATGATTATTTGATTGATTCCTCCACTTGAGGTCTTGCGGGACTCTCTCCGGAAGTGGATTCATAGTATGCTCAAATTATGCCATTGCTTGATCTTGCGGGGTCACTAATATTTGTGGTACTGCGGTTCCACACTGCCCAAAAAGAGGCAACATACGTACGTTAGATTGTTGACATTACGGAAGGTCTTCAGTCTCCGCCCATCGTGTCCGTAAGCACTGGTGGGGCCAACATCCTAGACGCATGGCAGGGTTCCAAAAAGAGGACCCCTAGGGTGGTTCTGGTATAGTCACTTGCGGGTGATCGGTTCAGCGAGCAGAAATTGTACTCCTTTCACTTTTAATGTCTGGAGCTTTTTAGTATGATTATCATTCCCTCCTTATTCATATGTGTAGTAGGAGCCTTATTGTTGTTTTCCCTACTTGCGGGTTGGAATTATTATTGACTAACCTTTCAGGTGTATAAATCCTTGGTTTAGTCCAGATGTTGCGGCATCTTCATAAACCTTTGTTATTCTTATCCTATTCATAATTTTGTCCTAATTCAGTGGGTTTTTACATCCTACTGAGTGTTTCTATGAAATACTCATGCATCCTCTGATGCAGGCGCAAATGGAATTTGAGATCAGGAAGTTGCAGTAGTGAAGCGGTCGCAGGAGCCGTGAAGACTTAGAGTTTATATTATTTGCTTTGCTTATTTGATGCTTATGACATTTAATGGCAATTGTGTGCCATAGATTTATAGGTTTATTTGATTTGACTTTCTTAAATGGATTATTATCAGTATTATTAAGTAAATTTCATTTCATAGTATTCATTGATGTCTGTATTTGTATTGCGCTGATTATGGGCATGACCGATTACACATCCTTTTGAGATGATCGTAATTGGTGGTGAAATCGACTGTTCGGTCTCGCGCCCGGGATCTCTACCTCCAAATGTATATCATTGATTGGCTTCCGCACTCCGATCGAGGTGTGGGATTTCGGGGCGTGACAGTCTTATTGATGTTTTCCTATACTTGTGAGTTGGGATGGTTATTACTGACTAACCTTTCCGGTGTTTAGACCTTGGTTCAGTCCAGATGTTGCAGAATGTTCATAATCCTTTGCTATTCTTATTCTCTTCATACTGCTTGTTTTTAATTCAGTGGGTTTTTACATCCTACTGAGTGTTTCTATGAAATACTCATGCATCCTCTGATGCAGGCGCAAATGGAAATTGAGATCAGGAAGTGCAAAGTGGAAAGGCGGTGGCAGGAGCCGTGAAGAGTTTTAAAGACTATCTAGTTATTTGCTTTACTTTTATTGATCCTTATGACATTATTGGCAATTGTATGCCATAGACTTATAGGTTTATTTTATTTGACTTTCTTAAATGGATTATTATTAAGTAATTTCATTTCATATTATTTATTGATGTCTGTTATTGTATTACACTGATTGCGGGCATAATCGGTTACACATTCTTTTGAGTTGATTGTAATCGGTTGGGAAATCGATTGTTCGGTCGCGTGCCCAGGATCTATACCTCGAATTGTATCTCAATTGTTGGCTTCTACACTCCGATCGAGGTATGGGATTTCGGGGCGTGACACCTTAGCCTTGTCTTTTAAAGAGAAGGGGAAAAGGCGCAGACGAACAGACTCATCTAAGAAATCTGTGAACCTAAAAGTTGCACAAATTTATTAAAAATCCTTTACATACATGTAAGTATCCTTTATGTTACGACCATGATAATTTAGCAAGAGTTGAATTATTTGAGATTTTAATTCAAAATATTTCGCAAGGGTTGCAGGCAACACTATGCAAGATGGAAGGTTGATTGTGATTGGAGAAAATAACTCCCTCAGAGATTTCTCGGGTTGGTCTTCCATTTTAACTAAAAGATCAATTACAGTTTTGCTATTATCTAAGGGATTAGAATTATTGCTAACCAGACGCAGTGTGTGATCACGTGTCCACGTGGTCATACACTACCAATCAACTCTCACGTAATTTAATTAATTAATTTATTTTATTTTATTTTTATAATTTTTTAATTTAATTTTTTTATTATTTTAATTAATCTCTTGATTTTACTCGCAAGTGTACGAATCGTATTTAGAGTACAGTTGCACAATTTTACAAGGTCGAACCCACAAAGACTTGTATGGCGGAACTCAAATCCTAAGATCAAAATTAATTACCCTTGTTGAATAATTAAATTGATTTGATTAACTACAACTACGACTAATCAAAAACTCAATGCAATTAAACAACTTTAACCAACCAACTAATATAAATGCAATTAATTAATCTACTAAAAAAGACTAATTTGACAAATAACAATTGAAACTTTTAATCTGGAATTTAAAACACTAGGGCATAAGAATCAACACATGACAATCATAGGAATAATTATCCACAATCGGCAATTGCTCTGATATTTATCTCGTAGAGAATTTGAATTCAACCTATTCTCCTACGTAAGATTTCAGCATGAAAGCATACAAATTTTAAAATAGAACTTGTCTTCTCTTGCATATCAATAGATGAGATTTAAATCATTAATTGTATCCATCATTAGATAAATCACAACTAATATCCAAACAACATATTAAACATTAGAGTTCAATGCAATTAAATTGAGAATAACAATCATTAAAGCACATTAATTTAAAGAGAACAATTGCATCACATGAATCCTTATCCTACAATTAATCATGGCTTCATCTCAGCCATAGACAGGAAATTAGTTACTCATGCTATGGGATTGAACTGCAAAATCAAAAGAATTCATTTCAATTAAAATTAAAATTTAGCTTGCAAGACTTTCATAATAATAGAAAATTAACCAAGTGCACTGTTCCTCTTCCCGGCAACCATTCAGTACAACTCCAAGCAGCAGCAAACAGTAGATTAAAACCAAAATGAAAATAGAAAACTTAAAATTTGAAACTGGAAAAAAATGCAAGATGAACTGTCTGGTCATCTGTCATTTGGCCCGACTGCCCCCTTTTTTCACCTGGTCCTCTATTTTTATAGACGCCAAAGAAGACAATCCTTTTCCACATTGAGGATGAACCCGAATCCAACACACCAACACACCAAATCCGTGGAAAGAATCCAACTTGAAGCAATCCAAACCAAGCACAATTCCATCTGAAAATCCCGTATCCAATCGCAACTTCCTATTCGAGCTGATCCCCTCACACATTTTTTTTCCAAATCAAAAAACTTTCCAAAGCAAGTCTCTTTCCTTCTTTAGTTTCTGCTCTTCTCAGTTTTTGTCTCTCACCGGAGGTGGTCATCTCATTGATCAATCCCAATTCCCAATATATATTCTTATAGTCTAACTTATGACATCTTAGTTCATTGTCTACCATCCTGGGTTCTCATGACAAGTCACTAATATATTCTTGCTATTGGGTTTGTTTCTCTACCCTTGAGGTCATTACCTTATTGATTAATCTCATTTATGAGTTGCTATCATTCTTCGATAAGAACTCATGTTGATGGATGGTAATTGGTGATAGCATAGAAATGTTCATTTCTGCGTCCTGATCAATGCTAAGTGAATCTTGGGTACGTTTGGAAGCTGAAATATGTTTTTCACCTATTAGGCATCAGGGTGAAAATTTTCACACTGATTTGTGAAAGATGAAATATGTTTGAGAACTTAAAATAAATCACGTTGATTTGTATTTGGAAAGGAATATTCGTCAGCCTCAGGTATGGTGTAATTGATTACACGATAGGATAGGCTATCGTGTAATCGATTAGACGATAGCTTTTTTAATGGGACAAACTTCAACGAAGCATTTCTTACTTATTTCTGATCCATTTTGGCCCATTTTTTTCATTCTTCTTCATGTTTAGTGCACTTTCTTATAATGATGATATCATAAAGATGTTGAGCCACCACGTACAATTTATCGTAGATTTTGTGAGATTTTTTAATAAAATGTAAAGGTCATTAGGATATCATGATGATCAGAAAGAACATAAAAAATAAGAAAGAAAAAAAATGAGGGAGATATGAACTGTTGAAGTTTGTTCCATTTCAATGGGGGATTACACGATAGCACACTGTATAGTATAATCGATTATACGATAGCACACTGTATAGTGTAATCGATTACACTATAGCTCATTGTATCGTGTAATCCAACGTATGATAGCCTATCGTGTTATCGTGTGTTGGTCGATTACACGATAGCACTGGTTATCGTGTAATCGATTACACAATAGCACTAGTTATCGTGTAATTGATTACACGATAACTTTTTTAATGGGACAAACTTCAACGATGCGTTTCTTACTTATTTCTGATCCATTTTGGCCATTTTTTATTCTTCCTCATTTTTAGTGCTATTTCTTATAATGATGAAAAAAAATGTCTAAAAACGGACTAAAAATGAGGGAGATATGATGGGGGGGCTCCCTCGGCTCAATGGTGTGGCGGCAGAGGCGTTGGTCTATAAGTAAACACCGGGGTGAGGGGGGCTTTGGACGACCCAAGCAGTTGGCTCAGAGGGATGGCACTGGCTCCCTCGACTCAAGGGTCAGCGGAATGTCAAGGTAGGGGACTCAGCGTGGCAGCGGCAGCAACGGCGAGGTGGGGGGCTCAACGAGGCAGCGGCGGCAACGGCGAGGTGGGGGGCTCAATGAAGCAGTGGTGGCAACGGCGACGAGGTGGGGGGCTCAATGAGGTGGCGGCAGCGGCGGGGGTGGGGGCTCCTCGGCTATGGCAGCTGAACACCGGGGGGACGAGAGCTAATTTTTTTTCGTTAAAGAGACGGCGACCGATTTGCCAGCCCGATTCTCACTTCTAGGAGAATCAGTCTTTCAGGGGTGAAAGGTGAAAATTCACCTTTTTACCGTCATCAACCACTTTTAGCATTTTCAGATTCTAAACGTTTTTACTCATTTTTCAGCCTGATAGCTAATTTTTCAGGCCTGATAGGTAATATTTTTTAGCTTCCAAACGCACAACTAATGTCCAGATTCATCAACAAGCCTTCATCAACAAGGACTCTTGTCAATGAGTCCGACAGAAAGGAGCACCTGCACTAGCAGAATTCTACTTTCATGTTGTGCCTTATAATTCAATTCTATGCATCATGTTGGATATACGGAAAACTTCATGTGCGTTCAACATCAACTAGCAACAATAATAATCATAAATCTCAGGCTATTTAAAATTCATGATCTAAATTTCAACATCATGCATCCAATGATCAACCATACGATCTAAAGCTGATAACTTTGATCCAAACGGCAACATACCTCATCTACCATGAACCCAACATGGTGCTCTTCTCCACCTAGCATATTTCATCATCGTATAAACTAATCAGCCAAATAATCAATTCATCTCATACAATAATCATTAATTCATGCTAATCTAAGTCCTACGCATGCATACAATTCTAAACATACAATTCACATATTCTTCACATGATACACCAAGCCAATAACATGAAAATATCCACATGCTTTATGGTTTAATTAGATTTCCTAACTTATTCCTTGAAGGTTGATGTTGAAAAGCCCAATCCTTCTCTCCAACTTCTCAAAACCTAGATCCCTTGTCGTCCTTTTGGTTGAGAGGCATGCAAATCGTGCACAAAGTAGAATTAGAGGGATTTATTTATACTCTAATTTAGGGCTAAACAAGAATCAGAGTGATCGGATGAAATTGCCTTGTTTCATCGACAACTCCCTATCGACAAGCAGTCTTATCGATGGATACTTGTCGCCATATTGCAATTCTGTAACTCAAAATGTTTAAAAGATTACTAAATTTTTTTTTGGTGAGGGGGAGGGGGGTTACTGATTGGTCCACAACTGAAAAAATTACCAGATTATCAATAAAAAACGGATGAGTAGTTCACCACCCAAGTTTTAGCCAGCCCACCCCTTCACATGGTCGGGGGACACCACTACTCATCCGTAGTACCCATTCACTATTGTAATAAGAGCGGGTTGGGTTGGCTACACCGTGGGGTGGTAAACTACTCATCCATAGAATGCATTCACCATTGTCACAAAAGCCCCGCTTATATGCTTATATGTGCATGGCACAGTCCGAGTTTTGGCACTTATGAGCCGTGTTAGCTTTGAAACAGGAGGCAGACATTTGTTGATCTTGCTTGCCTGCACAATCCTATTGTCTCGGGTGTATATTTTCAGTATGCGGCTTGGATCATACTAAGTATTTACTTCTTGTAATCCGCATTGTTTAGACTTCCCTGGATTCCTGGTGGAATCAAGTTGTTTGCCATTGTACTCAAATTTGTAGGAAAAAAACAAGATATCGTTGGACAGTGCCAATTACTTATTTTCTAAATCCCCTAGAAGGATGTTGCCAAAAAAATATCCAACAATCTGGATTTTTTTTGGAGTGTAAAATTCGTGGCATCACTATTGCCTCTCAAGTGTATCTTATGGCTCAGTCTGCAGAAGTCAATTTCTCACTTTCGAAGTTACACTTTTTCAGGTAGAAATTATCCTTCAATAAATAGACCCTTAAACCTTCAAGTAAGAGTGTTAGTCCTTTATGCTAGTTCCAACCAAAAGTAAGGATCAAAGTTGTTCAACAGAACACTGAATAAATGTTATTAGTATATGCATTCTTAAAACCCAAGGATTTCAAGTCACAAGAGATGTTTATTTTTTTTAGAATATAGTCGCAGGAGATACCTTATTTACAAGATGTTAGTGGAACAACTTGAACCAAATCAGTCTCACTTAACCAGATCCAATGGCTGGCTGAATAAGAACGCAAATTATAGTTTAAGCATATCGTACATTCAAATTTGATACAATATGAAGTTATTTATCATATTGTGTTTTCTTCCGTTATTTTGGGAATCCTTGTTTGTAGGATGTATAGATATCACAAGAAAGGTAATGCTGGGAGATTCATCGTGAATAGGTAGTTTCAAGTTTTTGAAGAGCGAAAAAAACTAGGAAGAAATTATCATAATGCATGTTATATTATGCATATGATATGCAAACAAACACTCCATTAACTCATTGCCAGCTATGTTGGGCAAAACGACGAAGATATTATTCTGTTTTATAGAAGAGATGAAGATATTATTAGAATGTGTGTGATTGTACAAGTACACAAAATCAAGATTTATAGCAGAGTTAAGAAAATCGTCAGTTATCAGATGCATTGGAAAGAAATGCCTCCCAAAATGGCAGTGCAACATCAGATATTACGATTATTTGACATACTCCTGCATCTAAACGCAGGCATGTGTCGATAGTCATGCATTGAATTTGAATAAACTTCAATGTCATCCCCTTCTATTAATGTTTGATCCAAATTAACTAAATTTCATCCCCTTATACTGTTCACATTCCGAATGAGATGACATCATTGGACATAGTGTCATCGAAGCGTTTTTCACCTTCGGTGGCTCCATGAGGAACCAATGGCGATCTGCCTCTGTTGTTCATGGATAGGTAACAGCCATAAGATAAATACTAGTAACAATTTTGAATTGAAGGAGACAAAAATTTTATCCACACTTTTACTCATCCTTTCAGTCTTAATTCAACCCAAACCAAGCAAATAAGAAGCTTGTCTAACAAAGCTTTCAATCACTGTTCAAAAATAGCAAATTGCCATCTGTGTACATGTTCACTTACTAGCATCATGGTCATAATCTCATTTTTTAAGTGTCCTGTCAGAGCTTTCAAAATCACAGAAGTGACAAGGTGGTCCTTCAGAAATTCGAAGACAAAACTTTATATATTTAAGAAAATGTCCTCTTCAATATGATTCCTATTTGTATACCACAGCAAT
Source organism: Houttuynia cordata (assembly GCA_039654745.1). Taxonomy (NCBI): domain Eukaryota; kingdom Viridiplantae; phylum Streptophyta; class Magnoliopsida; order Piperales; family Saururaceae; genus Houttuynia; species Houttuynia cordata. The sequence continues at coordinate 16,104,576 of CM077504.1, forward strand.
GATATTACAGGCAACTAAAAGCAAAATCCTACCCTACTGGTTCAGCAGTTGGCATGTCATATGAGCCAGATGCAAAATAACCAGTGAGTACAAGAATGTGATGTATACAATACAAAATCTTCTTTAGAACCTGCAATTATCTTTTAGGTAGCACACCACCTCTTGCTGAGTGTTAAAGGTAGATAATTAGACACTCTTTCACAAAAACCATGAAAAACTGGTGTAGAGATAACTGAAGGAGTACTTACAATTAAGCAGAGGAGTAGGCAGCCAGCTGCACCAGGAAAAAGAACATACCAGAAACTCAAGGGGTGCAACTTAGGTGCATCAATGAAGAGTAGTGGTAAACTGGCGGCTGCAAGTGAACAAGTAGAATAAGGTTTTCTATTCATGACCAAAAGAAGCTTTGATAGTGTACAAGAGTCAATCTATCATGGACCGTAGAGGATGGAACCTGTGGTCATGGGATGGGAGCAGCCTAACTTTCATTAGGTCAAGGGGTCTGTTTGGATGGAAAATTGTTTGAAAAATTAAATCTGCATTGGCCTAAAAAAACTTCTTAGGACAATTGTATAACAAGCTTCTTTATGGTGCCCCAGCCCCCTAAGAGTCCTTTTCAGTAGATTGTGCACTATTCTGCCTCACTTTCCAAAAATGCAGCTTATTTTAAACACCTAGGGTCCCCCCTGTCAGTCAAATAATTTCAGGATTGTCCTACTTAGGTTGAAACTGAAGTTCTCAAGCCATCTGAAAAAATCTTCATAAATCTTGAGATCAAAGAATGTAGATAGTACCTGGAGGATGGGTAGCACGAGTGTAGATCATGAAAGCAACGGAGGCAGCAAGAGCAGTGCTTCGAGCTAGCCACCCCGGACCAAGAATGGACAAAGCCAACACCCCAATTGCAGCGCATCCCATCTGGGCCACAAACATGTTGTACTTCTGCTCTTCTCCAAAATCAGAGGAAACTTTAACATCAATGCACCATCCCAAAAAAAGTTATCAAATGGAAACAGGGCCATGAGCTTAGGTGACTCAAACACTTAGGCTTTGTATGGAAACTGATTTGTGGGAGAAAATGAAGATTTACGGTGATTTGATTTGTGCAAGAAATGTAAATGGCAATCATTGTACCTCAAAATCCTCTAAAGCAATTATTCGACCATTGGTGGCCTTTTGAACACAAACAGATTCCACAGGAATATTTGTAGGAAAAGGAAATATTTGTTTTGTCAAAATCGTCTTCCGAGAACCAACATATGTGGGAACATATTATGAAATGCATTCTTGCTAGATTGATGCTTGCAAACGTAATTTTGCCACAAATGAACCTCAAATCAGTTGCCAAACGACACCCTCCACTAATAAGGCACCTCTCATAAAGCATCCCATTTCAATTCTAAATGCAATATGTTTATAGAAATTGGACTCCAATCAGACTTGACTACTTATAATTTTTATCCACATCAAATCAAAGAGAAAAAGCTCTCCTGTGACAATCGGGCAGTTTGTACCAAGCTATGTTGGTCAAGTAGGCTCCCCATACCACTCATCAAATAATCACATTTTCATAATTTCTATAATCCAACAAAAAAAACTGCACATCGTAGTATTTTTAGCATCAATTTTTCCATTTAAAGGTCCACAAAGGAGGTGGAGTACAAATTAGAGGACTAAATTTTGCTCATCCGCCATTACATGTTATCGGCTGCGTTCCTATACTCCCACTGTCCAGTTTTAATAGCTTCATCTGAAAAATGTCGATTTTTATTGGATTGGGGTTGGTTGATTTTTATTGGATGGTGGAAACTCCAACTAAAGCTGTGGAAGAAAAGGCTCAAAATCCACTTAAATTGACTTATGGAAGGTCTAAAATAGGAGCATCTAGAGCAGGACCCGACTAGAAGGGGCAGGACAACCAGTCTCTCAGAGCAATGTATCCCGCAACCAATCCCCTCGAGCACGAAGTAAGCCCACCCATAAAATGCAAACGGTAGATTGGGATATAATCCCGATCAACTTAGAACCTCAGCTTCTTGTATATCATAAATTCATTGAATTTCCAGTTGAACTAATAAAAATGGCCATTCAGTCAACAAGGAAATCCAAAGTGCCAAAAACGCTCTTCTAATAAAAGATTTCACAAAAAGAAGAAAGCTACAGCATTGGATAATCCGCCTGCGAGGAGAATATAAAATACTGAGTCTTGTTTACCTGCGCCCCAGGCGAAGTGGGAGTGGCGAACAAGACGGCGGAGACCGCGCCGAGTGGGGCAATCGTCACAAACAGCCCCTTAGGCGCCAGAACCTGGTCCAGCTTCCCGAAAATCGCCATGGCCGCGAACGCCCCTGCACCACCCAATGCCCTCCTTCATTCACCAAAACATATCCGCGTTGATCTCAATTAGCTACATAAAACGACAAGGATTCACAACCTGCGGAGGGCCAGAGGACGTCGCTAAGGGACGGCGCCGGGGACGCCTGCGGGGTGGCCGGGCTGCTGCTTGCCGATGGCCGGAGGCGTCTGTTTTGACGGAAATGTACCCTGCTTCCTGTGCTGAATGTGAATTTGTTGGGATTGGGGTGGAAGGAAGATGATGATGATGTGGTTTGAATCTGGAGACGGTGGTGGAGGAATGGCAATGTCGCCGTCATCTCCGTCTTCTCACTCTCTGTGTTAGCCTTGGGTTTCTTGTTTATGGGATTGGTTTGGTTTCTGTGGCCTTTTCAGTTGCATGAAAAGGGTTCGGTGGATTGGTGGCTTTTCAGGGGCATGGAAGGAGCTGTCCATGGAATGTTGCTTCTTTGGTTGTCCTTGAACCCAAAGTGCATATGGTCTCTACACTATGTTGGGTTTTCCAATTTAAATAAACGCTCACCGCCAGATCCAAAACAAACGGCCTAGATTGATGATGCGTGTGCACCTAAGCTTGTGTAAACAGGATTCCATCTCTATAGATATGCTTTCTGATAGAGATAGTTAAAGGGCCGTTTGGGGCATGATTATTGCAAAAATATCCAGACTGGATATTGGATATATACTGTAGCATCCATGTGGATTTTTACATCCAGCTGAGGGGCCGTTTGGGGCGTGTAAAAGCAAAACATCCAGATGGGATGTTTTGCTACACTGTAGCATCTAGATATTTTATATATCCAGCTGAAACTCCTCCTGAGGTGTTTCAGGGCGTGGTTCATCTGGATGTTTTGCTTTTAATCACGCCCCAAACGGCCCCTAAATTGGACAGCACCTGTGCTCATGCGCGTTGCATGTGGCGAGGCACCATGACCCGTTGGATGGAGATGCAATGGTTCACCGGGGTCGCCTTGTACCTAGCTCTATCGGTTAATGAAGGAATTATGGGTTCTAATCACCAGCCTGCTCTGTATAATAGATTTTTCTATATTACCTAGTCAATGAGCCCGGAATACCATATTACCTAATTTTTTCGTGCTCATGCTATATAACCTAGTTTTGGGACCCGATCTTCTCATTTTGACCTCTTGCCCAATACTTCATGTTTTACTCGTCTTGAACCACGCCCCATTTTACACAATCTTCCTCTACAGTGATCATACGGCGAGAAAGTTCTCTATCAGAGGCAGAGACTTGTCGATGGAAAAACGGCGCAATATGGCAAGCACAAATATTTTTGGCGGCTTTTTCGGGTCAGACGACCTCTTCTACCGCGAGCAGGCAAAAGAAGCTTGCCAACGCATCCTAAAGAAGCACTTCCACAATCTCCCCATTCTATTACGGAAGTGGTTTGACAACTCATAATCATTGATATTTTTTATTCACATGTTATGGGAAAGAAGAAAATTGAAACTTTCCACTCAGTGCTTGTGGCTGAGTGACGAACTACTCTTTGCAAATTTGTCATCCCTACAAAAAGGTGTTTCAAGAAATTTGAGATATCCTCATAAGGACAAAAAGGAGAAAAAATATAGAATAATACAAAAAGAATGGGCAAAATGGATCAGAAATAAGGAAGATATGATGAGATTGAATCTTGCCCTTAAATCGTGTATTCCAATAACACGATACTACTGCTATCGTATAATCGAGTACATGATAGCATGTCAGAATTTAACGAGTCATATCTCCATCATTTATTATCTGTTTTTACCCATTATTTTTGTATTTTTCTTTATTTTTTTTCTCCTCTTTCTCCCTATGAGGATATCCTAAAATTTATTTATAGAATTTCTAGTGGGGATGATTAATCTTTTGTGACTCCAATGTCAATGAATTAAGCATGTGGTGAACATGACTTCATGATAATGAGTATTCGATATTTGAATTATAGATATTATGTGTTCTTGACAATATTTTGTATTTTTTTATCTTAGAGGGTGACTAGTAGTAATGGAAAAAATGGTTGTTTGTCTATACTACAATGGATTATTTAGTAGTCCTCATGAGTACCTAGGTGGAGAAGTGAAGTTGATGACCATTGACATGCGGGTGAAGTTCTTAGATTTGTTGATTCAAGTTGAACAAAGATTATGATACAAGTTTGCAATGGATAACCTATCTCTCAAATATCTAGTTCTATCAACATCTCCATGCATACCATACATCCTGAGGGATGATGAAGATATGAAAACTGTCTTTAACATTCATAAGAAAGCAAGGAGAGAAGTGTTAGAGAGAACTTCCAGTGTCAATAAGGAGATGATATCCCCATCAGATCAACATGTTCACTTGACATATAATGACCTGAAATCATCAGGAAGTGAAAAAAGAAACAACCGGAGCTTGTATTTTGAATAGCAAGGTAATAACACAATATTACATCATCGATGACACGACTCTGCAAGTTATCATGTATTATATATGCAACTTCATATCGTGTTGACGATGACACGACTATAAACAAGTCATGTGCATGATGACGTGACTCGAAGTCGCAGTTGTAGGATATCATGTAAGTGATTACACGATATTCTTATATTTCATGTATTTGTCTACACGACTCAAAGTCCCAATTGTTGGATATTGTGTCACTTACACGATATTCTTACATTTCGTGTATGTGTTTACATGACTCGTACTGATATGTCATATTCATATCTTGTAGTTTGGGAGAAAGTACTAAAATTGTGAGGACATGTCTAATACAAAATTTATAATAGCATGATTGATTAGAGTTATATGTTATTGGGTTAGAATTGGTGCTAAATTATGCCTAAACCGGAATCTGGAATCGCACTCACGGGACCATATGACACATTTGGCCGGACCGTCCGCTGATTTGTTATTCAACTGGAACGAAGATGGTATTTCAAGAGCGCCCACTGCATTCATTCCGCCGAAATCTAAACCTTACTGCATGATTTGATGTCTCTGGCCGGACCTCTGCTTGCATGTATTTGGGCCACATCATTCTTGCCAAGCTCAGCCAGAAATATACTTCTACAGCATGATCCACGATGGCTGATCAGACGTTAAACACTACATTGATCAAAATAATTAGAACCCATTCTCAGTAATTAATCAGTCTGATACCCTTTTTTGGCAACTCATTATGGAGTGATACTTATCCGTATTAAATGTGTAAGGGTTATTTGAAAAAGCTTATAACCACCAGTAATAAATATTTTTTTAGCCGATAATCACCAGTAATATCATTATTATCTCGACATCTGAAGAGTTCCATAGAAATTGACGAAATATTTACAGCCAAAACCCCCTCCTCCACCCAGGCTTGGGACCAGCATTGTGAGACAATGGCAGAGTCAAGAGTTTACAGCCAAAAAAAAATACAACTGAAGAGTGAAGTCCATTATCAACTGACAGGCTACCGAAGCATCACTTTTAAGTTTTTTTGTCTTGAAACCAAAGCATAACTAAGTTACAAAATGACAAATAATCCCTGGGTACAAGGGTAATACATAAATGCCCCTAAGACCAATATTCCAATAATTACAATGAACTTTTCTCAATAGCATTCGTTCTTTTTTTTGGTATACTTCTCAATATCATGACTGATACACAAATACATTTTTTATTTCGTACAACAATTAACAGATTCTACTAAATCACAAAGAAACAAATACCATTTCTTCATTCACAAGATTGTCTTCTCCCCAGTGAGTATGCTAGAAAAAATGAAGATTTAACCAAATATAGTTCATCTCAGATAGTTCAATCATCCTCATCTCCTAGTAAAGAAAATGAGAACGGGTTGAAGTTGTATCCATCTCCTTCATAAAACTTATTCTGGAATTCAACCCAATGAAGCCGCAAGGCGTGCAGAAATGCACTTAAAGTTTCCATAACAAGCAAGACGCCAACAGTTGCACAGACGAACACAATGATGCCAACAATGAGGATAATGATATTATTGAAGCTGTTCCAAGTAAAGGAGAAAAGATGATGAAAAATGAGCTTCTTCTTTGTTTCATTCTAAAATATATATCTATAAATAAGAAGTCTAGGGAATTTGACTAATGACACATCTACTACTCACCCCCAAGCAAGGAGTAGCACCTTCTCATAGAATACAGTTGACAATTCTGAATGAGCGAGGCTGAGTACAAGCAACATATAGACTGGTCAAAACAATTTCCAAAAGGCAAACAGCCAGAAGCATACCACAGGAAAGCAATAATAAAATAGCACAACTCAGAAAGTGTTTTATAAAATATCACTATTAAAAAGCATTAAAGAGCAAATATATGCATACACATTTTCTAAGAGGCAGGATTGCAGCCTAAGAACTTCAGAATATTCTACAATCAAACTTTCAGAAGTATATTGTTACAAGCTTATGTTTTAATGTTCAGTCTTTGTTACGAGCTCATGGTTTAATGTTCAGTCTTTGAGGGCAAAGACTATAAATTAGGGGAAAGGAATGTTACGTGTATGTTCTAAGTAGGCTAATTTGTAATGGATAGTTATGTAGGTAGTTAATGGGTTAGGCAGTCACGTAGTGCAGTTACTAGAATTTGAGTTGTATGTATTTAAGGACATAATGTGAATGCAAAAGGGAGTTGATTATGGTGTAAAATTGAACTTCGTCCATTTGGAGGCTTGGTTCCCTCGAAGAACCATTGGAAGTTTTGGTCTCCCTCAAAGAAGACCTGCATTTCTCCTTCTTATTAGAAGAGAAACGCATCATATATGCACACAGAATTTTTTTTGAAAAGACAGGATTGCAGCCTAAGAATTCCACACCCTCATACTTAAAGTTCAAAATTTCTCCTACTTGTAACCCCTAAAATTTACAACTCGACATTGTGCATGCAATACTATAAGAAATACCTGAGAGCCCACAGACGAAGATAAGAAGCAGTATTTGACACAGCTCCAAGGACAAATTCTATGGTATGTATAAGTTGATGCACAAAAACTTCACTGAACTCAAACTCTTCGTGCCCATGAGATTCATGGCTTGGCTCCACATGAAAGGACTCTGGATCAGTGTCTTGAAGCATAGTGTAGCTTTGCCCACGATGTCTCTGAAAGAAGAGAATCCTTTCAGTTTCCAAAATAAAACAGAAACACAATATTTTCAAAAAGGGTTTATAACTATGAACACAAAGAAAATAGGAGGAGTTGGAAAGGGAAGTACTTCTTCATGCTGCTTCTTCAAAAGAAAGGGCTTTGGTATCAACATCCATGGAACAGCGACAAGGGCAAGCAATAACAAGACAAGCTATTATGGAACAAAAAGGAAAAATGAGCTTTGATTCTAATGTCATTTGGCTGACAATATTTATTTTGTGTAAATTATATTCCACCTGCACTGATTTCTGGCCAGGAAAAAGTTGGTTTTCACCAAGATCATCAGTTGGACTTAAGAACATGTATATCATTACATGATAGAGATCAGCTTTCGAGCCAGTGGCCCATTTAATAATAATAAGGAGGGAAAGATAGCCAAACAAACTGTTCAAGAAAATCATCTGCGGGATAAACTGGAACCTGTACTACACCATGGAACAAATTAAAGAACTGACTTGCACAAAAAATTTGATGTAAAGGGCCAACTCCAGAAGTACATTACCAGATGTTCAGGTAATTTTTGAAGAACTTCGCATTAAAATAGCTCAAAATAATTCCAAGATTCATTTGAGCCACTCCAAGAAGTATTGACATTTTCATTTTCAACGAGTTCAAGAATGGCAACTCACTTCGGCTCCCATACCACTTAGGGTCCACACCAAATGGATATGCTGCACGCACTTTAATTAATCCCACTGTTGACGCATCACTGATATAAAGAAGCTAAGAATAAGAACCTATAGCACCACTAATAAGTAAACTGAGAAAGCAAACTCTAGTTAACTTTCAGTCTTTTCCGCGATTTGAGTAATAATGGAACTTACCTGCACGATGGATCACGACAATCATAGGCAGATCGACCGAAGAGCTCGAATGGGACAGAAAAGAACTCATTATAAATCAATCCCGTATAAATTGAGAACAAGGACATCATCAAAATAACATATCGGCCACCAAATGCCATCTCCATAATGTCTCCAAGTTTCTATCACAAGTAATACAAGATTCATTTATCCCTTGTAAGAGGAAGGGTATTCAACGCAAACTTGCTTTTCTGTTATAACAAAGATGGAAAAGCAATATGCAGCAGAAATCCAATCCCCCAAGTGGTTGAGATGAGCATGGATGATAATGATGTAATGATGACAATGACAACAATCACAATGATGGTTATTGAGATTCGATCACGGTTTACACATCTTAAACCAGTATTATTATCTGCTATTGTCACTAGGAATGGGCAATTGGATTCGAAAACTAACTAGGAATGGGCAATTGGATTCGAAAACTATAAACGGTGTTGCACCTTGCCACTTGAAATTATCAAGATCAACAAACATCTAAACTGATTTCACACAAAACTATTTCGTCTAGATAGGATACCAGGCTGAACAAGATATAGTAACAAATCCATGGATTCATGCCAAACGTTTGAGCACAATATAGTATCAGTCTGTGGCTTCGTGCTAAACTTATGACCACCATTAGTATCAACTCCGTGGCTTTGTGCTCAACTTATGTCCTATGTATTTATGCACATATGGTTCACTATACACCATAAAAAAGATGTACATCCATCAGCATGGAAAAAATGTACATAACTAGAGCAAATGCACAAGACACCCAATATAACAAAATACAGATTAAAAAAAGATCTTAACAAACCAAACTAGCAAACTTTAATTTAAAGAACTACTGCAGGCATACAAAGGGCAAAAAGATCTGGACTGTTTACTTACTTGACTAGATAGTTTCTTTTCTCGGATGATGAAGTACATTGTAGCCAGTAACAAGCATATACCATGGCCCCAGTCACCAAACATGACAGCAAATAAAAATGGAAATGTAACAATAGTATAAACACCTGGATTAGCCTCCTGATATTTTGCCACCCTGCAATTTTAATTCACAGTTTAGGAGAAGAAACTTGTATCACTATTAAAAAAAAAACTCGTATTCCAATTAAAAAAATTCAATTCCACCAGTGAAAGAATAAATCAGACACTCTTTATGAAGCTTCCAAACGTCAAAAGAACAGAAAGAACTTTCAGCGGAACAAGGAAAACCTAGTAACACAACACCTTATACTGACTTGCAAACTAAACAAGAACAGTAATCTTGAAACTAAGTCAGATCTAAAATCCGACAGAATATAGCAAACCCATATTGACTTTTCAAATTAAAATGAGCACTGATGCAACAAGGTCAAATATATCATAGGATGAATATTAAAGCATATAAAAAAACAAATACAGCAAGACACTCAAATTGAATATTGAAAAATAGTGGCTGAAAATTAGGGACTTACCCATAAGCATCCACAATTTCTTGAAAAGCAGAAGTAAACTTATTTGTTCTAAAATAGGTGGGCGGAGACTCTCTTGTATGCAAAACTTGTAATATGGTCCCCACTTGTGAGTTACTATCAAGGGCAGCTCGCTCTAGGGCATCCTGGATCTGCACAGGTCACATCAGGATGTTAAACCATCAAATCCAAGAACGCATAACCACAAAAAGTATATTCTTGAATTAAGAAGATATAACATACCTGGAGTGACGCAAAAACAGGGCTCCAACCTTCTCCAACTAAGCATTTTTTTGTCACATCCATGCTTAGCATGTTCTTAGCATGTTTAAAGTGTGATGTATAGATTTCTCTTTCCTAACCTAAAAAACAGGTTAAAAATTCAACCATATAAAGTGATAACTACCCAGAAAGCTTACTAGTTGCTAGCAATAGATCAGACTAAGGGCACAAAATACAGTACAAGGAACCAACCACTAAATTCCACTGCTCATATTGGCTGCCAATATTACTTAGTAAGTTGTCCTTGTGCATTAGCCCAACATCTATTGTAGTCTTCAGCTCCTCGAGTTACAACAAACCTATATTTAATCATATCTAAAATTTCATACTGAACTCCGTAAAAGAAAACATAATCATTTATCATCTACATCTGATGGAATATGCAGTCTGTGCTAAAGAAAAGTACTGCTTCTATATAAAAAAAAATAGTACTAATAAAATATATAAAACTTAATCTACCTGCATCGTATAATAACATCAACAAAGAAATATAGCTCTCATTTAAAAGGTAAACTGGGTGCGGGGTGCAAGAAAGAAGATTGCACACCTCTTCAATCATCTGCCGTTGCTTGCTCAAGTCATCAGAAAATGGATACCGATTTGCTCCAAAGGCTTCACAGATCTTCATAATTTTTGTCCTCGCCCTTTCCCCAGAATAGAATACCACAAATACATTTTTTTCAACCTGTAATTGCGATGAGGAGTATCATAAAATAAGAGTAAGACGTAGGGACTACGTGACACTGAAAAATATTATATAATGGTAATAGTAAAACAATACTCCTACCGTCCAAAGATATGTGTCCTCATTAGAAAACCAGAATGAAGTGATTGTAGTTCATTTTGGTTTTCTAATGAGGATACAAATTTTTGGACGGAGGGAGTATTATTTTAAGAGAATATTCTGACACGTGGGATAGTCCATTAAAAGTTGAATTTTAGGCACAGTAGTATTAGGTAAAAAGTGGGCAACCGCCCACATGACTGGACCCTATACTGATATGATAAAGCATAGATGTCCACCGAACGACGATGAAATTTAGGCAACAAATAGAACCGAATACTCAATATGCACACCCTAACAAATGTGGCTAATCTTGATCGATTATAAAATTATCTCAAAAAGGAAAAGGCATATTGCACCTCACCAAAAACATTAATTGCACAAAAAGAAAGCATTATCCATTTAGTCTATTGAAGTGACATTCAGTTCAACTTCAGAACACAGCAATGCATGAATATGCTGAAGAAAAAAAGCAATCACTCATAAAGTTGTCTAAAAATACCCCACCCGCAAGCCAAAAGATTGGACATGCTAAGTTACATGTTCCCATGGCAACAACAACAATTTGCTACTCTTAACAATTTAAATTGTAGTATCAAGCATCAAGAGAAGTGAAGTCTTCCCCAGGTCGAGATATACAAAAAGCTAAGAAATTTAACATTGAGTTAATGACCTTCTCTCCAGAAACTGGATCCATAACAGGTACTTCAACCCACAGCCTGCCTAAGAAACATGTTACCCCCTAGTTGCGCGGAACAAAATCCTTTTCAAATGCATTGACTTCTCTCTAGGAACAAGGCCAGTTACATACCCTAGCTTAACCTGCTTGATGAATCAGTAAAGGTGTCCTGCATACAGAAAAATGTAACTGAAGTGATCATCTATGGAAAAAGAAAGGTTCAAAGTCAAACAAAAGAATGAGAAAGTGTGAGCACATACTTGTTCTACTAATAAAGGTCGGTCAATTAGACTCCTCAGAAAGTTGTTGTGCTTCTATTTCTCTATGATGAGCAGAGGCACTACTCTGAGCTGAGTAAAAGAATTCACCAGCCTGCAAAATATGAAACTGTTCAAGAGCATCCATCTGATACAAACTTCAGTCTAGTAACAGCTCTACATATGATCGTAATGGCATGCATGTTCGATGCACATACAAATATTTACAGAGTCTAAGCCAGGGGAAAAAATCGGTTTCTCCATTACTTGAATGGTTATGAAAACGTAGTAACAAAGATAAAAAATTCCACAAATGTACCAAAAAAAACAAGAATAGAAATAGCATAGATAGCAGACAACCTAAGAAAGGAAATGACACTGATTGAAAAGATTTGCACAACATCAATGATAAAATCCAACAATAGATACAAAGTTTATGCACTGATCAGCCGACTAGGAAATTATGCTACAGTCGGAGGACCTATGTTTTCCATCTTTCAGAAAGGTTTTAGCTTTATCATATTAACTGTGCTTTTCTTTTTCTGATTGGTTTTTACTAGACGAGGAAATCAGATAGGTGGATGTACCCATGTCCATACATTGCAGGAATACAACCAAACTAGTTATGTCCATGTTAAATAAACATGAAGCAACAAGTTCACCTGCAAATGATAATTCCATTTGCATTACCATGTTGCTATCAAATGTAGATGCTTAGTAATTGATGCAGGAAAGTGTGGGCCTTGTGCCCTGCACCCACGTGACTTAGATCTTCTGTGTCTGCGTCCAAACCATTTTGGCCAAGCCCCTGGTGTCCGCAAACACTAAGAGTCTAATACCTTGTATCACTAAAAAAAGTCAAATTGCTTTATATTTGAGGTAAATATGAGGCTGATTATAGTACCAATAGAAATTGTTCTGGTCCTTAATCAGATCATAGACATTGACATGCTTGTCAATTTCTCAAAGAACCAGCAAATGTCATAACTATTGAGGGTCTTCTAACATGTAAGGCAATTGCCTTGCCCCTGAACACAATCATATCATAAAATCAAACACTCAGATATCAGATTCTAATTACTACAATAGTGTCGGATCCAGTGTTTCTCTCTGTAAATGCATGACACAGAGATGATATGCTACAGCCCTTGAACTAGTCTGAAGTGTTAAAGAAAAAGCGATTCGAGTAGGGTACAATTCAACAATATCTATGCTCAAAAGGACCTGGTCCAAGTGAAACCCCGAGTGAAACACAGAAGGGAGGCTCGCTAACTTCAGACTTTCTTAATATCGAAAGTGGGGATCGGTCAGAAAAATTTCTAGACTCTCATATTTGATTAAAAAAAAAATCTAGATTTTATTAATATGAATACGCATAATTAGCTGTTAAGTTTAGTCAACATTTGGAGCATAAAGATAAACTAAATTATAATCGTGAATTATAAAAGACATTCAGTTGGGTTGCTTTAGACATCCCTGGCCATAAATACAATTTTGTGATCAGGACATAAGTAGAAACAGAATCTTTTCCACTTCAAATGTCCACTTTCTTGAATACTTCAAATGCAATGCAGCTATTACATTCATATTTATAATGTGCCTGAGATTGAACAGTGACACAACAAGCCTTTAATGGTATTTAATTTCCAGCACTACACGCATTTTTTTAGTTCGATCCAGCTCTCAGTTGAGTCTTGGTCATCGAAAAAATTGATCCTTCACCAGGAAATTGGCTTAGTAATCAAGTTATAACGTTGTCCACACACCAAAACAAAAGAGTTATAATACCAAATTGCATTCAAAGCAATTTAGTTGCAAGAGCAGCTCTATTACCATACCTTTTGTAGGACAATCTTATATTCCATAAGCTCATTATATGTTCGCTGCAACTTTTCATTGTTTGCATTGACTTCAACCAGCTCAGCTTCAAGTTCTCCAAGTTTAATCTAGTATTAGAAAAGTTGAGACGATATCAGTAACCAAAATTCTGTTCAAGTGTAGCATATATTCTGAAACCAGATAATCTCCATATAACTCACCTCCAAATCATCAATATTGATATCAGAACGAATAATCAGTTTTGTAGGTTGGCGACAACCAGCTTTTGTCATTTGATCCTTGAAAAAACGTAGCTTACGGGCCATTTCCCCACACCGTTTGATCTGTGATCATATAATTTCCTAAATATGGTTAATCACAAAATTAAGCAAAAATGATCACAATTTTGCTATAGTTAGATGTCATAATTAATATTTTCCTAAATAACAATCTCATTCGTATTTTCATTAATTTATTGCATTTTCCTTCAATATGGGCATCTGAAAGAGGAAAATGTATCTTTTGTCATCTAAAAATAAAATCAGCACTTGCAATATGTCCAAAAAATAGGACATCCTGAGTTACAAATGATATTGCTGAAATCTTGAACACAGAATCTTCTAATTAATACTCATAAGTAAAAGACTTGCATCATACGTATTTCCATGGCAGTTGACAATGTGCCTGACGATAAGAACTAGTCTCATAAGTTTTTTATCTCAGATTGTCACACGTTAGTCTATGAATTGTAACTTGGGGCTAATCAGTTGGACAATGGTAAGCCAGTAATTACAGGATGTCAGAACAACACTGGTTTTGTCACTAATTTCTTTTACAAATTCTTTCCTAAAAAATTGTTTGCTTGCTCAGAATGATTATTTTACCAGTTTAAACAGATCACAACATGCTTGCCCGGGTCATGAACATAGGAAGCCCCAAAGAATTAGATTGATAAAAATTACCAATTTTATGTCTCTCGTTTCTTTATTTACAGAAGTATTATGTAAGAAAAAGTGTGTCCCCACATTAACTTGCACAGTTTGAGGCTAGAACATGTAACTTCCATATAAGCACAAAGAAAGCAAGTCGTCAAGTTCTGAGAAGCAATTTATAGAACAGAGTTAATGAAATATATTTGACACAGCTATTTAATTGACAAAACTAAGAAATTATTTCACATATATCTAAACCTTAGAATATGATAACAGTAACATTACCGGAAAAAAGGCAATAACGTTCTTAAAAATGCTGTTAGGAGGGGGGGGGGGGGGGGGGGGGGAAGCTGATAACTTTCCAGGTGATAAAAGGGCTAAGAGGCCATTCATACAATTATGATTCCTCACACAGATGCACTGTCGTCAATTTTGAGGTAACAATGACAAATACTAATACAGAACCCATATTGCCAAACCAAAATAGTTCTGGCAAAGATGACGATGAAGAAAGCAAAGACCTCAAAGATACCTGAGTAGCATATGTTCGCTGGAAA
This sequence comes from Houttuynia cordata, assembly GCA_039654745.1. Taxonomy (NCBI): domain Eukaryota; kingdom Viridiplantae; phylum Streptophyta; class Magnoliopsida; order Piperales; family Saururaceae; genus Houttuynia; species Houttuynia cordata. The sequence goes on from CM077504.1 coordinate 16,119,702, forward strand.
GGACTTCTATCTGCATTCAGCTGAAATATAAAAATACAGATTCAATTCAGGCAAAATTAACTTATAAAATGTTCTAAGGAGTTAAAATTCTGATCTAACTAAGTCATCAATTGACTACTCCAGATACTACGACACTCTGTAATCATAATATATTGTATGCATGTACATACGCAAAGAAAAGAGGAATTAATCAATATTTTCATAAATAGCTCCTACAACCTCCCACCATGACTTTCTACTTCTCTCAATCGACAAAATAAAACAAAAAGTCATGACTCACAGCTGCATCCTATTCGTTGTAAATGACATTAAGTACATAAGTATTTCACATTTTCTGTTCACAGCACATCAACAAGTCGATTTTCCTCCTACCTCAGCTAACTTCACCAGTTTTTGCTATTTCTCTTGTGTGCAAGTGCCAAAACACTCAAAAGTGCAAGAGGACAGGAGGTCGAGGGGTGATATTATCATTTGTTTGCAGCTAATTAAATGAATAACTCTTCTCCAGTTAATTTCTTATTTTCGATACAATCACATTCTGCACTATTTAGGAACTCATGAATTATTCAGAAAGAAAGAATTTATAATCCATGAATTTCCTAATTTGAAATCAGCTTATAGTGATAGAAATTATAGACCTTTAATTTGGACCATTGCTTTCCTAAATCCAATTTCCTACTTCTCAATTTGGCCCGTTCCAAAAAACAATACACACAGTTTTTATACTTTAATATACACATGAACATCAAACAACCGATCATTTCACGTGATATTTTTTAGATCTCGACTTTTTGACTGACCGACCATTAACCAAGATGAGACTGAGATATGAGATGGCAAAACCATGTGTCCTCAGTAAGCTACTAATAGGCTTAATCAATTGTACCCCTATCGTTTCAAAGATACAGCATCTGGTGTTACTAGGATACCATTTTGAAGGTTGTGGTGGCAGTCAGGATGTTACAGCACACCCGACAAAAAGATGACAACAACACAAGGGACATGAAGTGGAGGGGGCTGGTGGATAGGGGTTTCATCAAGGGCTATAAAATATTCTTCAGCAGGGACCGAAAAAGCGGAAACAGCAATTACTGCCAGGTTGTACTAGACAGAGGTTAATTTCCATCATCGTCAACCTCAAGAGGTTTGAATTTGCAAAAAATTGGAGTTACCATTTCTAGGCGGAAAATATAATCAGCTCAGAAAACAGCCCTCTCCACCTGTCATTGCCACTACTAGAGGATAGACAAAAATGGGAGCTGTCACCAGCCAGCTGTATCGTTTCAAAGATACAGCATCTGGTGTTACTAGGATACCATTTTGAAGGTTGTGGTGGAAGTCAGGATGTTACAGCACACCCGACAAAAAGATGACAACAACACAAGGGACATGAAGTGGAGGGGACTGGTGGATAGGGGTTTTCATCAAGGGCTATAAAATATTCTTCAGCAGGGACCGAAAAAGCGGAAACAGCAATTACTGCCAGGTTGTACTAGACAGAGGTTAATTTCCATCATCGTCAACCTCAAGAGGTTTGAATTTGCAAAAAATTGGAGTTACCATTTCTAGGCGGAAAATATAATCAGCTCAGAAAACAGCCCTCTCCACCTGTCATTGCCACTACTAGAGGATAGACAAAAATGGGAGCCGTTTGAACTAACCTGCTTATTCTGCTAACCTATTTGAAGTACACATCATAAGCTTCTGCAGAAGTTCTAAGTTAAATCAGAAATACTGAGAACTCCTATATTTAGAAAACCATCACATACCACTCCAATTGTCATTTTGTCAACTCAAGTTAAGCTAAAATTAACAGATTCAAGCAGCAGTAAAGCATCTTGTTCTACTTTTATACTTCTTGAAGGCCCTACATTTGCTCGAGTAATCATAAATGCTGCTCAAATGTAATAGTTAAAAGCTATAGCCAAAGATAAGAGGCCTAATCGTTAACTTCCATAAACAACAACATGCTTACCGAATCTAAACATAGCTTACAGTATCTGCTATGATGGTTGCACCACATCAAAACCATTAAAATTACTATTCTGTCCTCCGGGGATTCCACCAATAAGCTCTTTCTCCCACGTAATTTCGCCCCTCCGTTCTACTTCTACACCCAAGGAAATGGGATTGAACCTAATCTTCAGAATACAAAAAACGTAGGATAGTGCACTTTTCTTGATAATCCCTCCATCCCACATTATTTGTCTGGATTAGAAATCCCACGTTAAGCTCATTTTGGATTTGTAATCCAGAACTAGATCATTTTGGATTTTCATGTCAGATAATTAATATGGGACAGAAGGAGCATGATGAAAGCCAGATTACTAAGCTACAGAAGAATCTCCAGGGTGCGCAAATAGATGACAGTTTTGCTCTTAGAGGTGTTAAATTTCGACCAGACTTTCATTCAAAACTACCCCAACAACAATCACTCAGCACTTCCCCCTCTTATTATCCTCCATGACCGACCTAGCCGATGACACTCAAGCATCAATCATTCACCCAATTAGCACATAAAAATCACTAAAACTACAGTCAAACCATGACAAGCTTCAGCATAGCATAAAACACTGTGCTTGGTACTCCCTCCGTCCCACATTAATTGTCTGAATTAGAAATTGGCCCCATCTGGGATTTCCAAACCAGAAAATTAATGTGGGACAGAGGCAGTATCATGAAAGCCCGATTACTAAGCTATAGCAGAATCTCACACATAGAAGGAACCACAGTTCAATCCAGACTTTTCTTGAGAATAACCCCACCACCACCACCAAAAACAACAACAAATCAGCATTCTCCCTCACGAATTTGCCATATCTTTCAATTTCAACAAAATTAGTGAACAGAAACCATCCCAAACCTCAACCATTCACCCAATTAATACCTAGAAATCACTAAAACTACAGAGAAATTGACTCCCAAGGCAAAACCACCAAGAGAAGTTACCCAAAACCCATATCTTCAAATGCCAAGTGTAAATCAAAGAAAATGGAAGAGAAGAGAGGAGAAGGAGGCGTACGTCTTTGAACTGGAGGAGGCCGAGGTCGCCAAGGTAGGAGACGGTGCGGTGGGCGGACTCGACGGGGATGATGAGCTGCACCAACTGCATCGCCTCCGACCGCATCAGATCCATCGGCGGGCAACATCCGCCCGCACCACCCCCCGCCATCTCTCTCTCTCTCTCTCTCTCTCTGCCCTCTGCTTCGCCTCCCTCTTTGGCTTCTTCTCTTTCAATCGGATTCTGGAGATTGGATCTTGGAAGGGATTTGGGGAAGGGTCAGAGGATTCGAGACTTGCCCCTCTCGGAGAGTGCCTAGAGCCAGGCGCTTCTGATCACGGGGAAGAAGATGAAGGATGAGAATCGTCGTGTTCTTCGAAAACATACCTTCCCAGAAGAACATGGGTAAGTGGGTGACCATCAAATTGAATGGGCCCCGTGTGATCCGACGGTAATAACCTCGCACACGATTTACAAACGTTTTATTTGGTCACGACTTTTAAGATTTGTGAACCTTCTGCTGCGATGGGTGCTCCCCACTCAAAGTCCCCCTACTTTAGGGCATCATGAACCGTTGATCTCTAGGATCAGCGAAGCGCACAGTTTATGCGTGAACAACTGTTTGGAATGCGCACATAAAGCATGCACACCGTCGATGTTCACCAATTGGTGATGAGCACAACCTCTAGGTACGCGGTACGCACTTAATAACTTATAAGTGTTGTACCCTATACATTCAAAAGGGGAGGAAACATACACCAGTGGCCTCACCCAAATGACATACATATACACATTCTCTGTGTTCAGTGGTCACATGATACTCATGTGTTGGCTAAAAAGGAGAGTTTTACATACCAATGAGCCCGAAATGCCATATAACCTGGTTTTGGGACTTAGTCTTCCCATTTTGCCCTCCTTAAACCCTAAACCCGATATTTTTCCATATTACCTTACCAATGAGCCCGGAATGCCCATTAATGTTCGACCCGCCCTCAGCCACACTCTATTTCATACATCCTTCAACCGCAATGATCAAGTCACACCCCAAAATTCCCGGCCTCGTCAGATTGCGGAAGATATTTTTTTTTCTTTTTTTTTCATGAGTATGTTTGAGGCCAGAAACCCTGAGATATGACCGAATACTCGAACATCCCGTCTAATACATCACCATGAATAGATGTGTACTCGACATAACACAACTGAGTCTTTAAATAACATCATTAACACATATGAAATGAGAACTTAATAATCTTAAATTAATCCATAATACAAGTCATCTAAAATAACTAAAAATCAAAATCATTAAAATGCTTTGGCCAACATGCCAATAATATTAACACTAAATTTCAAATAATAAAGATAGTTTTATCTTCCACAACTGTCTTCAAGTCTTCTATTATTTGCACTTGCCATAGCTATACTTTCTTCATGCCTGCATCAGAGGATGCATGAGTATTCCGAAGAAATACCCATGTAGGATGCAAAAACCCACAAGGAAGAATATACAATATAGGACAAAGAGTAGGGTTTAATATGAGACAGCTAAATAATCAAGAATATTTGAATTGAGCAAAAAGAATTCTATTACAAGAGGAAATAACAGCATCAATGAAGACTCCTAAACATCCAAAGTGTAAGGAGAGAATGGTCAAAATACCAAAGGCTCCAGGCATCTATAGTGCAAGGAGTTACAATTTTTGCTCGCTGAATTTACCAGCCCCGTGTGGTAAAATATACCAGAATCATGCTAGAGGTTCTCCCTTCAGAACCCGGCCACGCGTCTAGGCATGCTGGCCCCATCCGTGCTTACAGGCACAATGGGCGAAGACTGCAGACCTTCCGTAATATCATACAGTCTAAACGTACGTATTTGCCTCCCTTCGGGCAATAAGGAATCAAAATTCCATAAATATCGGAGGTCACGCTGGACCTAGCAATGGCTCGTGAGCATACTATGATTCCACCGAATAATTAGTGGAGAAATAGGTCAATGTCAAACTGGACAATGTTTCAACAATAGCAGAGGTCTCAACTTTTTGAGAATAGGGTAACTCTTACTTTAATGACTCACTCATGGAGTATGAATAGAATATCAAAGACTCTCAACAATGTATGACTCACGTTCTGGAGTATGAATAGAGTAACAAAGACTCTCAACAATGACCATGTTACACATGCATAGCCTTAGATAAGACTTATGGAGAAAGACTTGATCAAGAATTGCCTTTCAAGACTCCAAGAAAACTCAAGTTATATCATGAAGAATATCAAGTTCTGGTTTTAAAGAAGACTTGACTCAAACAGACTCAATAACAGGTCAACTGAAGTTTCTCAAACGAATGGAAGTGCATTGGTCAAATAGAAATAGATGGTTCGGTTTCCAATTGGAAACACGAATCGAGTCAATATCACCAGTGGAACATATAAGACTTAATGAACATCAAACCACTCACCATTAGCCCATAGTACTATAGTATTATACTTAATCCATCCTACTGTAATACTTACTTAAAGTCTTATATAATACATACAAAGTTCTTAATATACTTATTATAGCATAGGCTATTGTTTTGATAAAGTTTTCCCAACCTTTACCATAATTACAGTGTTCTATTTTTTACATATTAGTCAACTTCCGACCCTTACCAACGTCAAAAAAGAAGGAATTAGACTCTAAATATTTTACTGTGATTACTCCTATGTGTCTAATTTACAACCCAACAAACGGAATATTTTTATGATTTTTATATAATTAGTTACAAATATTTTAATGAAGGTCATCAGTGCAGAAACAGTTCTAGCCGAGACCCTTAATCATAGTTCTAATCAAATTGTGAGTGTGTTTACCCCATAATCCGTTCAATAATACATAGTATACTTGAATATCTTCCATATCTTACTCATTCCAGAACTTTATTAGGTATGATATGCCATAATATTTACAAGGATTGAGGTGTACTTTCATTATCTTAATTCATCTCACACACATACCCTTTTCTAGTTGAATTAGGCAAATTGGACAACTAATTAAGGACATATAAACACACAAGGTCACAGAATTGACTTGACACAAACGTTCCATTGAACAACCAGTAGGTTCATGACACCAATTTATAAAGTATATTCTAGTTATAATCCCCTTTAGTTCCCATTAATAAACATCATCAACTATTGAAGACTTATATTGAGGAAGTTGCCATAATTCCATGATGAACTAGGACAATAAAATTTGGACAGCAATGTCAGAGACCAAAAGGGACACAAGGAAGCTTCAAAGAGGACTCCAAACAATTCAAACTTCCCATCATTAGGCTAGCATGTGTAACAATTTGGAATTGGAACATCAAGGTTCACACGATTGAGCAACAACAAGTAATAACTGGATAATTTAAAAGATTAGTATTTGGCGATTGACTCTCATGAAGACTCACAATCATAAATCAATATATTGACACAAGAAGCACTTGAACAAGGTATGAAATTCAGATCCAAGAGTGTGGGAAAAATCATCCTACCTGATCCAAACGTAGTATCTTCTTGCTTCCTCGTGAAGGCTTTTGATTCCTCTACACGATGCCGCCCTTTAGCGCTTCGATCGTTGACTCTTGAGATGAAAGAAAATGTGTAAAGCTTGCTGGAACAACGGAGAAGGAGAAGGAGAAAGTCTTGGGACGTTCACAAAGGATTTGGCTTGAAAAATACCAGCCAGCCCTCTCCCTTGTGCTTATATAGACCCAAAACCTACTACAACTAGGATATCTCCAAATCAAGACTCCTTCTTAAACCATACTCTCACTACCAATTAAAAGCTCCCCCTCATTAGTAAGGGACGTTCATCCATGTTAATCCATTGGGTTTTCCTCATTTAATTAGGATTTTAAATCTCTAATAAGATTCGTTCACTATCTTAATCCTAATTACAGCACACTGTCATACGCATAACAGTCCACTTCCGACTCTTTCCACGGTCAGTACAGACTCTGAACTTTTTATTAGAGTTAGCCCTATGAGTCTAGTTTCTAACCCCACTGATTTAATATTTTTATGATTTTCCTTGAATTAGTTATGATTTAATTACTTCCGACTGTCGACACAGAAATAGTACTGGCCGAGCTTACAATCTTAATCATACTTTACATATCTCGTTCCAAACTAGGAAACTACCATATCTAGGCCAACCAACTAGGCGTTCCCTTCCTATTGGTTAATTAAAAAGTGAAATATTTATCTCTTTTTAATTAAAATTTATCTTCTCTAATTATCTCAAACGAACTGATACTTCCCGATCCTCCGCGATACTTACCATATTTACCGCTATTAGGTTAAATCGTAGATTTTGCTCCAAGATTTACTCCCACCTTCCGAAGATCATCTTATGGCAAGGTTACCCACGTTCATAAATCACCCCTGGGCCAGTGCCATGTGGCTCAGTGCCCAGGTCCTGCGTCTTGGCTTGAGTCCTACGTGCACAGGTCTCTGAGGTCCCGCGGTTGCACTACTCGTCATACTAACACACGTGGATCACTAACCACACATCAAAACCAAATTCACTTTACTAATTAAGAGTAATCCACTGAACACATGCCCTGGCGCCTGGCCCCACTCCTTGTGTCAGGTGTTCTCAGACCCTGGCGCTAGGCTGGCCTCAGCGCCAGGTTGTGCCTAGCGCCAGGACCAACCCTCGCGTCCTGGTTTTCTACTACTATTAGCCATGCGATTAACAAATTATATCACATCATTAAATCGAATAATACATCAAATCACATCAAGTAACCAGAAATCAAGTCAGGAAATGAAACTTTCCTATTTTAGACAAGTTTTCGAAAATAGATACCCTTAGTTAATGTACCAATTTTCTAGGTGTTACAGATCATATGGCGAGAAAGATCATATTTCTGATCTTAGGGGGTGACCGGTAGTATTGGAAGAAATTGTTGTTTGTCTATACTACGATGGATTATTTAGAAGTCTTCATGAGTACGTAGGTAGGAAAGTGAAGTTGATGAACATTGATAGATGGGTGAAATTCTTAGATTTGTTGATTCAAGTTGAACAAAAATTACGATTCAAGTCTGCAATAGGCCACCTATCCCCCAAATGTCTAGTTGCGTCAGCATCTCCATGCATACTGATACCTATAAAATATACACATTTTTATATGCCTTTTTGCCTATATGTTAGTCATAATTTTAGTGAAAGTAAGGAGAATTAATGGTTATTCATGTTAGGTCAGTAATTAGGAGATTAATAGTTAAATGTGTTTAATTGATTAATTTAGATGCGTTAATTGGGTTTAATGAATTCACATTTTATTATGCGTCTAATTTAATATTTAATTTTATTTATGTAGGCGTAAGGGTTTGAAATGAAGATTGTCAAAACTGCACGCACGTCAAACTGGTTCGGTGCTGAGATTGAAGATATGACGGATGTGGTTGATACGACGGGTTTTAAAGAAGAAAAAGGAAAAAGGGACGGTTCAGCGGTTCAAGGATTTGGTTTGGTTTAAAAAAACGAAGATAGCCCGAGCTGAAGCTCGGGCGCCTGTTCCAGTCGAGTAGAGCTCGAGCTGTGTTATTCATGGCAAAACCAGAGCCGAAGGCGGCCATGGGTGAGGCCGACAGGATGAGTGCGACGGAGGTGAGTTCACGGCGGTCACAGCAACCGACGACGGGGACCTGAGCTCGGTGGAGATGGGTACTGGACAGAGGAGAGACCGAGCGCATTCGTTCGGTGACGGAGAAGATGATCGGATAGAGGCAGTGGGTCATAGCGGCGATGGGTCATGGCGAACACCAATGAAATAAGACAGCGAGGTCTCGGCAAAGGAAACCACCGGTAGAGGAGTTCGATTGGTAGAGAAGATAGTGCTCGATTTGGAAATTGCCAAATTGAGAAAGTTAGAAGCGTGCTCAATCTGGAAAGTCACGAATCGATTCGATTTCAACTGGGAATCGGACGGGTTTGGTGTCTATAAAAACAGAAACTTTCGCCGAAGGAAGAGAAGAGAAAAAAATAGAGAAAAATAGAGCTTTTAGAGAGAGAACTGTCGGCCAGAAGAACAGTCCTTTTTGTTGCTGTTTTCACCAGATTCCAGCTGGATTTTGGCCGGAGGTGAGGAGGAGAGGAGAAAGGCTGGATTTTGGACGATTTTGCACAACTATTTCGAAATTGCTACAGTGTCGACCAGGTGCTACAGTGACCGCAAGTCTGTTGGAGAAGATGATGAATAGTGCAAAGTGAATAGTGTCGGTGCTACGGTGTGTGTGAACAGTACTTCAGTGAACAGTGTTTCTGGAAATTACTTCTTCGACGAATCAGGCTTTTTCTTCCTTTCTTTTCATGTCTAGCTAATTTTATTGTACTAAGACTAGATGAAGCCCTGCTGAATTGTTTGACTCTCAATGTTTATTTGCAATTCTAAAGTTGTTATTTTTATTCCATGTGCTTAATAAATTTTGCTATGATTATTCTGTTTATCGAGAGATGGTAGAGTAATTATTAGTGAAATTAAACTAAGGGTTTGCTAATGTTCGAGAGGTCTTAGCGAATTCCGAGGTACTATTTGAATAAAGATTGCGTTTTTATGATTGATCTTTGCTCGAGAGAGGGAGATTAATTAAGTTAGATTTATTTGTTTAGTTGCATGTTCGAGAGGGCTACACACATTACGATTATTCGTGACTTCGAGGGGGGCACAGATAATTGATAACTTGGAATTGTACGTGTTAACGGAGAGGACAACTATTTAGTTTGGGTGGATTCGAAGTCTTAGTATATTTCTCATTAGAATATTTTCGCTTGAATTTCCTTGCTTTGTTAAAAATTAGAACTTTTCATTCTGTTATAACTTGTTACGTAAAATTCAAATCTTTTCATTAGAATTAGGTTAATCTTCCAAGTCCTTTGGGTTCGACCTTGTTTCCACTAGTCTATACGTAGTCTTGTGCGATTGCGAGTAAAAATAGTTAAAAATACAATCAATCAATTAGCGCCGTTGCCGGGGACTTGGTAATGGTTTTACTTAATTCTATTTAGTTCAGATTTTTCTAGTAGGATTTTGATACTTGATTTTCTTGTCTTTGTAGGAGTCAATTTGGAGAGGCGAATAGTGACACTTGGAACTCGCCAACGTTGGAAAGGACACTCCTTCCCTTATTTGCAATCTATCAACCTTTCTTTTTAAGTAGATTTGGGTGTTTTTAATATTTTTCTTTTTATTTTTGTGAAAATATGCAGTGCTAGTTGTGGATAGCTAGGATTGCTCGTTGTCAATATTTAAGACTGTTGATTGCTAGTCGTGGATATCTAGGGTTGTTTTGTGTTGTGGATATGTGATAGTGTGGTTATGGTGTTGGTGATTGCGTGGTGAAAGGAAAAAAAATGACTTCACCTTCCTATGGATTTAGCCATAATAACCCATACATGTACTTTAATGATTATTATTCCTCACACACACCTACTTCCCCTCCCTTTGAAGTGTCATTCCCTCCATATCACCAATATCTTGATAGTTATAACCATGGGTGGGAAAATCAATCCAACTTTGGGAGTAGCATATCTTCCCTACAACCCACGACTTCTTTTATTTTGGAACCATGTGCCATTTGCTTAAGTCCCACTCATACTATAGTGGAGTGCCCTTCAGCCCATGAGTATCCGGAATTGGTGGGTGATCATGTACATGTGGCCCACGGTCTTCATAGGTGGGAGGATCAATCTAATTTTTCTTGGCACACTCTCAACGAAAGGGCAATGTTTGAACCAACCACTAATCCACCGTTACAAGGTATGTCATGCCCTATTCCACCACCACCACTGCCCTAACCCCAATATGCCCAACCCACATGGAATCCTAGCTTTGAAGATAAGGTCTTGTCCATGTTGGATAATCTAAATAGGATCTATAGTAGTGCATGAGGCGATAGTAATGAAGTAAACACTTTACCTATCCAACCACAATACCCGATGGACCAATTTGTTGAAGAGGGGATATGTTTTTCCCCTAACCATGTTCAAAATGTTACAACCCTTCGGAGTGCATAGAAATTTGAAAATGAGGTTGGATATAGTGCAGGAACAAGGATATATTTGCAAGGATGTTAACTTATACTCTGATTGTTGAGAACAAAGATATATTTGCTGCAAAGTGTAAGGAGAATGGGTAGAAGTGGTATATTTGGGCATCAAACAAGTCAAGCGCTATTAACGTGACAAGGAGGGAGGTTGAACATACATGTGGCATAAAGTTCTGAACAAAAAATCATCCTTTAGCTTCACACCTATGGATTGTTAAAAAATGTCATGGCCTACATAAGAAGTCAAATTCTACCACACCTAAAAATATCATAAGGTACATTGAGAAACATTGGGCATCACAGTCAATTATAAGAAAGCATGGTGTGAGAAAGAAAATTTATTGGAGTTGATTGATGGCAACCCAAACGATTCATATCGCATTTTGTCCGCATACGGCAAGGAATTATAACCTATGTGGCTATGGAAATGTCTTGTGATATACATGAAATAGAGATAGGCATATACGATTTCAAATATGTGTTTTGGATGTTTGGCCCCATTGCAAGAGTTTTCAGAAGTTCATTTAGGTCTCTCTTAACTGTGGATGAAATATTCTTAAAATGAAAGTATCCCAAATGTCTATTTATTGCTGCAATCATTTTTGGTAATCAACAAATTGTCACGCCCCAAGATCTCACACCTCAATCGGAGTGCGGAAGCCTTGAAAGATAGTAACATCTCGAGGCGTAGACCCCGGGCACGCGGTCGATTAGTCAAAATCACAACCAATTACATCACGAAAGGTTGTGTAATCGGCCATCCCACAAGTCAGTGTAATACAATATTCAAACATCATTAATTGACACACATCGGCCAATAATTCGTAAAGTTTGAATCAAATAAACTAAAAATAACTAGAAAATTTTCTAAAAACCTTCACGACGTCATCAACACCTTCCGATTTAGTTATCTTTCGCGCCTGCATCAAAGGATGCATGAGTACTTTATAAAAATACTCAGTAAGATATAAAAACCCACTGAAGATAAGACAAATAGTATGAAGAGAAATATAGCACATGAATAAGCTGATAATCAAGACATCTGGACTGAACTTAGGGTCATTCTACCTTATAGAAAAGGTCAGTCAACAACGGTTCCTGACTTGCAAGTATAAGGAAAGATTAGTAAATAACAAGACTCCAAACATCACATGTGTAAGGAGAAGATAAACAATCATAATACTTCCAAGCATCTAAAGTGCAAAAAGATTCAATTTCTGCTCGCTAAATATACCAACCATGTGGCTACTTACCATAATCACCCTAGAGGTTCTCCCTTTGGAACCTGACCATGCGACTAGGATGCTAGCCCTATTAGTGCTTACAGACACAATGGGTGGAGACTACAAACCTTCTGTAATATCATACAGCCTAAATGTATGTATATGCCTCCCTTCGGGCAAGGAAACAATGTTCCATAAATATCGGAGATCACCATGGATCTAGCAACTCGTGAGCAAACTATGATTCCACCTCGGAGAGATCCTTGCATGGTCTCTAGTGGAGAAATAGGTCAATGTCAAACTAGACAATGATTTAATCAACAACATAGGTCTCAACTTTCTGAGAATAAGGGTAACTTTTACCATTAGTGACTCACTCAAGGAGTACGAATAGAACATCAAGGTTTCTCAACCAAATATAACTCACTTCAGGAGTAACAAAGAGATTTACATATCTCAAATAACAACAGGCTCACCATAGGAGTATAGATCAATATTCAAATATCTTTAACACATACTTTCATGCACAACCCTAGATAGGAACATTCCAGGAAATCTTTAGACTTATAATATACATATCCGAAATCAAGAGTGGGAATAAGTTCTCGATGATTTGATTTCCAAATTGAACTTCAAACCGACACCAAATGCTTGTCTGAAAATAGAAATTATGGTTGACTCGTCACTTAGGTTATAAAATCCTCACAAAATACGCAACTTCCATTTTGAGTTTTGCCTGTGCAATCGATGGCGGCGCCAGGCAATCAATCGATGCATCCCTTAAGCGTGATCACAGTACTTACGATCGATCGTTCTGGAGGTGATCAATTGTTGCACGCGTTAAGCCAAATTCCAGTACTTTTGATCAATAGTTTACAGCACAATCAATTGCGGCACAAAATTTGCATTTTTACAGTAAAAATGATCGATCGTCACTTGAGGTGATCGATTGCATCTGCCTTGTTTTCGATTCTAAAACTGGCCCGATCGATCGCGTATCCCTTGTGATCGATCGCGTTCAAATTTTTAAACGCTTATATCTTTTTACTTCGAGCTCTAAATCAAGAACAGTCGGTGGCATCGGGAAGCACTCTTTGCGCACTTTAACACAAATGACAAAACATAACAAAAACAATCTAAACGAGCATCAAAACTTCTTATTTTAGATCAATCTCCTAAACATACCAATTTTTTGGGTGTTACGCAAATGTTGTACATTGCATACGCTGTTGTTGAGGCAGAGACAAGAAACACTTGGTAAGTAGAAGAACAATCATTAATTGTAGTCGTTCATTTTGAACATGAAATGCAGGAGTCGTGTCATTGATGGCACGATAACACTGCATATCGTGTTCACATTTACATGTCACAGGCACATTGTTGTGTTTCTATTAGTAGGAGTCGTGTCCTCGATGACGTGACTACAATGACTTATTATGATATGACCTCAGTCGTTTTTTTCTCACACAGTTCTTATCCTATGTTACTTTCAGGACGTGGTTCCTGAAGTTAATTCGTACTTTTCTTTTCATACAGCCTCCCTTAAGAATAGACACAATTGTTTCAAAAAAACATAAGGGACTTCTCAAAGCAGTCCCTAATGTCTTCTTGGAGGCTCATCATGGGTTTTGCCTCTGTCGTATAGGACAAAACATCCTAGACAAATGGAAAGACAAACACTTGAAGAATCTCTTATTCAGAGCCGCTAAAAAATTAGAAGATCAGAATTGGATGAGTTCATAGAACAAATTAAGCAACACAATAAGGAGGCATTCAAATATATTAATAACATCAACTATAGAAACTGGGCTAATGTTGAATTTCCTGGTAGAAGATATAGTACTATCACCTCAAGCAGATCGGAGAGTGAGAACTGTATGTCCTTGAAGGAGCGAAGTTGACCAATCACTAGATTGAATGAGAAAATGTGTGTCACCACTATAGCTCACTTTGAGAGATATAGATACGGAGGCCAACAGCTAACAACTCTCTTAACAATATGCTCAGAAATACATAAACGATAAGAGGGATCAAAGTTGTACAGCTCGAATGCAAGCTATGTCATTGTATAAATTTCAAGTGAATTCTCTCCACCATGTGGTACATTCAATGTGATCATTACTTAATTATCCTATAAATGAAATATGACTTATTTCGGGTCATGTCTAAATGCTCATGACGATACATAATGTTTATTGGATATGTGGTTTCTTAGGACTATGTGAACCTTCTGAAGAAGACATGCACATGAGGAGAGTTTTAGAGTATGAGGCTTCTTTGTAAACATGTTTTAGCGCCAATTGATCACAAGAGTTTATCTACAAAGAGTTAATTCTACCAACGTTAGATAGCCACCAATGGTTTGATCATGGGGTTATGCCAATATATGAACCACAAATTGTGGAGAAGTAGAATGGAAGGCAAAGGGTGAACAAAATTGAGACACAGTAGGAACCCCCCTAACAACCCAAGAAGATTAGTAACTGCCACCAGCTTGGGCACAACCAAAAAAATTGCAAAACCCTATAGTTGTGAAACAAGTTAAGCATAGAAGAAAGCGATCAACCACAAATGAAGCAAATCCGACTTCAGAAAAACTTCGTTATGGATTCCCACATCCACCTCCATTCTTCGTGTAAATGAAATCTAACAACAATGAGTATTACAACTAATAGACAATGAGTCGTGTCATCGATGACATGATAGGAGTCGTTGTGTGTTCGTTTACATGATAGCAGTTGTATCATGTCCTTGGCTACAAGATTGCACTGCTATCATGCCCTCTAATACACGATAGCACTGTCATCGTCTCAACGAGGACATGATAAGAGAAAAGTCGTATCCTCGAATACACGATCACACGATTCCTCAAATATATTGTGCATATGAACATAATAAAGAAATTTAAGCATGAAATTTTAAATATGTATTGTGTATTTTGAATTACAAATAACAGACAATATGAAAATTAAACACAAGAACCAAGCATGTATTAAAGACACGATAGCACAGCTATCGTGTATTCAAATACACGATAACAATGCTATTGTGTCCTTGATTACACAATAGGTGTGCCATTTGCTATCGTGTAATTGAATACACGATAGCGTTGATATCGTGTATTCGAGTACATGATACCAGTTCTATCGTGTATTTTGAATTCGATTACACGATAGCACTACTATCATGTGCTTGGGTCGTGAAGTGTGTCATGGAAGCCTCGTGGTCAAATTCCGAAACTGGATTTTCAATCGATTCACTTCCCTAAGCTTCCCAACTGGAAACTTAGAGCATTTCTTTCTTTGTTTGAAGAAGCTCACATAGCCTTGTGTGTCTGTTTTAGCTACTAGGAATGAGCAAAGCAAATATTAAGTAAATGGTAAGCAAAAAGTTAATATGAGCTCGGGCTGATTCGCATTGACATGAACGGAGATGAATCGGCGCGCAGGGCTAGCACTGCTATCGTGTCTTCGATTACACGATAACACTGTCATCTCGTGTATTCAATTACATGATATTGTAATCGAACACACGATAGCAAATAGCAATGCTATCATGTATTCAATTACATAGTAGCATTGCTATCATGTTTTGGATTACACAATAGCATCGCAATCGCCTATTTGATTACACAATAGCAATGCTATTGTGTCCTCGAATACATAATGGCAGTGTTATTGTGTGTTTGAATCGTGAAGCATGTCATGGAAGCCTCGACGATCAAATTTCAAGACTACCTCCCTATCAGGTATCGTGTCTCGGACATTATATAAAAGTCGTTTTGAGAGGGAAGAATGTGAAAGTCTTGGTGGAATAGGGTTAGGGTTTGCAGCGACGATTGCAGACTCATGTGAACTACCAACACAACCACTAAATACCGCTCATCCCACTGGTAAGTTTCAAATCTTGGTTTGTGAATATGTTAAATGTTATATTTTTGCTTAGGTTTGATGTCGTGTATCCGATGACATGCTACAATATGATATCATGTGAACTACCAATACAACCACTAAAGACCACTCATCCCACTGGTAAGTTTCAAATTTATGTTTTTGAATATGTTAAGTGTTACATTTTTGCTTAAATTTAATGTTGTGTATCCGATGACACGCTCCAATATGATATCGTGTTACATAGAACACGATCCTAGTGATAGTAGTGTTCACAATGACATGATATTGTCTTTTTTCATAGCAGATGGATACACAAACAACTAAAACCCAGGAGAAGAACACTATAAAGAAGAAGAAGAAGAGGAGATATACCCCTCGACCATGTATTTTGACACACTGTAACACATGAGCTCTTAGTAAGTGTATGAAAATTGTAGAGCATTACCCATAGTATTAAGCATGACTACAACATATGGGTTTTGCTTGCATCTTCGAATGTGTAGAGGTAGTGGTGGCTAGATACCTGCTTGATTTTCTGCTGGAGTATTGGGATGACTATGAGAAGCTGTTTAACATTAAGGGGAGAAGGTTACCTCTCACTGAGCAGGATGTTGCTCTCATCACTGGCTTGCAAGCATCTGGTGGGAATGTGACATTTTTATCTCATGATGGCAAAGTCTTTTCTACGAAATGTGAATTTTACAAAAAAATATTATTTGTGAGGAAACCTGACAAGCGATACATTGAAAAGATCCTATATCAAATATTGAATGGGGAGAAATCTGTTGCAGAGGATGATATAGCACGATTGATCGTCCTCCACTTGTTTTGTTGTGTGTTGTTTGTACAATCCACCAGATTAGTGCAACCAAAGTTTTGTGATTATTGTGAAGACCTTTCGAAAGTGTCAACATACAATTTGTCTCTAGCCATTCAAAAAATGTTCTTGGCTAAGCTATCCCAAGTATTTAGGAGTATACAATCTACATATTAAGGAGATGCGAGTATACCATTCAGATAGATTTAATCGAAATCCATTTTTTCTCCCCCTGTTTCAACCTGTCAGTTATTGATTGATTGTATTTTTAACTCCTTTTGCTCGCAATCGCTCGAGACTACTTATAGACTAGTGGAAACGAGGTTGAACCCAAAGGACTTGGAAGATTAACTTAATTCTAATGAAAATATTTGGATTTTATGTAACAAGTTATAATAGAATGAAAAGTTCTAATTTTTAATTAAACAAAACAAGAAAATTTACGTGAAGAAAATAATCTAATGAGAAGTATACTAAGACATTGAATCCACCCTAACCAAATAGATATCCTCTCCGTGAACCCGTACAATTCCAAGTGATCAATTATCCGTGCCCCTTTTGAAGTCACGAATAATCGTAATATGTGCAGACCTCTCGAACATGCAACTAAACGAATAAATTTAACTTAATTAATCTCCCTCTCTCGAGCAAAGAACAAATATAAAACGCAATCTTTATTCAAATAGTACCTCAGAATTCGCTAAGACCTCTTGAACATTAATGATTCCTTGGTTTACTTTCACTAACAATCAAATCTACCATCTCCCGATAAGTAGAACAATTATAGCACAATTTATTAAGCACATGGAATAAAGGCATCTACTTTAGAATTGCAAATAATAATGAGAGTCAAACAAATTAGTAGGGCTTCATTTGGTCTTAGTACAATAAAATTAGCTAAACATGACAATAAGGGAAGTAAAAGCTTGATTCGTCGAAGAAGTCATTTCCAGGAACACTGTTCACCGAAGTACTGTTCACACGCATTGTAGCACTGTACTATTCACTTACACTATTCATCATCTTCTCCAACAGACTTGCGGTTACTGTAGCATCTGGCCGACAATGTAGCAATTTCGAAATAGTTGTGCAAAATCGTTCAAAATCCAGCCTTTCTCCTCTCCTCCTCACCTCCAGCCCAAAATCCCTAGGAATCTGGCTCTTTCCGGCCGGAAATCACACCGAAAGCTCTCTGCTTTTTTTTTTCTCCCAAAAGTTATGTGGTTTTTTTTATAGATCTCGAATGAGAGTCCTCCTTGATCAATCCGTGGTCGCAGCCTATCTAAAGAAGGAGTCCAATTTGAGCACGACTTCCAATTCCATCTTTGATTCCAAATCATAGCTTTTCAATTCCATCACGTCGCTCTCTGCCGCTGTTCTCCATCGCCATTGACTAGCCAGCCTCGCCGTGAATCCATCACTGATTGTCATTGCCTTAGTCGAGCCGCCGTCGAATCTCCTCGTCCCACCATCGAATGTAGCCGCTGTCAAGCCCATCTTCTGCTCGAACGCCGCTCTCTCTGTCATCCTCGCCGACAGCCGTCACCGTCATTGACCTCTCCGCCGTAGTCCTCGCTCCTTCAAGTGGCCGCCGTCGAGACCCACAGCTGTCGACATCGCCGTTCCGCCACCATGATTCCTTTGCCGGCGTTCGAGCCCCTGTTTCTGCAACAGACGCCCGAGCTTCGGCTCGGGCTGTCTTTTTTTTTTTTTTCTAAATTGAACCGAAACGCTGAACCGGTTCAATTCTTTTTTTTTTCTTTTTCTTCTTTGAAACCCGTCGTATTCCTCTCGTTCATCGGATCTTCAATCTCAGCATAGAAACGGTTTGGTGTGCATTCACTCTTGACGATCTGCATTTGACACTCTTATGCCTACATAAATAAAATTAAATATCAAATTAGATGCATAATAAAATGTGAATTCATTAAATTCAATTAACGCATCCAAATTAATCAATTAAATGTATTTAATTATTAATCTCCTAATTACTCACCTAACATGAATAACCATTAATTATCTTTACTTTCACTAAAATTATGACTAACAGATAGGTAGAAAGGAATATAAAAAATGTGTATATTTTGTAGATATCAAATACCCCCAAACCTACATTTTGCTAGTCCTCGAGCAAAACAAAATCAAGCAAGGAAAACAAAAACAACTAAAGTAACTAAACTAGAAAAGTAAATGCCACTTTCATTGGGAACACGATTGCATTGAGCATATGCAAACCTCTAGGTGTCCCTTAGTAGGATGAGTGTTGTCTCGTGAGGGTTTGCAGCCATGCTACCCGCAAACATGTACTTATGAAATTAACCTAAATGCAAGAATAAATCAAAATAATTCAAAACAAGCAAACCTATTTTCCTGATAAATGCAAACCACAATGCTTAAGAAAATCAACCACACGTACTTGGTTCATAATCAACGGGAATATAGAAGCCCTCAAGTAAGTGGTTTTATTCAACACTTTTATCTTGGAAAATTCTGCTCAATATGATATAGCATGATAATGTAGATAGTAAAAGTGTAGAACATTGTATCAATACATTCTAAATCTTTGTTTCACACAAATCCAATGTGACCCATTAACCAAAGAACATCAGAATCTACATAGTCATTCCAATCTTTAGGTTCATGATAGCACAAATGCATGCGTGCCTCATTCGGGTCCAACATTCTAGATTTCAGAGGATAATACACCACAGATTTTTTTTCTTTTTCAATAGGACTATGTAAGGCCTGACTTCAAGATGTTTAGGTTTAGCAATGACTCAGGCCAATGACTCCCAACCAGTTTGGCTTAAGGCATTAGGTTTTAAGATGGGCTGCTTCGGGCCTGAGCATTAGCCTAAGTTAATCCTATAAAATCAAGCAGCCCTTTTTTTTTATTTTTTTCAGCATATATATTTTCAAGCGATCTTTATTTTGTCCAGGTTGTATTATACTCTCAACCTATTTCCGGTTCCAAGCCCTTGCCATTGCCAAGTAAATGGTCTATCATGATCTTTTAAGCTCAAAGAATAACCATATATCAACCATTGACTCTGACCAAAGAAATCCCACTGAAGATTAGTATTCAACAAATCTCTAAAGGGTATTACTTTATGTACTAGTGTGTGTTTGTGAGTTTTCTTTGTTCAAGCACTTGTTCCAAGAGGACTGTAATAGAAAGATACTGCTCAGTTAAGTTCTCTATCCTCCAGTATACTTACTCACACTTCTAATGTAAATTAATCTCTTAAGAATTGAAGGATGCATTATCATGGGATAAACTATCAAAACCTATAAAAATACTAACAAACAGCCTAATTTTAAGTATTTTTATTGTTATTATTATTTTCGTTTTTTTTCAAAATTTTCCTTTAAATAAAACAGATGATAATGGAATGAAGGAAAACTACTTTTCAACACCCCCAAAACTAAACTAAACATTGCCCTCAATGTTTACAAAAATAATACTACAATGATTAGTAAAAGAAAGGAGTGAGGAAAGAAGTCACCTGAATGGAGAGCCTCATGGTAGATATAGAGCATGGAACATATAAGCTAAGAATGAGGAGTGAGTACAAATATAGAAAAATTAAATACACCCCAAACCTAGACTGTAGCGTCCCCACACAGGTAATAAATAACCTACAAGAAAATAAAAAACAAAATAGATAACAAGCAAAAAGAAAAAAAAATTTGGGTTGCCTCCCAAGAGCGCTAAGTTTTACGTCTTCAACCAGAGGTAGCCCCAACAAGTCAACCTGGATTGATTAAATGATTGCCCACACACTCCTATCCTTAGTACTTAAGTACGGATCATACCGTAGAATGAAAGGGTGGAGTGGTGGGCGGGTAAGCTTTGGGAATAGGGACCCCTTCATTGGCCATGGGAAGAGGTCATTAGAGAATTTTAAAATAAAGAGTTTTTCCTCCCCTAAATCAACCAATTTGGCCCTAGGGGCCTCCTCTCGTAATACATGTTGGAGAGTACTCTCAAATAGTGGAACGAATGGGTGATCGATAGAACACTCCAAGTGGGAAGGTTGGTCAAGACATTGTATGAGTGGTGCTTCGGGAACAGAAGGTTCCGTTAATATTGTCTTAGACGGTGACTCCCCAGAGATAGAAAATTTAAAAATTGGTTCTAACTACTCATTCACTTCTTCTTTAATTTCCTCCCCTTCTTGCTCATTTCCTGCACTACACCCAACCTCATTTTTAAATTTCTGGGCACTCCGAAGGGTTGTAACTTTTTGAACATGGTCAGGGGAAAAATATATCCCCTCTTCAACAAATTGGCCCATCGAGTATTGTGGTTGGATAGGTAAAGTGTTTACTTCATTACTATCGCCTCATGCACTACTATAGATCCCATTTAGATTATCCAACATGGACAAGACCTTATCTTCAAAGCTAGGATTCCATGTGGGTTGGACATATTGGGGTTGGGGCAATGGTGGTGGTGGAACAGGGCATGACATTCCTTTTAAGGGTGGATTAATAGTTGGTTTAAACATAGCCTTTTGTTGAGAGTGTGCCAAGAAAAATTAGATTGATCCTTCCACCTATGAAGACCTTGGGCCGCATTTACATGATCGTGCACCAATTCCGGATACTCAAGGGCCGAAGGACATTCCATTAAGGTATGGGTGGGACTTAAGCAAATGGCACATGGTTCCAAAATAAAATGGGTCGTGGGTTGTAGGGAAGATATGTTACTCCCAAAGTTGGATTGATTCTCCCACCCATGGTTATAAGTATCAAGATATGAGTGACATAGAGGGAATGACAGTTCAAAGGGAGGGGAAGCAGGTGTGTGTGAGGAATAATAATCATTAAAGTACATGTATGGGTTCTTATAGCTAAATTCATAGGAAGGTGAAGACAATCCTAAATAATAATCATTAAAGTACCCTAGACATCTACGACTAACAATCAACAGTCCTAAATATCGACAACTAGCAATCCTAGATATCCACAACTAGTACTGCATGCTTTCACAGAAATAAAGAGAAAAACATTAAAAACCACCCAAATCTATTTAAAAAGAAAGGTTGATAGATTGCAAACGAGGGGAAGGAGTGTTATTTCCAACGTTGGCGAGTTCCAAGTGTCACTATCTACCTCTCCAAATTGACTCCTACAAGGACAAGAAAATCATGTATCAAAATCCTACAAGAAAAATCTGAACTAAATAGAATTAAGTCAAACCGTTAACAAGTCGTCGGCAACGGCGCTAATTGATTGATTGTATTTTTAACTCCTTTTACTCGCAATCGCACGAGACTACGTATAGACTAGTGGAAACGAGGTCGAACCCAAAGGACTTGGAAGATTAACCTAATTATAATGAAAAGATTTGGATTTTACGTAACAAATTAATTAATCTCCCTCTCTCGAGCAAAGACCAAATATAAAACGCAATCTTTATTCAAATAGTACCTCGGAATTCGCTAAGACCTCTCGAACATTAACGATTCTTTGGTTTACTTTCACTAACAATCAACTCTACCATCTCTCGATAAGTAGAACAATTATAGCACAATTTATTAAGCACATGGAATAAAGGCATCTACTTTAGAATTACAAATAAATATTGAGGGTCAAACAATTCAACAGGGCTTCATTTAGTCTTAGTACAATAAAATTAGCTAAACATGACAATAAGGGAAGTAAAAGCTTGATTCGTCGAAGAAGTCATTTCCAGGAACACTGTTCACCGAAGTACTGTTCACACGCACTGTAGCACTGTACTATTCACTTACACTATTCATCATCTTCTCCAACAGACTTGCAGTTACTGTAGCATCTGGCCGAAACTGTAGCAATTTCGAAATAGTTGTGCAAAATCGTCCAAAATCCAGCCTTTCTCCTCTCCTCCTCACCTCCGGCCTCAAACCCCTCGGAATCCGGCTCTTTCCGGCCAGAAATCACACTGAAAGCTCTCTGCTTTTTTTTTTCTCCCAAAAGTTCTATTGTTTTTTTTATTGATCTCGAATGAGAGTCCTCCTTGATCAATCCGTGGTTGCAGCCTATCTAAAGAAGGAGTCCAATTTGAGCACGACTTCCAATTCCATCTTTGATTCCAAATCAGAGCTTTCCAATTCTGGCACGTTGCTCTCTGCCGTCGTTATCCATCGCCATTGACTAGCCAGCCTTGCCGTGAATCCATTGTCGTTCGTTATTGCCTTAGTCGAGCCACCGTCGAATCTCCTCGTCCCACCGTCGAATGAAGCCGCTGTCAAGCCCATCTTCTGCTCGAATGCCGTTCTCTCTGTCATCCTCGCTGTTAGCCATCACCATCATCAACCTCTCTGCTGTAGTCCTCGCTCCTTCAAGTGGCCGCCATCTAGACCAACAGCTGTCGGTATCGCCGTTCTGCCGCCATGATTCCTTCGCCGGCGCTCGAGCAGAGACTTGATCGCCCTGTTTCTGCAACAGACGCCCAAGCTTCGGCTCAGGCTGTCTTTTCTTCTTCTTTTTTTCTTTTCTGAATCGAACCGAAACGTTGAACCAGTTCAATTCCTTTTCTCTTTTTTTTCTTTTTCTTCTTTAAAACCCGTCGTATTGCTCTCGTTCATCGGATCTTCAATCTTAGAACAGAAATGGTTTGGCGTGCATTCGCTCTTGACGATCTGCATTTGACACTCTTATGCCTACATAAATAAAATTAAATATTAAATTAGACGCATAATAAAATGTGAATTCATTGAATCCAATTAACGCATCTAAATTAATCAATTAAACGCATTTAATTATTAATCTTTTAATTACTCACCTAACATGAATAACAA